>CM026218.1:16172019-16772019 GCA_014839995.1 Xenentodon cancila
GGAAAAAAGAAACATTTGTAACCAGGGAACTGGAAACAAATATAACTTGCTTAATTTTTTTTTCTTAAGCAAAACAAAAAGGCAAGGTTGTAACAACAACCATCACGTTGACGTGCAAAACCCACCCAAAAATAAATTGAAAAGCTGCAAATAACAATATTTTCGTTGTGGCAATTTTTAAGATGCTCCCTTGATTGTGGCTATTGATTTCCTTTGCAGAATGTGTGGTATCGGCTGCTGCGATGAATCAGTTGCTCTCGTCAACCAAATGACCCTCAGCCTGACTGCACTGTGGTGAAAGTAATTTCACCATCGATCTGTGAAGCTGCTTGTTTTCTCATTAATAGCAGGCTAGATGTGCGCACGAGTGCTTGTTCAGGTGTGTGTATGCAAGCTGATATTGGATTGGATGGATTGTAATTTCCCGCAAATAGTAATTACTTGAACACTTGTGTTCAGCGTTGGCAGCCGTCCACTAATACTTATGTATGAATGTTCGATCATCGGATAAGATGATAAGACCTCACACTCCTTGTTTCCCTTCATGCAGGTCCCTGGAAAGGAAGCTACAGAGACCCATACTAGCAAAGTCCCGTACCCTCCCCAGCATTCCTCAGTCTCCAACGGTCTCCAGGGTCCACCATTCTGATCTCATTGGTGGGAGCCCTCCACGCAGGAGGAACGCATCTTCCACCACCAGCCACTCAAAGGCCTGCACTTTGCCACCTGCAGGTAAAGACAAATCGTGAGCTGTAAGGAAAGAAAAGCATGATTATTCCGTCGCCAGCGGTGTGGGGAAATAGATTTGCAGAATTGACTCAGACAAATAGGGATTATGAGTATTACAGCTCACATCTCTTTCTCTCCTTAGACTTAGAGCGCTGAGGCCGAGGTGGTGTATGGTTTCATTGCTGCTTATCCATTTATCTTTTACCAAGATTGTGGCTGAATTTCATGAAACATGGTGGAGAGGGAGGAGCATGACCAAAGGGTGATCTTATTACATTTTGGTAGAACTTTGGATCACTTTCTTTAAAATTGCAAGAAAAGGCATTGACATTGGTGGTGGACTCTCCATGTGCTCTTGTATTGCACTCTCTGACCTCTGAGCTAAAATTGTGTCAGCATTTCTAACTCACATGGAGGGTTACAGGGAGAACGTGAGCCATTTCTTTCACATTTTAAACTTCCACTCACGCTTTGCCTCTTTGATATTTGCCTGGCACGACTGAACGCACACAACACCCAGTTGTCTTTGCGGTACCATGTAAAAGAAAGATATATGATCCTGCTTCTCTGTTCTCGCTTATTGCTGCCTCTCTTTCTTTCTTGTAAATCAAACAGCGTTCCTTCACCTGCGAGGGAAACTGTCATGGAGAATCCTGAACTTGTAGCCTGCTGACAGAGGTAGCTTTCATCTTAAGGGGCAAGTGTGCTGTTGTTAAGGAAGAAAACATTTAAAGGTGGTATGAAAGGAGTGTCTGTAGTAGAGCCTTGGTATTTATAGATCAAAACAGAGTTCCTCCATTAAAATTCCACCATTCCAGATTCCAAAACAGATGGTTGGCAGGAGACAAAACATTTCTTTTGCAAAATTCTCGTTTTATGTAATTATTTACTAAGACAAATTCATAAAAAAGAATTTAAAGCAAAGATTAATATTGAGGTCTATGAAAGCCATGCTTGTGTGAATTTTAACGTGACCTGAATGCTTTTGAGTCAATTTTGCCTCTATCAGCATCCAAACTTTCCAAAGTGTGAACGCAAGCCCAAACAATAACATGGGAGCTCAAAGCTGTAGAGTCAGAGTGTTTTAGTTGAGCTCGTCTCCTCATTTACATGCACTAACCGACTCTACATGGCCGTACGTCACAGCCTGATTGTTCTAGCTCTTGAAGATCTACTTGCACTTTGCACTTTGGTACATGTAAAGAATTTGGGGTGATGGAAAAGTGACTGATGTTTGCATTCACTGCACTCTCTGAAATGTTGCTTTGCCTTCTGTGTCACACCAGTAAGAAAATAAGTATTCAACTCCACAGAGAGAAACCAGACAGAGCTGACATCACACAGAGACTTTACTGAAACAAACAAAAAGATCTTCCTGAAGTTAGACAAAGCTCCAGTGGACTGAATGCTTTGCTGTATTCAAAAAAGAATTTAAAATAACATCAAATTCATATTCAAACACAGAATAAACAGGTGCCACACTTTGTATTCTAAATTCCTTCAACAGTGCAGGTACATTTGGGCTGCATACATTTGCAATGTTACAGACTAAAAATGGACAGACAAACGGCTAAAGGCAGTCTTGAAATAGTCCATTAATAAAGGGTCTTCTGTTATCATTTACTTTTGCTTTCTGAGTGGTAGTTTATACACTATGTTGCCAAAAGTATTCGCTCACCCATCCAAATAATGGGAATCAGGTGTTCCAGTCACTTCCACGGCCACGGGTGTATAAAATCAAGCAGCTCGGCATGCAGACTGTTTTTACAACTATTTGTGTAAGAATGGGTCGCTCTCAGGAGCTCAGTGAATTCCAGTGTGGAACTGTGATAGGATGACACCTGTGCAACAAATCCAGTCGGGAAATTTCCTCGCTCCTAAATATTCCACAGTCAACTGTCAGCTGTATTATAAGAATATGGAAGTGTTTGGGAATGACAACATCTTAGCCCTGAAGTGGTAGGCCACGTAAACGGATGGAGCGGGGTCAGCCGAGTGTGAAGAGGTCGCCAACTTTCTGCAGTCAGTCACTACAGACCTCCAAACTTCATGTGGCCTTCAGATTAGTTCAAGAACAGTGCTCAGAGAGCTTCATGGATGGGTTTCCATGGTTGAGCAGCTGCATCCAAGCCAAACATCACCAAGTGCAATGCAAAGTGTCGGATGCAGTGGTGAAAGACAGTTTGGACCATTTAATCCAAACTTTGCGTGAACAGTTTGGAGCTGGCCCCTTCCTCTTCCAACCTGACTGTGCACCAGTGCAGAGTCTTGACCTCAACCCGATAGAACACCTTTGGGATGAATTAGAGCGACTGAGAGCCAGACCTTCTCATCCAACATCAGTGTTTGACCTCACAAATGTACTTCTGGAAGAATGGTAAAATATTCCCATAAACACACTCCTAAACCTTGTGGACAGCCTTTCCAGAAGATTTGAAGCTGTTAACGTTACATAGAACCCTATGGATTAGGAACGGGATGTCACTTAAGTTCTTATGGCAGGTGAGTGAATACCTTTGGCCATAGAGAAGTTCAAATGAGCCAAATGAGAGAACCGCTACATTACATAGCCAGATCAGAGCTGAAGCACTTTATTTAAAGACACGAGGCAACAATGATCTACCAGTGCCATGTTCCATGTTTTACATTAGGATCAGGAAAGTTGGAAATTCTCACATCCTATTTATCGCTGAGGGTAGCATTAGTAGGTGGAAACTGCCATGGATAAAACTAGCTCAGAGGGCTACAGCGGACATCTTGGTAGAGGCAAAGAGACTCAAGAAAATAATGAAGGAGGGAAAAAGAGAGTGACTGACTGAGCAATAGACCAAACAAGAGTAAACCTTAAACAGTGTCATAAAAATGACTGAACTGCCATGCTCATACAGGAACTAAAAAGTTCCTTGTGCTGCTTTGAACAACGGTCAAGCGTTGCTTACATCAGAACTAGTTTTTACGTTCCAGTTTAGACACACTGGAAGAGACGTTCTCTCCTTTTTGCTCTGGCAAGGTTCCTTTACCTTTGTTAGTGATGACAGTGTTATTTCATCAATGAGAGAAGCATTTAGACTCAGCTTTCAATCCTCTAATCCAGTAATGTCTCCCTGTCGCTATGTGTAATGATCCCGGACTAAAAGGCATTTTCTGTGGTTACTTTATTCAGACCAAATGCTTCCATTTTACAGCTATGACTACCTATGTCTGTCTCTGCTGTTTTTGCTTGCTCGGGTGCTGCTCTGATGCAAATATCAAATTAGAGGATTCAGTCTCACGTGGCTCCTTGTTGCTTAGCAACTACTGTCATCGACCATGATGCTGCCTCATTCTGTCTCCCTCTCTTCATCCCTCAAGCAGTGGGAAGACAACTTTTTTTTTCTTTGTTTAATAGCCCAATTTCACTTAATTCTCAGATTTAAGCCACATCTTGTATTACTTACAAGTGCACCTGGGTTCACACAGGGAGTAGTCATTCTGTTGATGTTTTATTTAGTTCCACTTTGGAAAGCAGATCCGTCTTTGTTGCATTTCAGACAGTGGAAATAGTAATAATATATCTCACTCTCTGAATAAAAAGCTTTACAAATGAATGTTATTACCAGTTAACAGAAGGAAAAGTTAGAAAAGAAAAAAACTGACTGTAATAACTTCAGAATCCAGATAAGTTAGAATATAAAATATTTTAATGGGGTGATAATGCACTTTAAAAATAGAAATACTATATATCTTTGTAGTTATGGCTATGCATTAAGTATTTATGATCTAGTGAAGAAAAAAAATGTCAGTCTTAAACGTTTTTTTCTCTGTTTTTTATGTTTCCTTTACTAATGAGATGGCATGTAATCAATGCTTTTTGCTTGTGTTTGTTCATGATGATTATTCGGAAGTTATGCCTTTTCCCAAATATGTTGGGCAATTAAATATGGATCCAGAATAAACATGGATTTTGACTCAAAATGAACCAGTGGCATGTAATAGATAGATAGAAATAGAAATGTTTGTTTTTTTAAAGTCTGAAATAGGTCAGCAGCCAACAAAGCACACCAGTTGCTCTGTTGTCATCTGACAATGTGAAAACAAGAGTTCTCACACTCTTCTCACTTCTCATTTGACTAAAGAGTTCGATGTGAGTTTTTTTTTGGTGTTAAGATAGTTCCACAAGGCTGCAATAAACGGATTGAAAGGTGCAGCAACTGCTAGTGAGACACAGAACCTGATGAAGAGCATTAAACAATACCGGTCAGCTTCAGCTGGGAGACAATGGACAGATAGCCTTGGGAAGTCTTTTCTGATAGCTATGTCCCAGTTCAGGGATTGCATTGTTTAGAGGACACGTTCTATAAAGGTGTTTCCATTATAGACCACTGAGCAAAGCTGGTAAAATGAGGCTGTCGAGGCTTCAGAGCCGGAAATCTGTCATTATTGTTCTTTTATTGAGTTTAGTCGAAGAAATTGAGACAGGTTGAGAGTGGACCATGGTGCATCTACCGTGTCTGCAAACTGTCTGCCAACCAAAAGCTTTAAAATATGTTGATGGGAAAAAGCAATTAAACAAAAACTGCTCAGAAAATTTGCATTTGCAAAACAAGGATCTGTCACTTGATGAGTCATCAACATGTTTATATTGATCCCATTATATGTCAAACTTTATCATACCATTATTTACACCTATGAAATCCGCGCTGACTTAAATAATATTTGTAGCTTGATTATATTAAATTTTTTTTTTTAATTTTTCTTATGGAATAAATGACCAAAAACCTTTTCTTTCAGTCATTAAAGGGTTTGCTTCATGCCTACAGTCACATTTCAACAAGCTTAATAACCATTAAAATATGAGCACCATGGAAAATACACCACTTAAGTAAAACATTACTTATTATTAATAATTGCATTGCGTTTTTTAACTATTTGTGGGCCTGCCTTGTCATTGCATTAAATGTACAGACGGACTCGTTTGCTTTTTTATTTTTTTTCTTTTCCAAATGCTTTGTTGGTAATATGTTGATGGAGAGAGCAGCCAGCACACTGTACATCAGGACCTGTCAACTGAAGGGCCAGTGGGTGTTTTAAGGGTGCTGCTTGTCAAGCCTGGGACACTGACAAGGCGTTTGACGAATATCAAACGGAGAGCGATGGAAGCTGACTGTGATTAGTGAAGTCGAGCTACATTCAGCCAGCACACATCCATCTCTTTTGTGCGACTGTGAAAGCTCAGTTATTATGTCAGAGCAGGAGAAAAAGGCATCTGGTGCTGCAAATCTGCTCCTTCCGTTTTCGTTTTACACGAGCCATCAATTCTGTCCAGCATTTGTAATCTTAATCATGTTTTAAGCAGGTGGGCTAAGAATAAAGTGGTTGTTGTAATGTGGCTGTAGAGTAATTCGGCTTTAAATGAAACTAAATTACACTCTAAAAATGTTTTATGGAAGCAATCACTGGATGACAGTTTCCAATAATTGCATTGTCCAAACTGCCTTGCTCTTATTTATGCACTGCCCCCCCCCCCCTTTTTTTTCTTTTTCTCATCATGTGTCCTTCTTATTTGCGCCCTCCACTCTTCTTCTAGGAGAGCTGTGGCGTTTGGAGGATGACATGGAGGGAGACGACGAGACTGAGCAGAGTGGCTGCACAGAGGCCCGCCCTCGCTCCCAGTCGCCCTTTTCTCACTTCCGGGCGCGAGCTGCCTACCTCCGCAAGAGCGTGTCAGCAGATGACCACTTGGACATGGGCTCAGACTACGGCCCGAGGGCCGCGGCTGAGGGCAAGCCAAGCCGTGGCAGCAAGGGGAAGCTGAAGAGAAAATTTGTAAGTTTGGTGATGTACTCCACCTCCTGCTTTTTGGGTTTTAAAGGGACATTCCATGTTTTTGTGAAGTGGGGACGTATGAAGTATGTCTGAGGACATACAGTGGTTGAGTGTTTAAGCACATCGTATCCATCTGTTACGATGCCGTTGTAATGTAGTGGCAACTAGGGATGGAAGTAAATACGCCTTTTCTTTTTTCATCTCATGCCATGATGAGTTCATAAAGATAAACGTACATATCCAAGCATAAAGATTATTTATGAACGATCTCACTGTTACATTGAGGAAGTAATTTTGCATACACAGGTTTTTGTTTTAAAAAACAAACTGCCAACAGGTCAGTAACTCCTCTGTAAGTTCCAGCAGTATTTTTTTGGCTTTTTAGCACACACATTTATCTGTTGTACTATGTAGATGGCATCCCTAGATTTCCTACATATCTCTGCAACAACCTTAGGTGTAGGCTGCGTTTACTTGTATCGGATGTGGTCCCTTAGCTTTCCTCTGCCAGAGGAGACAAAAGTCATTGTGGACAGAGTGGAGTTATTGTCCATGCTTCTTGGTGAAATGGTGAAATCTAATGTTGCCATCGCCCCTGAATGATATTTTGTGATTAGGTGAAAAGGTAGCACACAAGAAGTCACATTGTTGACTTCTTGTTTTAGTCACGATTTGCTATTTAGTTTGTAAAAAGGATCATTAATGTGTTGGGAGGGAGGGAGTTTTACTGGCTTGAATCTGCCATCTGCAGTAGACGTTGACAGCAGCACAGCTGATGAATGGGCATTAAAGATGGAAGACCCTTGCATTGTACCTCGGTCATTGGATCGGGAAACTGGAGTCCTCATTACCAGTCCCAGCTTTGTAATTGATTCTTTAATGTCAGCTGCAACGGGACACCAGCATAGGTGGGGTTACAGTCCAGTAGGAGAAATGAAGGTGTGTGTTTGCCTCTAGTGTACAGCCAGATGAAGATGGATCTCACCAGTAAATTGGGACTGAAAAGAAGTGATGACTGAACCTCAAACAGAATTCACGAGACAAACCTTCATCACATTTTAAAAGTTTCACATCTTGAAATGGGAACAGCGCTGGATCTGATGACCTGCCGTGTGTGTTTTGGGGTGAGAGCTTCTCCATTTTTGTCTCATAATAGCACACAGCATTAGAGGTGCTTATTAATGCATCATTCATGCTAAAATATTACAATATAGCATTCCATTTAGTGGCCTACAGTCTTGCACAGTGTAATGCATTAGGTGGATGTTTTTATTCAAGCTTTTTTATTTTTTTTATTTCTGTCCAGCCCCACTGGGACTGCACTTCCTCCAGCCAAATGGAAAACAGACAGAAATAAAATCAAATTACCAGTTATATAAGGCAGCTGCGTTCAAATTTCTCCCTCTTACTAATACCCTATATGTCTTTCAATCCATCTATAAGAAAGTGTTTCTTTATGAAATTTAGGAGAGCGTCGGAGGAATGCAGCACAGTTTTTCACAGTGGGGATTTCTTTTATGTCTTCTTAATAATTCATTCATGCAGGCCGTCTTTGTGTGCTTCTGCCCGACAGTTTTTCTCTTTTATTTTCTCGGCACAAAAACAGCAAGTAGGGGTTTTGGCGTGTTTTTTTATGAATACATTTAGAGCGGAGAATTGTTGCTCAACACTCTCCAGAACGCTTCTGCTAATGACATGAAAAGTAGGGAAAAAAAACAAAACAAAACATGCTGCTTGTGCCTTTTTGCTTTAATATTAAATAACACAACATTTGGAAACATGTCCAACATGGATAGGGAAAAGAAAAACAACCTTTTTAAATTTGGCCGAGGTGCCTGACCACTTTCTTTAAAATGTCTCAAGCACTAAAAGGACAACTTGTGCTCCGTCCACCATCTGCAGGCAGGAAGATCGGATCATGGAGAGATGCCAAGAGGATAAAAGGAAACACTGCAGCATTAAAGCAACACCGTTTGTCCTAATAAGGCAGGAGAGTAATGTCAGGAGAAAAATAGTGATCATCATTTCAATTTGTTAATCAATATATTTATTTTAGTCTCACCCTGAAGACTAATGATTGCTGCGTGGAATTCACTGACATTTATGGATAAATGAAGGCCAGATTTGTTGCATGGAGTAAATATTCCTCCCAGACTGGCCCTGATGATAGCTGGGATAGGCTCCAGGTTCAGAGGATGAACACGTGTAGATTAGATGGCTCAATAGAAGTAACATTCTTCATGATAATCATATATATATTAATTTAATATTATATAATTACATTTCTAAACTGTTTTTTACTACTGGCACGATCAACACTGTTTAATGGACTTGGCAGCAGATCAGCGTAGGTTGTAGTGACGGCGACATTCAGCCTGTTCTCCTGTAATTGCACATTCCTGCTGACTTACGGTTTAACAGGTTTCCATAAATATTGTGCTTCCTGAGCTGAGAATTGCTCACAGAGATTATGATCTGGAAAAGAAATACCATATAGGTGGCGCTAGTGAAACGGATTCAGATCCAAACCTCTCAACACAATCTCCTCTGGAGCAGGCTATGTGTGCAGAATAAGTTACCATGGTGATCTGGCAAGGTTAAAACGGTCACCTCTGACTCTGGAAACTCTTCACTCACTCCACAGCACATCCCACAATTAATGTTTGTACGGAAGAGGAAATGTGTCCTGGCCTGTGAGTTTGAGCGTCTGATCCTCGTCCGTGGACGACTCTTCCGTAAGCACGATTCAGTAAGACAGATTTCAGTCTGGATGGAAGAAAGAGATTTTCCACGTGGTTAAGTAAAGGGAGAAGTGGGCAGAGTGGTAGTGGGAGAAGTGAGCGTGAACGGGACCCTGTGTTTGCATGGCTGCCGAATGACATCTCGGTGAAAGGTTCATATCTACCGTGATCTCGACTCCTCCTCACCTCCTTGTCCTGACTCACGCCCCGTGAGTTCCTTACGTCTTCTGTGTTCAGGTCCCATCCCTCCTGTTCAGCAGCATATGGCACAGGTAGGTCATTTCAGTTTAACAGCGCAGCACAAGAAAAAAAACTAATATTTTACTTCTAGCAGAGTTTACTAAGCTGCCTTTGATCTTAAAAGTCTCACATAGTCCCATCGCTTTTGATTCGTGTCAATTTGACCTTCCTCACTTACAGAGACAAGAGTCTTTGTTAGAATGCATGTCGTTCTGTGTATCCACAGTACATGAATGGAAGGATGTGATATGAACAAGTAATTGTGAGCCTTTTCTTGTAGTAGTGTGAAAAAGTACACCTTCTAACTACGATTTTAAACATCGGGATGTGAAACGTAAGTGCAGTCTTCCGTCCACGTTAAGAGCCAGGCGCTGCAAAGTGAATGCTGATCTTCAGCGAGTACATCCGCCTCTATTCAGATGTGTGTTAACAATAACAAGGAAGAAAGGCGTCAGCAAAGATCACAGAGAAGCAGTAGTTGCTACCCATCAATCTTGGAAAGGTAATAAAGCCATTTCCAAACAATTTAAAGTCTATATGTACAAAAAAACCCCCAAATCTGTGGGTTTTCCAGCACTTCCATCCAATTTCTCATCAGTTGTAAGGGCAGGGTTAATATCTAATATTAACAGAGGCAGCTTCGCAGGCACCTGCCTGGTCTTTGCCCTAATTTTAGCCTGTGTTCCTGCTGCATCTTGTTTCAAGAGCCTCACTCTTGACCCTGTGTCCTTCAATCCCCAGTACTGCTGCTTCTCGTTTCAGAAGTTAGAGGTGAGACCCCCTGTGCACTGAGAGAGGCACACTACTAAGAGGGAACAGAGGTTGACTTATATGTGCCTGCTGGCACTTGCAGTATCTCTTGGATAAATGATTAGAATGGGACCAAACTTTATGACTTAGTTGTACGTACAATCCAGAGTCAGATTTGGGAAGTACGTCTGCAAAGTGATTACTGCTGACGTGTGTCGTCTCTGGTATTCTTGGAGACTTTAATGTTCTCAAACAAGTACTATCGTACTTTACTATCTCTAGGTAATTCTTGAATGCGTACTGATTTTGATTGTCGCGCCTATAAAAAGAGCGCGTCAACAAGAGTGAAACACACCAGGAGCCTCTCCTCCTTGGTTCCTCGGTTCTTGGTCATTTTGGAGCTTGCATTTTATTGGTTTGTAAGGAGGATGCAATTTAGCTGTACAAAAAATTAAATAAATAAAAGACAAAACATCGCACAAGTAATCAAAGTTGGTTCTTGCAATCTTGCACATCATACCCATCAGCTATTAGGCTTTGCGTTTCATCGCAGGCTGTGGTCTGGAAATTCAAGCAGATAAAACATCTTCTGGATCGATTGAAAACTTGTCTTTTTCCAGAGTGGGTCTTAAATATTGTTTTCCCCAGCTGTAATTGAATGTCTTGATGTGCTGCTAATGGAATGTAAATGTGTGCGCTTGTGTGTCAGTGCATGTTTTGTTTATGCATAAATACACCTGATGTGCAAATGCACTCGAAGCTGAACAGCAGCAAGCTGAGAGGCTGAGTAATCACATAATCAAAGAACAGACCGTATCATTTCTGTTGATTGGACGGCTGCAACTACATAATGCTCCGTCCGTGCTCGTTTGCAGTAATTCAGCATGACACAGCCTCTGATGACTCACAAAGTTTCTCCATTAAATGCAACAAGGGGGAGTCAATTTACTCACAAACTGGTAAATGCAAATAATTATTTTGAACAATTTCCTGATTTGCTGGAAACCCGCAGGAAACCCAACGAGACCCGGATCAAACAAATCGGATATAGAGATACATACTCACACACGGAAGGCTGCTTGCACAGTGCTGGCGGGAAACGCAGTGGTATCGAGACAGCTCAATAAATTAAATCATAGTCAGCTTGTTGCTTTGGTCAAACAGCTCCGGGTCGTCCGGACTGGTTTATGAATCATGTCGCTGCTCCCTGCGGTTAAGCTCCATTGCTGTTTGGAAGTCTTTATGCTGTAAGGAAACAGGCGCAGAGCGTGCTCACGCATAATCATTCACAATCACATGCTGAATGAAAACACTTAAATACCCAGGGACCATCTTGCACAAATGCAGATATCAGTTGTTTGGAGGGTGAGGCTTAAATGAAGAGCTCTGGTGTGATACAGGACTGTCAGATGTGTTTGTGAATAATTGCAGTTAAATCACAAACGGAGAACATTCACCTCGGGTGAGAAATGCTGGGATTTCCCTTTAAGGATTTTTTAACAAGTGGCTTCAACCTATCCTGAACATCTGTTTACAAAACACCTTCGAAGATTCTTCGATCCAGACTTGTAGAATATGTGTGGAAAGTAATCTTCCTTAGATGTGTTAGGAATTAGAAAGACGAAGACAAGGAAGTTACAGTCTGGTCTTTTCAGCCTTTAATCCGCCAACAGTTCAGGCGTTTCAACTAGTTAAGTGCGAGAGACAAAATCTCTGTTTTTGGACGCAACGTGTTGTTGTTTTTCAGTGGCTCGTGGGGCTTTCCATTTGCTGTTTTTTGCTGAGAGACCATCTGATGCGTCGTCAGATGGTACACAGAATCCATGCACGCCTGAGCTGATCACACAAAATGACTTTGTTTCGCTTAAATGCAACAACCGGCCATGAAGACAGACAATCCCGTCTGCCTCAGCGCTGCTTTCAGTTATTTACCCAACCTGAACTGAATTAAACTAATCCGATTTTTTTTTTAAATCAGTCAATTATGTCTAATTCCAAGAAAGTCTTCTTTTTTTTTTTTTTAATTGTTTTAAAAGGCAAAAAGCAGCCACACAAATAAATAGAGACTTCAGTTCCAAAGAAAACAGACCCAAGTCCTGCTCACAGACGCATACAAAAGGTACAAACTCCTTTCTACATTGACATTGAAGTTACAACTGTTACACTCGGAGGACTGTTGGTTACACGTCTGTCTTCACCAGCCTCTCTTTTCTGCTGCTTTTCTTATGTTTAGGACGCTGTGCCAATAGCGTATAGTCAGAGGTGACAATCTTGTCAGTTTGGAGCAGATGTGTACCGTGTTATTTGAGAGCATCACTTGAATATTTATGATGAAAATTGCTGAGAGCATTTTCCTTTATTTTTCCAATTACTAGTGAGAGACATTTGTCTCCGAATCCCAATTATTACCGCGACAAAATCAATGAATGCAATCACTTCTTTGCTACCAACGCATTTCAGTGTTTCTGAGAATTTCTCAGTCGTGTTCTCTCTTTGCCAGTTTTTGACGAGTCTCTTTCTTGTCGCGCCAATAAAGGGGATGATTCCACACGTTGACGTGAAGCATAAGAGATGTGGATTTCCGTCATCGCTGTTTCTAGGATGCTCCTGAGTGAGTTGAGGACATCGGCGCCGATAGCCACTCATGTTCCTGATTACAGTCTTTAAAAAGGTGGAGTGGTTGTTGATGGTGGCAGCTCTGTGTGATACCAGCTATATTTGTACAGTGCACAGCTCAAAAAGGTGAGCAGCTGGACCTAGACACGCCGCTTGAAAGAGCAGGGATAGCAGACGTTGAATGATGCGTTGGCAGCGGTTTATGAGCTCCAGCATTCCCTCTAGCTAAATGAATTCCAGTGGCCTCAATTGAAATGGGACAGAGGAGCGCAGCCTCAAGGCCTTTGCAGCGTTATTGCTGTAATTACTGGGGTAATTAGTCCCGTATTATGGCCCACATACTAGGAAGAGGGAGTGGTGATGCAACTCCATCATTTTCTCTCCCTTTTTTATGATAATAATATTTGTTTATATTTTTATATTTCCTCCCCATGTAACACCTGTAAGGTAACAGAATTATTGAGATGGAACGATGCGTTCACTTACTTTCTTATGACTTTTTTGTCACCATTTATCACCTCAAATACATTTCTATATTTACTGACTGACTATATTTACTATATTTGCTTTAGTGAGTATGTATCTAGCTGTGTTGACTTGTCTTACCACTATTTTGATTGCAGCTTCACTTTGGAGGACTTTCATTTAAATTCTATGAACTGCTGTAGAACATCCGGCTTATTTGAGCATATTTACGTGTAAATCTGGCACATTTTTCATATTTAGGAGTCTTTGCCATTTTTCTGGAACCGTGGGTCGCTAATTTATTTTACAAATTTACATGTGGCTGTCTGGATGGTAAATATATGATCTATGGCTCATGATTTTCTTTATGATTATCTTATACTTTATCCTAAACTTGCAACAGGAAGATAACTCGGAATTCAGAGTGGCCGGAAAGCAAACTACACTGTATAAATAAAATATAAAATATCCATTAAAGATAGATAAGATTAGGAGAATGGCCTTTAGATGTTTTTTGTCCAGCGTTTATAATCTGTCATCTGCTGCTCTCAGAAAACTTTAATACCTTTAACCAGATGAAATCTGAAAAAATAATTCTAATGCTTTGCAGTTATCTAGATAACTTTTAATTAGTCAAAACGCTGCATATTAAATAAAAGGGCTTATATTTAAGCATTACAACTGGCAGGGGTGCAGAGGCCCAACAGTCCTGAGAAGATGTGAAGTTCACTCACTAATTGCAGTTCATCTTTATACTGTGATTACCTCTACTGACCACAAGGTGGCAGCACAACACCGCTTAATGGGAGTCCTCTCCTCCTGTCTCTTACAAGGAACATCTCAAGGCCGTGTGTTCTCCGTGTGTGACTGAACTGGCACCTGGGTGGTGCTTGAGGTTCTCACTGGTGACTCATTCATCCTGGGATGACTAACACACAGGCACCACAAGGGACAGTCATAACTGCCGTTGGAGGCAAAGTTTAGTTGTGGACAGTTTGCTTTTTGTTTTCCTTTGGAGAGTTTTATTTGTAAAGACAGAAGGCGTGCACTTAGATACCTTGTAAGAGGGAAAGTGTGGTTATTTTGTCGGCTCAGCGTTCCCGGGTTGAACATCAGTCCGACAGTGACAACTGTGAACCAGTAGCTGAGCAGCCTTAAACACCCGTAGAGGTGCTGAAGTGACGGCTTCATAAAAGCTTCTGTGCTTCACGGAAGTCCTCAACCTCCAACCTTTCTGTCAGTCTCCTGTAAGGTGGACGCGAGATGGATTACAAATGCTGTAAAAATAATAAATGTGTATAAAAAACACAACAGTAGCCGCAGTTAAATGGGGTTTTGTGGACTGTCTGTTGGCTTCAACACGTAATTTTCCATTAACTGCATCGTTGGCTAAAGTTTATTTAAGACACCAAAGACCGCGCTGTTCAGTGTAGTGCACATGTTCGTGCAGTTCAGACTCAGAGTCAAGTTCAGAAAAGTGGACAACCCAAATGGTTGGAAAGCTGCATCTCTGTTGAGAGTAGTTAGGGTTCATTTTTTTGCACATGTGGTTATTACTTGAATACGGCTCAAATTCTCTCAAATAATTCATCACCATTTTCAGTCATCCCGCTTTTCCTTTGGGGAATGTTTTATTTTAGATTTTTTTTGAGTAACCATTTCTCAAGCTTTCTATTTTCTGTCCGTGTATTTGAAAAACTAAAAAACTTAGATTGATAGGAGTTCAACAAAACATGAGAAGTGAATTTTACCCCCCCCCCCCACACACACACACACACACACACACAAAAGAGTGCTGTCTATTTGAATGTGCTTGCTCAGACCTCTCTGACACACGTACATGCACACATGCCCACCCAAAACCAGACCGAGAATGGCATGGGAATGTTTTGTGCAGCCACTGCGGTTGCTGGTGGTTACCAGTTAAATGGTGCTCATTAACTATGTAGATGCAGCATTGCTCTTCTCCTGCTTGATCTCTTTCTTTTTCTCTTTGCAGCTCTCTATCAGTCTCTCGCTTCCCTCTGCCTCTCTTTTTCCGCTCTCCACATCCTTACTCTCTCCTGTCAAGGCTGGGATTTGGTTTTTACTGACATGTGAGCTGCCGCTGAGAATTACTGTGGATCCAGTGGGTCAGAAATGATTGTCTTTTCTTTTTTTTTTCCCCCTCCCCTTGTTTATCCACGTCGACTGTTTCTGTTGAGAACTAAAACCTTTTAACCACATTGTACTTTAAGATGTTGAATCCTCTTCTATCATCTCGGTCCTCAACCTATCATAGGCTGTGCAATCTTGACCACTGAAATTCGCGCATGTACAGGTGATGGGAAAGTGATCCTCACCAGCTTCCTTAAGCTATATTCCAGTATCACATACTTTATGTTCTCCATACGCTTATTCTACCCCTTCCAGTGCCTAAACTATTAAAACCCAAGATAGCCTGTGGTTATTGCAGCACTATGACATCAAATGGAAACGATGTAGCACTGTGCAATACTTTGTTTTTCTCCCTAATTTAGCTTGACATTTAAATATTTTCTAGGAGTTTGTAGTTGCGCTCACTGGATGGCAAACCATACTTCAAGAGATTACGCTAGCTTCTACCCAAGTTGTTTATTATTTCAACAGGACATGAGTTGTGCCACGCTCACGCCGTCTTCTTTTTCCGTGCGGAGTGAAGGGAGAAATTTCATCGTTTGTGTCAAGTGTGTAATCTAGCAAGCTATATGGAATACGCTGCCGCTCGGCAGCTGTTCGTCTGTTATGGTGATGGGGCTCTTGGCAAGCCCTTTTCCAAACAGAGGCCCACACACCGGCTATGTGAAGGCATTTCACATGCCTATGAGCTTGCAGACTTAGACCCCCTGGAGCCATCTGAGCACACTCCACTCAGTTTTGGAGGCTCGATTCAATAAAACTTCAGTTGAAGATACCTGTTTGAAGTAGTTTCGTCTCATTCCCAGCTCCTCACATGCTGGGGCTTGGTCAGATGCTCCAGATCTATATATTGCGGCAGTCCTTTGGGGTGCCACAATCTTTATTAGGTGTATCTTTATTATTCTTATAGTTTTTAAATATAGTTTGTAATGTAATTTTTAGCATGTAGTCCAAAAAAATCCTCTTTTATTCTAATTCTTATGCAGGGGTGACTTATTTTTATTTTCTCATATCTGATGTTGCACAACATTAAGAAGAATAAAAAATATACCAGTACAAGTTAACTAAACACACTTGATTGGGGTTTGAAAAACATCCTGGTTAGTCATTTGGAGACATGTTCCACATTCCTGTGGGGATGCATCCCGACACTGATGGCAGCTGGTTAAACCCTGGACATAAAAAAATGTAAGGTTTTAGGGGTACTGCTTTGTTTTTGCTTCGTAAAGACACAAAGCGAACGGGTACAGGCCAGCACTCAAACCTTCTCAACCAAGAGAGTCTGGCGCCTCCTGTTGCTCATTTCTCATCCTTTCTACACACCTTTTAACCCTTCGGTCCACGCTCATTCTCATACCTTAAGGAAACCTTTTCCTCGGCTACTTTTTCAAGAGTTCACGTTCTTACTTACTTTAGCATCTGAGGTCATTGTGGATACGCGCTGCAAATGCTCTGTCCAACACGCATTTTTGTCAGTGCCATGTAGAGTATTGTTCACTAGGCCCTATTACATATTTAAAGTGTTCTCACAACTGTATATTGACATTGTCATATTTAAAACAGGGAGGAAAACATAAGACTTTGATATCAAGGAAATAATTTTACAGCACGCAACTTTAATTCTCTAATATCCCGGTCAAACAATCCTGTAGTATGTTTTTCTGTCTCACAGTGTGAGACTCTCCTGGTACCGTCATGTTATCTGTCGTGGCTTTTCGCTGTCTTGTTTGAAGTTATATTTAAAGGTCCGATTTTTCTGAGCATGTTTTCCAGCATAATGTCTGCGTCGTGCGCCTTTACCCACAGTGTTTATTTGCACTGCAGCCACTGTATTTTGAAAGTAATCCTGGACAGAACAAACTGCCCCTCTCACCCTCGCATCCCCTCCCCATCTGCCCTTTGCATTTTCCATCGCAGACCGACCTCGTTCCTCCTTCATTTACATGATTCCTCTCACCTGTGCCATCTCGTTCCCACATTCATCATTTTAGCGACACTGGGCTTTACTACAGGGCTTCAGTTCATTTCACTACCGCTGGCGCTTCTATTCTGTCCATTATTAACAAACTGGACTTGTGTTACACCAGGAGAGTCCAGCCAGCCACCACGCTGATCCCTGCCTGTTGAGGTTAACCTGCAGTGGGACTGAAACTGGACCAGAGCTCAGGTTTTGAGTGGTTCTCAGAGTGGAGCGGGGCTCAAGGATGTGGCCAAAATCATTTCTTTGAGAGCACCAGGTCTTCTGTCTCCCTCCCTTCCACCGTCCCGGCCTTCCTCTCTCCCTGCGTCTCTCCTTCCCACCCCTCTACCCCGTCCAGACTCTCTGTCTGCACTGACACCGCCTTTAATAAGGGGGAGTGGGGTGCACTGTTTATTTGTGCGGTGCGAGGTTAAAAACTTCCCCCTTAATTGACATTCCGGTAACACTTTCCAATAATGGGGCGAGCAATTTCCTTGAAATTGATGTGTGTCCACCGCAAGGAAAAACACCGCTTCTAGCTTTCACTCACCCATGGATGACCTACACTGGTGCTGTGTCTTTGTGTGTGTGTGTTTGGTTTTGTCAGCGTGAGAAATCGCCTGAGTGGCCCTTGGCTGGCAGTTGCAACATCCGTGCGTTTATACGACGGCAAGCACCCATCAAGCTTATCTCTCCTCTGATAAAAAAAAAAGTGTTTGTCAGGGTCTGGATTCGTATGAATGAGTGCGTTTTTGTCTTTGATCTATACTCTATGCACTGCATGCAGGTGTATGTCTACCTGTGCCCTTTTCTGAATACCCTGAAATGTTATTTTTGTTTATCCCACACATCCATGACTGACAGATGCAACTACATCAAAAGGCTGAGACAAATCCATAGCAGAAGACCTATTTGGGTAACAGCGCCGAGGACATCCGTGAGAAAGTATGTAGAGCCCTTCCTCCGCGGCAGACTGCATCTTAGGCCTCGGAGGTGACTGCTGGACTGGCATGAGGTCGGTTAGGGCTAAATGCACGAGTGCGCGACAGGGACAGAGCAATACACAGAGTAAAGGACATTACGTGTCAATACATAGATGGGTGATTGCGATAAATGTATGATTGTGTGTGTGTGTGTGTGTGTGTGTCTGTGTGTGGCTGCAGGCAGACGCTGGCTGGTTCCTGGCCTTGTCATTCTGTCTCCCACACGCTCTCTGATGTGGTTTGAGGCTGCGGCTTTCACTGTGGAGGGGGATCGCCACCGCACACACTCACGCTGTTCTCACATGTCTGCGGAAACACACATTGCGCAGCGGTATGCAGTCACATTCTCAGAAATGCAGACACACATACTGAGCAAACGCGACCATGCACACACGCACGCATACCGCCTCGACCCTTGAACGGTGCAACGACGCAACGCACGCTTGCCTAAGCATCTGAAGAGACGCCGAAATGCACCCATGGATTAACAGACACACGCACAGCGCTAGACGCCAACCGTGGTGCTGGTGGGCTCCCACAATAAGCGGTTAGTTAAATAATATCAGAGACAGATGTTGGCTCTGGTCCCATCATATCATGTGTGTGTTTTTATCATGTGCCTGTGATTGAGAATAAGAAAGGGAGCGCCGATATGCAGTTCCTTGGGAACACATGTTTCCTTGAAAATTATTACATGTGGGCTGTCAGTCAGTTGCAGCATTGAAATGGTTTTGCCGTTAAATGTTAAAAACATATATTTATACCTAATCACAAAGGCCTTGTCTTCACGGGAAAGATACACATTTTATTAGCAATCTGTCATCATAATATTGATCTTTTTGATGAACTAAAATATCATACTATCATGTTTCGTGTATGTTGTTTCTGTTTCAACATTTTTTTGGCACAGTCGCTCTCCAATCCTGCATTTGAAGTCAGAGGCAGCGCTCTTTTAGGGCAACCCACTTTTCCTGGTACTTTTTTTCTTCCTTTTCTTTTTCTGAACTTCTTTTTCAAGGAGCTGAAAGATTCTCCTTCTGAAACACGGAGGGACTTGCTCTCTCGTCTCTCCTCTCTCTGCCAGCAGCGCTGTTGGTCTGTTGATCGCAGCTACAGAAGCTGCTGAGGCCGCAGCAGACAGGATGAAGCTGAAAAATGGGCTGCAGCCACACAAACTCTGCTCATGTTGGTTGCTCATCGCCACAAGGTTCGGGATTTGTTTTGTACCTTACAGAGCAGTTTCTTTGATACCACTGAAAAATGTTTCAATCTGACACCTGATACACCTTTTTTCTGCTTTAAAGCCCATCTGCCTTTTGTTTTTTTAAATTATTGTCATCAATTACTAAGACCTATACGAATGGGCAAATTTATAAATTGTCGTGAAAATGCGCTGGTTTTTATTAAACAGTTGTTGTTCAAAAATGTAGTTTCGAAAGTCTGAGAGTCTTTCTTTAGGGTTAAGGTTTAACCTGGATGTTGGAAGGATGAATACTTGAATATTTCCAGCCAATTTCCAGTCATTTCTTATGCAGATGTGAGGAATGAAGGAGGTTTAATAAGTTCACTCTCTGATGTTAAATGAATAAGTTAATTCATTTCCCATTTCATCACTTTCTTTTGTTTTTTATTTCTTATATATTGTGGCATACTTCCGTGTCTCATAAACACTTTTTTTATAGAAGCAGCCTACGTAGAGAGACCCAGACCTTTCTCTCCACAGCCATCTCCTCCAGCCCGTCCAGGACGATACCAAAGCGCTCCCCTGGCCGGATGACAGATATAACCTCTCCAACGTGTACCGGGGCTGCCTTGGGGCCTCCTCCTGGTTAGACCTGCCCAAAACAGCTCTCCAGGGATGAACGTGCTGCTCCTCTCTGGACGACTGAGCTCCTAACTTCTAACATAGCTTCAAAAAATTATTTAAAACAAGATCTATGCCAAACAAATGTTTTCAAAATTAGGATGTTGGGGTTTTGACGAGGATTTTACTTTATACACACGCTGTCTTTCTAGAGACGGATCACATATGTGGATTTTCTTTCTTTTGTTAGCTTTACTTTAACTCCCCTTTTAATAAAGAGCTTGCTGGGATAAGATCGCTGAATAATTGCCTCGAACTAAGACTGTATTTACATTAATTTCAACCATCAAGTTCTGTCATGCAGTGAAAAATAATCCAATTACCACAAACACAATGCAATACATCAAACAAACTGTAAAAACAGAGCGCACCCTCTGGTCTGTTTTTGGCAAAGGGTTTTATTTATTTTGCAGCCCTTGAAACAAATGTATATGGAAAATATGGTTTCTGTTTTTTCAGATAGCTGATGGGTTTGTGGTCATCTGTTCGTGGAGCGAAGGCTCGTTTATCTGTTCCGTTAATTTTGCCGTCATATATCCTGCGAGTTCATGTCACAGAGCTGACAGGACGTCAGACTCACTCATTCAGCACGCAGACATGCAGGCACTCGCACACAGACAGGCCAGATCTATGCACACATACTGTTGAAAAACCACAGTCTCTTGTGTACTTGTATCCACAAACCAGAGAAGTTCTCTCTTTCTCTCACTCTCTCACATACACAAACACACTCTCACCCTCTCTTACTCACACACACACACTCGTATTGACTGGGTGCCTCAGCAGACCCTCTGTGTTACCGCCCCCTTCTGGTCGCAAGGGGAAGTAGATCTTTGGCATGACATGTTCAGTGAACGTGCTCTTAAAATTCAAATGAATCTTAAATTGGATACCTCGGTTCATAACCCCCGCATTACACATATGTATTGTGAAAAAGAAGGTGGATTTGGGGAGGAGAGATGGAGGGATCCTAAGAAATAAAAGTATAGTTTACTGGCAGAACAGCATCATCTTTCAAACCATCTTTCTTCCTGGCTGTTTATCAGGGCAAACAGGTTGTCAAAGCCAAAAAAGAGAGGAATATTCAAACTATGTCCCTGGCAAAATCATTGACATCACATGATTATTTTATGTGTGAATTTTTAAGCGTTGCAATATTTTTTTGTGACTGAGATATAGCAGCAGATCCACACGGATGGCTGAGGTTGATCTGAATAAGTCTATCACTCTTTCATTGTCGATGACTGGTATTCTGCTGAAACGAAGCAGGTTTCCAATAACTGAACCTATTGCGAGTGCTCAGCCGTGCTATCTCTGTGAGGTGAATCCTGATTATCGGCGATGGCCCCACGCCGCTACCAGGGTTGTCTGTGTCTCTCAGACGGCTCTTCAGAGGCCCTGCCGCTTCTTATTTTCTGCAAGCCTGTCTCTTTAAGGTGGTGTTTGTTTATGCCGAGGCTCAGCTCAGTGAGACCTGTGCAGGCTCAGTGCTGGGCTCCTTTCATAGGGGCTCCATTTTGTTCTTAATAAAATGGCACTCAGTGGCCGGGGGACTGGCAGGCACCCAGCTCCCTGGGAAACCAAAGAATGCTGGCCTTCATTTAGCGACAAACAGCTACTGCCTGAGGAGGCTAGTTCTCCACTCTGCTCCTCAATACTACTGCTGCTGAGGTCCTTGTGTGTGCGTGTGTGTGTGTGCGTGTGTGCGTGTGTGTGTGTGTGTGTGTGCGTGTGCGTGTCACCATGGAATGAGGCCACGGTTGAAGGAGTCAGGTATGGCAGCTCCTCACATAGCTTGTCCCTTGTTGACGTTTGCTTACAACATTCTGTCTTCTCCGTTAGCGTCCAGGTCTTGGCTGGCCTCTTGAAAACACGCAGCACCACTTCTCCTTCTCATCCCCTGCTCCTCTGGCCCTCGCTCTCCTCATCACTTGGTGTGAATGGTGGGAACAGAGCAGCCATTAAGATGCATATTTAGAAGTGCTTACCCTCTTATCCTCCTCCTCCTCCCATCTGCCGTACACTCTCGTAAGACACACATACACACATTGTAAGTCACTAAGAGTGCCTGTCACCAGGGACACACGCATCATTACACACTCGCATGCGCACACTCATACACACTGAGAAATCCTTGTCGCAAAGCTCCATGTTATTGGTGGTTTCAAGCACAGGCTGGACTTTTCCCAATCTGTCGTCCGCTTCTACTCCCTGTCCCTCTATCGAATATGTCAGAAAACAGCCTGCAGGTTTTTTTTTGTTTTTTTTTTACCTATATTTTACCAGGAGTCATGTTGAAAGGGTAAGAAAACACCCTGGATTTGATCCCATGTGAGCAGGAACAGCTCTGGGATCTGCTAAACAACACGATATGTTGATACAGACGGAAAAAGCGAGATGTGACAATCAAATGTGCGTCCGTCAGGATGGGAAGGCTTCGGTGATCTGATAACAGCGCTACCTGAGCTCTAATGTTTCCAAGACAAGCGTACAGGTAACAGGTAAAAATCAGAGCTCTGCCAAAATAGTAACAGAACACTAAGTGAGTGATTCAGGCAAATGATGTGGGATAGCAGATAAGGAAACGAGGACATGAGAAAGGAGTGAAGGGCTGTCAAGCACAGCGACTCTGCACAGATGACATTTCTCACCACATTTCTTTGTTAACTAAAGAGAAACAGACAAGAGTTGACTGACATATATTTATAGAAACCAAATAAATAAAATGGAAAACATGATTGAAAAGGGGGTGACGATTATAATAAAAGGAAATGACAGACATGCAAACCTGAAGAGCGCTTAGAGGGAGCAGAAGATGAAGGAGAAGCAGTGGCTGGGAAAGAGGAATGAGGGAGTGTCTTTTGTCTCCTCTTAATGGGACACATATGAAAGACTTTGGAAACAATGAGTCACTGCAGAGCAGGACTGTCGCCACTATCGGGCCCGAGCAGGCTGTCAGTACACGACGGTTATGCCGGCGCTTGTCGTGTCGCCTCAGAGTAAAAGTTGCGCTGTTTTGCCGCCTTTCAAGGTCATTTAGACCGCATCGCTCTGCTGATGTGCTGTGGACGCGACGGATTTTTGTCATTTTGTCATTGTTCATACACCAGCACACACGTGCTGGTGTATGACCCCAGATATGTTACGCAAACACGTTACAATCACCTGTATCTGCGTCGCTGTTCGGTGTCACTGCAGGAGAGATACTGCAGCTATGATCTCGTCTCAAAGATGTGTGTGTGCAGTCGGACGTCACAGTAATGACAGCCACTGATGCATAGATAGGGTTAGGAAAGATGCATGTAAATCCATTTTATAGAGTTATCTGGCCCTCGGTCAGCTGCTGCTTTCTTTCAACGTAAAGCATTTCAAAATAAATCCTCCATGACGTTCCCCACCCACCCACACTTCCACACCCTAACATATACAACCGGCCCACGCTCTCAGAGGGGCGATTGGCCCACGCTCTCAGAGGGGCGATTGGCCCACGCTCTCAGAGGGGCGATTGGCCCACGCTCTCAGAGGGGCGATTGGCCCACGCTCTCAGAGGGGCGATTGGCCCACACTCACAGGGTTTCACTCCCCGTTCCTCTGGTTGTTGGCAGTCTTTTTTTTTTTTTTTAATTGACACCATTAAATAATCATTTCCTTTTAGCCATCTACGCTTCTTGTCATCCACAGCGAACGGTGGCCACTCCATCATCTAGGTGCAGCTCCTAGCAGGGGTTGGTTATGTAGAAATGTAAAGCAGTCGGGGACAAGTCGACATGTGCAGGCGGTAGCCTTTTCCATGCCGCCAATTAGTGGGGAGATTTCCCGGCAGATTGCTGCAGCTCTGTCGGTGTCTGCGGCTGTGCTTTGGTTTGATCCCATGAAATTAGGCTGGAACAATAGGCCCGAGTCATCCGCCCTGCCTCAGTTTGATACCTGTCAGTTCTTTCTCTCCTCCGTGTCGTTTCATCTACACACCATCTCTTCGTCTACTTGTCTGCCTTTCATCTCCACTCAGCCACCTTTCTGTTGTTCCCCTTCAACCGATTACACTCTTGTATTGGACACTCAAGTCCTCTTTGGTTAGAGGGTAGTACTGTAATGTCATCGTTTTCTCTCAGGTTTGCTTAAGAAAAGAAGCAAACACTATACTGTATTTTTAGAAAAAAGCTACTCAAATAATTGTGAAGAATACTATAATATTATTTAACAAGTGTGAAAAGAACAAGACACAGTACCTGCAGTGACTGGCACTGGCTAAGATCCAAACTGGTCTCCAGCAGTTTACTTTAAGGGACTTTAAGGAGTAAAGTTAAAAAACACTTTAAAAAACAAACTTTCGCTGGCAAAAACATATGCCAGCTCATACGTCCCGCACATGCAGGCTACGAGTTACGCAGTCATTAACACGCGTTTACAAATGTTATTTTTAAATTACTCATAGATGCAAATACGTCAACTTAGTATCTAACGTACCCAGAGGATATTTCTAACCTATTTCAGAGCACACTTCATATTCAGAGGCAAGTCAAAGTGCTCTACAGAGAAGAAAGAAAACAAAGTTAAGATAATAAAGGAAGCAAGAAAAGATAATGGTGAAGGGGGGATTGAGTCAAGAAGAGCAGAGAGATGTGAAGAAAGAGCTTTGGCATGAGAAATGATATGGAGAGGGGGAGATAAAGTGGAAAAATGATTTAGCAACAAAAGGGGTAAAACAGGTGTGCTGGGATGACTCAGGGTATTCCGCGTGAGCGAGCACGTAACACCAAGACAAGACGTAACACAAGATCAAATGTTAATAAATTAAATAAAATGTAGCAACTGAAACTGGACTTACATAGAAACACAGTTGTGTTGTGAGCGGATCGGCTTATGGATCCGGGTGATTTTCCGATAACCGATCCACATAATTTGTCAACATCAGAACGGATATCCAATCCTAACATCAAATCTGTGCGTGGCCAGTCTTAATTTGTGGCTGTATGATGACTAGGTCTGGCCTGAATGACATTTTAAGGCTCTTTGCGAAATTACAAACATATTATTATAAAATGTAGCCGCAGTGCATTATGTCATTGAAAGAGTTGCTGATGCGATGGGAGAGAGCTCTCAAAGCGAGCTGCGAGGGGCTGTAGCAGAACCCCGTGACTCCTAGTAGGACTCAGGGTCTATGATGAATGAAATATTCTCACGGCAGATGCAGTGTTTACATCTTCCCGTCTTCTGCATCCTTCTCTGTCCCACCAGCCACCTGTATACCCCCTTTCACCACCTCCCATTTTCTCTTGCCTGGCAGCTCCATCTGCAGCACCCTTCTCCCTCTTTATGTGTCCAGACCATCTCAATCTAACCTTTTTGTCATACCTCTTGTCCAGTCAGATTTAGATTACACAGTGCAGCAAAAGCATGTTAGTAGTCATTACCCTGATCGTTTTCAGCCTTAAACCTGAAAAAGTGTCAAGTGTACATCATGTTCAATGTTAGGACTGTCTATAAGTGACTGCTCTGGCATAAGTAAAGTGTGGCAGCAACTTGCTTTTTCTTTAAAACTACTTATTAAGAGGTTGTATTGAAGTGATGGTGAACTGCATGCGTGTGATTTTTCATGGATGTCGTGGCGCCGCAGTTGGCAGACTGCCTTTGTCTTGTCATCACTCAATTTAAAGTGTTGCCACCCAGCGGAGGTTTAGTTCCCCTCCTTTTGACAGCCAACGTTAAGTGAAGCATTACTGCAGGTGATGTTCATAGCTGCCGATGAATGAGAATGCTGTCCGGTTGCGGCTCGGCCAAAGAAAAGAAAAAAAAAAAAGGGTCAGAAGTGGAAACCAGATGTCCGCCTAACAAATGAAAATCCCGATATCTGAATAGTCGGATTCAGGCCTAATGAATGCTAATTCTCAAAATAAACCAATTAAACACACTGCCAGAGCTTGATACTGAGACGAGATACTGAAATGATTAAGAGAGTAATATTAATACAGCACCAGTCAACACAAAAGATTTGACTGTAGCCAGCAAAACCAGCTCAGAGCAGAAGGACACAGATGAACAAATCCGCCACCATGACCTTCCCTACTCGCGTCCATGTGACACACGGGAATTAACTCCAGCTTAGTGCTCATTTTCACTGATACTATACTGTTGTTGAAGCATACAGTCATTCCACATAATATTTTGGCATATATTGCCATATATATATATATAAATAAATATTGCCTGGAGGGTGCAAACTGGCAGCTTTGTGTACTTGCTCATACTATATGTTGATCAGTATTTTCTTTGTCACATGCCAGGCTGTTTAGCAAGAATGACAATGAATCAGTCACTTATCAAAGATATGAGAAAACTAGATGGAGTGAATCATCGTAAATTGGACCAAACGAAAAAAAAACATGAACAGGAGGAAAGTCGAGGGAATGTGTGCCCGCTTCCTCATCCCAATATTAAGTACATCTTGTTTAAAGTTGAGGTTGCTACATTACACATGTTGTGGTAAATGGTCTGCATTTATAGACCCTTTCAACCTTGTTTAGGGTCTACAAAGCGCCTTACAATGTGTTCCTCATTCCCCGTACATCTACACACGTATAGAGCACTTCATGGTCTGTACATATGCAATATAGAGGCCTGTACCATACGATAACTGAAGCTATGGTTCACGCTTTCAGTGGCATTTTGTGATGAAAGTGACTTTCCTGGTGTCTTTCTCACCAGAGGGGCTGCCGTGCACTTCAATGTGCTGTATTCGGACAGTTTCAGTTCTGTCACACTATCAAAGCTCAGAGAGGCACAGTCACACTATTTTTTCATTTTTTCTAAACATCATATAACAAATAACATTGAAACCAAGGCATACAGACCTTTTGTTGGAGTTCACAAATTAATTTCCTTTTTTTTTTTTTTTTTTTTTTTGTACAAAGAGTAAAATAAAAAAAGTCAGCACTACTAGGCGCTGGTACTAAAATTTAGAGACTTGTTTTGGTGCAAGCAAAAGAAAATGATACCCAACGCTCGTCCATAAGCTTAAGACGAGTGAAGTGGGACTATGTGAAGTGCATTACTTCACAGACAGAGCTGCAGCTTCTGGTACCTTTAAAGTTGGATAAAGTAGGATGTAGAGAAGCTCGAGCTCTGTGCTCTAACCCGGATGCTTCGTTTGTAGGCTTAAGCGAAGATCCTCTAACTTGGTGCAGTTATGAAAAGTTAAGCAATAAAGAAATGTTCAGAGATCCCACTTGTGTCTTCAGCCTTTGTTTTAGCTGATTCTTTCCAACAACATATAAATGGATGTGCAGAATGAGAGTGCTGGTGGCAGGCTCTTGTAGTGAATGCTAAAGATCTTGAAAAACACTGTGATGGATTGCCTACTAAACTTTCCTTTCTTTCTTTTCGTTTTTGTTTTTTAAGGAGGGATGCCAGACCTTTCAAGTCCTACTAATGACGCAACACTGCACCCAAATCTGGACCTACATGTCCTCATTATATTTCCTTACACAAATGCACCAGCTACCAAATCAAACGTACTTCCACATCAAAAGAATTCCTACATAAACACATTATATGACGTTTTTATTTTTTCCCTTTTATAGAAGAGTAGCAGCAGATAGCTGCATCCATTAGGACTTTCCAGTCACTCAAAAGCAGCATTGTGATGAAGAAGGGCAGGCTACGGGACAGTCGTCGCTCAGTAGCCTTAGGGAACACTGCTTCCATCTTGACAGATATGTTTCCTCTGCTGCGTCCCGAGGGAGTCCTACCTGCCCCCTCGCTGGCTGAGACACAGGGGGGCCTGAGAGAATTTTTGGGAGCGATGGGGGTTAGTCCCCTTATGGGTCTTAGTGCAACATCAGTACAAGGGGCTCGTATACTTCCTGGGATGCACTACTGTAACTGCGTCCTACACTTTGTGTGTGATCGAGCCGTCTGTCAATGAGACCAGTTCTTTATTTCTTTATTTTTATGCCACTCAATGTGGACCTTGCCAAGTATTCCTGATTACTCGTTGCATTGTCCATCATACTGTACTGTCCCAGGATATGCACTGGTTTCTTATTAAAAGTAGGATATAGGTAATAGTTGTAATGGTCAGAGGAGGCTGATGTTTAGGGAATTTTGGAAATGTGCCACATTGCACACTGTCACCAATTAAAGCAGTGATGTTTCTTGTAGCAGTTTAATGACAATACAACAGGATGCAACAGCAGTCTGAACAAACACAGTGGGAGAAGATTCTTTGGCCCCTTTTGCTCTAATTTGCTGGCTGACTGCAGAAAGACAACACTGTCTCTTTAATGTGGGGCAGGTCAGAGGTCGCTGTATTGCATTTGTAAGGTCAGCGGTTGAGGTCACGCTCAGCTCAGGGCCTTCCTGCTGCAGACAGCTGGGTCATGCCACCTACATAGAGTCCAATTATCCCTGCCAACTAATAACTCTTCAGCTTGTTCCTTAGCGCAGCACAGCAAAGTACGCACACACACACACACACACACACACACACACACACACACACACACACACACACACACACACACACACACACTTTGAAGCTATCGACAATACTTTCTCTCCATACTTATATTTCTTTTAACAAAAATGAACTAAAAAGAATTCATTTAAATCTGAATAACTGAATGCAGACCAGAGCACTTCACCTTCTTAACAGTTAACAAAGTCGTACAACATCTTACGGAAATACATGTTAGAGTTGCCAGTAGCAGTCATAAAGTTACGCTCAACTGAGTAATCAATGATCATGTCTAAAAAAGATAACTTTGCTAAAGTTTTTACAAATTACAGCCAAGGTTTAACAGGCGTTACATAGACGGTCTGAAGCCAGTTGTGGAGAGTGCTCAGTGAGGTTTAGAGATACACACATCATATAAGTTGTATTACAGAATGTGTTATTGCTTCGTCTGCTCTTTTGGGTTTCGACATATGGCATATGCTATTTACAAGTTTATATTGTACCTTACTCTTATTGACATAAATGTGACGGTTGTTTGGGTTCCCTTCCTACTGTCACTTCAGGAATCTCACGCCTGTTTTGATATATAATCACGTTTAGTGATGGTTAAGCTGTTGGTAAGAATCCCTTGAGGTTAATGCACGTTAGAATAAATATAAATGTGAAGTGCAAGTTCTGATGTTAGGCTCTAAAGATTCAGAATTGAAAAGCAACAAGAAATGTGCCATCACAGATGACAAGTAGAAAAGTGGCATTGCCATCCACATGGACGTCTATCAAACAGTTCAGAGCATTACTAAGTTACATTCGCGGGTAGCATTTAAAACTTTAAACCTTATGTCAGGCACATTCAGGAGCACCGTCAACGTCCCTGGACTCTGAGGCATCTGTTGTAGACCATCACACAGTGGAAACGTATATGCTGAGGTCAGACGAATCAGCATTCCCATATGTACATAAAATGCCTGCTATGACAAAATGGAAATGTGAAGTTGAAGCACTTAGATGGCATGTAGAGAACCGGTCCATGCCAGTGGTTGCAATAGAACGTTAACAGGCTTCACGCAACCTGTAAGCTTCACCACATCACAAAGAAGACGATGGATCATGTACTGCACACCAGCCATTTCCATCATACCATACCAACAAGAAAAAAAAAATACAGAGACACAGAGATAGATATTTTGAGTTGTATCCTGGGTGTCTGGCTCAGGCTAATGCCCCCTTCAGTGAGGTGGAATGGCACATAAGCTCCCATTAATACGGGAATGAGTTGAATTTAGCTCCGTCTGCCTGCAGGGCTGGCCTGGCCAACCCCTGGCTTTCCATGAAGTGTGGGGACAACACTTATTGAAAAGCTCTGTGCTGTGCTCCGGCATGCCACACCCTCCTGATACCCCCAGCGCTTTTCCTTTGTTCTCTAACTATAGCCGTAGCCATGCCAAGGCCCCCTGACTTAAATATTCCACTATAAAACAAGTGATAATGAACATGAAAAGCGCCGAGTGCCGGTAGTTGACTGAGCCCCTAAGCACGTACCGCCATGTTCGCACACATACACAAACATACACACAATCCATTACATGTATGTGCATGCACAAAGCTATATTACAGTTAAAATGCACAGGCATAAGCCCACTCCCCCACCTGCATATGCTCTTTGAATTTAGAATCAAAAAGGAAAGTGAGGAAAGAGTGGATAAGAGACCTGCAGTGGAAAATGATTGATCTGTTTTAAGGGTCCTATAAATCCGCCAGCTGATGTGAGTATAAATGGAGGGTGTGCATGTCTTTCCTACCTGGCAACCCTTCCCAGCATCACAACAGGGATATTTTTACCGTCCATCCTGCAGTAAGACCTTGACAAACCCTTCACGTGTCAGGAATGGACAAGAAAATTGTGGATGTATTGTTGTTCTTCATGGGGATGGTTGTGATCCAAGTGTTTGGTGCTTTGTTAATAAGTGTGAAGTATATCTGTTACAAAAAGTTAATGTGCTGATTCATGAGTGTTACTATTATTGACCGTGTTTGAGTGTGAGTATGGCTATTGATGAGTACTGAGAGCTTTTACAGTAAACTGTATATAACTGACTGTGGAGCGTCTGTACTAAGGGAGACTCCATGTAAAGGTTGCCTGTCTCTAGAGCTCCCCTGAGTGCCCAGGCAGCCAGGCACCTTTGACCAGGAGTAGGCCCCCTCAGGCCTTCGCACACACAGACAGACACACACATACACACACATACACACCCCTCTCTGTGGGCCCCTCACTCTCTCTGGGGTGAGATGAGCCCACCAAGGCCCCTCCTGGAGCTGTTACAGCCCAGGATCTCCACCTCTCACCAACTGCTCCACACAGACGTGGCCAAATGCCAGTGGACGCCACTGTCTGGATCAGGGCTTGAGGGTGGTAGAAGGTGTGTGTGTGTGTGTGTGTGTGTGTGTGTGTGTGTGTGTGTGTGTGTGTGTGTGTGTGTGTTTTACTGTGTATGTGCCTGTATATGTGCATGACTGAGTGTGTTTTTGCGTGTTTGTGTATATGTGCAGTAGACGGGTGGGGGGTGGGGGCTATCCCCAGACACAAGTTGCTCAGTTTTTTAGAAAGTCTCTGGCCCACCCAAGAGGAAAGAGTAGGAGGAGAAGATGGTGGTGAGGGGGGGCAAGGCCTTGGGGGAACAAAGCCTTATTTCAAACTTGCCGAAAACAGGGGTCTTTATGCTGTGATGCTGGGGCCCCCTCCTATGTAGGGAGATGTTATCGCAAAGATGCAATATCCACCTCTGCCTAGGACCAGAGTGCGGGTGCATAGGCCCCCAGTGTTACACTAAGTACCCTGGGGCACTGACCTCACTAATGAAGTCTCACTTGGTTGCTGCTAGCCACTACTGTACCCTCCTTTGTCTTTCGCGAGGAGATCTCTCGCTCCGTCAGTCTGTCAGCCTGGCAGGCTGGCTGCTACTAACAGCTGTGTCTGTGTGACCATTGGTCATATTTTGTCTACTATGAAAGATTGCTTACAAAGTTAATGTTTGTTTTAGTGTGGCAGTGTTTGTTTATTTTGTCTTCCTTCTTGAATTGTTCTATGTTCTTTCTCTCTGCCTTTGAAAGTCTTTCCTTGTAATTCATCTGTCAGCTTGACAGATGAACCTCTCCGAGGCCTACTTTAACCCTTCTCCCTCTCTAATAGTCCGTTTGACTGTGAAGCTCTGACTTATCTAACCTTATCCCCCCTCTTTTAAACTCGCCGTGACTTTTGCACAAGGCCTTGAGTTGTGTTTATAGATGTGACACCAAGCTCTTTAGGGAATCCACAAGTGGGAAAAGGGAAATTTGATTTTGTGAGATGGGGATCGGGAAGAGAAGTATGATTGAAGCGGACGAGCTACATTCCTGTGTGGAGCCAGTGGCCTGGGGATAGGATTTGCTCCGTTTTCCTGACATCTTGGAAATCTCACCACTCCACGGCTTGATCCTCATCTCAGCTTGCATCTTCTGTCCAGACCCAAAAGTTAAAGACAGAAAATGGTAATAGTTCCAGGAGAGATAGATGATGGCTGTGAGGAGTTAATTTGAGTTTGAACCTGTGGATTTGTGGGCGTAAAATGCATTTTTTTTTCTCTTTTCTAAGCAACGCCGTGACCAAGGAATGACATAATTAATGCAATCTTAAAGCTTTGCTGACTTATTCTGGGGAAATTAATAGTCAAATCTAGACTCTGCCATTCACAGTTTTGATTTAGATTGAAACAGTTCAACTAATTTCTTTTATATAGTCATCATATTGAGTGGATGTGTCCAAGCCAGACACCACACCCCTTCATCCGAGCCGTCGGGCTGTGTCTTCCCTTCTTTGAGGTAATGAGAAAAGAGAAAAGGTCTCTCAGCAATTCCACACCCTAGTGGGCCAAAGTGGAACGTTCGATTTAGCACCCACTGTGTTAGAAGATGAAAGAGCTTTGGGATGACGTGAGGCAGCACTGAGCATTAGGTGGGTGTGTAGGTAGGTTGGTGTGTGTGAGTGAAGCTGGAGGGGGAGTGACAGTGATGGTGGAGGGGGAGTTATATCTCTTTATCCCGTCTGGCGTGCTGCGGATGGGCTCTACCCACATCAGCTGTCCACTTTACTCCAGCTGCCAGTCGCCGTGCAGTCCAAAGCTGGACTGTCTGCTGGTGGATTACCTGGACGAGTGCATGTAGCCTTTCATCCCCTTTTACACTTCATATATGGTGCACCCTGCCCTGCCTGAAAGCCTTCACCTGAGCACCCTGGAATGGGCCTGGGGTACAGTTATAAAAAGATAAAGGTCTCCGAGGCTTGGGTGTGGTGGAGCTGGACTAAAGCAGGGGCAAGGGTTTGTCGGGGGGACTGCTGTCTGGGTGTTTACGGGGGCTAGCCGGGATTAGTTGGTGGTTATTGATTCAATTTGAGATGCTTTTTCATGTGCAGGCTGTTTAAGGCCTGTGCACATTCTTGCTTCCTCCAAAGGGCCATAATCCCTGCTGTTTATAGAAGGAATATGCCTTTGGTGTCGGAGGAGATGCTCTGAATGCCTCTGCTGCAGCAAAGGAGGCATCTGTCATTTGTGCGTTTGGTTGAGCTGGCGGTGGGACCGGGGGAAGTTGGCTCCACGTTTTAGATGGCAGTCAGAACTACAGTTGAGAGCGAGTCTCCATACTTTGAACGTGCACGCATTACTCGTCCTTCAGTATCACAAGCAAGATTTAGGCAGTTAGTTTCATTTTTGATGAGCGAAGAAATTTAAGTGACGCTGGAGTGACTAAGTGCAGTGAAAACAAATCCAGACAAGATGTGTCAAGTTTCTCAGTCTTATTAAAAAAAGGACAAGTTGCTTGATGTTGTTACTAACGTGGTAGAATGAGTGAAAAGAAGCAAAATGAGTGACAGGCACCTGAGGAGAGTCAGAGGGCTGCGGACAGAGGTTAATGAGAGGCCCAGCAGAGACTGATGGATGATGAAAGAGTGATTCAGCTCTTTCTCTCCTCCCCTTGTGTTTATTCTGAGATTGTCATTTGTCATTGGTGGAGGGCCTTTCTTTCGTTCCTGCGACAGCCAGCTCCAAATCATGCGCAGACAGATGGAGGGGCCAGTAACTCAAATAGAGATGGGATGGGGAGAGGTGGGTGGGGGACCAAGGCCAGCATCCCGTGTTTGATGTCTCTCCCTGGGGCCTCATCCGCTCTGTCAGTCCCCTGGATGGTGCTGACAGATGGAACTTCTAAACACCAAACCACTGGGGACAGTGGCACAGAAGTATGAAACAGAAAGAGAAAGGAGTGTGAAAGATGATGAATCGCTAAATTAATGAAGGGACGATGCATCAAAATATATAAAGACTCAAAGAGTCAGCCTTTCGTACCCGCAGCTTCACAAATATAAGTGACCATTAGTGGGCATCCAGGAGAATATTATTAAACCTCGATGTTTTCTGTCCTTTTTATCCACTACCACAGTGGTATCAGTGATCATCTTATAATAAAGGTCATGTCGTAGTTTCAGCTGGGAAAACAGTACAGTGCAGCAGTTAATGCTTGCTGCCACAGGTAACCACTAGAGGCTGACAAACTACCAATGTGCTGCAGAGCCACACAACATAAAACCAAACAATCAAATAATCCTCACAGTTAATTCATTTTTACTTCATTTCACACAATCAAACCACTTACTGGACCTTTATTACCATTACTTACTGTTTGGATATGAGTATCTACTCATTTGACCCCAACACTCTCAGCCAGTGTCACATTTGTTGAAATACACTTTAAAAGTTTTAAAGAGAGTAAGTCACAATCACAAATAGCTGTGTAGGTCCATAATCTTGAAACTATGCTGTCAGTGGTGAAGGACGTTTTACTTTACATAACCAACTCTGCTCAATACAATTGACCACATTTCCTAGAAGCATAAAAATGGATGGTATAAAGTAAATCAGTTGTGCAATTTTCTCTTTACGATCCTGTCTGTCCTGCCAAAGTATTACTGGATAATTGAAGTCTGGCGATGTCTTTTGCAATTTGAAATTTGAGACGGTGGATGTGAAAGAGGGGATAGTGGCAGTGCCAGTCATGCCTGTGAGGAAGCTGGAGCCCAGAGGATCAGCTGCCTGGAACTAATTTCACTTTAGCCTTTTGCTTTTGGTTCCTTCTGGTAGATTTGAAGCCTAAAATAAATAAACAAAAAGGGACTTGAACTCTTTGTCAACATGCTCAGGTTTTCCTATATTGTTATTTCACTTCACTTCACTTCCCTCTCACCTCAAAACTAAAGAAATTACAAAGAGATCCCAAAGCTGAATGATGGCACCCAAAAAAGCATTATCAACCTGATGAGGACAGCATCATGTGGTTGGAGCAGAGGTCTCTCCCAAAAGAAGAGCAACTCCACACCGATCAAAGATCAAAATGCATGACGAGACACAGCTGGTGTTCCTGAGGAGACTCAGGAAAACTACCTGCAACCCTGTTGGACACGTCACCTGGAGCCAGAGATGGATGTGAAGCATTCTTCCTGCATGTTACCCACACCACACATAGACAGAGTTTAAACGTCTCAAGAGGTTGCCAGAGTGGTATTGCAGCTGTTTGGAAAGAAAGATTTCTGTCCTTTTCTTTTTTGTAATCTTTTAGCCAAATGTTTTTGTTGTTGTTCCTATGCTTTTTTTTTTTTTTTTTTTTTGGACAAATGAACACAAATGAGTTGGTAAGATTATGTCTGTACCTGAAAAAGAATTCCAGTATCTCAAACCACCTCCTAGGGGGGTGTTGCATTGTAATTCATAAAACCTAACCTGTCTATTTGGCTTTTAATGGATACTTTACAAGCACTCGCTCGAGTTTATCTGATTATTTTGATTTTTTGTTTGACTGAGGACCGGACAGGACCTTGTTTTTTTTTGTTTTTTTAGATACAAAATGTTTGAGTTCATAAAAAAAGGGTTAAACTGGGACCAGAGTAACAAGTTTCTAATCACGTCAAACTCACCTAAGAAAATCAAAACAGCTGGTTTTATTTCATTTAGTTTATGTTTATTTACTGCTCCTTTTTGTTCTGTCGACATTTGTGTGCATACTTAGATAAGACATTTATATGAAAACTTGCAGATAGGACGTTGATGTGAGTAATATTTAAGTGTAAAAGTGATAAGAATAAGATCTCCTGGATGTGATGTGAACGTAGAAGATGTTTTAAAGCTGTGGCTCCCCGGTCTCTGGCGTTCCTCCACGGCTCCTTGGTTCAGTTGGTTCAACAGAACATGGCTTGTCTGGTTGAGTTGCGTCTCAAGTGAGCGGGTGTACCTCAATCTCCCTTTTGCAGAGAGAACAGAGAGAAGTAGGGATGTGTCCTCCTATTAAACCACCATAGATATATCTCTAGGATACCTGAGCAGCTTGCCCAGTAGCTCTCTCAATTTATCTCAAGGGTACCTGAGTAGCCTGCTCAACAGAGCTTTATTTGGTCCTGAAATTTGATACTTTTGCTGTACGTTTCTCATATTTTTGCCTCTGAGCCGTATTTCACAACTTTTACTTAGACAAAAGTACTCTTTTTACATATCTTTGGCTTTCCTCACATTCATTCCTATCTTAAAATGTATATATTTAGGAGTCTCCATCAAAGACATTGTTACTATTCAGACGTTATCACATCCAGACGTTATTAAAAGAGTTGACATCTTTGTTATGTCGTACTTGTTGGTCAGCTGGAAGAGTTTTGGGAGGACGTGAAAAGGAAAGATTGTCCCACTACTGAAATCAGAATGCTTGGCAGCCATGCTTATGCTCGGGGGCCAAGGGGCAGGTCAAGTTTAGCTTCACTGGCCTTTGCAGCGCCAAGATAATTCAACCCCCCCCCATCTCTCTCAGCCCCTTTCCTCTGTTATGTAGTGTATTTGTCTGGCTTTTCTGATTGCTGCTCAGGCCCTGTGGCATGTAGAGCTCGTACCCAAAGTTCATTTCAGTCTCATTCCAGACTCATTTCTCATTTTCAGTCTTATTTCAAGACATTTATTTTTATATATATATATATATATATATATATATATATATATATATATATATATATATATATATATATATATATATATATATATATATATATATATATATATATAAATAATGTTTTCTTCAGCAGTGAGTCCAGCTTTTGGTGGAGGCAGTGTGATGGTGTGGGGCTGTCAGGTTTAAACGACCGAAACATTTATTAAACACACAATAAGGAAGAAAGACAAAGTCAGTAAGTTTTCATTTATCTTGCGGCAGCTCCTTTGCTGGAAAAGCGAGGATTGTCATCATTGGAATCAATCTCAATGCACACATATATCGAGAGGAAATCTGCAACAAGTGGCAATCCCACTATGGTTTTTTCCACACGCTACTGAGACTCCTGTTTGTTAAATAAATAAATTGTTAAATTGCCAGTATGTGTTGCTTATTCAAGATTCAGTCATCCAATCCACCAAACACCAAACAAAAGTCAAAGTCATTTGGCATTGGCAGAGAAGATTTGGCAATTTTTTCATGGGTGCAACCCACAAACTCAGCTCTGCTGCTCATCCCACAAATGCATGTCCCTAACAAATGTGGCACGTAAAAGGAAAAAAAAAATCTTGTATATCAGTTAATCTGATACCAACTGTATAAGATTTACTGATATTAAGATATATATATTATATATATAATTTTTTGTTTCAGCAGCTTAATCTCAAATGTTCAAATGGTCCCACAGTCTTCTCTTTTAACATGATTTCTTTCCTTCTCTTATGTCTCTGCTTTCCCTTTTTCCATTTTTGGCCTTTTCTTTCTTTTTCTTTTTTTTTTTTCCATGGTCATGCTTTGCAAGAGCCTCGTCTAGCCCATAAACATTCCTTGTTTTGGGAGTCATGGATCAATAGCCCTTGGAGTCCCATGCAATAGGAAAAACTCCCAGACATTCTAGTCATGCTGTTGGAATTCATTCTTTCTATTTGTACCAAACTTCAAAGATTCCTTGTAGAATTTTTGACTTCTAGTAATGCGGTCACTGTCTCTCATTGTGTGGGTGTTGTCGCACGTGCACAAGAACAAGTATTCACAATGGTACACCAGTAAAGATCTTGGCTTCGATATTCATCTCTGCGTTTATGGATTTTTGAAGAAATACATACGAGTTCCTTTAAGCGTCTTTCCTGTGATTATGCATATTTGCAGATTTTCTTTCTGAGTTTCTCCATAATTGGTGATGCAAAAGATTTGTAATAAATTCATGTCACAATTTTTTTTTATACCTTTTTGAGGCCTTTTAAGCTCACACATACAGGCACATCTTTTATATAAACTAAAGCATGCAAGGTTTTAATGGTCAGGGTTTAAATTGAGAAGTTGTATTGAACCAAGATACCTAAGGATGGACCAACAGAGAAATAGAAGAAGAAGGCTGCATGACAATGAATATGGATGGAATTGATGGTTAAATAATGCTTCTGTGGTGAGGGAGTTGGATTTAAAATTTATGTTAGGCCTTAATGCATTTTAACAAGCAACACTTGTCAACACAAGTCTCTGTGAACAAAGCATACAGACACACATTGTTGTACATGTTCTTTCAGATATTATCAAGGTAAAGATTTGCAGTAAATGCGCAGGAGTAATTCCAAAAATGTTGACTGTCGATGGAAAAGTTACTGTCCTGATGATGGGCCAAGCAGATGTGAGTGGCAAGAAGATGGAAAAAAACAAACTAAAAGATTGGAGCTCTCATTCAGTTCTTGGGCTGTTATGTTTGCACCCTGCTCTCTTCAGTATTCTCTAAGTAGTTCTGGTGATGATGCAAGAGCAGGCTTGGATACCCCTGCCCCCCCTTCCCTCTACTTACCTCGCTTTCCTTGCCTTAAACCGCCCCCCCCAGCGACCCCCACCGCACCCCCCAGCGACCCCCACCACACTCCTCCTCCTCCTGAACTGACATTGCATCCACCAGGCTCGAGACCAGGCTGGGATTCTGAGGTGGCGCCCAGACTCGGATTATTTACAAGAGCTGCAGCTCCGCGGAGACTGTGGTATTTTGTTCTTTCAAAGGATTGCAAAGCATGTTATGGAGAACACAGGAACTCTTAGGCTTGCTTCTCTCTCCAGCTTTTTCTCTTGTTTCTATTTTTTTATTTAATTGTGAAAAAAAAGGTTTATATGCTTTTTATTGCATCACAGAATTGAAAATACACAGTTTATGCTTAGAGGTTAGGAGGATTAAGAGGCGTATTCCAAAGCTTGCTGAGGCCAACTAGTCCTCCTTTTATGGGTTAATTTGTTATAAGTTGCATTTTTTTTTTTTGACAAAGCAACTCTGTGACTGCTGCTGGGGTAAGATACTAAGGCAATTTTGCACGAATGCTTTATCAGAGGATGGCTCGCATGTTATGGAAGTCGGCTGCAGATAGGGGAAATCTCATGGATCTGATCTGGCAGTGATGCCATGTTTTACATGCCCAGAATAGCTGGCCCGTCACGGATGTCTCAGTACACACAAACACTATAAAGTAAAGGCCAGTGGTTGCAAAAAAAAAAAAAAAAAAAAGGCTTGCAAAGGGGATGGGTTGGGGAGCACACCAGACTTAGGAAGGAGAAAGTTGTTGAGGAGTTAGGCTAAGTGTGGGGCGGTTTTTTTTCGGGGAGCGTGTCTTAGCGTTGAGTCAGCAGGGGTCGGATTTGCTGTCTTGGGTATCAGCATCCGGACATCAATGCCAAAACAATGCTAACTGCAGAAACGATTAGAGCAAAGGCAGCGTGGGGGAGATGGAGAGGTCTCCGGTGTGGCTCCTGCCCTTTCACAGCTACTGGAGCCCCGTGAACAGAACGTGGGGGTGGGGTATTAGATAAAAAAGAGGAAGAAGAAAGGTGTGGTGTCAGTCGCAGGATAGGGAAAGGTTCGTCAAGACATGATCCCAGCCTGTTGTGTTGGCCTATCGTCGAGGGTTGGGAAGGTCTCAGCGGCTCGCCTGACCACCTCCTGCCTATAAGGAATGAGCCTGTCACCAATTCCTGATTGTAAACAAACCAAATACCGTGGGAAAGATGAGGTGTGAAGCAGAAGATGATGCTGTCTCCGTGTCCTGTCCCCCTCCCATGTTTGCCCTCACTCATCACCGCCTAACTTTTTCCTCTTGCGTCAGCAAGACATCAAATACCACCTCCTTCCTTCACTGATGTCCTGAACTAGTGAACTCTCCTAAAGCATCTGCCATTTTATTTCCTTTTTAAAACCACGTTACCTGTCGATGCTGAGCTCAGTCCTCGTAACTGCACAAAAAGCTCCCGTTCCTCGCTACCATTTCTAAAGCTGTTACTGATGATGATACACTGATATAGTTTCTGTTCCACACTTCAGTGTGGGCTCTACTGAGTTGCATGGATCCCTCCTGGGTGGGGATAAATATAGAGTCTTGTCCCTTTTCAGTGTATTTTTGTTTGAGAATTGAAGTTGGGTTACTGCGTTAAAAATAAGGCTGTGCAGCAAGTCTCTATGGCAACCACAGGCTTTTGCATTTGAGAGATAGAGAACATGGCTTTCAGCAGCAAGGGAGACATTTTTAACCTTGACATTTTTGGAGGGATACCATTACATGTTAGTCCAAGACTTCCCACCGCCAGCCCAGCCACTAAACACACTCACAATGTTCTTTCCAGTTTGTGGATACATGACTTTTCCCCCCTTTTAAAAAAAAAATGTATCCTCCTTTTCCCAACAGGTCTCTCAAACACAGTCTGTCATTTTTAAGTAGTGCTTGAAATGAAGTACTGATGTTTGTCCAGGATAATCTAGAAATGACTAAGCAATGGGTGGTTGCGTAGGCTCTCTGGAGAGGCCCTAGGTTGAGGGAGCGAGGGAATGACGCTGGAAAGAACTGGCCCTTGAGACGCCTGCAAGCTGTCGGGATACATACTGACCCAGCCACAAAAATGAACCTCTGGCCACTGTTGGCTTCACACAAATACACTCTCAGAGACACACAGGACACACACAGGAGTGGAAAAGTGTGACTCGAGGTAGCTGAAGAGCTTTCAGAGAGGACGAGCAATGGTGGGAGAATCTGGGAATTAAAGAGTTGAAGTGGAGGGCTGGAGGGCTGGAGTGCTGGAGTGCAGGAGTAAATTCATTCATATTTCTCTCCCGGCTTGTACGAGCAGGCCAAACCTCACTGGGTGAATCAGTGTTCCTCGTAAACAAGCCGCAAGCACTCAATGGCGCCTCAAAAGCTAGCAAGTCAGAGAGAAAGAAGTGGGTCCAAGAAGAAGATAAAAGAGAAAAAGAACATGAGAAAAAAAGTTTTCCAACTTCCAGATGGACACGATGCTGAGGGAAACACGTCTCAGGAAAACAATTAAAACACATACATGAAAACAACTCACAGAAGAATGAATACATTCAGATGACAACAATGCTGGACAGGACTGGAAACTATCCTCAGTTAGGTGTGATGATGTCAAATCTGGTGTCTGTCTTACTCCTCACACAAACAGTCCATACAAGCACTTTATCTGCAGAAAATCACAATCTCAGCAGCACAAATGTTCACGTGCAGACACTTTAGTCCTATTTAACAACATAAATACATGTAGAAATTGTATGCGATGTGTATATTGGTATATAATACAACACGTGGTGTGTAGTTCATGAGCCTTACCAACGTCGACCCCTGGAAGCCCACTCACCATCATGTTTTAGTCTGTCACTACTATGATTGCACACAAAAGCAACAGGACCCTCTCAGGACTAATGTATTCAGATTACAGGCAATTATGGTTTATTACCATTTTGTGGGGAGAGCGGGGCTCATTTGCAGTGTTTGTTCAGTGAATGTCTAATAGTGGGAAGGGGAGGGAGCCGTGTACTTCCTGCTGTGCAGGCTGTGATGCTGTAGGAGAACTGTAGCGTAGCACCAATATTAATGAGTCATTTCCCTCTCACCTGGAGGACAAAAGTGGAGCTAACCCAGATACATCAGCACTAATAACCTAAATAAATCACTTGTCATCTCACTTTGTGGCTTGTTGTCTTTTGAAGGAACAGATAAAAAGTCAAACTATGATCTGCTGCCCATGAAAGGAACATTTTCTTATGGTTGAACCATTTCTCTCTTTTGATTGGTAATCCTGTAAAATATAATAAAAAGCATTAATGAAAAATGACAGAAAAGCAGTTTAGTAGGCCTTTAATCAGATTTGAAACTGTTATCAGCTTCTTTGCGGGGTTAGTTTTGGTGCAGAATCTGAAAGAACACAGTGACATTCAAACTGGACTGGCCTTTCTGTCAGTGCTGCTCATTTGCCTCAATGCGTTAAAAAAAAGAGAGAGAGAGAAAAAATGACAGTAACTTTCTGGCTAATACAGCATGCTGTCAAACTGAGCATCCTGACAGTGAAACGATTTGCCACAAGAAATGTGAAGCATGAAAGAGAGGCTGTGTAGCGTCGCTCCTTTCGTCTGCACGTTCTGCTGCTGCGCAGTGGAGGCTGCAGTGGTATATTTAGGCGTACGGTTTGGGACAGGAAGAGGGGAAGCGCTGAGGTTATTTGATTGCTTCATTATGGTCATATATACGGCCATATATTTATGTATACTTTGTTACGTATGTCATTACATGTACACCAGTGAGTGTTTGTTTGTTTGTGTGCAGCAGCTCGTGTGTGTGCGACGGAGTAAAGAGGGCTCAGTGTTTGGACCACCCTGTGAGCTGGGCTGAGTGACAGCGAGGGCCTCAACACTCTTGAAGTGCACACACTTGCGCGCATAGGCGCACACACTCAAGCACACGCCGGCCTCAAACGCACATGTCAGCAAGCTCCCTTTTCGGCATGTTTTCATCCTTATTAATGTCCGATGATCAAATACGTGTCATCCCAGCTGTTGAAATGAAAACGCGCGAAGCATCGTGGCACCAACTGCAGCAGACTGCTGCTTTGACGCTATCTCTGCATTTCTAAAAAGCCTAAAGGCTAAACGGGTTCCCTCTCGCTGTTAATTTGAATTTTTTATTTGTTTTATTTTTTTTCGCATGAACACTGTTTAGCTTTTAAGAAACAGAGGCGCGAGTCCAGTTACCCACCGCAGTGAAGTGCTGTTCCTGCTGCAGCGGTGTGTTTTCAGGGCATCAGTCAGACGTTAAAAACAGGTCATGCTCTGATGATGATGTCATTCATATCGAAAGGCTTCGTTCCTTTACTTGTCGTATAAGAAGCAGTTGAGCCAGCCTCTTTGGCCTCACACCCTGCTCTCATTATATCATTTAGTTAGTTTTTATGCATTACTTGTTTAAATCCACAGTTATTTGATTATTTGACAAAGATTATTAGAAAACCAATCCGTTCTGGGAAAACTACAAAAGAAAGGAGTGTCTGAGAGCATTGATGCTTGTATTTTTATCCATCCATCCCTCAGGACCAGAGGAGATCACCTTTGATTCTGCAAACTCAACTAGAGTCCACTAGCATTGTGCAAATCACATCACCGTGGCTCAGATGATATAGAAGTAATTACAACACCCAGTGCAAGAAATTTAGTTTGACCTTTTGAGCTCTCCTCTCTGAAGTCCTCTGTTATTTGATTAGTGTACTGAGCGCCACCTTTGGTGCTTGCAGCCAATTTACTGCATATTAGATGTTCTGACGGAGGTTTGCATGTCATTGTATAATGTTGAGTAAATGGTAGGGGAAAAAAGGCCCCACTATTACACTACAGCTGTCATAAACTATATACCTGCACCTGAACTATTACTGGGATCGTAAGCATTCTGAAACCTTTTGTACTTGTTACACCTATTCACACACGTGCGCCTAATCCACTAAAATTAAAAAGATAACTGAACACTGATTGTGCTATTTTTGTAGACATACGATTATTTCTGAAGAAAGCGCAGCGAAATGCAGCAGAGTGGGCTGCTGCCTGTAATAGCAGGGAGGGAAAGGAGGAGAGACATTGGCTCGCCGGCTGGTTGGCGCACTGACATCAAAGAGGACGAAACCAGCTTTGAGCTGAGCTCTCTGCAATGATTAAAAGCAGGGGCCACAGTAATGTCTGGATGGGCCATTTAAAACTAATGAGGGAAAATAAATAGAGCCATGGACATTGGCATGTGTAGGTGGCGTGAATGCAAGTGTGTGTGTGTGTGTGCGTGCGTCTGTGTGTGCGTGTGTCTGTGTGCGTGCGTGTGTGTGTGTGCATAATGTGCATACGATTAGGTCTAGACATATTTGGACATGACACATTTTTTGTGGTTATTTTAGCTGTTTATTAAAACATATTTAAGTTTCTCTTATATAAAGAGTATGGGCTTAATTTGAGGGTATTCCTATACACATTGAAGGAAGAATTTAGGAATAACAGGGCTTTTATTGTAAAACTCTCATTTTTAGTGGTTATTCTATTTTTATCTCTTCAGGGTTCTGGTTAGCACTTTACAGCAAAAACGGTTACTAGTTAGAAGTCCTGGCTGGGGCCTTCCTGGAGTGGAGTTTGCATGTTCTCCCCGTATCTGGGGTGAGATCCAACCTCCCCTCGACCCTGAACAGGATGACGCGGGTGCGGATGGTTTGGCAGGTGAAAGGTATGGAGTTGATTGCAAGTGTGAAATTTCCATTTGGAAGCTGTTTCTGTTATTAGAGGCTCACAGTGTCACCGAAGCAATCCAAAGACCCTCAAAATAAAACGTTCTCAATATTCTGCAGTGGGTAATTATCAGATTTAACCTGAAGCCTGTGGATAAAGATTGCACGGATTAAACATTATTTTTATTTTCACTATGTTGTTTTTTTAATCACGGAATCATACTGATCCAGCAGAGGCCATGAACTTTCCTCTTCATGTTGCATCTGTTGACTTTAGTCTTTCCTACTTAACTGCTAAAATGTAAGCTTAAACAAAACGGTCCTTTTTTTAAATACAGTTTTTGTACACTCACAAAATTCAAATAACCTTCATTGACCTGGGGCAAACTCTGCCCATGCGATCACTGAAGCAAAATGATATTTTGAGTCTTTTTAGAGGCTTAACGTAGCAGTTCTTTCTGATTCTCATGTCTTTTTTCCCCATTAGAGCAGTTGTTTTGACGTGTCACAGCATGATGGTGGAGGTCCTTTTGGGGATGCAGCGCTAATTGAAACAGAGCAATTAATAATTATGATTCCAAATGTACTTTTGCTTGCTGTGACAAATAAAGAATAAAAAAATAAAGTAGAATGCAGGAAGGCAAAGTCAGCCTTGCTTTACTCGCTGATCTGTTTATTAGGTCCGCAGAAAATCTGTTAGATCTATTAGACATTCATTCTACCGATCGACATCATCCATCGCTTGTAGATCTGTCTTTTACCCGACTTGAACTATGACACTAATTATTGTCATTGCCATCAACATTGACTCACCCCATGCTGCTGTGTCTGTTTTCGTATTGTGTGTGGTGCGCTCTGAGGGATGTAGGCAGGAGGCATTCGGTTTTGTGAATGAGTCATGGACATGGATCATTTGTCATGCTTTTGTGACACGTACAAATAGGGAGATATGCACAGAGTGAGGCGGATGACAGTAAGTGGAAGTGAAATGACACAGGCACATCAATTTACAGAGAATATGCAGGGCTGACAACAAAACCATGTGCTCTGATTCATCAAAGGTGAAGGCTGCCGTCACTGGTGTCCGTAAGTATATTTTGTACGTCATAAGTGGCATCAATTTTGGATGCATTGCAGGCGTATATGAGTCACCGTAGCTGTCCATATTGACTTTTCAACAATCTTCCCTAAACTTCTGAAACTTTGATTTCACCATCAAACTTTTTTCTTTCTTAGTCTGTTTATTTCACTACTATGTTTTTTTAGTTTCTCCTACAATAATGTTTTCCTACCTTTCATCGTATTTTCTAATTTGCAGTGCCCTTCTTCTGTCTTTCTTTTCCCCCCCTTGTTGTCGTAATTTTTTCCATGTTCAAAGCAGGGCTTAAGCAAAGGCACAGACTGCAGAGCTCCGACAACAAGCCGTCATTTTCTTTGTTGATAATCCAAGCGCTTGGCTGGATGATAGCACAAAAAGCCAACCCATCTTAACGGATTCCAGGCTCCTTTCACAATATGACTTTTTTATTATTACAAGTTGCATTTAGCGTCAGAGCTGAGTTATTTCTCAATCCAGTGCTCTTCCAAGATCTAATGGGCAATTATCTGTAGGGGAGAAGTTAATGGGTGTCCCATTTCACAAAGTCCCCCGTTATTTATGTCAATGAGCACCATTGTGTGGAAACGTGGCAGACCCGTGCTAACCACTCGACTTGTTTAGATTTTCTCCATGGAATCCCACACCCATTGTAAGCCAGCAATAACCACAAAACCAAAGTGTGTGTATGTGAGTGCACGTGTCTGTGTGTTTTATGTGAGTGTGTAAAGTCTAGCGCAGGACGTGCAAGTCCGCCGCGCTTGTGTGTTTGCGTGCGCGCGGATCGATATAACATGAATGCGGAGACATGATGAGAGCATACACTGACAGACGAATCCGTGCGCACACCCAGCACACCGGCCACCCCCGTGCACACAAACCCATATAAACAGACATCTTACCTCCCACATACAACACACACGCTCACCACAGACACTTACACAAGCAGAACTGTAGACCTACCACCACATACTCAGACACCCCCTTACACACACGCACATACTTACAGACCCACAGACACATATCCAGGCATCCCCTCCACACACACACGTCCACACAGAACCGAGACCCACCACCAACATCAACACCCACAGGCTCGGGCTCGGTGACATCATGGCTTGGATGACAGCACGTCTTCCAGCTCCATTAGTCTGATTGTAGGTGGCTCCGCCACAGTGATTTATGGGTAAATATCCATAGTCTCTGCTGTGTTGATTCATGAGCCATGTTTTGGTCCCGTTGGTCCCCAGACCACAAAACCTTGGAGGGAGAATCTATACAAATAATGAAATTGTAAAAGTGGAGACAGCGAGGCAGATGGGCAGAAGACCCACCCTGTCACTCACGCATCAGCGCACGCTGCTGCCAGTTAGAGATTGTTCAGTAAAATCGGGACACAAATGTGTCACTCTACAGTTTTCACTCTTTGGTAGCTGCACCTGCCCACCTGCACATGAACCTGCTAACTTGCTGGTTTCTAATCAGTCGTTCTGCCGCTGATGAATCTGTCTGAGTGCTCCAGCTGACATCAGCTACCCTTACCCCTTGTCATGTTTTCCTTTCTAGTCTAAGAGTTTTAAAAATTTTTTTTTCTGACTATGATCGTGGGGAATAGATTTGTACAAGAAGCATATTGTTAACATCTTTTGAAACAACACCCTTGCATTTGTTTGAGTCTGATGAAAAAGATTAGTAAATTGCTGCCTTCAGATTATATTATTGTTGCTTTTCTTTTGTTGTTGTTGATTAAGTGTATTTATTAGTGTAGTAGTTCCTGTGTTGTAGCAGCTAAATCTGAGTTCTGGAGCGTCTTTCTTTTGTCATTGACCCTTGATTAGCCCCTTTTGTGCCACATTGTAGTGAATTTTTTTTCATTCTAGTTTTGAAAAATCAACGTTGCTGTGAAACTTTCGTCGTGCTTTTCCTGAGGCCCCTGTCACACTGCTCTCTCAGAAGCCTCCACGGGGAGAGTACGCTAAAAGGACACCGGGACCCCTCTGGGATCCCTTCGAGGAATTGCCAAATATGTGTTCGTAACTGTGCATGTATGAGAATGAAGGGCGTTATGTTAGTTTGCGATATAATTAGAAAACCTTTCTTTGACTGGCAGGTGTTCGCTCATCCTGCTGTGACCCTTTAGCTGTGCAGGTTGGGTGCTTGCCTGTCCTGCAGTCAGTCCCTGACACTGGCAGGTTGAGTTTATCACTTAAGGAAAGGAACGATGGATGGATGGATGGATGGATGGATGGATGGATGGATGGATGGATGGATGGATGGATGGATGGATGGATGGATGGATGGATGGATGGATGGATGGATGGATGGATGGATGGATGGATGGATGGATGGATGGATGGATGGATGCAATTAGAAGCGTGAAGATTGAACAAAGTTAATATTGCAGTATTTGTTGAGTTCTGTGGCCAGTCATAAGCCATAAGTCCTGCATTCAACTGTGCGTTGCAGGAGTGCAACATTCAGCTACTGCGATCTTCACATACTGGTTTCAACTTTCCTAATACAGTCAGAAAAACAAGAAAGTGCATTCTCTTTCACTTTTAATGTTTTAGATATTAAAACATAAACATTTATTTGGTCCTTACCAATTCTTAAAAGTGGGTAATACTTCTTATGACAAACTGTACATTATATTTTTCTTTCTTCTGATATTTTTCTTTAGGAATCATCTCAGTAGATCATAAACCACAGATTATTTTACAGTTGTCATTTTTTTCACAATTTGATTTAGGTGAATAACAAATGAGCCAATAGCAATATTCAAGAAACTAAGTGCAACCAAAGCTCACATTTACTGACTTGATCATAAAAAGTGTGAGCATCTGTATAAAAGCAGAAGACCATGAACTTTTTTACTTAACAAAATGTTCTGGACTCTAATATGAGTCCATTATTTCAACCATGTGACTTAATACTTAAACGTAACAGAAACATAACAGAATGGATGTAAAAGAAAAGGTCTGTTTTTATTTTTGGTAAATTGCAACCATTCTTTCACATGAAGCTGATAAAATATACATTTTGCAAACAAAAAAAAAAAAAAACACTTTAGAAGATGCAGCAAGCACAGGTTGCCTTAAAAGTTCCAAGTATTTTTTCAATGACTGTCCAAAGAAACTTTACAGATTTTTTTATATTAAAAGAAGAATGACTCAGTCGAAATAATGAATAAAAACTTGACAGCGGTGACACACAGAGATAAAAATTGCCCATTTTTGGTTTGCGGTGAGTTACCAGAGTGTCATACGCGCATTTATGTAAAGGTCTTGCCTTGAGGACATCACAGGCCAAAATGTCCCGTGAAAGGTCACCCCAATATGGAAAAGCAGTTCATGGTGTAAAGAGCAGCGTGGGCTGTTAGACTGTTAGACTGCATGCTGTGAAAGAAATGTTACTCTTGAGGCAGTTTAAATCAGAGTCAATCATCTTCATCATCAATCACTTAATGCTGATGAACAGCTGCTTTTCCAACTTCGTCAAAAGAAAAGAAAAAGTCTCACATTGTGCTAAACTTTATGCAAAGGCCTTAACACTTCCCTCATTCTGAAAGAAAATCGTGGGGTAGTTTTGAACCCTGGGCTGCTCAAACCCTGGGCAGTTTTTAGCGCTATGTAATACTTCTTATATTTTGCAAACAAACTCTGCATTTTATTAATTTGCCTTAAGAAAATAGTAAAGCACAGAAACAAGACCAACTACCTACTTGCAACTTGGTATCATAATGAATAACCTTAGTCGTGTGTTGAGATGCCAGTTTAAACATTAAATTTAAAATCTGTTTCTCTATTATCTCTTAATAACTGACAGCATTAACAGTTCATTTACAATATATCAAATTAAGTTTCCGTCAGTTATCACTGTGGATATCCATCCATTACTCGGGGTCTGTATCATCTACTAAGGGCTGGACCCTATCCCAGCTGTCTCTAGGCACAAGGTGGGCTTCATCCTGGACTGGTCCCCATTCCATCACAGGGCCACACATTCAGACATAAAACCAGACATATGGTCAATATAGACTGACCAATTAGTCTGACACGCATGCTTTTGGACTATGGGAGAGCTCCCGAGTACTCAGAGAAAACCCACATGAACATGAGGAGAACGTGGAAACACAAACTCCAGAAGGGTCCCAGCAGACATAGATGTTAGACAGGAACCGAAATAGCTCAGATGGAAGCGTGTTAGACTGAAGGTCTAAAGGTCCCCGGTTCACTTTTGGGTTTCAACAAAAACAACTTTTGTTGAAATTGCTACATTATAATCAATGAACTTTACAAAAATTATTTACAGTACAATTTGGTATCTTTGGACATCTATATTGGAAATAACTGAAAAAATAACTTTGGAGCCCAGAATGTGTGAACAGGCTTGACTGCCCCTTCGCACTAAAATGTTGCCATCCGTCAAATATACCCACTTCTTCCTATTCAGGGTCACAGGGGGTCTACTGGAGCATATTCAAACTCTCATCAGCTGAGAAAACTCATGCATGCAGCGAGAAAACATGCATACTTCACATAAGGAGCCCCCAGCGGACATTTGAACCAGTAGCCTTTAAGCCATGAGGTTACTTGTGCTGCATACATGCCAGCAGAAGTAGTTTTTCTGTGAAAGCATCAGACTGAAGAGCTAAACATCCTATGGAAAAGCTGCCTCCCATGTCTTCATGCTGCACTATTCCATCAATGCACTTCTGTCAATAATTGTACATTTACAGAAATTCTTTACAATGCAGTTTGAATTGATTTACAACCAGGATTGTGTCCAGATTCAACTATCCGCCTAAACATAACTGTAGCTTAATACTGCAAATGATTATAATTTGTGTTTGTATAGTATTTTTTAATGTAATTTTTATTCATTATTATTATTCACCGTATTTGAGCAGAAAGAAAATGTAAGTAAAATGCCATTGTTACACAGATGGAAAATTTACAAAAAACGTCTATTCAGAAAATCTTCAGATGGCAATCTCCATTTAAAGTATTCATGGAAAATCCTCCAAATGAGTTGTTGCCTCATTATAAATGGTGCAGATTGCGCCTTTTAATGGCGCCAAGTGCTTGTGAGAGATTCACCTGCCATGTGAACGTTCCCGATCCATCCAAGTCTCCCATCTGCAACTTCCTCCCCTCCTGTAAACCTCGTACCTCGTCCTTTCTTTCTGCATGTCATTCTCTTTAGGCTACTTGGGTCTATAATGAGGACTTCCTCCTTGCCCCCCCCCCCCCCAAACACACGCACACACAGACAGTACCACCTATTCTCTCACTCGCCCCCCTCCTCTGCTGTCACCCCCTCCACTCGGTGTGCAGAATTGGAGAAGCTTATCGCCTAGCAACCACAATTAAAGTACAACAAGTCAGTGGCGCTCGCAGCCACCATTGGAGCAAGCTTTCACAAACCTTCGTGTGACCAACAGCTTTAGACAGAAAGCGGGGAAAGAGTTACACAGGGAGGCAGGGAAATAGAGCTTAAGAGTTGAAGTTGGACAGGTTAATAGCAGTTAGCAGCAGTCGCCACTGAAACACCACACTGAGGATTTGGGGTTTTGGAAACAGGCGAGAAGAGCAAGCCAGGGAGAGCGGAGTGATGTTACACTCGACAGGTACGTGTGTGAAGGAATTAATGAATGCAAAGTGGATGTATTCCACAAACACAATGATGTGCATTTGTTTGTTTGTTTTAATCTGTTTTTTTTTTTGTTTTTTTTTTTTATGTTGGTGAATGTTACCTGTGAGTCAGTATTTGTTTTTGAGGAATTTGGCATCACAACCGCTTGTAGTACACTACCAGCATGATTTCAAAACTGTGAGGCAATGTCAAGGTTTTTGGTGAATGCTGATGGAAAAGCGTTTAAACATCTGTTTTCTACACACACTGACAAGAAAGGTCCTAGCTGGTTGATGTGGGTTCCAATCTTACTAATTATCCCTCACATTCGCCACTACACTTGAAGTCAGTCAACTTTGACATGTCCTGTAGCTGCTGCCTTTTTCCTTTTTTTTTTTTTTTTTTTTTGTACTGAGGTAGGATTTAGGATGTAGAGGTTTTTACACGAGTAAAGGTAGCGATGTAATATTAGACTTCATATATTCTCCTTATTTCAGCAGAACTCTGAAAAATGTTTTCAGTCAATAGAGGTTGGAAAAGGTGCGAGGCTGCAGCTGACAAGCTGTGCTCACATTCTTCTTTGTAAGTAGATAAAGGTCTGGAGCTGATTCCAAGTGTGGCATTTGCATTTGGAGGTTGGCACTTTGAACCCTGAACATGAGGTCAAAGGAACTCTCAATGCAAGGGAAAAAGATCATTCCTAGACTGCAAAAACAAAGCAGGTTCCACAGTGACACAGCGAGAAGCTTGTCAAGATCAAGAGGAAACCTGGAGGCAGTGTATGGCATATATGATATCTGCATGTGTTGATGGTGACAGCTAAGGACAAACATTTTCTGCATAAACACAGCAAAGTTAATGGTTTCCACGTCACTGCACCAATCGACTTCTATGAGAGAAACTCATTATTTCAGGTGAAAAATTAAAATGTTCTCCAATAACCAAGCCAATTACCTGATCTACAGATTAGAGATCATTCATTCATTTTTTACCTTGACTTCCAGGATGATGAAGAACATTTTCACTTCAAAACAGTCCTCAAATTCTGGAACTGCAGTCGATGACCCAACGTGAAGAATAGTGTAAAAATGCAGAAACTGTAAATATATTTTCTTACATGTTGTATATTGAATGCATTTAATACAGCTTTGTTAACTGTAAAGAATTGAGTTTAGCTGCTAATATTTTGTGTTCTGATGACAGTCATTAGTTCAGATGGTCTTAAAATAGCCCTATTTCACCCCCCTCCAGTCCTATCTCTCAAATGAAGCGCACCCACCTGCTGCTTCTCCCACTGGGGAAGTGGTAATGCCTGAGGGCGCTGTGGGGGAGCTGAGAGGGTGAAAGGTTAGATGCTCTGTATGTCATATCCTGTCCCCACCAGGAGGATGAAGCCATAGGAAGGTATATGCTCTGAGCAGACAGACGCTGGGTAAAATGTCAAAGCCGAGCAGACATAAAAGCAGCCACACTCCTAACGCCACAGTCGTCTTTTTCTGGTCAAAATGTCACTCTGGCGTTCAGATAAAAGTGCACACAAACAAACGCAGACAATCAAAACAATACTTGCCTCTGATCCACTTTTGAAAGCTGTATTTGCTTCTACGCTTTTAGAATTTAAGAAATCAAATGTTTCATTGCCGCAGCTTAATGTGGATTTGAGGCGTTTTTGTGTTGACAAGGCGAGTTCCTCGTCAGAATAAAAGAACCAACCAGTCCCCGCTTCTCCACAAGTGCCCACACCTACTGGTTGTTTAACTAAAATGATTGACACTCACTCACAATAGGCTTTCGTTTCCCCACCGAGTCCCAAGATGCTGCCGGTGATGCAGCATCGTACAGGGATTAACATGGTTTACTTTTATTAATATTGTCCAAAGAAGATGAACACTTTTACACACTCGCGTCTGCAGTTTTCACTTCAGACGTGAGTGTGTGTGATATATGTGTTGAGTGTATGTGTGTTTTGTTAACAGTTCAGTTTGTCTCAGCATGCGTCACCTCTGAGTGCACAAAAAACAGCAGGGGTGAACTATTTAGTGTGTCTGCGCTTGTGCGTATAACTGTGATTTTATGTCATCCTTTGCCCTGCATGTGTACTGAAAAGGTTGGCTCTGCCGGTGGGATGCATCCAAATGTCCCTTCTTTACGAGAGCTGGCAGAAAAAAAACGAGCTTTGTTCTTTAATAATCTGAGCCCAGTAGACTTTATATTAAGAGAAGCTTTTAAAGGTTGCATTTCACCTTTTCTTCTTGTCTTCTTCGCTGCTCTGTCTTTTCTGTTTAAACACACAAGTAAGGTGTGGATTATTTCACGTGTAATAACTGTCATTTCTTTTCATTGTTGTGGCTTGTTTTTTCAAGGCAATGAACTTGCTGACACTGTGATACTATTGCCAGTATTACCAGTATGAATATTTGTTAAAGTGTCAGCTGTCAGGCCAGTTGGTTGCCACCTTAGCACTGAAATGGTTCTCAGGGAACCATCTGACCCTCGGTGAAAGACTGGAGGCTTCAAACGTATCTGCTCTCTAAAAAATCCCATAATATTTGGAAATATTCCCGATGAGCACCCAAGGAAACCACATACCCTCTAATGTTGAACCTAATGACTGTTTTTCTTCACTTATTTCCAGAGTCTGGGCTCTGCAGATCGGAAAGAGAATCAGCATAAAAAGTAAGTCTTCTCTATGCACTCGCATTTATCACTCATCCTTCTCTGCCACTCTGTTATCTACCTAGTTGTTTCTTTCTAATTTAAATCAACTTACTTACTCTGTACCCTGCTTGTTGTCAAGTCATTTCTGTTTGAGGATTAGTAAAGTATTTTCATATGAAATGAACTGAATTGAGTTCAATTGAATTGAATTTAATTTAATTTAATTTAATTGCCGTAGAATTATACTGCAGAAACTCATTTCTGAGATAGTTAAAAAAAAACAAAAAAAAAGCCCTGTTTCAACAAAATTACTCTTTTTTTTTTTTTTCTAGTGGCCAGAATTTTTTCCTAATTTCCTAAAAAAAGAAAATATTCTTATCCCACTGGCAGTATAATTTTTATTTACTACAAAAAAAAGTGTGACTAGATTTAGGTTTATTAGTTGTTTCTAAAAGGGCTGTTTTACAATGTATAATCTTATTAGCAACAGTAAAATTAGTGATTGCATCTTTTCAAAAGTAAAAGTGTGTATTATTTATAGGATTCCCGTTGATTGCAGCATTGCTCATTGACTCGTGGGAGATATATGGTCGAAGCATGTTCAGCGATTGCATACTGTATTCTCCTGGAAATCATTTGCACTTCACTTACTACAAAGGTTTTGGAATAAAACATGTTATTATAGAAATGAAGATATTCACATTATGCATAACCTCTCAGTATGGTAAAATAATAACATTAACATCCTCATTTAAGAATTTGACCTCATTCATCTGTGTTTAAATACACACAGAAATCTGTGTTTTTGTGTTTCAAAAGCAAATCAGGATTATAGGCCTAACTCATAATCCATTCCCTCCAAATAATGCTTCTCAGGCTTGCTGTTTTTCAGTGTGGCACTGAGAATCGAGTAGAAACAAACTACCTGTGACGTTTTGGAAAGAATAAGTGGAGAATTTGCAAACAAAAATGAGAAGCTGTAATTTATATAATCACTTAGTCCTGGTTCCCAGAACCAACACACCTTCTGTTGACCACCTTGGCGCCTTGGACTGAACAAAAAGCTTCAATGGACTAACTGTTGTCAACATAATAACATGAGAGAATTAGCTCTTAATTTAAAGTAATTTCTTTCGTTTTCTATTTCACTGCTGTGTCGTATGAAGTATTTCGTTCTCTCAGCTGTGAACATTCAAATTGCTAATGTGCTCCATTTCGTTTTATAGAAAATCAAATCAGATTATTTTTGAAATACCCTCAACAATGAGCTTTTGTGTGTGTGTGCGCGTGTGTGTGTGTATGTGTGTGTGTGCGTGCGTGCGTGCTTGTGTGTGTGTGTGTGCGTGCGTGTGTGTGTGTGTGTGCGTGTGCGCGTGCGTGCGTGTGTGCGTGCATGCGTGCGTGCTTGTGTGTGTGTGTGTGTGTGCGTGCGTGCGTGTGTGTGCGCGTGTGTGTGTGTGTGTGTGTGTGTGTGTGTGTGTGTGTGTGTGTGTGTGTGTGTGCATGCGCGTGCGTGTGCGCGTGCGTGCGTGTGTGTGCGTGTGTGTACCCAGCATCTGATGTCACAGTGTGCTCCTACTTAAAGGAAGTGGAAGGTGCCCAGATCCTGAAGCTGTGAAACCAGCACAAATCCTCACCCCTTCACTACCATGTTTGACAGTTGGTGTTGCTACATACATGCAGTGTTTGGTCTGGTTTGTCTAAGAGATGTTGGTCCAGAACTCCTTAATATGCAACACTGTAAGCTTGTAGTTATAGTTATAAAATCAAAGACGTCTTAAGTCTTTTCCACTTCACATCCACATGCGAGTGGAATCTGATCTTAAATCCTGAAAGGAATTAAGTGGCTGAGGCATTGTTGTAAGGTTGCTGTCAGGTTGAGTTGATTTTGTTTCACAATATCATTATGCCAGGATGACGGCGAAGGTTGTATGAATCAATATTATTGATCTCAAGCAGTTTCATCAAATATCGCTGCTTGGCGCTGGTATTTAACTTAACTGGCAGAGCCCCTTTCCTCTCATTTTCTTCTCCATTTCTTCCCCAGAAACCACTCTGCATTGCAAAATCAAACAAATTTATAAAACTGCTAGTGCTCTCTGTCTTTCTCCATCGCTTCCTCCCTCTGTCTCGCAGTCAAAGTAACCATGACAACGGATAGTGTGTCCTCCTAATGGGTCGACGTCTTTCAAATATGACAATGACGGGTTGAAACATCATGAAGGAACTCCTCACGCTCTATACTTAACTTCACGACAAAAATGTCTCCTGACATCGCTCGTCTCTCTTTTGTGTGAGAAAGCGTCAAAATGAATGTTTATTTCTTATTCTATTTGGGGGGTAAAATACAGTTTAGAGTAATATCCACATAGTATAGCAACAGGCCTTTCCTTGTTAAATATGGAGGCTTCTATAAGCAGATATACATCACGTGTGTGCTATTTTTTTAAGATGCATAGATGCAATATGATACAAGCTTTATCAATCACAAATAGCAGACCGGTAATCAGGGTCAATAAAAGAACGCGCTCTTTCTTTAGGAGTTCACGTGTTGACCATAAATGTTGTCCAAATATGAAAATAAGACTCTGTCTCGTTGGATGTGTGTGCTGAGTGTTCAGGCGTCACTGTCTATGTTTAGAAGTTGCTGATTTGTGGTGCATGTGCCGCATCTTGAATACAACGTACACTTTTATCTTTTTGTCATGCCTGATGCTTGGCTTTGTATAATGGTGCGGCGAGCACTCGATGTGCCCGAGTTGGGTACATCTGTTTCCAGGAGACAAGCAGCAGGTATGAGAGGGATGGAGAGTAGCAGGAGTTTGCTTGAGAAACGGAGACAGAAAACTGTCATGTACAGTCTTCCAAGGAAGGAGCAGAAATGACTAGGGATCACACATGCATGTGCGTTCCCATCTCAAACCCGTTGTTACCCCGTAGAAGCTGAAACACTCCCGATTTTATAATTAACAATTTATACCTTTGTTTTTATTATCATTATGAACATTTTTTGTTTAATTGTTTTAATTGTTTTATACTATTTTGGTTTGAATCATATATATATATATATAATTTTTTGTTTTTTGTTTTTTTGTTTTTATTATGGAAGTGGTACAAAGGTCTCAGAAATTCCTGTATCTATGATACATCCGGCATTATGGGGTAAGCGATCATTTTCTCTCTGTTCTGCTCTCTGATCTGCCTCCGCCTGGGAACAATATCAGTCCTCACAATTCCATTTCCTGTCCCTGGGATTTCAATATCAGTTAGTGATAATTAGCTTCCACATGTCAACAAAACCGTTTCAATATAATTACTTAAATAATCAAAGATGGTGTGCAGAGCCATTTCCTGCATCTCAGTTCAGATGGAATGAAAATGGTGCTTGCTATTGCCCACGTCAGGTTATATTCCTAATTGCTGGGAATTTCCATCGTTTCTCATTAATGAATGACTATTGCTTGGAGTTTCATCAGTTCACTGCAACTGCCTTTTCACAAGCTGTTCAGATAATCATGGGTTCATTTAGCTCATGCGATAAATATCAAAACTTTATTGTTTTAGGTTCACTTGTCTTTCCTACTCACAAAGTGTGTCGCAGATGAAGGAAAACGTACTGGAGGGATGAAGAATCCATCATTAAGATGCGGATTTAGGTGCAGATATGAAGGAGATACTTGAATTCATGTGACTGTGGTGTAGATGTGTGTGTCAAAAAGAAGAACTTGCTTTTTTATATGTTTGAAACTATATATCATTATTGTGGCTTATTGTAGTTTCTCAGTTTGTCAAGGAAACCGTTCTCTTGTAAGCCACAGTCGAACCCTAATTAAAAATGGCTTTCTGCCTTCATTTATCTACATTTTGGACATTAGATGGCAGGTTGCTGACAGCTGGAGGATGTCTTCTAAGTTTCTCAGCACTTGTGGGAAACCTTTGATGTCATTCAGCTTTTCTTATTATTATTATAAAAGAAAGGAGAGCAGCCGTTAAACTTCACAATCTTGTCTTTTAAATAAAACTGCTCACATTTTTCTGTAATGTGACAGAGACTTCGTATTCTTACAGTTGAAAGACTTTCCCTCGCTGTACTTGCTGCTTGTTGTCATGGCTACATGTAATACATATGCCAAGCCCTCTTGCAATTAATTCTGCATTAATGCTGATGCAAGGCTGATGTTCTTATTTTTATTTAGTGTGCAGCCAACACGGTGTCATGGCTGATCACACTGTGTCCCGTAGGTGTACATCACATGACTTTGAAGCTTTGTCTTTGATGTTCAGTTCTTTGAGCTGCCCTCGAAGTCTTTCTTTCTTGGCTTTTTAGCACCATTTAGATATGAGCACAACAAACAACTTAGTGACAAACAGAGAGATCAGAGGGCAGCGATACAGATCAAGGACCCACCACATCACTCTATCGCGCTCCCTGAAGGTATAATCCGAGGCAAATGTAGCTGAGAGATGATAATGGCTGAGTGTTCCCACTGTCTGACGAGACGCAACTCACATTCCTTCTTTTTTCCAGGCTTTTTTCTTTTTTTTCTTTTCACCTCATTTTTTTCCAGGGTTCAGAAATCCCAGTATAAATACATACTGAGGAGTATTTACAATAGTGGTAATGGTGGTGAGAGAGGGAGCTAACTCAGCGGGTTGGAGGAGACTACCACTGACTCACTATCTGAGTATGGTACTATTTGTATAGCTGATCTGGTGTGTGTGCATTTTTAACGGCAAAGTGTGTATTTGGAACTATAACGCATATCTCTTGCTGTTTTATGACATAAAGAGGTTATACTTATAGTAAAAGCACAGGTATCAAAGTCTGTGTGTGTGTGTGTGTGTGTGTGTGTGTGTGTGTGTGTGTGTGTGTGTGTGTGTGTGTGTGTGTGTGTGTGTGTGTGTGTGTGTGTGTGTGTAAGCATGGGAGTTATTTATTTGATGTGGGTTGACTGGAGTGATGTTGGGCTGGTTGAGAACTTCCCAAAACCAGGCTGCCAGGCCAAAAAAGCTCAGCAGGCAGACAGCGATGTTTTGGTAAAGCAACTGTGTGCATGTTTGTGTGTCTACGGGAGAGAAAAGGACAAAGGACAGAGATGCAAAGGGATAAAAAACTAATATTGAAAACTCTGCTTTTCTCTCAAGTATAACTTTTTCCATTCTGAGCACATGTGCTCACATTCTCTGGCGCGCTCGCACACACGCAAAAACGCACATAGATACACGTATAAGAGCGAAACATAGACGTGCTCCGTGCTCACAACAGCATTCGCTTGGGGATTCCTCAGGGAAATTTTCTTCTGTCACGTTGCACATTAAATCCTTTGCCAAACCACCACTCATGTTTGAAACCACACATAAAAATCTGATCAGCTTTCTCAGAAACATTTCTGGATCCTCATGGTTTACTGGCATATGATTACAAATATTGAACTGCCTTTATTACAAATAAAAAGTAACTCAGAATTTAAAAAATAATCAATTTGTGGCAATAGACACATTTTCTTTTTCTTTTTTAAATTTGCCATAATGAAGCACATTGATAGACTAATGATTCTGTTTGATTTGATCCTGATCGAAACTCTCCATGACCATAGTGTGAAGAAACAGCTCAAACTGGATCCGACTTGCTCGCTGCGTTTCTTCTGTCCTGATGTTTGAATGGCTCATGTCATGAAAGAAATGAAAATAAAATGTCCAAATTACCAGCAGTAACCTATAAACCATACCATTAAAATCAAAGTATATATATAAGGGTTTTACGGTTTTAAACACTAATCTTTTAAGATAAAACAGCTCATTAGAAATTGTAAAGAAGCTACAAAGAACAACCCAGTCTTTCCAGAGTTCCTGCAGCAGGATGCCAGGAGTTCAGTGGCGCTCCAGAACTAAAATGTAAAGAATGTAAAAGGTCTCTAGGACACCTACATTATTTTTACAAACTGCAAGTGTTGATGAGGACACTGGCACAATTTATGATTTAGTATGTGAATGGAGCTTTTTAAACCCTTAAGAGGTCATATGTATTTACTCATTTAAAGACCCAAAACCCACCAATGGCCATGTTGGTGAGGTGTAGGACTGAGTGTAGATGTTGGTGTGTTAGGTCTTTGCCTAACATTCTCTTCAATAATTACTTTAACTGTTTGCAATTTAAACCTGGACAAACTGGTTGTATTATATGAAGACTTAAGAAATATTTTCTGTACAATGTTGTTGTTTTTTTCATTGATTATATAAAAGATAGAGATTTGGTTCTCACAAGAATGGAAATGTTGCAAACATGCATATGTCTCTCTCTCCCTCGTTGAGGTTTCCTTTTCCTTATCCCTTCCAGCATAAATAATCCTCTCAGTCTGCTGGCTCAGCCCTGATTGGAATCTCGACGCCATGCTCAATTGTGGCTGCATGAAGAAAAGTGGGGTGCCCTGAGCGTGTGTGTGTGTGTGTGAGTGTGTGTGTGTGTGTGTGTGTGTGTGTGTGTGTGTGTGTGTGTGTGTGTGTGTGTGTGTGCGTTTTGCTGTTTCAAGGCCATAAACATGATTCCAGAAGGGACTCCATCTCTATCAGGCCTGACCTCTAAAATCTTCAGCTCAGAAGTGCGGCTGGCACGAAGATCATCATGTACTCAGATGTAATCACCTAAATGATAGTATACTTACTGCAATTCTTTTTAATAAAGGGATGTACTTGCCTAGGTTCTCCTATCCAGACTCATATTCATACTTTTCCTGAAGCTTTGCAGGCCAGCAGCAGTTCTACTGTCAGCGCCGAATTCACCAATACAGGCGGTTAAGAACCAGGATCAACAAAGTTTACAAGTTCTTCTGTATCCTAGAAGAGAGCAGCTGGAGCCGCATCTGAGAAGAGAGTCAAGGATAGTTGTTAGGCTGTGCAGAGTCATTAGTGGGTTACAGCGTCAGGTGAGTTGGTGTGATGATTGGTTCCTGTTGTCAGGTCAGAGGAGATTTCTTACAGCAGGGTGAAGGCTCCCAAAGGCATTGGCAGTAGCAGTACTGTTACTGCCAATGCCTTTGGGAGCCTTGGATGAGTCATTATAGTTTTAACGACTTCATACTGTGTTTATGTGTGTGTGCAGGTCTTCCACAAACTGCCGTACCTTCAGTTAGATGTTACCGCATCTCCCCACTGTAATAGCTATTTATCCTAGATCAATTTCCCAAAAATTACATTCACTATTATCTCATTCCACCTTACTGAAAGCGAGTGGAAATTGGCACTGGTTGCTTTTGCCCCCTCCTCCTCCTCCTCCTCCTCCTCCTCCTCGTCTCTCAGTGGCATGATACTCCAGCTACAGACTCTAATAATTTTCAGGCTTCTATGCGCTTGTCAGCTCAGTTCAAGATGAATTTGACTGCAAATCCATCAACTGTATATCTCCCTGCATCAAGTCGGCATTATGCCACGCATCAAACACAGAGGAGGACTGAGAGGGAATGGTGTCAAGCCAAAGACCACAGGGAGCCAACCGAAGAGAAAAACTGCAACGAATTCCTCCCGTGTTTTTGTCAAAATTTGTATGGGCCGACTCTGTGGAAAACAGCAGTAAGGTAATGAAAGGGAGACGTCTGAAAAAAAAGAAAGGAAAAGAAAAGATGAAATGATGAGCATGACTCAGAGATGTACGAATGAAGGGATGGAGGGAAAATAGTTGAGATGGAAATATCTCTTTACCAAAGTGGGTGGATAGACAGCATATGAAAAGACATGTAGGACAATAGCAGAATCCCGTAGGTCTGTGTATATCAAGCCAGTTATTGTTAAAGTTTATTCGAGAACTGGCCTCCGCACTCCTTTACACTAACGCAGCTGCCAGGAGAATCTTCCTTCCAGTCATCATATCGGCTGTTTGCACTTGTTTTCTGTCATTTTGATCCTTTTTTTTTAGATAATTTTCAAACATTAGGCAAACTAAATTCAGAGACTCCAGAATGCCTCAGCTATTACACAACATGTGCTGCTTTGTTATTGCTCCTCCTTCACTAACCCTCACAGCTACCAACAGATTACACTTTCAGCAGTTCAGATAATGTAACTGTATCGCCACTGGAGTAAAACCTTGTTAGCTTGAAGAAACATCATCATGTTTTATTAGAGAGACGTGAGTCCAAGTGAAATAAAAGCGGCCTCTGCCATGTAAAGAGACATACACACAGACATGGGTTTGGATAGGGATGGCGAGTGGAAAACAAGGCTTTCTTTGAGCAGGTTTTAATTAGCAATGTTCATAGCTTGGCTGCGTTCTTTTATGATTGGACCACTGAAAGCCTTTTTGTTTGACTAATGAAACACATCGAAGGGTATGTTCATGAGGTATTTTTCTCGTGTTTGTGTACATGCAAACATTTTCGTCTGCATCCATTTCTTTTGCATGTGACAGTTATATTGTTGGGTGGTTACATTCTTTTTGGTGTGTTATTGTTCCACTGGCATGGATGAAAGGCCATGCAGCAGACAAAGATGAAAGAAATCCTACTGCTTTGTTTTCCCTTCTGTACAAAATAGTTGTTTTAGGTAGACAGCCATTGCCCATAATTGCTGAAACAGGCTCAGGTATTTGTCTGTCCCGCTCTTGATTTACTATATTGTCTGTGCCCTGGCCATCTGGAATATGATCTGCGGTTGAGGGCAGCCCGACCTCAGACCGACCACATAGATTGTGTAATGCATAGTTTCATCGGGGTCCTTTTAAACACATCTCGCACAAAACCCTCTGCATAATATGAGAAACTGCACAGAACATCTTCTAAAATCAAACATCTCAAGTATGCAGATGCAGGCCGGCTCAGAAATGTGTGGATACTCAAACACTATCTGTTATTTTAGTAAATATGAAAACAGTTTTACGTTTTTTAAAGATGTATAATGTTACCATTCAAACTAAAGAAAAGGATTTTATGAAGTACAGCTGCTTAATGCAGTGTGTAAACGCCTGCCTTTTTGGTATTTACAATAGGTAAATTCACATCACATCACAACATTCTTCCAAAAAATGTTGTTTTTGAACTGGTTTAACCTCTAATATGTACCAGCCTGTTCTCAGGCTTCTGCCCTCACATGACATCTGCCCCCTGTACAGGGGGCTTTGGTAGTCAAGGGGTTTGTTCCAGGCTTGTCTCTTGTGGTGAAGCTTCAAAGTGAAGTCTTCTCATCATTGTGAGCATGGATGAAGATAAAAGTAAACATACCGCTGAAGAGTGTTTTCCTCTTTGCTAAACGTTGTTAAGGGCTTTTTTTTTTTTTTATGTAATGGATTGCTAGACTTCCCACCGTTGTTGTCTTCTGTGGGCATCCAGGCCTTTCTAAGGGATAAGAACACCACTGCAGATTTTTTATTGGACTATATATATATGACATTCGGAATCAATTGTAAACCTTTTGCCTTTTTAATTCATGAAGAACTATTGAAGCAACGACAAATGTGCTCGGGCCACTTCTACTTTTCGTCCACCACTGTTTTTCATTGGTTTCAAGTTGGGTAGAAAGATAGATTGTGGCAGTGCCAGTTGAACTACTGTTGCTCAATATTTAGCAGCTCCAACTCATGTAAGATGAAACTTGCATTAAGCCCAACATTACAAAAAAAAAAAAAAAAAACAACCCACAAAGGGGGGTCACATACCAGCGTTCTCATAGTGCCGAACCCAAGCTCAGCTAAGTGGAATGGGTTGTGTCTGGAGGGCCATCCAACAAATAAGCTATGGCAAATCAATATGCAGAACACGATGATCTGCCGTGGCAACCCCCTAAAGAGAAAACCCCAAATAAGAAGAAGTAGATCCATGCAAAGCTGTAATTACGGAGAAGTATAGGGAGGAAGCATAAGGATGCTAAATATACAGTGGAACTGAACGGCAGTTTTACATTCACTGGAGGACACAAATTATAATAAGCTCAATAAAGACTAGGTTACACAGAATGCTGTATAAATATGTATGATTTAGTGCTGAAAGTAATTAAACTGAATATTGCTACACTGTAAATAAGCTGCTGCTGCCTGCAGTTTGCAGGTAAACATCTCTGTGCAGCAGTGGTTTTGCTAGAATTCCAGGCAGTCTTAAGTCTGCTCTCAAGTAGTAGGTTAGTGAGGCTGTGAGCGGGGTCAGAGTGCTCTGTCAGTAGCTTTGTGTACTATGACTGAGAACAATCCGTTCTTTAGCAGAGCTCCTGCTCATGACTGCCTCCAAAAAGTTAATTGCTGCCATGGCAACGAAACAGCCAGAGAAAGTGACATTAAGTGAGTTGTTTGCAAGAAAGCAATCCGTCACAGTGACACTGTGAATGTTTGTGTGAAGGCTGGAAGTGTGTATGTGAGCGTCGGTCAACATTTTCTCCATATCATCACACATGCCGTTCAGGGCTGACAAAAGCACTCTTGTGCTACAGGATTGGGGAAAGTTACTGATGCTGGCAAGATCATAATCTGCTCATAATTGCAGAGAGCCAGCGGCTTTTAAACGGGAGGGATATACAGTTTTAGGTACTTAGGTATCAAACGTAGGGGTTATCAGCACTGTGGAGTAACTAGTTTCATGTAGCAGAACCAAATTATATGTTTAAAGCAGAAAGGGAAAAAAATAAATAAAACAATTATGATTACAATTTCAGGTTACACCTTTAAATGCTACTTTTGATTTAAAAAAAAAAACAACAACAACTTTGGATTAATTCAATTGCTATTCATCTTTTTTCCATGTTGGAAATCCTATTTTGGAAACTCTGGTCAACATGAGTATGCAGATCTGCTGGCACAGATCTCAGTTGGATGACAGGGTTATGTGACAAAATATCAGCATTCCTACCCGTAGTCCACTACAGGTGGGAATGCTGAAGTGATGTAACAGCTACCTGGTAGGAAAATCACAATGTAATTTCTCCGATGCATATTGGCTCAAAATACTCCAAGCTACACCCCATACCGCCCTTTCCTCTGTGGGTTGTTTTTTCACCTTAAGGAACTATCCGGTGATGGTATACATGTATGTGTGTGTGTTATTTGTTTGTTTTTTTGTTTTCGTTAAGCCTTGGCATTAGGTTTTCATGTTCTGTGGTATAGATGGACTTCCTGTTTAATTTTGAGACAAATTGGTATTCATGAATTCTCCTGAGTTTTACTTCTTTCTCTAGTTGCACACTAAATCTTAGTAGCTTTGTGCTTTACCTGCTGTTACTTTGACATCTACTTTCTTCGGCCCATACAGCTCCTCATCTTCTTTCTTCTTGTTTCCGTCCTGCTTTCTGCCTGACCTGTCCTGAACACAAAGATTCACCTGTGTTTGGACCGTTCACAGATATCGCCTCTTGTAGGAGAATTTCTATCGATTGATTTTCAATACAATTCCCTATCCTGAGCAAGAACCAGACAGCTGTGGGAAGGAAAAACTCCCTTTTAACAGGACGAAACCTCTAGCAGATCCAGACTCAGGAAGACCACAAGCTGCCTATAAAAATCCTTTGATATACTCTGTTAAAGTTGACATCAGATGACTATTTCTACTTATTTTTCTCTTACCTTGGCTGCTTCGACATTAGCTCCAAACCCATCAAACAGTCTTTTATTTAGTGTTTCCTGATTGGTTGAAGGTCTTGAGGATCTCAGCTTTCTTCTCGTTGGATAAATATCGGAAAGTTGTCCGTGAGGGGCAGGGGTGTTACATGAACGCGCACAGCTTCTGTTGCCGGTCGAGAACGGAATACAGAGCTCCGAACTAAGCCATTATAAACACAACTACTTCCATCTTCAAAAATAGCTCCGAATCAGATCAGTATGACTTCACTTGTAAACTGATTATCCCACATAAATAAGTATGAATAAGTATTGCAATTCAATATGTGCGTGTGTGTGTGTGTGTGTGTGTGTGTGTGTGTGTGTGTGTGTGTGTGTGTGTGTGTGTGTGTGTGTGTGTGTGAGTGAGTGAGTGAGTGATAGTTGTTAATTGTCAAATATTAATGCGTTGGTGGGTTAGAAACCGTAAAATCCTCCACAGTTGAAATGAAAGTGCAAAAAAAACGACCTATGTGACATTAAGGTTTTACAAAGATTTCACAAAAGAAAGAAAAAAAACACAAATGTAAAATTAAAAGAAATGCAAGAGGAAAGTCAAGGAGTCTTTTTTTAAGCCCTTGTGTTTTGGGGAAAGACAAATACTGAAATAGACAAAGTCAGTGCACTGGTTTGCTCTGTGAGTGGTCTCCATCCATGCTTTATATGACGGCTTTTGTCTGTATGCACTGAAAGCAATAGAAAGATGGCCTGACATGCCTCGGACATGTAAATAGGACAGGGAAACCTACCAGTGCTCTCCAAATACCCCTCGCTACTCTGTGTGGTGGTGTTGGAGATTAAAATCTACTGGTTGTTGTGGGACAGGGTCTTTTGGGTTAAAAATCATAGTTAACTTGATGCTCACTCTTTCAGTCTCGTTTCTGTGACTGAAAAATCAATAACTCATTTCTTAAACTGTAATCAACACATAGAGAGGAAGAGGAAATGTAATTCTAATGAGAAGATAATCAACCGGAATATTGAGCGGGTCTCCAAGGGGATTGTGTCATCATGTTGTGCCTGCTGCGGTGATGTTATCAGGGACAGCTGCACGAGGTGGAGCCAGGGCTGAGACTCGGGGAGCCAAGGGGCAGCCAGTTGCCGGCAGACCCACCTGTTTTGCATGTGCAGTTTTCATCTAAACCCCTCAAAGGGATTCCCTCGGTCCTTGTCTGTGCTCACTGGCCCCCTATGTCTTTGAAGTCATGATCTTATGTGTTTTCATGAATTACAGCTCCTATCCTATAGTCCCATAGTCATGTCAGGTGTTTGCTCCAAAAATGTCGTTTGAAGTTTTACAAGGAACTCTTTCTGTCGGCACTGGATCTATATGGAGTAAAGCAGTCGTTAAAAATCAAGGATGACCCCAACCAATCACTTCAGAAGTCTGTTAATGAATGTGAATTGTGCAGATCACCAAGGTCTACTGCCAGTGTAAATGCACATTGGCGTCAGTTGCTGGCAATAGCTTGTATGCACAAGGGAGTGATGCTAATTTAATTAAAATACATTACAGAAGAAAAAGACAAAGCCCAGCCTATCTTATTACCATCAGTTAGAGGTTCCTCTGCCATCTGACTAAAATCCCACACCCCTTTTGGATGATTCACACAGGAAAATATGCCTCTGTCTTTGAGGTCAACCAACTCTTTTCAGAAATTGGCACTGGGACAGGAAACAGTAGTTAGGGGTGTAGGAGTGGGAACACAGGCAGTGAAGCTGTGGGTTGTTCTACTAGATAAGCCTGAGCATGAGGTCATCATTTTGAATGAGAACTCATGCATTGTCATCTCAGCTTATGGCAACATCTGTGTGGTAAAACAGTTGGTCTAAAGAAGAATATGTTATCGAGCAGCAGACTATCGTCAAGGGCTCTTTTCATCCAAGGAAAATGCCTTCCAGCTGTATATAAATTAGGGTTTTTGCTTTTTATGCTTCTAAAATGTACATTACTGGTGGTCTGTCAAGGATATGAGACTCTTAGAGAGAAAAAATGGGCAACGAATCATAATAAGACATGTTTGGTCAAATTCTCAAATGATAAAAAGATCTTTCAAGCAAGGCAACAGAGAACCCAGTTGGCATGTACTTTAAAATGTTTAACTTTAATTTCCAAGTTCAGAACATTCACTTCAATGGGAACATTTACAATGATGCAATAAGATCTCAATCCAATATCATCTTTTTGAATACGTGATCTCAGATCTGTTCGGTCTGTTATAGAAGCATTGAACTTGACAGGACACTGTCCCGCTAGCTGTCCTCCTTGGCCAGCAAAGACGTCTTCTGGACAAGAACATATGAATTACTCATTCAAGGTCCTCTCAGAGTTCTTCATTGGGATGCCAAAAATGAGTACAATGATAATATGTCAATTTAACCATTCAATTAGATGTAACTGGCTGAACCACCACCCGTCATCCATTCATGTCACTGGTCAGTAATCAAAGCAACAGTGTGGGCTGGTCTACAGTTACATAAATCTTGTTTTATAAAAGCCTCATGTGGACTGTTATTTAGACATACATCTCACATGAGCCAACAAGCATGAAAGCAGATACAGGACTTTGAGTGGCAGCGAGAGAGTGCCCCAGTCGTCTGCGCAGTGTGAACCTCAACCCACCCGTTCCTTTGTCTCCAGCAGAGCTCACCATGGAGACTAAAATGCTTTTTGGCTCAGATTGAGAGATCTATGTATCTGTGCGAGTATCTATGAGTCATTATTAAGGATGTTTTACCATTTCAATAATGAAATGGAAACAGCATGTGTGTGAAATTAGGAGAGGGAAGAGTCCCATGCGATGCTTGGGCAGCCTTTGTCATTAAAAAAAATTACAAAACAAAAAATCAATAACAGCACTGAACAGTTTTGTTATTTTTCACACTGCCCTGAATTCAAACTACCTATAGACTAATGTCCATTTTAATTGATGTTTTGATAAAAAAACAACCTTTCATAATAAATATTGTGAATTTTACATGACATGTCCTGCTGTTCAGCATTCCTCTCTGACTCTCTGATAGAGGATAATTTCATTTTGATGTGTCCCCAGTGTTGCCAGTGCGATATTGCATTGCTGAGTCTCATCAAATTTGTTACAGGCTGAAAGAAACATCACATTTACTGTTTTTAATTTTGAGTACAAAGTTGAACTGGGACATTGGTGGCCCAGTGGAGGAGATTAAAATGTGTAACTTTTCTATGAAAAAAGATTTGCTGAACATTATGCAGGGAGTATGCAGCTTTACCCGAAACCTTATATTACCACCGGGATCGGAAGCATTGTTGCACTGTTTGTCAACTTCATGAGTTCCTTTTCCTACGAGCACTCTAATTTTCTGCAAAACGTTGTAGCTTTAATGGTATGCTGACATGTGGGCCTTAGAACCAGAAGTTCGTTCAGTGCTATACTGATAACCCTGCTGGATGCCAGTCCCATAATGTGTTTCTTGGATTGAAGCATTGTAATTAGTGCTGTTAATTTAGAATGTGTGGCAAATGCACATGGTCACATATAAATAGTTTTTTTTTTTTCAGGATTACCCAACAACGAAACAAAATTGCTGTTAAAGCAGGTCTCATGAGTGTTAATAGGATTCTCTTACTATTCTGCCCTCCAGGTCAGAGTCAGGAATCTCCAAATTTACTCATCGTCTGTCCCTGAAAGAACGTCCAGCTAAGGCAGAAAGGACAACTTCAGACAGACCACCGTCCTACAGGAGACGATCTCTCAGTGTGGACTGGTAAGACCAAAATACATCTTTTTATATCTTTACACAAATCATGGGGAGCATGGTCAGTTGGTGGTTGCCATTCTTGTCTCAAAGCCAGAAGGTTGCTGGTTTGAATCCCAGCTGCGACAATTCTGTGCTTGTGTGGGTTTTCTTTGAGGACTCAGGGTTCCTCCCACGGTTCTAAAACAAGTCTCTATCACGTTAAATGTAGATTTTGAATTGCCCGTAGGAGTGTCGGTAAGATCTGGAGATCTCACATACACTCCCATCGATCTTCCTTTGATCCTAAATAGGAATAAAGTGGGGGATAGATCATGTAAAATTATGAACAAAATTTCATTATCATTACAAAATCAGAAGTTGTGAAAGTCCTCTTGGCTGCATTACTTTGTGTCCTAAATCAAATGAAGTTGCTGTTTTGCTGATAGATAAGGTCAAATAGATTATTTCTTTTATTTTTAGACAGATTTGTATGGTTCTGTTACGAATTACTGGCAATAGAGTTAATATTACAACTAGACGTCATCCAGCTGACACTGGTTATGTAAGTGCAACATTGACAATTAATAACACGATCCCTTTCAACATTTCAGCTGTTACTTTCATGGTAAGTGATTCTGAAGAAGTCACAGGAAGACTAACTTAGTAGTATTGTTGATAAGAGAATCATTTTCTTCAAACCCATAAATGAACACCTCGGAGGAGAAGCCTCGGAGGAGAAGCCGTGTTGCTGTGTGTCTGTTTACAAAGTCAAGGCCGTGGTTGACAGGGATTGGTGGCTGGTGTTTTTGTCAGGGCAGAGAGCAGCCAGGGTGGTGATTGGGTGGTGATAGGGTCCTTCCCTGTCTCAGCATCTTGGTTTCGTTGAGGAGCTCCAAGCAGCTCTAGTGGCGCCAGCTCATCTTGCTCTTGTAAAGCTCCGGTCTTCAGGCAGCCGATGAAAGGAATTTGAAAGCTTTCCATCGCGAGACTGCCTTCCTGTCCCCGCCCATGGGAATCCTTCTCACTCTCCCCTCATGTTGCTTCTCCTCAGCTTCCTGCTATGTATTCTTGGCTCTTCCTACATGCTTTTTCTCACTACTGGGAACATGTGCCTGTGTGCAAAAACATTCTTATTCATCCTTTGCACTTAATTTTTTATGTAAAATCTGCCCCTTCACATTTCTGAAGCATTTTGAGGTTTGTAATTGCTGCGCAGGGACTACATTAGCTACTCAGTAGAGTCATTTTGCGGTTTGTGGAGTTACAGGTGTGTGATTCTCTGAAGCCCCATCAAGTCATGCTAGGGCCTGGTGTGAGGTCTTACAAGGTCTTTTGTTGGCCTTAAGAGGCCTACTGTGTGGTCTTGGACTGACACTGTGATGTGTGGTCCACCAACAGAACCGTGGTGTTAAGTGCATGAGCTGAGGTGTTTGTGCGGTGTGAGGTCCGTTGCTTTTACAGCTCCGTGTTTTTCTCCCATGTTGCTGGAGAAGGGACCTGGCCTTTAAAGTTCAGGCCCTGATTGATGTGGTCTGGTTTTAATGTAACACAGTGGGTAGATTGGACATGCTCATTTACAAGAGGGATGAGGGGGGCTCGGCTACAGCTGGATTCTGACTTTCTCTGGGCCGAGCCACTGTTGCAGGAGTGTGACTTGCATTTTGTGATGCACTAAATAGGGGGCCCCGGGAGGATAGATTCAGGGTTGAGGGTTGAGTCATGCTACTGGGAGGTGTAATAGGGTTTGTCCAACCCCTGACACGACCAGAGCAGCTCCTCTGGAAAGCATAGTAATACTAGTAGTGTATTAGGTGAGAGAGAAAGCTGAAGCGCTATTAAGATCTTTTAAAAAATACATGTGTGTGTGTGTGTGTGTGTGTGTGTGTGTGTGTGTGTGTGTGTGTGTGTGTGTGTGTGTGTGTGTGTCATCTTAAATATCTTATTAGAATACAGTTTTCAAATTGAATTCTCCCAACAGACCCGACTACCTTAAGATTTTGTGTTTGTGTCTATACTTACAAATTATTAATGAGTCATTAAAAATGTCTTTTGACTTGCTGTCTCGTTTCGACTGCTGTGACTCATTCAATGATTCAGTGATTTCATATTTTGTATGCTGTTTATTATACATCGAGCCATTCAGCTGTCTTTTTTTTCGTTAGAGCTGTTGGACGTCTTCGTTATATCAGAAGTCAGACTTCAGAATATGTGTCCCTGTACATCTTACTTTTTCTTTCTCACTTTAAATTGGATACGTTGAGTGTAATGTGATAAAACAGAGACGCGTAAAATACTGAGCTGGAACTCTCCCAGCAGCCCTGCGCATTAAAGCGGCCTCAGTTGCCGTAACGCTTTAGTGGACCATTGCCATTTATGTTTGTTCAAGTCAGAGACCCAAACAAGCCGTGGCTATTAAGAGAATTCGGAGGCAAGCTGGAAACAGGAGCTGTTAGCTTTACCAAAGTCCATGAGCACCAGCAAAGCCTTTAAAAGAAAAAAGTGATAATAAAAGATAATGGAGGCGTTATTGCTAATCATAGTAAATGGGCTCCAGGGATATGCTTGGAGAAAAGAGTAGAAGAAAGGGGAGGCTGAGTGTTTAAAGGGAAAACAGAATTGGAGCTGCTACCTGTTAGGAGTTTCAATGTAATCAGTGACACAAGCAATAACAGCTCTCACATCGGCCCAAATGAATAACGCATATTACACAAATGGACCAGAACTCATTTTAGTGAATCAAACAGCTTAGATGTGAAACCACAGTGCAGAATGCAGTATGAAGTATTTTACTTTGTTTCTTTAATAAACGTTAATAATTTAACTTGGGCCTGTATCGGCTGGATCCATTACATCGCTGATACCTGATGTCTGGCCTACCCGAATTATGAAAATCATGGAAAATGTTTATTGCTGCATAGTTTGCAGTCTTTTACCGTATTTCAGAAGGTCTTTCCTGAGGTGACGACTGCGTCTCTAAACTGTTCTCTAAAAAAGCTTTACTTGGAGATGAAGCCATTTGTGTTCAAGTGTCAGTCTGCTGCTCATACTGTTTCAGTTAACGGCTCAAGAAACTAATTTCAGTATATGAACTAAGATCTAGACATAACATCGTTCTTTTCCCAATGGGGAGTTTAGTTGTTTCCTTGTTTTTCTGTACATGACGTAAACACTGGAGACATTTAGTAGAGGCAGAGACTCAATACCTCTGCTATAAATGGATCCTGGTTCTGTTTCAGCATCGGGCCAGCAAATACGTTTTTATTTCCATATCATCCCATGATGACAGAAAGCCAGTTCCTGCCCTTTACTGAAACCACTGAGCAAAATAGAGAGAGAGTCATGCATAACAGTCGAGCAGCTTTTACTTCTCAAGCCAGTTCGCCCGCAGTGCTCCTGAATAAGTAACTGTATACAGACGTGCTTGAAGATCAACGTTTAACTTAGCGTTTAGTACCATTTGAGACCATATCTGCTTTATAAATGAGAGTTGAAAATGAAAAGCGTTGACTTGGTACCACAGCAGCAAGTGTTTGATCGTAAAGTTTGTGGTCATGCGGTGTGGACTGCATAGCTGAAATCCTCTCCATCCACCGAAGGCCCGCAGCTCTGCCTGGTGCCAGCCTGTCTTCATGGATAACGCCATGCTGACAGGACTGTGAGGATGACGTCTTAACTTTGATGTCAAGAGAGAAACTAGCCAGCCCTTCCCTCTGCCATTATATTAACATAAGCACACACTCAGACTGGCAGAAACTCATGTCTGCATGGTTAATTTTCTCCTTGATATTCAAGCTCACACACATACACGAGAAAAAACAGATTGTAATACTTAGCACTGTGTTGGGCTGGGTGTGCAGGGGGGCAATGGGGTTTACTGCTAATCCTTATGAACTGTGCACAAAGGGAATATGAAAGGAACACAGAAAATCACTAATTTCTTAGTGGAAAAAGAGGGCGGTACCAGAGAGCCCAGTGAAGAGTGGTTTTGGACAGTTTGCCACTTGCCTCATTTGGTTCTAATTTGATTTAATATTACCCACTTTTTTTCTTTCTCAGATTTTTTTTTTTCTTCTGTTTTTAAGGGCTTTTACTTCAAACGCAAAGGGACAAATGAGGAGGTTATAAATGCCAGTCATTTTTTTTCTCTTTCTAATCAGAACATGTTAAAGATCTCCACAGAGGGAGACTGATTCCTGCTTCTGACTGCACAACAGTACAGAATCAGATCACTTCAACACTGAAAATATACAACATTGTTTTTGTTTACATTCCTTAAGTAGGCTTATTATTACAATTATTATATAATCACCTGATTGCAGTTATTTGAGCCGACTATGGTCACTTTGAATAATTGTTATAATCACATCCCTACACCTGTATATAAACAACTGAATCAAAATTTAATTTCCATCACTATTTTTGCATCTTTTTTCACCATTTGTGCTTCTCTTCTTCTTTGATTGTTTAATGGTTCCAGCTGTTTATCTAATGTGGAGTTTTTTTAATTGGCATTGATTACTACCAATAAGAGCCTCCTCCCTAAACGTAGAACAACGCTGCACCTCTAGAGGCGAAGATCTGGCGATAATCTACAATGAGAGTGGATGACAGGGAAGGTCTACAGACTCCTGAAGGCTCGGAACGCTGCCTTCAGAGCTGGAGACGAGGTGGGTCCGAGGACAGCTAGAACCAACCTGTCCTCATCAGGAAGGCTGAGACAGGGTACTCCAGGAGGATAGCCCACTGTTTCATTGACAGAAGGGACACACGGAGCCTGTGGCGAGGGATTCAGACCATTACGGACTACAAGCCCCCACCGCAGACCTGTGAGAGCAGCACATCCCTGCTGAATGAGCCGAACACCTTCTTCGCCCACTTTGAGACACACCACTCCTGCACATAAAGCACCACCCCCTACTGGCGACCAGGTGCTGACGCTGTCACCGCACAGTGTGAGGAGATCCCTCAGCAGGATCGACGCTCGCAAGGCTCCGGGTCCTGGCGACATACCTGGCCGTGTACTGAGAGACTGTGCAGGAGAACTCACGGAGGTCTTCACAGACATCTTTAACATGTCACTGAGTCAGGCAGTGGTTCCTAAGTGCTTCAAAGCCATGTACATTCTTCCGGTCCGGAAACAGTCATCTCCCTCCTGCTTCAGTGACTACCGTCCAGTTGCAATGACTCCCATCATCATGAAGTGCTTGGAACGGCTAGTCATGCATCATATCAAGTCTTTTATTGTTTTAGTACTCCTGTGTAAAACAAATTTTTCACAAGTTATTTCCTTTTTCAGTGGTATTTTACATGCCCTGGCTTCATCACCCCAAATGTAGTTCATCTCCCGGCTGAAAAGGCTGAAGGCCAACCCTTGTAATGCCTTTACAAAAATACTGGACTTCTGTTCATAAAGAAATGTACAATGAATGCGTTCTTCAATAAAAGAACAGACTCTAATGCAAAATCCACCTACTATGCAAGCCTTAGAGGTTCATTTGAAGGCAACACAAGGGCTCTGTTTTCCATTGTGAATAAAACACTGCTAACACTTGAACTTAAATATGTAGCCAATATTCACAAGAAGGTGACTCCCTTACTGACCTTATTATAATGCGGACAATCAGACATTCAGTCCTTGCCCGTTGTCATGTTTGCTCATCTTTCAAAAGGTGCAAAACTCCTAAAGCCTACTTACGAAACTTGGTCTAGACCCTGTTCATTTCAATAGCTTTTGTCCTATTTATAACATAATGTTTCTATCTAAACTCTTTATAAAACAGTCTATCTTAGGTTCAAGCTTTAACAGGCTCTTCAGAAGACCATTAGTTAATCTGACCTATACTCCGTGCATTGTATTTTACAGCTGCATCACTTCTTGTTTCTCCAAACTACAGGTTGAGGCGAGGGTCATATTTCCTGAAAACCTAACTCGCGCATTAAACTTTGACAACCCTAATTCATATAAATCTGTCTTCCTGATTGTCGTCATAAAAACGAGGTCTTGTTCTCCTGCGACGTTCTCAAATGGCGACAAGACCAAGACTGTCTTCATTGGTGTTGATTTGTCAAAGCCCTTGACAGTTCTGGACAGTTATGACATCATCATTGACGTTTCTTCAGTTTCTCCCTCCCCTCATGTTAAGACTTGGTGTCATCCTCAGTTGCATGCTGTCATTTCAATGCCATATCAATAAGTTTGCTTGTTCCTCAATACTTCTTCAAACCTCAACAGATTGACTAGGGTTGGACAGAATTAGCTCCCGACAAGATACCAACCCCCCAGGGGTCCAAGGAATGGGCTTCAAAACCATTCCCCAGAATGCTGTGGGTGATGTGAGAGTTTGTCCAGTTCTTTTTGACAGAGTTTATGTTATAAACCAAAGTTACATCCACCAGCTTCTGTTTTCCTTTAATACAATCTTTTAATACAAAAATGACCCAATCACACTAGTATTTTAACCACGATGCCAACCAGCATTTTGGAATGGTGAAGACACACCAGTGTTTAGGTTTGAATTCTCACAACGTGTTTAAGTCATTTGGTTTGGCTCTGTATCAGTGTAACACAGACTTAGCTTTGCTTCCTCCACAGAGGTCTTCCCATGATGCTCAGTAGTTAATGACTACTTGTTTTTCCTGTGCTGTCACCCTTTCCACTCTCCTATCATTCATCCATCCATCCATTTCAGAGTCTGCATATGTGAGAGCGTGCATGCTATCATCTGTAAAAAGAATATCACAGTCAGAAGAATAGACTCCACACCCACTTCTCTTGCCACTTCCCTCTGTCCCAATCACAGATAAATAACCGTGGGACTTTCAACATGGCGCCCGGCCGGCGTGTGACTGAGAGAATGAGCCAACTGGTGACTTCAGTTGCCAGGGGTCGCCCCCACCCCTCTCTTTCCCCCTGGCTGGGTGGGTGGCATATGGTGGTCCAGGCAGGGACCCCATTGGTGTGACACACACATATACACATACACACCAGGCCTGGAGCCACCCAGGCTGGACCCACGATCGCCGTGGGAGACATGGTGTCACCAAGCCTCTGACAGAGGAGGGGCTGTGGGTATGTTTGTGTGTGGGTGATCCCACCTTGGTAGTGCACACCCCCCCCCCCAACCTTCTCCTGAGAAAGTCGGCCACTGCTCGCCATCTCATCTGTATGGTGACTCCACTGTTGTCTCCGCTCATCAAAATTGGGGAGATTTACCTCTCCGTGCACACACAACACATGCACACACACAGAGCCAACAGATGGCAGGCCTTGCTCAGCACAGCAGGCCACTTTCAAAGGTTAAACATACTGCCGACTCTTTTCTCTGCCAGTCTCCCAAGGGACAGTAAGACAAAGTGAGAAAAAGAGGACAAGATAAATGAGGGGGAATAAAAGAGTATAAGAAGGTGTCACGAAGTGTTTGGTCTTGTATATACTGTATCTGATGTCCGCAGACATTAATGTTGCACATGTAAAGCATGTTCAGGTATTCTTTGACCAACTAAAAACATGCATGAACACACCAGCAACCAACCAGGTTATCAGTCATCTGCAGGATTAGTCATCAGCCCTGACTTGAGCTTATCACAGTCGACCAAGACTTTGTTTTTTTGGCACATTTGTCATACCCACAAGTCAGGTCGCAAGAGACTTTCTGATTCACTCAAAGTTAACAACAAATAAATATCACGTCAACACAGCCCACTTCAAAAGGAGGAAAAACATACAACAGTGGATAACCAAAAGAGGATAACTCAGCAGTGGAAAAATGTAGTTCAGATGGTGTAAATCAGGTGTTAACAACTGGATCCTTGACTATATTCATCCTGGTGTCAGTTTTACTGTATTGTCCTCACGGTTAAACTGCACGGGTGATGTCGTCTCAGGTACATGAGTCTATTTTTATAAACATACTGAGTAAATACACTGAATACTCACCAGTAAGCCTGAATTTTTGAACTTTAATCTACAACTAAAATAAGAAAAGCTTGTATCTCCTGGAATGGCCATACATTCGTTTTTGAGATGATGCTGGTTATTAGGTCTTAAAAAGTAACTTGCTATGATTCCTGTGGCAGTTTTTCTATTCAGACAGTAATCTACAGTATCTTTACGTCATTGCTTAGTATCGGCATAGTTTGATAGTTTGTTTGGGGTCTTAACTAAAGCTGTACCAAAGAGAGTCTCAATCATAGTATCCCTCATGTGATACTACCTGCAATGGGAAATGGGCAATCAAAATAAAGGGCTATTCTGTAACATAGCTAACCATTAACAAAAAATGAAGAAATAACCGTAACCGTTTGTTTCAACCTTTGTTATTGTTTAATGACACCAACCTTTTATATTACCATGCTTACCCCGAGTTATTCCACATGCAGCATTAAAATAATAATATCCTTTGTCATCTAGATTATGTATTAGGGTGAAATTGTGTCAAAGCATTGCATAGAAACACTGTAGCTCTCATCGGTAGGCAAGGTTGTTGGCACAAACCCCTTAGGTTCTGTCTGTGTTGCACTCGCAGCTGACGTTTGAGCTCAGATGTCAAACATACAGCCCTACAACTACCAGCTTTGTCAAATTTTGAAACATCTTTGCATTCAAACAGTGGTCGTTGCATATGACAACATTCATTCAAACAGACTGTTCAGATTTGTTCATATGACAAGAGGCGAGCAGCTACACCCTGGACAGGTTGCCAGTCTATCACCAGGCCAACGCTGAGACAAAAAAGACAAACAACCATGATTTTTCACACTCTCTCCCACGGTCAGTTTGAACCACAAATTGATCTAACACAATCGTTTTTGGACTGCTTGATGAATCAGGAGCACCCGAATAAGAAAACTGCACAGTCTTAAACCAGGATCCTTCTTGCTACGAGGTCACAGTGCCAACCCCGTCTCCATCATCTGCCCTGAAACAATTGATCTTGTTTGAATATCTACTGGCTGCACTGAAATATTGACTGTTTCTCCCAGAGGCAAATACACCAGACAACAGCTGCCTGATACCTTCCTTATTTAGCTGCAGAGCTAGTCGCCACAGCATTGTTGTGGTTACCTTTTGTCGTTAAGCCAAATAAAAAAGGAGAGTCCAATACTATAAATACTAAAAAATAAAAGAAAAAAAGCGCCTGTCAAAGGTGCTACTGCCACCAACTTACAAACGAATCGTGGTGCAAAATGTGCAGATAAAGACACTTTTTAGGACCCTTTTTAGAGACAGTTTTCTTTGGGGCCATTTCTTAAAATTCAGTCTACTACCTTTTAAATATACATCTGCTTCATCAGTCCATTAAGTTTCGTTTTTTTTTTTACTACCGATGCTTTTAGGAGGGAATTTGAAAGGGTGTGAAAGTGTATCAACATAACAGAAGTGATGCACTTTCCTTTCAAGATAAAAGGAAAGCTAAACATAGACAGGGTATCAGTAAAATTTCATCCACAAAGTTTGGCCTTCGTTGGTGCTAAAACCATGTAAGACTCACCACACATACAGTGTACAAGCTGCAGGTCACGTGTGACAAGCTGCAGGTCACGGTGGCGGCATGGTCAGATATTTACCAAAACCAAGTGTCAAGGTAGTTCTAGCAACACTGCCCCCTAACCCCCAGCTCCTCTCTCTCTCTCTCTCTCTCCCTCTCTCTCTCTCTCTCTCTCTCTCACTCTCTCTCGCGCTGCCTCTCCCTCTCTGCATCCAGCCCGGCTGCTTCCAGCCTGTCTGGTGCCAAGACTCAGATTTCAGAATTTCCTTCTACAAGCCACATTTAGAGCAGCTAGCATATGCTGTGTGTGTGTGTGTGTGTGTGTGTGTGTGTGTGTGTGTGTGTGTGTGTGTGTGTGTGTGTGTGTGTGTGTGTGGGACTGAGTTTCAGCGAGTCAGTTTGTACATCTTGCTGGTCCCAGTGCCCACCTCTCGCGCCCCCACCCCTGATTCCCCAGTCCATCCATCCAGTTCATTGTTTATCTTGTGCAACTTCATCTATGCAGACAACAGATGGAATACTCTACATGTCAGCTATTATGAATGGTCCTGGTGTGTACTAAACATGATACGATACACATTAATGTCCAGGCCAGATTTATGCCACCTGCCACTGGTAGTTTTGTCATAGTGAAGCGTGTGGAAATGGTTGTTAAACTCAGGGATAATATGGCAAACGATGGAGTTGTGGTAGAGGTGGAGCAGAGGCGTGAGGCATTAGGAAAGAAGATCTTTGGCTGAGTCACAGTAACTACAGATGGCAGCAGTACCTTTAATGTCACCATGTCATCATACTTTTTGAAAGTGTATTCTTAATTTATTCTAACATGAACTATATTGTAGTTAAACTTAGTTTAACTGCTGTCCGGGTTGCCCTTGGTGGTATAGCGTCCACCCCAACTAAGTGAGCCTGCCTTTCAATGTGTGTCTGGCTGAGATTATTACTATTGTTATTATTTTTATTAGTAGTAGAAGTAGTGCTGTTGTTATTATTATTATTATTATTATCACACCAATTCCCACTGCTGTTATCACTATCATTACTGCTGTTTTGGCATACCCATATCTTAATTATTAACATTATTAAAATCATTATAATTGTCTGTTTATCCTTCTTTGTATCCTTCCAACCTTTCTCTCGATCGTTTACTTACCTGCTCCCCTTTCGGTTTAGCTTTATCCTTCTTTCTTTTGTATGTCACTATAATGAATTTCATGTTTCCATCCTGTATTTTTGTCGTATTAAAAATATTATAAGAAAAACAAAACAAACCAACAAAAAAACTAACTATATTGTAGTTAGAGAAACAAACAAACAAACAAAAATTTTTCTCTATATAGATGATTTCTCACTTGTCTTAAGGAAGACAGTCATGGGTACATGATTAGATGTAAAGAGTGTAAAATATTTTAGAACTGAGTATGTGTTTGCAGCGAAACACCATTTAGTACAGGAGCAACAGAGCTTGTTGGTACTAGTGTCATGTAAAGTACTGTCAATAGACTTCAAGGCCTCTGTCACTCTGTCCTCTCTTTGGTCAAAAATATAAAAGTACTGATCCAGTTCTTTGACACTAGTTTGTGCATCATTCACTAGTCAACTTGTACAGACGTATAACAGCGAACAGATGGAGACACCTGTACAAACAGTCCTTTTTATACTCTTTCTGTATGCTTAGTAAACTAAAATTAGTTTGGTTTGTTTGTAAGGACCCTATTATTGCTATTACTTAAGTGGAATGACATTTTTGAGTATAATCAGAGGCTTAAAATAGCAGCTAAATCAGATGGAGGTCCATTGCCTCCTATACTAACCTTTATTGCCATTTTAAAAGCACATATACCATACTAACACAAAACTGTTTTGATTCACTTTGTTTTAATCCCCCAATGAAAGTTAAGACTTTTTCCCATCTTATAATAGATCTAAGGCTGTTCCTTAAACCATGCAAACATCCACCGAGGAAGAATTGAACCACCGGAATATAACAGGCATGACTTAAAACATTATCTTTGCACTCTGTATCCAAAATGTGCGTTACTACAGGTTTCAGCATGTGGTATTGTTCAAAGCATCTGCATTGGATTTACTGTAATTTATACAGTAACCCATAACAAAAAGTGGGATTCATCAGACAAAACAACTTTTTCCCCTCTAAACGTCTTTGACATGACTTAGCTGTTATGACTTTGAGCTTGCAAATTGTGCTATTTGTGCATTAAGTGAAGCAACAAATATTTCAAATATGCTTCAGTCACAGGTCTGTTCTATGTTCACCATTGGTGAAGCATTTTCCCAGTGTCTAGACTCCATCTGCATGTTTTCATTTATATCTGACTCACTGATTTAAGGCCCAAACAGTTATTTTGTAAAAAAAAAAAAAAAAAAGAAAAAAAGGACAAGCTGATAAAACTAATAAAGCAGATGCATCGTGTGTATGTGTGTGTTTGTGTCTTGGGGATGTTGATTGTTTGTGGGTGTGTTTGATGTGGCCCAGCTCTCGGAAGTTACTTTGGGTTTCCCAGAACTACGACTTCCTGCTGGTAAACTGTAGGAAATTGTGTGCAGCAGACACTGTATGCACTTATGTTTGGTTATTTATGTGTTTGTATCACTTTGAGTTTTTCCTCCTCTAGTTCCTTATGTTTATTATTAAAGCAGTTGTTGTCTTCAACCAAAACCGGTGCTGAAATTCTTTGCCAAGCTGTTGTTAGTATTGAAAGTAAGGGTGGACATAAACATGGAATTCAGCCAGTTTTATTTAAATTCTTGTGAACCATTATTTTAGAGAATGATTGTGTTTTTTGTTTTAAATTTGGCTTGACATTCTTGGCATGTTTGCTTTTTTACCTGAGCTGTGCGAGCAAACACATTGCTGTTCAATCATCCATGAGGCCAGATTTGAATGATGTGTGAAAGGGTCATCCTCGCTACGGTCATCTCAAATTCTATATGTGAGAAGATATTATTTAATTATGGTTTTTAAGTGAAGATTTGTTTTTTTTCTCTGCTTTCAAATGAAGGGTGCATGTCATTGACAAATGACACCCCCAGTCTCACGTGTAGGATACAGCATCTCTTTGAAAGCACAGACATACACACACCACTTTACACACAGCCTAATGTCGTCAGAGAGTGATAGGGCACCGTCCTGCCGACAGAAAAAAGTCCTCTGTTCCATCTCAGGCAAATAACAATAAGCCTAGGGCTGCATTCCACTGGGCTTTCTCTTTGAAATGGGATACGGGCACACGCATTACAAATATATCTCTTGTTTTATCTTCCGGGCCAGGCCCATGGAAAAATTATTCCAAATACCTGCCGCGCTTTATCTGGAACCATGGAATAGTTAGGCCCAGCCGGGAACACGAGGATGTCTAAAATAAGGCCTCTATTACGGGATGGAGTGGAGATGGATGGGACGGAGCGGAAAGGGACAGGGATCGGGGGGGGGGGGGGGGGGGGGGGGGGGGGGGGGGGGGTATTTTAGGTGTATCGGCCCTGTGAAAAAGGCCTTGTTGCGGGGGCTTGGAGATGCATTAAAGTCTACAATGTGAGCCGCTGTCAGCTGTTGCACAAACTACATGTGATGGGGGAGGGTTTAAGCGCGTATGCATGCTCATGTGGGCTCACACGTTCATCGCAGAGCAAAGTATAAATAACATTTTTCCTACAGATGTTCTCACCTTGACAAATCTGATTTTGTCATGTGGCGTGATGGCCCAAACTAATGCCTTTATTTTACTCACCTAGTCAAGCAGCTAATATGCTGACTGCTTAAAGGAAAATCATTTCAATCAAACATCTAAATGATCCACAACAACCGCTTTGATGTAAAATTCCTCAAACTAGAAGATAAATTAAACTATCACCTTTATTGGTATTTCTCAGCAGAACCCCAACAGTTTTCTAGCAATTGTACAAAAATTAACATAAAAAAGACTCTTCTAAAAGGTTCGGTTCATTTGATGATAATTCTGCATTTTTCTTTGCGCAGAAGTTCAAGAGAAGAAAGAGAACGTAGTCAATAATAGTGATGGGAATGAAGTGCGAACCAACAAAGAGATAAAGAGTGAAATAAGTGGAAGGAGGTGTGGAGAAATAAGAAAAGGGAACGATAAGCAGAGAAGCGAGTTCAAAAGATATTAAGAGAGGTGGGACAAACGGGAGTGAGAGCTGTTGAAAATGCCTCCTTAAGGAATTCATTTATCTCTCCGCTTGGCTTTGGTGAGAGCCAGCACAGACTCTGTCACCATCGCCTGCACAGTCCTGTTGACGTTTCCTTCAGCAGCTGAGTGTGTGTGAGCATCATGTACCAGACTCACTCTACAAATGCATGTCATCTACTCATTTCCCATGGCAGAATGGAGAGGAGCACTGTAATCGGAATACCAATGATGTCCAGAAACCCTTGGCGAGAGATGGTGATCTTTTTGGAGAAAGAGATATTGTTGCACAGCAACACTGGAAAACTGGTGGCAGGGCTGCCGTTATTAGTTTTTATGACTCATGGTAAATGTGACTGAAAACTGAAGAAAATAATGTCCATCTGGCAGATCAGTGGAACTTATTTCTATAGTTTGTAGTTTTTCGGACCGTTTTCCAATAAATTATATACCTCAGTGTGACCAGATATTCCGTTTCCTCCTAGTTTTTTTCCTTTGGTTGTTTGTTCATCGCACTTGTAGAAATGTTACAAAATCCTCGGAATCCAAGGGAATTTTTTCAGATTTCCTGAAGCTGTGTTGACATCTACTCAGCTTGCATGACAGCCAACCACTGTCATGCATACTTGCATCAAAACTAGCCATTAAATTCGTTTGATGCTGAGTGGATACATTGCACAAAGTTAGTCATGGAAGAACCCGATGTTTTCACAAACATGAATTCATGGTGCTTTCCTACAGTGAGGAATCAAAACCTCATTTTCCATGTACCACTCAACAGCCGAAAAGTTTATTTGCATGCATTAAAACAATTTAGATCCAGTAAGTGGAAAGACTTTGTGTGAGTTTAAATGTGTTTGTGTATCTGTGTTTAGGGGAAGAGGAGGGGGGTTCTTTAACAATTAAGCATTGTGACAGGCAATTCCTATAATGGACATAAAATTGACATTTTCTGCCACACTTTAGTCCGCTTTGTCCTGTCACGCATCACTCATTTTTCTCACCCACCCATCTCTCCTCCAGGGCTGACTCCGCCAAGATGACGCAGCCCATGAGAGGAGACCAGGCCCACCAGCCGACTTCGACTCGCAAGTCAGCCAGCCTGTCCTCGCCAAGCGCAGCTCGCCGTCTATACCGCAATTTGTCTGGAAAGTTCCGCGTGGGCACCAACCCCCCTGTTCTGGAGGACAGCATGGTGTCAGGACGGGGAGGGGACAAGGAGAGGCTGCGTAAAACCACCATAGTAAGTCAGAGAGAGAAAGAGGAGGAAAAAATAATAAGGCTCAGAACATTGTACTCTAAAAATAGTCCGAGAAAGCGCATGCCGTAAACATGGTCCGAGAAACTCATGGATGAAGAGCATACGGCTGCCTATCTAAGTTCTCTGTGTAAGACGAATGTGTATCACGAAACTAGTGGGCGTGTGAAGAGTGAGCAAGTTGTTAATGTTTCCAACATCCACTGAAGGGTTGGGTAGGCTGAATTGTCTTATAATATCAAGATTTGGCATTTAGTGGTATTAATTTATAACTGTGTTTCAGTTCCAGAGTAATGAAGCTTTATTTGAGGCAGTGGAGCACCAAGAGTTGGACTTGGTCCAACTGCTTCTGTCCCAGTACAGTCTTGAGGAGCTGGACCTCAACACTCCAAACAGTGAGGGCCTCCTGCCTCTCGATATTGCTATCATGACTAACAACGTGCCAATGGCCAAGCTTCTGCTGCGAGCCGGAGCCAAGGAAAGCCCCCACTGTGAGTAGAGAAGCTCTTTCAACTGCTTTAAGGTCATGTGGATGGAAACGGAGCAAATAAAACTGGGCTCTGTGATTGTATCTGCCTCGAACTAGTGGTGCAATAAACACAACAGCCACAATTGATCTTTATTTATACTCTTACTTCCTAGTATGTCCATTGTGATCACCTCCCACTTCCTAGGAGAAGCAAATGAGGCTTGATGTGACATTTTTTTCTTTGCAACTATATGTAATCCCCTCGTTTATTATTACTGTTCAGGGAAGAGCCTGAAAGTGATCGAACCCCCGTAAAAAAGTAGCCTTCATTGATTCCCGTTCATCACTGGGATTCATCTCCTACATGACACCTGCACTTCCAAAGAATTCCTGTTGGTGATGGATGGAAAATGGAAAACAAGGCTTCAAAACAATACTCTGTGTTCGTCTGTTATATATGACCTATATGATCTATATTTAGTCTTCAAAATTCATACATTGCCTTCCACCAGAGCACTGCTACAACTGTTGATTGCACTTGTGAAGCACTGAGACACATCTCTCTGAAGCTGGCAGAGAAAACATATTAAAGGCACTAAAAAGCGATGATGCAATATTAGTCATCTTTGTAAGCGTTTTTCATTTTCTGTGATCTGTGAGTCTGCGCTCTCTTCCTCTGTTAATGATTAAAACTCGCCAGTAAGGCTCCTAGGCTGTTTGTGTTTGTACTTATACATATATATACACACACACACGCACAAACACACATTTTCAAGAGCTAAGCCAGACGTCTTATAAAGGTATAATTAAATTGAAAACACTTGAATGGAAAGTACTTTTTTACTGAAGTTTAGTCTTTGATTGCGCTTTCTACCCAGAAGTCAAGTAATTCACGAGTCGAGTGTGCATGCGTGTGCATGTACAAAAGACTAAACGGAGCAAACAACTGCATACAAATAAACCAAAGCTTTCTACTGTTTTTTTTTTTTTTTCTTAATGTGATATAATCAAAATCCATCTGAGGAGAAACGACATCGCAGATGCCCCAGACTTTTCCTTGAACTTTGAAAGAATCGACTCTACGGCTTATTGTTGTTGCCTCACATGCTTTCACAGTATGTGGTTACCAGAGAGACGAGGCAAAAGACAATCAAATAAACTGTTATATTTATATTCCTATAATAAATCCCTCAGTGACTCGCTATATGACAAAGCTACTTTAATAACCTGCTGAGGATACCATCCCTGCAGTAAAATGAGGGCATGTCAAAACACTCGCACACACACCCACACACACACACACACACACACACACACACACACACACACACACACACACACGGGTGACAGCATTTGAACATGTTCGTAGGCCTTAAATAAATGAACACACATGAATCAAAGCGACATTCTCAGCCTAAAGATCCACGGTAATAATTGTAATTTAAACCAGAGCTTTGCAGCTTAACCCTGACTCCTGCTATTAACCTTTTAAGTGGGACAAACTGAACTTTTAGGTTTTCACACTAGAGCCTGAGGAGAACAACAAAGGTGACACCCAGAAGAGACACCGAGATTCAAATAGAAGCCTGCAGCCACTGAAGAGACACAGAGACCCGCAGAATTAAACACCCAGATGGACATTTTGACACGGAACTTTAAACTTGCTGTCAACAGTGGAATCTAACGCTCAACAGTGGAATCTACGATGAACAAACACAGACCACACAGACTAAACACAGACACACAGCAGTCCCAAACACTCAAAAATGACCAACCACCAAAGGTGTACAGCCTGCTACTGTCTTTTGCTATCTGAACAGTTCTGAATAACGCTTTCTACATTCTTAGTTTAGAATAATCTGTATGCGTTTCCAGCCAGAGGAGCCGAACCTATTTGATCTCTGTGTGTTATGCCACCACTAGTCATTATTGCAAACCGCGCAGCCATGGTTTGAATATTTTCATTGGGTGTTATATCTCATCTGTTATGGCGATGTGTTTCACACATCTCTGTTCCCAGTGTTGTTACAGCACCCCAAGCTCCTTGAAAAAAGATTCCTCTTATGACTGGTTGACGCTGTGGTTCACTATATGAATAGATCAGTTATACAAAAATTTCCATTTTTTTTTTTTTTTCCTTCAAAAAATAGTTTTACAATGGCAGTTTAAAGTGATCCCGATGCACGCCCCCACCACTCTGTGTTCCCTCGGAACCGCAGATGAGGAATACTCCTCCCTCTCTCACCCCTCTCCCTTTCATTGCCCCATTTTCTGTCATTTTCTAGATGATGTCATCCCTAAAGAGAGACTGCGTAGTAACATTAAATGGAGTTTATTGAGGAATCTGCCACAACATTTTGGCAAACAAAGAAATTAAAAAGAGTGGCCTGCAAAAGCAATTTGACACATTGCAACAGTGGCTTTCTTGCGGTGTATGTCTGTGCACCTTTGAAGCACTTGCTAAGGTTAAAATTGATTCAAAAATGTTAATAAGTTGATGATTCAAAACATCTTTTTTTTTTTTTTCCTTTTAAAATCATCCTAAAAATAGCGACATTTATCATTCAAGAGCTGTTTCAGGTTGTTTGAATGCCTGCGTGAAATCGTCTAGTACGGGGTGCATGCACTGACTTTGCTCCATCTGTCACGGTGTCTCCCATGATGCTCGTAGTTGTGAGTCTGGAGGGCCGAGCAGTGCATTTGGCCACTCTGGTGCAGGAGGCCGAGCAACGAGTGTCAGAGCTTCAAGCTCAGGTGCGCAACGAGGGTCCCAGTGAACGCGAAGGATCTGACCAGGAAAGGCAGCTGAAAGCATGGGAGTGGAGGCTGCGGCTCTTCCGCCGGATGCAGACAGGCTTTGAGCATGCTAGTAAGTCTCCAGGATGTTTTTTTTAAGTTTTTCTTACCTGGTTTTCTGTCTGACTGCAATAATGGCTTCGAGTAAACATTGATGGAGACAATAGCAACATACATCTGCAATCAGTCAATCAATTCACCTCTCTTTTTTATTTTCCGCCTTCCCCAGACCCTCCAGACACTCCCAGTGTAGTTCGCCTGTCTGTCAGCAGCAGCAACAGTCTACAGGTTGACTTCCAGGAACCTCTCTGTGTCAACTCTGCTGTAGTTACTAAATACAAAGGTCAGTTATAACCAAAGAAATGGCTCATAATTACAGAATGTAAGGTATCTAAGGTTCTTGTATGTGTTTGCCAAATTATATTTTAGAGTTAAAATGGTAAAACAATGTGTCAATTCAGTTGTAAGTTCATAAATAAAAAATCAAAATAAACTTGCCTGTGTCTATATGAAGTGAGTTGGAGCAATACCCCTTCATTCAGTCCTCTGCTGGGCGAGGTGGTGGTGGACGACAACACTCTGCTGCAGTGCAGCATCACTGGACTGACTTCAGTAAGTGCAACAAGAATCAGTCGCCAATCGAAATTATTTGCCTCTTTAAACTGCAGCATCAGTTTTGCATAATTTTCAGTTAAAGAGTATCACCTACAGTTGTTCCACTGACTAAAAATTCCCTTCATTTGAGGGTATTTTGCATAGAACTCATTAAAAAGCAAAGGTGTAGTGTCCTCAGCTGTTGTTCTGTATCACCCACATGAAAGCCATCCGTTTTATTTACGCACAAGCTTGAAGCATTTCCTTGAGTAACTTTTGGAGGGATTTCCCATGTGACTCCAATTTACTGCATACATCAAACTCCTCACACTGGTTGTGGTCACCATGAATCCCAAACGCTTGCTGTTGTTCAAAAGTCACTTAGAAGGAAAAAAATCACTTTATTAGTTATTTGTTAGACATCCTGGCCCCTGACTAAAGAACAGTTGCAAGACAGCTTCCACAATTGTATTTACAAAAAAAAAGAAAAGAGAGCAGCTTGGTAGCCTGCCACCTGATTTATGTTTGGCATTTTTAAGTGGGCAAGTAGACAAACGGACGCTCCACTTGTTGTTATTATTATGTGAGAGAACCCCCGCCCCCCCTCGAAATCCAGGCTAAGCTTTCTCCTGTCACAAGACAGGGGTCAAGGCAGGGTCAGTAAGTTCTGGCGGCTGGTTTGATTGATTTGGCTGAGAACGGAGGATTGCTGTCTGCAAACTAAGCAAAGAGACAGTCAGGGCTTCCAGATAGACGCTACACCCACTGCACAATACAGATATGCCCTCTGCATACAAGTATTACAAGGTTGCATGCATGTGCGTATGCACACCCTTTATTGTGTACCACTAAATCACAGTTGTGTCTCCTGTCCTTCCAGGGGACCTATTACTACATACAGGTGGCAGCCTACAACATGAAGGGCTGGGGACCTCCAAAAGTTTCCACCCCCGTCTGTGCTGCACCTTCCAGTGAGTCTCAAATCTGTTTAAATACATGTATTTCTTTGTTCTTAATCAGAGTGGCTAAATTTAGTTCTGAATTTGTAGAGCAACTACTGAATGTGCCCCTAAGGATTATAACTAGCTTCGCTAAATGAACCCCACTTCCAATCCGTTTCCACACCCACTAGAAAATCTAAAGTGCTTCGCGTGGGTTCTGCAAGAAGGATAAATTGCTTTCCATCTCGTCACCCATTCACTCACTATTTGATTCGATTTCTCTCTAACGTCACTTCAGCGTTAGTTTGACATCATTAGAGGGATGACAGCTGGACCTTGCTCAGCCAGGAGGCTGGGTGGGTTTTGAGACCCCCACTGCAGATGTCAGAGAGTGTAACCATAGCCCCAGGATGGTGTGTAGGCCCGGCTGGCAGGAGAACCTGACTGAGTTCAGCCAAGAAATTAACCGTGAAGTCATGTGCAACAGCTGAGGTGTTGACCACAACGCAGCTCTGACCTGCTTTCTCTCTTACTGTCTCTGTGTCTGCCTGAAAAATGGCTGAGCGTTTTCTTATATTTGTTTTGTGTATTTAAGAGATGACTTTACGTGATTACTCCCTGCATGACACATTCAGGTCTCAGCAGTTGGTACACACTTACTAGACGAGAGTGAACACACAGTAGATGCTATCATAGTGGGCATACTGGCACACTCATGGCACATCTGGGAAGCATATGGACATGTTTGTTCTCATCAGCACATAGTGTTTTTCTGTGTGTGTGTGTGTGTGTGTGTGTGTGTGTGTGTGTGTGTGTGTGTGTGTGTGTGTGTGTGTGTGTGTGTGTGTGTGTGTGTGTGTGTGTGTCTTCATTTAAAGAAACTAGGCTTCCCCCCCTCCTTTTTTTTTCTACTGTCGCACCTCCCTCCCTCCTTCTCTCAGAGCTAATTTCGATGTTGCATGTTTGTGTTTTCCATTTGGGCCTACCACTGGAAATATTTGCATGTCTGTGCTGTAGCGCGCGGCACAGCCCCAACAGTGGGGGCCTTATACCGGGCCATGGACGCCCATTAAAGGGCCCGCTTGTCTTGTCGGGACAGGCACCTTTCCGGGAATAGAGCTCACCGTGTTTCAGCCCCACGCACCCTCTGAGGGGGCTCCAGGAGCGGGGGTGATGGTTGTAGGGGGTGGGTTATCGCTGACACATCCTCCGGTGCTTTCACACACTGCAAAAAGGGCTGAAGGGTTGTTTTCTGCTAAGCAAGTCATCTATAAGGAGGGAGGGCAAAGTTTGTGTTTGTGTGATTTTGTAATGCAGGGTAAGTAGATTATCAGTGTTTGTCAGTGACAGAGAGACCAAATATAATATAATAATTTCACTTTTGGGATTGTGACAGAATGTTTTTTACGTTCCTTAGTCTCTGATACATAGGTGGCCTCACTTTGTTTCGTCTGTGTACATTTGTAAACCCTAATATGTGCAGGGTGGCATGTATTAGTGGTGCTCAGTTGGTCTGACAGTCACAAAATATTCTCAAAAAACATTCTCACTGTATATGTGCAGCTCCCGTAGGGGTACACTAAGGGCGTGACCTGTCGATGAAGTTGTGCATCAAACATATACTTCACACTCCCACAGAACCCTGAAAATAAGAGCAAACTCAAGATTTAAAAAAAAAAAATTTTTTTCCCCCAGCTGAACACATTTTTAAGTACCCGAAGCCCCACCTCGCACTTGCCATACCAGTCACAATTACAGAACAAAATCACCCTTCTCAATCACACCTTCAAATCTGTGTTTAAAGCAGCCGATTTTAAGGGGCGGAGTCAGCCACACAGCCTACTGCTTGAGACATTGATCCAGTTTTGAGGTTTTCATCTTACCGAATGTAATGCACCACAGAAAACATTCAGCAACCCCAAATAAACCAAATATTCTTGATTTATTCAGTTTATTCAGCTAAATGTCTGTTCTCTGAGCAGCAACCTGATCGAGGAGATTCTGGAGGAAGTCATGTCCCAGGAATTGTATATTAAAATGTTTTGAGAAATCATCCAGTAGCTATTTAAATATTTAAGTCTTGGCAAAGCGGAAAGCTCTGTACCATTGTGCTATTTTTATTGTGTAATTGTTACTCCATCTAGAATGTGCAGTCCACCTGAAGACACTATTCTTGTGATTGTCAACTCTTTAATTCTTTGTAAATACAGATTTATCTGATATTTTCTTCTTCTTTCTGCAGGTTGGAGGGACATCGATGGCCGTGCCCCACGTCAGAGAGGCCAGAAGGAGGCACTTGACCATCTGCTTGGACAGATAAAAGAAGCTCACCGCAACTGTGTCTGCCATGGTATCAACAGATGTTTTATCAGTTTGATGGACATGGTTATCTAAAAAGACTGAATCTGAAAGAGATTAGAGGAGACGTGGTGGTAGAACGAGGAGGTTCAAAAGAGTATAAGCAGGAAAAGGTTAGCAGTGAAGAAGTGAGATAGCAAGAGAGATTAGGTAAGTACACATGAGTGCAAAGAGTGAGATGGTGAAGGCTGAAGGCGAGACTTATGATGAGTTGTGTGAGATGCTCAACACTGAGGAGGTAGAGATTCATGCTGACTGGCAAGACAAAGAGATTCAGAAGGGAAGGATGTGCAGCAAGCTTTGTGAAGGCTGGTCAAGATTTGGGAGGTTTCATGCCAAGAAAGAGCACTGAGAATTATGATAGGGAAGTACAGAGAAGGTCAGAAGGAGTGGCAGTATGTCCTTATAGATTTAGGGAACTTGTTTGACAGAGTACTGAGAGTATTGCACAAGCAAGTCTGGAAATGTTGAAAAGTATGTTAGAATGGTACAAGACGTGTATGAGGGCAGCGTGACAGTGGCAAGGTGTGCAGTAGGAGTAACAAAGGGGTTTCAGGTGGAAGTGGGACTGCATCAAGGATCTGCCCCAAACCATTTCTTGTTGCCATGGTGACGAATGGGTAGTAAGACGTAGAAGAGTAAGGAGGAGATTTGAACAGTAACATGAGAGGTTAAACTGTTTGCTGGTTGAAGAATGAGAGGTCTCAGACCACGGGTGAGTGTGATTTGCCGTTCTCCTTGAACTAGATGTGAGTAAATGTTAGTAAATGTTTTAAAGTGGGGTTTAAAATAACAGCTTGATGACTACAAATACACTGGAGCCTAACCTTTAGATCAGTTTTAGTGCTAGTATCAGGTGAAGTAAAGCGTGCTACTATGAACCTCTGACATTAACCTGAGCTTCTGTCATTTCCACTACACCCTTCACTTTTCAAACCAGCAGAACTGCATTTTCAGCCACCGTCTCCGTCACGCTTCCGAAAAGTGCTCGCTTCAGTTCACAGGTGCAACACGTTTCACTAATTGCTGTGTTTCATTTCACCTTGACAGACACTTTACAATCTGAGGAATGACAAGTACTTCAGGGGCTGTACATACTAAGATGGCAAGCCACCTCTCCTCTGTCTCACAAACCCCCCACTCCCTTATGAGTTTTTCCATGACTCAGCCCTTCCTCGACTGAATACCTCTCCCTCTTTGACAAAATGCAGATCAACGTCTCTCACACTCGAGCTGTTTTTGTCCCCGGACACCGACGGCTGGAGGCTGGGCCCATAAGTGTCATAACCTGTCCGTAATGACTCCGCGTCATGATGGCAAACTGCATTTAGCATTGAGCGACTTGTCTCTCCTTTGCTCCCACACTCACATGGCCAAACACACTCACCCACTTACTATTGTCCACTGTTGCCCCGCTGTATTTGCTGTAGCGCAGGATGCAGTATAAAAGTCAGTATTGAGGGGTCCTTGGTTTGTCAGACACCAACTGATTGGGCTTGAGAGTTCAGGCACGGTAGTCGAGGTGGCGTGTCCCGGGGTCATGTTTGTTATTTTTGTAACAGACAAGTCTCGGTCTGGAGTCTGGAGAGAGCATAAATTAACACTGACTTCTGCTGCCTCCCTCTTGCACCCCCCACGGCCCACAAGTCGTCCTGTCTACTGTCCACACATATACTTTCACAACGTAAAGATAGACAGGCTCTTACACAGATACACATGTACATGAACAGACACAAATATTCAGGCGCATGCTCTCTCTCTCTTTCAACTCTGAGTCTCCCACTTGTCCGTGTGTGCACCCCCATTGCAGCCCGGCTTACGGCCCACACCACCTTCTCCCTCTTGTCCAAACACTATTAATTAAACTGTGAAAGAGGCCTTGACTAACACAGACTCCTCAGCAGTCGGCCCTGCTTGTCTGTCTTACTCAATGTCAAACTGGGACTGAGGCCGGGAGGACGGGAGCTGAACAGAGTCGCAAGTGGAGGGAATTTGGGGAGGTGAGAGGGGCCGAAGGGTTCTGCTGTTTTTTTCACGTTGCTCCACCTCAACTCATCCACCTGAAGAGAAAATTAGCTCTTTTTGAGCCCTGAATGGGGGGATTTATTAACTTTAAGTGGCCTGGGGCTTGAGTGCGATCACCTGGGACGAGAGGGAGTCTGTGGGGTTTTGGGACTCAGCGTTTCAAATAATTTGGGAGGTTGTGCTATCTCACCAACAAGAAGCCACACAAACACACACATACATATATACACATGCCTCCCTCTCTTGCCTGCAACCCCCTCTTGGCCCACTAAAAATAAACATGTCCCCACAGACTTAACTGACCTCCCTGTCAGAGAGTGGCAAAGGGTTAAGACGCATACAGGCGCACACACGCGTTGCTGCAGCTCCTTGGCTCCATGCACACGACTGTAGCTCAAGGCACGCCGTGCTCCAGCAGCTATAGTCTGTGCAGGTAAACACACACACATACGTGTACACAGAGTTAGTGGTCCCCTGAGACTTGAGAGGTAGTGGTTCCCTCTAGACCAATAGTCTGCTGTTGGCAGTCAGCATGACTGTCAAATGGTGCCGCACCACTGGAGAGCCTGAAATGTCAAAAAACATTCAGCCATGTTGTTGGACCTGTCAAGTTTGTTGTCAGTTGGGGAGCAGCTTGTCACTCGAAGAGATATTTCTGGACTTGGTCGGGCAAAAGTATCTGTTGGTTTTAGGGGAAAGAAATTGGACAGCCAATCAATATAATGGCACAAGCGCTTTCAGAACCTGATTTGTAAACGTTAAGAACATCATAGTAATCACTGAAATGATCAAATTCAATCTGTTACTTTATCATTTCTTTTTTCAATCTCACTTTTTACACAGAGCAGTGCAAGGCTCCAACACAAGGCAGGAAGCACTCAGTATCCAAAAGCCTGCGACACCTCTTCCAGCCCACCAGCAAATTTGTCAAAAGCTTGAAAAGGTTAGCAGAACACAAATGAGCTGCATGACACTGTAATGTTTTGGATTTACATGGAATTAGTATATGCAGTAGAGTTGTTGTTTTTCGCAATTTACATCAATAAATCAGGATTTATGTTTGCACTAAATATCAAAAATGTGCTGATTTGTTGCTGAGAACATCATTATTTCTGTGTCAGCAGGAGCTAGTTATAGTTGATATTTATATTTTTCATATCGGTACGTGTTTTTTTTTTTATATGTGCACAGTGTGTACTTCTGTGTGTGCGTGAGTTTATGTGTGTACTACTGCAGCGGTGTGAATTTCCCCATTGTGGGATAAATAAAGCAACATCTTATCTTATCTCAATGACTTATATTTCTAATTATATGTACGTGCACTGATAATCAGCACTATAATCTAGCCTCTTTGAACTGTAACATTCGCTCTTGTATTTCTTTCCAGAGGTCTCTATCTGACATCCATATTCTACAGAGATGACAGCGTGTTGGTGACTCCAGAGGACCAGATTCCTATTGTGGAGATTGAAGATTCTTACTCCAGCTCTCTTATGCAGGACTTTCTCTGGTTCACCAAGGTATATAGACACACACACACACACACACACACACACACACCCACACACACACACACACACACACACACACACACACATCAGTCAGAACTGATGATGTACATTATTCATGCAACAGGTGTCCTACCTGTGGGAGGAGATTTCCTGGCTCCAGCAGTGTCTCGGCCCCTCCCAGTCATCATGTTCATGCACTCTGCAGACGCGCCTCAAAATGCTGCAGGCTGTCTCCCAGCTGCAGGTAGTATGAGGTTTTTGCAATGAAATTGTTTTAATGACCACCTAAACGCATCCCTTTACTTGTATTATCTGATGACTGTTAATCAGGGCATGCTGGGAACCCAGGACCTTGGGCAGGTATATTTTGAGCCAATCAAAGACAAACACGGCAATGCCCTAATAGCGCTCCTGAAGGATATGAAGGCCTGTCCCAACCTGGATGGGGTACGCTGGACGCAGCTTTGTAAACTACAGCTCCAACGCAAGTCCATCTCGTCCCCTGAGGAGCCCACAGCCTTGGACATGCTCCTCATCACTCTCCACGTGAGTCCTACAGGAAGACATGGATACTGATTATAAATGGATGGTATTTCTTTCAAAGAAAAAATGTTTTTTTTTACAGACAAAGTGCTTCCACAACAGTAAGGAATGGTGGTGGGGAGGGGTTGCCAGCAGCGGTTTTGGGTTAAATCAGCTCATTCTTTTGGATTTTGCTTTTACCCAGATATTTGAAAGGATTAAAGGATATAGTTTTTGAGACTTTGTCAACAACAAAAGGCCCCTAAATGTATTTTCAATGGAATTGCTGTCATGCTTTGAAAACTCCCATTCACAGAAAACCAAACGTGACCTGACAAACGCCGGACTCTGCTGCTGAAACAATGGAACTAACTGTAGATTGAAATGTGCTTCAAATTACTAATGCTGCTTGTGCAGGGAATATTTATTTAGACAAACATTAATCACCTTTGCTCTGGTCTATCATTACCTACCTGCTTTTTTTTGAGGACACCTATTGAACAATTTTCCCATTGGAATGAATTCAGTCATAGATTACGGATGATGCAACATGAGTGTTTCAGTAAAGGTGACTTTACTTTTAAAGCTTTTTGTTTTGGTAATAGTAATGTTACCACCAAATGGAGCGCGAACTTCAGCATGTTGGACGTAACGATAACAATCATCTTATCGTCCAACTGTTGTTATTTAGTGTTATGTAACCAATGCTGTGCGGCTGTTTTGTTCACATAAACCACAATATGAAACTAAACCACAAGTTGATTTTGTCTATACAGCTCAGTAAACCTGATACTATTGTTGCAACGCTGTTTTGTCTCCATTGTGCAACGGTTTCGCCTTGCGGTTCGGAAACAATAGCGAAGACTCCTTTGGCAAAACCACAGTACACTGAAGTACTTTTTTTTTTGTGGACAGTTATAAACAAATTATATGATGAAATGCATAAAAATGTGCTGTTGTGCTATTTTAAATGCTGACTTCCACTTTAAACATTCTGGGATGACTTTAGACTGAATGGCCTCAAGTACTAACTTAACAGCTAAACATGAAACAGCGCTGACTGTAAGGATGTGATGTGGGCCGAGACAAAGTGCACATTCAGCTTCAGTTAACGTCGCAGTGCCATCCTCTCACTGAGTCTCTGTCCTGTTTCCAGGAGAAGTTGGCGTATCACCGCCGTAGCAGGAAGCTCTTAGCTCCAGGTTTATACCTTGGCTACTTGAAACTGTGTACATCAGTGGAGCAGATTAGGGCGCTGGTACCCCAGAAGCTCCCCAACGTCCTCTGTCACACCAAAATTCGAGACAACAGTAATGTGTCCAGGTGGGAATCCTGTTACCTACTGTGTTTTTGTGTCCCTAAAAGTGTCCCTTGGTGCTGTGGTTTGAAATTGCATTTGTCCTTATGTGGGAAGCCAACGAGCCAAGTTACCATTCACGTTTCAGAGAGGAGTGGCAGTGGCTGCAGGCCCTCAGTTCCCTGGAGGAGTCATTGGAAATGGACCATGATGTGCAGAGTGCCCCCCATCGCCTCCTGCATGACCTGCGCGGCACAATCAAGGACCTGATGGCACACATCAATGTACCTGGCAACCAGGTGAGAGCAAGCCAGCATCAAACTGAAACTGCATGACAGGTGTCTGGAGAGAGTAAATAGATACATTCAGTTCGGTCAGGTTGAGGACATTTACATTTCAATTAAGTCTAATTAATTACATTCCAGGTCATTACAGTTTATTGGAGTTCTGTTTGTTATAACTGTCTTCACATAATTCCAATTAATAAAAAGCAGCATATTGCACATATTGTTCCAACTCAAGTGGATGCTAGAGTCCACGCTGACACTATATTGACAAGCAATAAAACTGGCAACCCTTTCAGAGCAATTTCATTAACGATAAACAAATGAATAAAGTGATCATTAATAAAGAGACGACTTACCTGAGAGAGTCTGCCACTGATGGGCTCCCTGAAGCTCACCCTCAATGACGATAACCTGTGTATAAGACTGACAGCTTCCACACTCTCGTGCACTCTGTGCAACACATAGAAGTAGTGACAGGTCATCCAGGTCTGTTTTTGAGCCTGGGTGAAGTGGGAGGATGCAGCCTGTTATCTCTCAGCAGTGCCTACATTGTTATCATTGGATGTGATTGTTATAGTTCTGAACAGCTTTCCTGATGGAAAACGTCACAAAAAGGTCCTTACCTGGTAAAACGTCAGTAGCATGAGAAAGAAAAAAAAATGGGCTATCTTTTGTTTTTTTTTTTAAACTGTGGCGTGTAATATGTAATCTGCAAAAATCCCTGCACACCAAAGGTAAGGCGTACAATTAAGATAAAAAAGATTGTCAGTTATCCTTAGGACCCTAGCAACAAGTGCAAGGGCTCAAATACTCCTCTGATCCACATATATTAACTGAAATTAAATAAGACAAATAATCTGATGTTATTGGGGTTCCTTAGGGCGAAATGAATGGGTTAACATGCAGCTCTCCGAAGGATCTGTAATTAGTCCAAGTGCTAAACTGGCCTCCCTGCAGACCAGACTTGTCAGTCAGTGAAACATTTCAGTAAGACAAAGGAGGCCCCCACACAGCTGAGCAGCTGAAATCCTGTCTCAAATAACAGTAAATGATTATTTAAGATCCAAAAATGTACTTGGTTTTATTCTAAGAGATGTCAGTTTCGACTGTTTTGTTTGAAAGGTGACTGAAGATCACCTGCTTGTGTGTCTAGGCGCAGGACTTCCGCATTTACAGCCAGGAAGTGTTGGAGTTTGGGGAGAAAGTGTCCTTCCTGCTCCTCCTGCCACCTTCAGATGAAGTGTGCACAGCGCCTGGTCAGAATAACCCCTACTCCCCCCGCTCCGGCTTCCTCACCCTGCCCCTGCAGATCTTTGAGCTTGGTCAGTGGATCCAATTTTAGACAAGTTGATTACATCCCGCTGTATTATTTATACAGTTATAGCAATATCAACTGCTGTGTCTCTGTAGGTTTCTCGATTTACTGGGAGAGAATTTTGTATTTTGCTTTCTGTTTCTTCAACAGTCCACTTTAACACCTACTGCCCCAGTTTTATCGGCCAGTATTGCAGAGTGTCGGCTTTGCTGGAGCTGGAGTCTCTTATGTCACAGCAGGCGCTACGAGAAGCCTTCTCTGAAGCAGAGGTTCTTGCTGCCAAAAAGAAACACCAGCAGGTCCAGGACCACATACAGGTATGACCACAGGTTCCACTCAGTCAGTATGAGACATGAAGGCCAATACTGAGGGAGGGTTTTTGTTTTGTCTTACACACCACAGTAATATTTGCACGAATCCAAATGAATGCATTATTACTGAACTTTTATAACCGTACAACAGCAAATGGAGGAGGTGTGGCGGGATGCCAGGTGGATTATGGACGCTTTGCAGTATGCACGCTACAAACAGCCAACAGGAGGCATCTCTATAAGTTGGATCATTGATTTCTCAAAGGAAGTGATGCCAGACAAGCCACCCTCCACCTCCTCACAGCTAGACTTCATGCCCTCTCCCATGCCGTCACCAGAACCCTGCCGCAAACACTCCGGTGAGAAACTCATTTGGTCATGCAGATGTTGTAAGTGTAGAAGTCGACGAGCTGAAATTCTGGTATTCTTTGGTTCATCCATCAGATTTTCCTGGTCTATCAGATGAAGAAGGCTCTTCTGAAGTCTTCCTCACCACCGACAGCGATTATGACTCTAGTCGCGCTCAGAGCCCCCGTGAGCTCGACCTGTTACCCCCCTCGCCTCTGTCATCCTCCACAACCCTGGAGCCCTGTGGTTTCCTACGCGGTGATGGGAGCAGCTCGGGAGGAGGGATGTGCCTCGGCGGAAGTGGACGTGGAGGAGGAGCCCTGCGAGACTCTACACCAGACGTCCTCCAGGCCTCCGAGCCACAGCTGGGGAGGGAAAGTGAGAGGTATGGAGGAGGCGGAGGACTTCGGTATGGAGGAGAAAGGCGAAGGGGCGCCCCTGAGCTGTTTGACAGTGACTTCATCCTGCCCAGCAGGCAGATCGAGCTTCTGCACATCACAGAGAAGAGACAGGCCTTCTGCGTGAGAACCAGCAGTCTCGAGTTTCCCTCGACCACATCAGCCCACCACAAGCCTTACTCCTACCACACCACCTGCTCCTCACCCACTACTTCCCCACAGCAAAGATGGCACCGGCCCTCATCAGTGGACCGCTGCTGTCCTGGCGACCGCTGCCCTCAGCTTCCCCCGGCACGTACTTTATCAGAGGACAGTGGCACCCAGAGACTCTCCTCGCCATCACTGGCAGTGTTTAGGAAGGGCTGTCACGCCACACTCAGAGTGTACCCACAGTATCGCACAGGACTGCCAAAGGAGACCAGTGTTAAGGTATTGATACACAGTCATTTCATCATTTCTTAACTGTTGCCATGTTTGTGTTCATGCTGGTAAACGCTAAGCAACTGTTTCCTCTCCTGCATTCCAGCTTTGTGTAACTGCAGGCACAACAGCACGGGAGATGGTGCAGCTGGTAGTGCAGGAGATGAACATTGTGTCTCGGCGCATGCTGGGTAGTAACAGTGGCAGCGATGAACAGCAGCAGTGTGTTTACTACAGTCCTGAACAGATGAAGCACTTTGGCCTTGTGTTGGTTGTAGACAACAGAGAAAAGTGGCTCCAGGATGATTTTTGTCCCTTGGAGCTCCAAAACCCCTGGCTAAGGGGTAAACTATGTGTCCGCATTAAGGAGTATTCACCACTGGCGCTCAACCACAGCCGGGCCACCACAGTGTGACACCCTTCCAGGAGCGAGAGGAGCAAAAAGAGGATATTTTGGAATCCATGTCTGGATTTTCTTTTAAAGGAACTGAGCTTCTACTTCCTTCTTTTCTTCAGAGATGCTTCGGCGTTTCCATGAAACGTGTTCTCCCATACATTGGACTGTTTTCATGACCATCAGCCCCTCATACGAACACGAAAATGGAAAATAAAGTTAAACAAAGAGAAAAACACTTTGTCCCGTAAAAAAATCATTTGGCAAAGGAATGTGATGCTGAGAAAGGTTAATGGAGCCTCTCTCTGACTGGCATGATTCGTGCCAGCGCGTTGGATCAGGCACATCATCATCACACACAGAAAGGGCTTATCCCATGAAATATCTCATGGTGTCATTCCCAAAGAGCTTTTGGCTGCAGTCGTCTGGCCCCCTGTTCCCAGGATGTGGGCCCTGGACTTTGACCAGAAGGCAGGAAGGAAGTGAGAAGTACAAAAGTGGCCGGCGTCCCCCCTGAGGATGCAATCAACCTGATGAATTGGCTCATCCACAACTCACTCGCCTGCTTTTGGCCCGTACACTGTCTGGTACCAAGCAGCTACACCAGGAATAGATCAGTGGCAAGCCGGCAAGCCGCTTGTATAGTAGACCAGTCGTAGCGTAGCTTACAAATGTAAAGTTAAAAACAAAAGAAAACCAGCTATTTTTGGTTTGCAACACAGAAATAATAAGCAATATTTTCTACTTTTTGTTTTCTAACTGTTAAGACAAGCATGCAATCCTTCCAGAAATGTGCTGAGTATTTTTGCTGTGCCACTGTAAAAGTTAATCCGTTCAGTGTTTTTGTTGTGCTTTGTTCAGTGGTATACCCTACATGCATCCGAAAACTCAAGATCGGGGTTTCCCAACCAGCTTCTACTTGGAATTATCTGAGGTTAGGTGACCGAGGATTTCTAACGCAGCAAGACTCTCAAAGCCAAAACTTTGTCAAATGAAAATACACCTTCTTCCAGCAATCACCTGGTCCTCGCCACCTCCTAAAATTAGGTAAACACAACTTAGACAAAAACAACACAATATATTATATAGTGTAACATTATTTATTTAAGAAAAACTGAACCAAGATGTAAACCAACTATCACTCACGGGTCAAGGCGAACAGCGCCGTGCTTCCGAAACGCTCCAGACGGGATCTGGGATCATGCTGAGGATGAAGCAGAACTGTGGCACGGTTGGTGTAGGTGATGCTCGGCAAATTTTTCCCAGACTTTCTTGTTCGACCCACACCGGTTTTGGGTCTTGGGGGCTTCCTCAGCCATTGAACTCATTCGTCATGCCGCAAACATCTCCTCCGCCTCTACCTCGTACCTACAACGCTGGTTGCACTAATCTGTTGCACACTCTGTGTCGTTACGTGCACTGAGTGTGTTACTAGATGAGTGCAGTACCACAGACACAAGCAGAAAGCTCTTCACTGGCTTCTGGGGCGACAAATCGTTTCCCTCTGCACAGGGAAGATTCGTTTTTTTACGACTTCGACCAATGATCGAAAAATGTTTATATATTATTCTATAAATGCTTTTTTTTTCAGTTCTTTATTGTCTGGAATGAAATGTTAACTTCAATTTTGTATTTCAGCCACTTTCATTTTCAGTAAATTCAGTTTTAATTGAATTTAGTTTATTTCAGTTGAGTTTATATTGACAACAAGAGTCATGTCAACAAGTTAAATACAGCCAAAATGAATGCGGCCCGGTTCAGTCCAGTCCAAATATATTCCAAATAAGGCATCTCAACACAGCATTTATTTTTCAAACCATCATCAGTGGAAAGTGATATTCAAGTCTTTCGATTGTTTACAATTTCTCACGTAATGTAATCCGCCATGGCGCAGCCTCCTGCGTGGGTCTCACTTCTCCCAGGCTCGGCGACATTTGTAAATCAAGAATGAAATGTAGCAGCAGAAAGGTCCTTAAGATTGTAGGAGTGAAGTCGGAGAACTTTGCCCCAGCAACTGTAGCAATCTGGGCCGACGTGACGTTGAACTGTCACATGGGGAGCGAGCAGCGGGGGCCGTCGGTGTGCACGCTGTACTTTTCTTACACTTTCACAGATGTGCTTGCGCGTAACTTCTGTATAAAGATATCTCAAGATGTTATCACAAGTTGTATTTGGTGTTACAGATCACTGGAAGCCTCGTGTTAGCACCCAGACATCCTCTGTCGCTTTGTTTTAAGCAGTTTTTACGAGGGCCGTCTGCAAAAACAGCAGCTGAACCATGTAAACGGAAAACCCAGAGGATGAATGTACTGTATCTGCCCTAAATGTGAAAGTAAGTGAAAGAGAGGTTGTCACGAGTTCAGAGGTCAAAGATCAGTGACGTTACAAACTGAATGGGAAGTCGGGGGTTGAAAATTCCCTTTCCAGTCAAAATATAAAGCCCCGTGTTTACAAGGAGCTGTTGGTAGATCCATCAGGCATAGTCATGAAGGAGACATCACGTCACTTTTTTAAAATCTATTTTTATTGAACAATAAATGAATATTACAAAATAATAGCCTTGCTTGTTTTTGTGGGTTTCTTTTCTCAAAGGTTTGCCGCACATGAGTGTAGGAATTTTCTGAGTGACACGCTGTTCCACTGAGCAGCAACATCTTTTTATATGTTATTACCTTTTTACATTTCCTGTTTCAGAGGTTATCCTCGCCACAAATTAACCGTACCACATGTTCCAAGTTTGAAATCCCAAAATTCAACTCATCATCCTTTGAGGATCCTTACTAGCTTATATTTCACTTGTGTGCCGAGCTGATTTTTTATGGGGCTTAATTTTTTAGTTTGGAGTTACATCCTTATGTATGATGCATTCCCAAAAGCCATGCATTCATCTGATAATAATGAACATGATAAATAGAGGGCTCTTGTTCCCGCAGATGCTAAATTGCAAATGACCTCATCGCCGTTTGCCACCCAGCTGATGAAAAGTGAATGGTGGGCAGCTGCAGACTGACTCTCAGACCAGAGGTGGGAGTGGCGACACGAGGCCCGTGGAGTCACACTCCAAAGATGCACATTGCACGTTACTATTTTGTGCAATTCCTGTCAGTGTTATAACGGGCTAGAATGCAACTAAAGAAAACATTGTGACATCATTGGGGAAAAAAAGCTGCAGAGCGATAACACATTAACACAAGGTTTACATTTTCTAGGCCGAAGGAGCTATGCATGTTTGCAAGACTATATTCTTTCATCATATCTGAAGTACCACCGTTGAATGAGCATTTCATTCATTGACAGAAATATTAGGAGGCTTGCTATTAGTCTTGAAAATTTCCTTCAGGATGGGAACCGTCCTTCAGCTCCTTCCGTCTATTCCCAAAACTCTCCACAAGCCTACTGAACTGCTGAAACAGCTTGTATGGACTAGCTTTTATTCAATTTTGAAAAAGATTTATTGAAATTCTGAAAGCAAAATATAAATGAATTAAGTGGAAAAAGTAAAACAACTTTTTTAAACATAAAACCTTTATGGGACTGAATTTATGTTTGTATATCAGATTGGAGCACAAACAAATGGACCATTTAAAGATTACAGTTAGAACATCTGTTTGGTAAGTATGCCCATCCTTTTATTTACCATAAAACATGTAGCATAAAACTGAAATGTACTTTTCAACCTCAAACCATCAGTATTTTTCTAGCTATGTCCCGTATATAGTAAATTGAATACTAAGTCAACAGATGACTGTAAGTAGAAATATGTGATTATAATGATGTCAGTTGCTCACAATAGCAGAAAAAGTGGAACAAAAACCATCCACCACATGTAAACAGTAAAACGTTTGTAAGTTGTAAAACAAAGCCTATAAATTGACAAACTTCCCTGTATTTACAAAGTTCAAATAAATCTAAAATTTGATGCGAGCACCATTATAAAAAAGAAAAGCCTCTAAAAGAGGCAAAGAAAGACCTAGAAGTTTATAATATACACGTGCAACACTGTTCTGAAAGACAGGAAACAGGGTACCAGGACTGGTTAAGGAGGGTCCACCAAAGACTCAAGGGTCTCTGAAGCAATTACACATGTAACCTACATACAGGACCTGCATTGTGGCTGGTGTTAATATTTGTCCATTGTTGTTTGTGTTGCTCTGTAATCACACCACCAAAGGCTGATGGTGGTATGAGTTCTTTTCTGCAGCGCTGTAGCCACAGACTTAAAGAAACCCTCCTCAAGTTCACCCGAAGGTTTCTAAAGACTGCTTTTGAAGGATGCCTCTTTTTATGCATACTGCACAGTGCCATGTTGTATACGAGGGGATAAAGCAGCTCTGGGGGAAACATGCCCACCTTATGATAGTCACAGTTATCCATTTTAGCTTGCCTGACTCAGCTTATGCCAACCTATGATGCCAATTGTTGTTACTTACTTACATCCATTCTTATTAAAACTAGTCACAGCATCCTCTTTTCAAGTGAAGCTATCAAAACAACATCCAAAACAAGGATGTTCCAATTCTATATAAATGTGTTGCTTCATATAATTATACCTGTTACATACCTGTAGTACAAAAAAAGTCAGACCCTGTAAAGTTGTCATGACTGTGAAATATAGCTATGGAGGCCAAAACTGTTTTTTGGACCAAGGTGTTATGTTTGATTCTCTTGCAAAGTTGGATATTTTTATTTAGTCTGTGGAAGTTTAGTCCCCAGTGGTCAGTGGAGGAACTGCAACGCTTCTTGGTTCTGCTTGGTTTCAACCCAGAAATTGGAAAGTTGGTGCTCAGCTGTAGCCTGTAGTGCTGAGCTTCCTTTTGTTTATTTCCTGTACGTAGCTTGAAGACAAAAAACTGAGAAAGTAAAGCACATATTATGTGCATTTCAACAATCTTTCTACGCAGCTCATCATACAAACAAAAGAATCAACTTACAAGCCTAAACCCCGGATCAGCCTTTGCAGGCAGGGATGGGTTGTGGCTTCCCACGTTTTTATCAAACTCCATCAGAAAATAATTTATCGCAGAACTTATATTCCTCTTCAAAGCAAGATGCCAAAGAACTTGTGTTTTCCAACATCTGTGGTGCCTGATAGAGTAATAAGTTTTAGTGAGTCTCAGGAAAGGCCAAGGCCAGAAACCATCGTCTGTGAAACCACAACTGCTAAAACTCAAGTCACTGCTGGTCCAAGTGTGTAAACTATAACTGTATTTTACAAGGAGGAGCCCATACAGTATATCAAGCCATCATCTTGGACGCTTTCTCTATGAAACATGCACAAACCAACTTCTGTGACAGTCTGAGAGTCCAGTTGTACCATTATAAACCATGGATTATTGATCTGCTGAAATCGGATATTCATCCGGAATATGTGCAGCATCCCTTTACAAACATCCAATGATTGATATCCTCAGTCCACAAACAATAAAAAAAAAGTGATGTAACACAGTTGACTACGTACGACTGTTGCATCAATTCTTGGAACTCTTAATATTTTCTAAATATAAAGTCTGTTTAAAAAAATAAGAGATTTAAGTAGTTCCATTTTATTAAACAAATTTTCTGGAAGTGGCGCCTGTATGTTTACGCTGCGGTTTAAAAATGTCTCTACATTTGCACCTACATTATGGTTTAAAATGACAGAAAACAATGGAAAAACATTCTTCACAGTTTATAAAAAGGAACTCTTGGTTCTAAGGATAAATACTCTCATATTGATTGAATATTCTCGCTTAAAATCTTTCAACTCAGCAGGATGTCTATTTTTGCTTATACATGAATCCGTTGATATGTTGCGCAGGCCTGTTTCTGTGCGGTGCGTTTATATGTTTGGTCGACTCATGATCCCAGGGTTGGATTCTGGCCGGCCCGCTTGCTTTCAGCAGGCTCATATCACAGCGCTCTCTCGCTAGCGCCATGTGTTTTTTCAGCCCTTGAGCAAATAAAATGCTGCATGCTTCGCTGTCAACAGATCCTACAAACACTAATGTGGAGAAGGACACATTAACGTGCACACAAACTTGCCCTGGCACACAGCAGGGCTCTCAAGAATCTTGATATATAGATGTGTAAATGCACATGTGTGCCACTTAGAAGATTTACACGTTTAAACTATATCAAGACAAACCCACAAGATCCTTCGCAAACACCTTATCACACACAAATCATGCGATAATACATTCTTGCCAACACGCTACGCCTTTAAGAGCAGCCATTTACCGTTTATTGACAGTAACTTAAGAATTGTACTGGAATTCTGACACCTCCTAATTTTAAACCTTCTGACTCCAGGAGGACCTGGGCTAAATATAACCCCTGGCATAAATCTGAATACATATAAAGAAAACATTTCAAAAACGCCTTGAATAGTGGCTATTCATGCTCATAAAAGAGATCTAGCGTGATGTGTGCTTGGACTCGTGACTCGTCAAAATACCTGCGTCCAAACAGTGTCAGAGTCAGTAAGGTTGGGTTTCTGGGAGAATTATTTGATCAGTGTTTTCACAAGCACTTCCACCGGCAGAGGAGACAGATTCAGAGGCTGCTAAGCTTCTGTGCAGGAACTGTATAAGTTTAAACTGTCTCCAGATCCAGATTATGTGCAGTTACACTGGCCTTTATAAAAAAATAAACAACAACAAGGAATCTTTCAGCTCAGCGCACAAATGCTGACCCGTGAATTCAATATATTGACCGAGACTGTCGACACTCTTAAATATGTTTTATAACAGTTTTAATCAGCGTGGCAACAACAACACGTGTTTCAGCTCTTGGTATTCCTCAGTGCCAAAGATTGGGAGCAGACCAAGCTCCAGCTCCAATCTGCTCTGAACAGTCGTGCTCCACCAACTGACCTTTGCAGCGGTTTTTGAGGACGACGGACCGAAGGGTTTGCCTCAAATAACTCACACTGAAACACGCATAACCATATGATGTGAGAGCATTATGATGGTTACTGAACACAGCATCAGTGCAACTGGGTCTCTGGAAGTGTGTCACATTCACTGAGGAGCCAGTTTTCCAACGTAAACCTGTATCTGGACATCGTTCTTTGCTTCCACACCCAGCTGACCAAAACATATCCATTTGCCTCCAAATGCATGTTGGGGATCTAGGCACCTTCAAAACCCCTCTTCGCTCACGATTCTGTCTCAGTCCTTCACAAACGCCAAACGTGGACAGACGTGGATGATTCGTGTTTATTTCAGAATGCGGCGTTTCAAACAAAAATAATTCTTTAGATTAATCTATTCATTGTTTTCAGCACCATCCTCCTCCTCCCTTTTCCTTCCTCTACCCCACCCAGTGTTTGATTTAAAACTCCATCCTTGGACGCTGGATCCATAGCGAGCCACACAAAGGTCTGCAGCATGCCACCGTAAAAGCTATGACCTCATTCCACCAGGACTGTGACTGCCATGACAGTTTGCTTTGTTGTAAATCTGACTTGTGTCTCATGACACTTCAACGGTTTGATCGAGCCACTGATGCTGTATTCAGTGTCCAGCAAGGCTGCATATATTCAAAATGAAGAGCGGTTTGAACCGCGCTAAATAAAACATGAGCTGCTGCGATGGCTTGTGCTCTTTCGACGTTACACCAAAGGATCACCTGTTTCACTGTAACCGCCAAGTCCCTCGCATCCACTACCGCCCCCTGGCCCCACCCCGCTACCACCAGCTGATTTCGTCCAGACACATGCTAGCGGATTAGCAGCGGCGTATATGTGTGCATACGCAGGCATGTGTGTGTGTTTTTGCATATGTGTGTATGGTGGGTGGGAAAAGCGAAGCCTGCCACTACTGCATCAGTCATCTCTCTCGCTCTCATTCTCCCTCCCCAGGGCCCATAAACCTTTAAAGCACCTATAAAACACTTGGCAAGGCCTTTTTGAAGTTTTTATGAAGATCTGGCTTTATTGTTCCCAAGAGATGAGCCCCGCTCCGCTGGCGCCTCAGAGCTTTTTGGAAGTGCCAGTGAATTCAGAACGGGGAGGGTGCAGGGTGGTAGCAGAGGAGGGAGTCCCAGGGAGAGAAGGGCTAGGAAAGGGGGTGGGCACCCTAGAGCCTGAGTTTGCATGCCCCACTATGCGAATGTGTGCAGTGCGTGTGTGTGTGTGTGTGTGTGTGTGTGTGTGTGTGTGTGTGTGTGTGTGTGTGTGTGTGTGTGTGTGTGTGTGTGTGTGTGTGTGTGTGTGTGTGTGTGTGTGTGTGTGTAACAGGTTGGCAGATAAACGCAAGATTCACTGTGAACACCAAGTGTGACATCTTTATCTTCAGGTGTTGAGTTTCTGTCTTGGAGATAGATTTTACTTTCAGACGCAGCAGATCAATTAAGATAGCTCTAATGAAAGCACATGTGCTGCAGCATGTGCCTGCCTGCGTATTTGTTCTCAGACATTGGGGCCAGCAGGTTGCGTTCTTGTTGTTTGAAGTGGGGCTCTGTTGTTCTCGTAGAGCTAAATGAATGGAGCCGGACCCCCCTCCATCTGTCTGATCCAGCGGCACCGGCCCTCCCTCCCAAATCCCAGCTCCAACGCCCGACGCGCTGGCCCCCTCAAAGGAACAGTTGGCAAACGGACGGCCCCATTAAAAACGGCGAGGGTGACGAGTCCTCACCTCTGAGCTGCACATATAAGAGCGGAGAGCGCATGAAGCGAAGGGGAGAGAACCATGCATGTGTTGATATTGGCATGTCTTAATCGGAGTGGTTTTTAACCCTGACATGTGTGTCTGTGTACAGATATATTTGGGCAGGAGGGTCCCCTGTTCCTGATCCAGGTCCTGATCCAGGTTTCTTCCCTCTTAAAGGGGAGTTTTTCCTGCCTCTGTTTGGTTTCAGGTTTTTCTCCCACTAGGGAGTTTTTACCTGCCGTTGTTTATGTAATAATTGCTCGGGGGTCATGTTCTGGGTCTCTGGAGACAACTTGTGTTGTAATAGATATAAATAACATTGAATTGAATTGAATATGTGTGTGTGTTGGGAGTGACAGTGACAAGTCAGTGGCTGTGGCGCGTTCAGGCTGGTGGCCTCCACCTGCACAGTTTTGATTTGTGCCTCTTGATCAATTCGATGACAAGATCATATCTTTTAGTAAATGTAGTGAAGATCACATCACATCATTTGTTTGTGTCACTGTAAGTTTCTTGTGTCTGACTGAGATCGCTCCTGAAAACTGGAGATAGTTGAAAGCTCATTCCTGATTTTTTTCCAAAATGTTTAAAAAGAAAGCTTCACATTCACAGACACGCCCAGCTGTCACCAATAACACACACTAAATGGCACACCCACCAATGCTTGCACCTACGTGCAGCTGATGGCACCTGTCATGTAAAACGTTGCACATCTAACGGGAAAGGGTCACATCTTAACTTTAAAAAAAAAACAAAACCCCAACAGAGTTTCAGTTATAAACCTCTGATTTGTTTGAAATGCCTCCAAAAACTGCCAATCCAATGAAAATAGCCGACTTCAACCCGGAATAGCCGCATTTTGAGGGGCGCAAACACCAGTGGCAAGAAATAAAACAAAAAGAGTTTAAATGGATGCCAAGGGATCATCTGGGGGAGTGTTTTATGTTAAGTTTCTAATCCATTTTAGTCGCTAACATAAAACGGAGGATTTACTGTAGAAAGGTCACCGTCAGAGAACCGGGACTTGGTTGGATGTCAGATGCTTCATGAGTAAAAAAGGAAATAAAAGTTTAATTAAAAAGGAAAAAAAAAACTGGCCGCAGGTTTGAGTCAGATGGGGATCCAAAAAAACAGGATGAAAAAAGAAAACTATGCCTTTCAGCTGAGTGGTAGGACTGATGGACTTGTATCCTGCACACACATTAACCTCAGCTCCAACCCCCTTTGTGCAAAGGATGATGTCATGCTTTCTGAAAACACGGGGATGTAGAAGGGGCGTCGAGGGGATTCCTTCGGTCCTTTCAAGTTTGCAGGGGGAGTCTTGGGCCGTGGCAGGGTAGACAGTATGAGGGCAGGAGGCTCAGCGCCCCCCGCCTCCTCACCCACGCCCCCCCTCCACCCCGCCCCAGCAAGCAGTCACATTAGGCACGCTCCGGCCTCACCATCAAAGGCCCGGCTCGCAGCACACACACACACACACACACACACACACACACACACACACACACACACACACACACACACACACACACTCACATCAGCTCATGGCAAAGCAGTTGCTTCCAAACTGCACGCATGGACCTACGGACGCAAGTCAAATGAGCATGTTCACACTAGACTGAAACAAACGCGTGCCTAAAAATAACGACACACATGCGCGCACACCCATAAAGGACGTACACACTCGCATACCAGCAGATCAAACGCGCGCACACTTCAATCATGCCCACCCCCAATGGCTGTGTTATTGTTTTGAAAATATGATTGCAGTGACGGATTGGGTAGGGAGAGGAGAGGGCTCTGGCAGGGGCAAGTGGCAGGGCCCCTCTATTGTGTCCGACCAGTGAGAGTCTGTGTCCATAGCTATAGAAACTGGGGCCACACTGGGAAGGCATGCTTTCATCTCCACCACAGGCTCACCGCTGGCAATAAGGGGTCAAATAAATCCCCCTGGTTGCAGTGTGTGTGTGTGTGTGTGTGTGTGAGAAGGGAGTTACAGGCACACATGCAAACACACACACACTCATATTCACCTGAGCTGCCTTTCATTCACACTTCTACCCAGCCGTACACGTAGATTGACTTTGTTGTGTTCCTAACTTCACACACATTTCCAGAGCGAACACTTTTAGATCTTGAAGCTGTTTCAAATGTTTCTTCTGGGATCCGTCCGTTGCCGCGTTTTTTGATTCGGCTTTCAAAGTAATAAAATGACTTCCCAAGAAATGTCACCGCTGTTACTGATACCGCCTGATTGTCAAATTCTTTCGCCTCACATGAAAGTTTCCATCGCCTCACCACAACAGAGGCGGTCTAAATAAATCACTTTGGGTTAATGTGCTCTGAGCATGCCGCACATGTAACGCAGGATCACGACGTTGATCGTCAGGAATTGCAACGTCTCGAGACTCACCCCGGACTCGCTGATTGCACACACTCGAGCACACAGAGGAAAAAAAAAAAAAAAAAAGGGTTGTACAGACACCCTCTTTGTCAAATACATAGATAGCAGTGCTGCAATTGACACGTCTCAGCTTCATTTTGGCTGTTTAATCAACTGTTGAGATAAATATTAAGTCGTGTCAGTCTTGGGCACATTTCCAAACCTTCAGTTTTCAGTCTAAAAACACGTCTGAGGTAGCAGTTACTTTAAACTCTAGTTTGGTGCAACCCGTTGCCCTAATGTTCATGTGTGAAACATAAACATGATAATCAAACAAAGAAATAAATAAGATCAACTATGATAAGTACATGGAAAGGAAATCAGTCAGGCAAGAGGAGAGGAGAGGTCAGCACCACCACCACATGCCACAGACAGACTGACGATACTTCTACTGGGCTCCTTGCCGGGGACCTGGCTGTAATTACACCACACACACAAAAACACATATTCATGCATATACTCACACACACACTCACACACACACATACACACACACACTGTTAACGGGCAGGCAGTGAAAGGTGCGTCACTGAATTCTGCCTCGCTCTCTCTCCCTGTCTCATTACAGTTTTAATGTTCACAACGACATCCTCTATCACGCACTTCTAACAGAATCACATTTACCAGCAGAGTCACAGAAGAAGCATGAAACAGAAACCTTTCATACATATAACTGTCTGGATGCTGGGAAAGTCACCAAAATAACAGAAATAGTGCACAATGCAGTGACCTCAAGCTATTTATAGGATCAATTCTACCAGCAAGTTACAGCGTTGAACATGATGTTTATTACGTTATTATTTATTCAATCAATAGGGTACCTATTTGGTAAAAGTGCTGGTGTTTTAAACATCATTCAGTGAAGCTTTAGCCATCAGACGAGTGACTATTTGACTCTAAACTTTGTCACACAGAGGCGTTCATGGTCAGCTCGATAACTGCACGGGGGCCGGATCACGTTGCTACAAAACAAGCACAACTCATCACCCTTCCACCTCCGTGCCTGACAGTTGGTGTGATATGTTTGCTTTTCGCCAAGCAGGACCTCCTCTTGGCTCTCGTCTATGAACGAGGCAATGTGCTCAAAAGTTGTCAGTTGTCAGTGTGCGATCGTTAGAAATGTCCAAGTGAAGCAATTTTTTTAAAATTCTAACTCCTCGAACTTTGTTTCAACAACTACAGACCAGGTGCTCAGAATTCAGACGCTGTCTTGTCTATTTCCAGCCACCTGGAAACACCCACTTTTTGTGACGTCCTTCATTGAAGACGTCCTCACATCCTTAAGGCTGAGTCCACATTAGATTGTTTTGACTTAACAGCACTTGTTGTGTACTTGATGTTCGCTCATCCACATTACATCACAACGCGTGCAAGACAACCCAATAATCTGTTGGAGGAAGAAATGGAGGAACATCCTCTTAAACGAGATCTGCAGCAAAAGCTATTAACGACGCATTATTGATCATGCTGTATACTCCATCCATCCATTATCTATACCCGCTTTATCCGTTTCCAGGTCACGGGGGTCTGTCGGAGCCTATCCCGACGCATATCAGGCGAAAGGCAGGGGTACACCCTGGACAGGTCGCCAGTCCATCGCAGGGCCACATACAAACCACCAATCACACTCACATTCACACCTAGGGAGAATTTAGAAAGATCAATTAACCTACACTGCATGTTTTTGGACTGCGGGAGGAAGCCGGAGTACCCGGAGGAAACCCACGCAAGCACGGGGAGAACATGCAAACTCCACACAGAAAGACCTACCGGGCCGGGAATTGAACCGGGAATCTTCTTGCTGTGAGGCAACAGTGCTAACCACTAAGCCACCGTGCTGCCTATGCTGTATACTCATCTGCAGAAAACCTAGTATGACTCTTGCCAACTCTAGATTATCAACCTGGATGATCCTCAGAGAAAAGGATTATTTAGAACGAGACGTTTTGGTCAAGAGAGCCCAGGTTTGCGCATACAATCGTAAAGGACATATTTATTTTTCCCTTGAACATTTAAACGTTTCAAAAAACAGTTTTCACCCTTTTAGATTTAGGTGTAATATCTGAAAACTTTCCATGTGAACGACAGCAAGATTCAGAACTCTCCCAAATTCCCAAATTTTCTTTGTGAATGGTCTCTTGTTGTCTGACCTCTCAGCAGGCCAAATTTAAAGTTAAATAAGGTCAACAAGGTTATAAGCACAAACCACAATTGTGATCCTGTTTGGCTCTCAGACTGACATCAGCGCTCTGGTATCAATAGCTCCTTGTTGATCCACTTGGCCGGGGAGTTTGCCCCCACCCCTTGGCCTCCCCTCATGGTCCGTCCAACTTGTGAAAGTTATTGGAGTGTAAATGTGTTTAACAGCCTTTGTGTGCTGCTCCTTGCGTGGAGAGTGATATCTGACGTCTGCTTCCTGCTTCATAGCTACAGTATCCGTAGTTTGAGTCAGAAAAACTGCGCCAAAGTGTGTCGATCAGGTAGATTAAAACGATCCAATCAGATAGAGTGGGAATGTTTAATCATGCATCTGAGTGGTATTTAATAACTTGTTTGCTTTCATTATGTTGAAGTATCATCAATCTGCCAATTTTACAGCACGGTTTCACAATTTCAGTGTGGCGTTATAAAAGGTTCCCGATCTATTTATTTTTATCAGTGCGGTTGCTCCGCTCTCCAGAATGCAGCTGTCGGGCTCGAGCCTCGCTGACGTTTAAGAGGCGATTCTCTTTTACAGCGGCAGGTGGGAGGGAGTGGGTGAATCCTTGATTGAGACATAACCAGTGTGAACTTGGGTTTTTTTTTTTTGTTTCAACCTTGTTTCATTCTGTCATGACTTTATCACTTCATTACTCCTTTTCGGTTTTCATCTGCTCCGGTCCCCCGATCCAGCTCAGCCCGGTTCCCCCTGGGGTGGCAGAAAAGAGGCAGACGCCCCTGTTTACACATGGCTCCAGGGGCTTGTGGCTCCCGATTAGCAAACTAGTGTGAGTCAACATCTGGTACATCCCTTGGACAAACTATCTCTCTGAGCATACACTCAGGCTGTTGTCGAACTCCGTCCCACTCCGTCCCACTCCGTCCCACTCTGTCCGGTTCCCAAGCAGACAGGCACCCCCTGGGCGGCGGTGTGCGCTCACACATGGGCGAGACATTTCCCAAAGTCTTCCCAGTCCTCCTGGCATCTCGGCGGGCCGTCACCTTCTTACCCTCCTGCATGTTCCACAAACATGCCAGAGGGCCAAAGGGCTCCAGGGGCCAGCTCGCCCATTTGCAGACATGCTTCCACTGGGGGCAGCCGGACTTGTTCAGGTCGTGACACTGACGCGGCCCGTCGTGTCTGTGCAACCTGCACTGATTATTTGACTACATTCCACATCAGTTTTTAATGTGGTTTAACAAGCTTGCCAGGTTTAAAAAGGGGCCGCCCCACTCCAAATCCCGTCACAGGCCGATGAAGACGCCACTGTAGAATTTCCCTGCCTTTGTTTTTCTTACGTAGTGCCAGTCTGTGAAAGTATCTTGGCGCTAGACTCAACAGAACACATATGCTGAGGAGAGCGTCGGCAAGGGAACATCTGTTGTGGTCAGTGGCTGTGGGCAAACTGTTTCATTTCGACAAGATGGCCTGTGGCAACACAATGGCTTAGTGGTCGGGATAATGAACAAAATGCCAGCTACTTGTGGTCAGGGTTTACCTACGTTGGACCGGCCTTCTGAAAGACGTGTGGTCACATTTTACATCTAATTACTCTTTAGCCAGGAAAAAAATAAAAGATTGAAGGTGGAGGGGGGGGGGGGGGGCAATGACATTGTCTTGACACAGTTGTGTTTCCAAATGTGATGTTTTCAAGTAGAGCTGAAGAGTTTAATGTAATCGGCTTGTTTTTGTCTGAACGCTTTATTCCATGTTAGTTACTTTTCCATCTCCCTCCTTGTGTAAACCAAAGGCACGGTAAGTTATTTCATAACAAGCATACAACGATCGACTCAAACAGCATGCCAAGAATGATTTCACTAAAGAGAAAACAGATTAGAGTGACAGATTAAATCTTCAGGAGTCGTGAATAGTGAAAACACATGACTTAACTGTCCAAATAAACTGTGATATACTGTGTGTTCCACTATCGCAGCTCTCATGTCTCTGCCAGGGCATCCATTCAAACACCACTTGATGTCTTCAACCTGCCAAGTCTTTCCAGAGGAATGCGGCGCACTGGTCAGAAGGGCTGTCTGAAGACGGTTTTTGTGTTTTAGTATGTAAAGTGCAGGTTTTTGGTCTTAATATTAGTTACACTTTTTTAATTTGCCTGTTTCTTGCTTCATGTTTCCTTTCTTTCTGGCTCCATCTGCTTCTGTGTGCTGATGTGATACCATGAAAAAAGAAAATGCAACAGTGACCCTATTGTGAATGGTGGGAATTGGGCAGCAGGCCAATGATGTCATCCTGTCATAGGGAAGACCAGGGGGAACTCCCTCCTGGTGTTTGGAATGCACTACTTTTTCCTGTTGTTTTCCGGAAGGTGGTGATCAATTTCATTCTGCGCTCATCCCTCCCAGATCTGGAGGGGTGGTGAGGAGGGAAGGAGGAATGGAGAACAAGACGAGGAGGACATGCAGAGAGCAGAGAAGGCATGAGAAGGAGCTTTCTTGATTTTCCAGGAGACCGAAACAAATAAAAAAAAAAGGAAAGGAAAAGGGAGACCATGGGACACTTTGAGCTATTGAGGTCCTCTTTTTAGCTCAACTTTACAAGATGTGAATAATTAAATCAGCCGGAATTTGCGAGAGTACACCAGCCTCCCCAATTAAAAGATGCCAGGCATCACTGAGAAAGAGTAGTCGCTCATGAGAAAAGAGGGGGAATGGCTTACGGAAAATGAATAATGGTCAAAGCCTGTGTGGAGTTCTCGGCAGGCCTCTTCACTCTGTAATTGCCCATGTAATTAAAAACTGGCACTTAGATATGTCAATAAATAATACAATAGCGTGATAGTGGACTTATTAGTCAATTAAACTGATGCCACCAATAACTAGATACATTCAACCTGCATTTATTTGTCTCCAATGCACATGTAGTGAATAATATTTCATTTTTATCTCAGGGAATTAATGACCGTTTGCAATCAAATCACATTTATTCAACTGATGCTAATCTGCACACTTGAATACTGAATTTTAAATCACATGAATTGAATAGCAGTCAGGGGTAGTTCAAGTGCCTCTTGATCTTTTTTTCTAAATGGAGCCTTACTTTTGAAAAGACATCTAAAATGATGCTGTTAACAACTGTGAAATGCACCAGCAGATGTCCTGTTTTCATGTTAAGGCCTTATTTCTGCACCATTATGAACTCCTTATCAACACCTGAATGAGTATATTGATAATGATAAATAAACAAAGTCTTGAAATCACTGTGGAGAAAATGAACGAGTACAGTCAGCAAGCTAAGATGAAAAGCATCTTTAAAGCCCCGATCGTTGCTCAGGTCTGGGCCTTCTTCCCTCTGGAAGGCACGTGTATGTTTGGTTCCACCGGTTCGCTCCTCCCTTTAATCAGCAGATCAGAATCACCTGGTTCATCTCACCTTTCCTGGATAAAAGCCTTGGTTTCCACCTCATTGCGAGATTGTTCAGTGTTGTTGGTTCTGGTCAGCTTTTGAATACTTGCTCCTTTACCTCAGCCTCTCTGTTTCCAGGATTCCAGTTCCTCCGGAATCTTGTGTGGATGTTGAAGACGGGTGGTCTTCAACATCCACACCTTCGATATCTCCAAGCCTGTCAATAAACTCATGCTCCCGCTGCGTTGGTCTGAGTCTGGCTTTTGAGTCCAATCTAGAACTAAAACTTAACAATTGTGCTCTCTTGGCTCTTAATTTCACAACTGAGATGTCAAGTTCACCGATGTGTTTGTCTGTGACGCGTATTTATGGCGTAAAGTTAAACATTTAAATATGGGGGTCAACGGAGAGTGACTCACTTTTGGAGGCAGCCCTGAGTGATCCTTCGATGAAATGCACATTTTTCCACATCTGTGTTCATATCAAACTAGCAGACTGGATGTAGCCCCTTGGTGTAAACACAATGCCAAGGAGAAAGGACATCAGCATTGGTCTTAGGGAAGCGATTGTTGATGCCCCTCAGTTTAGGAAGCATTATAAAACAATTTCCAAGCATTTTACAGTCCATCATTCTACAGACAGAAACTTTATTCACATGTGGAAAATATTCAGTACAGCTGCCAATCTTCCCAGTAGTGGACGTCCCAGAAATTTCATCCAAGGTCAGATGGTGTAATGTTTAAAGAAATTACAAAATACCCAAGAGAGACGTCTCAGAGTCTGCAGACCTCAATTGGCATGTTAAACGCAAGATTCATGACAGTTCAGTTAGAAAAAAAAAAAAGTATTGCTTGTTGGGATGATTTGTCAGGAAAAAAAACCTCTTCAATCTAAAAACAATATAGGTTTGTAAAGTTTTATCTAAACAACCCCCCAGACTTCTGGAACGTAGTCAAGGTGTTGCAAAGGCTGAGTGAACGTCCACGTGTAAACCTGAAAAAAAAACAAAAAAACATTGTGAGGGGACCTTAAGACTGCTGAGCTTGACTGGATTTCTGCAAACAAAATGTGCTGTGAGATGTGAGACACTGATAATGTCATACAGAAAACGATTACTTACTTAGCCGCTTCGTTTTTGTTGAATAAACAAATATACCATGTAATGTGCCATATGTTATTAATCAGAAATTACAAAAATCAAAAATGAAAGTACCGTATTTCAAGGGCTTTTTTGTGTATCTGATCTTATGAGTTTCTTAGATGACCAGTTATATATTAAATATAAATATATTATCTGGGGATTTTTAAAAATTGCAAAGAAGATCCAACATGTTAGAAGCCATATTGACCTTAAATTGTGAGTCAATCTCTACTTGAGTGGAATGTTTTAAAATCATTTGCCCTCAGATCTTTGCATTTTCTCCACTATTCAAAATGTGAATAACATGCAAAGTCAGATGTTGTAATGCTGCTCTAATGAGTAACTGAAAACCCAGAAAAACTGCAGCTTGTGTCACAGGGAGTCTTTCTGGCTTTGCCCGAGTCCTTCAGTCTCTTAGTTCAAAGAGAACCCCACCATCGCATCACAAAGCCAATGAGCTGTCTACGATATGATCACCATTAATCACAGCTTTTGATCATGCATCGAGCAGCATTTTCCCCATCATGACTGGAATGCTGTAATAGAAACAAAGGATGCGGCCGGCTCAGATTCACTTCAGATTGAACAACAGCAGGGCCCGGCGCTCTTTCAGTAACAAGTAGAAGCTATACACAAAGTGGGGTTTTTTTTTTCTCTTATACGAGAAGGTCAAAGTATCGCTTTGATGCTGTTTACTGTGCATTTTGCAAAAAATAACTTTATGATGAATTTCAGGGGAGAGGAAAAAAATGTGGAGGGGCTTCAAAAGTAGCACTAACGGGAGACAGATTTTTGACATGCTTCCCGAGCCATCTGCTTTGGGTTAAGGCTCGGAGACAGAGTCGAATATGTGGGAGCGAGAGGGAAGAGCAGAGAAAAATGAGAGATGATGGCGAGGCAACAGGGACGAATGCAATATTGACAAGCAACGGCAGAAAACTAGCTGATTTAATTGTGAGCATGTCATTTTGTGATATTCTTGCCAGTAGGTTGGTCATGCTTTTACAGTTACTGCAATAAAAGTATGTAAAGTGGATTTTATAATAGTGACAGATACACTTTGGGTCCAATCTCAGGGTTCCTGGAAATGTTTGTTTTTGCACTTTTGCCTGTAGAAGAATAAACATTCAGATTTTAGTTTGTTCTGAATCTGATATCCGCCTGTCAAACAAAAGATGGATGATAAAATATTCTTCTATCCACTGATTTGAAAAGAGGGAACCAAGAAGACCTCAGAGTGGTACGATCTCTCCCACCTTAGGAACAAAACCTTTGTCATCCGATGTCTGTGCTTGTGTGAGATATGCAGCACCAGTACAGTGTAAGTGTTGCAGGTCCACCTCGGCTTGGAGATTTCTTTTTTTTTGTCTTAGGTTTCTGACACTCTTTACTCCCCTACCTCCTTTCCAAACTTCTCGGCTCCATCCACCCCTCTGTGCCATTCTACCAGTCCCCAGTGGACACAGCCAGTCAGTCTGGCCGGGCTTGCCCCTTGCTGTGCCCCCGCGCTGGATAAGCTGCTGTCTGGACCTCGGGTAGAGGCCTTTGTGTAAAGCTGCGGGGGTGTTAGTGTGTGCATGTGCTCTGTGTGGGTGTATATGTGTGTACAGCATTCGTAGCAAATGAGGAGAAGGGCGTCCTATCTGTGCCTAAGGGCGGCCCCCACACCCACCCACCCCCAGCGCACCCTCACATGCGCCCTATTGAGGCCTAAGGGAGCGTGAACAATCACTGCAAAACCAAAGAGCTAAGTCCCCTTGTTATACAAGACCAATTTTCAGCACCAGTCCCACCTCTCTCCTCTATGGGGTGTCCCATGCATTCCCCCCTCCTGAGCCCAGCATCCCACTTGTCAGAGGCTGATGAGCTTCGTTAAAGCGAGCCGGGGTCCTTTAATGGTGTTATTTAATTAGCCATTCCACAGTAAACTGCCATCCGGCACCACCACAAGCATTATACCCCCTCCCCGTGTCCCCTAAATCCTCTTCTCTTTGCTGAAACCACCATCCTCATCATTGCCTCCTCTACCTTCTCCCCCACTTGCTCCACATTACCACCACTCTTCTCCACCATGTCCACCGGTCCCCCTGCCCCGCCTCTTCCCTCTCCTTGTCTTTATCTCCAGTAATTATCCAGGGGATGGGGGTCGAATTATTGCTGGGCTGCTTGAGTATTAGTGCTTGGGAGCAGGAGCAAGGGAAGTGCACCACCCTAAGACCTGTGGAGGAAGACAATGGAAGACAATGGTTACAGCCAGTTCTACAGTAGCCAGCTCAGTCTTACTGTCCCCGCTGCCTGTTGAGTCCAGTCTGCATAGGAACTCTAATCATTAACCAGATTATGATTGTGAGTGTCTGTCTGCATGTTGGAGGGGTCAGCAGGATTTCAGGAAGGATGCGAAAGACTCCTGGAAAGTCTTTTCATGTAGATAAAGCAGTTAAGTGTGGTTAATGTCTCTTAAACACTTTCATTTGAAAACATTGAATCATCCTCCAGGAGACATTTGTTTTTGTATATGTTTGTTTTTCTATGTTATTCAACTTGATTGCTTCTTTTTTGCATAATAATGTTCTTTTTGTTAAAAAAAAGAAAAAAGAACTTTGATCACAAAGCTGCTGAACAGGTTCACTTGAGCTGCATCGTAACTGTGAGCGAACATTCCTTCCCCATGCACTCAAACATGAGTAATCAGAGAGGGAGTGTGTGTGTGTGTGTGTGTGTGTGTGTGTGTGTGTGTGTGTGTGTGTGTGTGTGTGTGTGTGTGTGTGTGTGTGTGGGGAGCCCCTGGCTTCATGTCCACCCCATGCTGGATCAACGCCCTCTAGTGACCACAACAAAGGACAAGCAGGATGACAGCGTCTTCGGATTTAAAAAAAAAAATATCTAAGGACCAAAAATCAGGATACAGTTCACATGAAAGGCACATCTAAATGACATTATCTCCCTTTTGTAGCTGATTTAGACTTTTAAATTTACAATCATTTATCTTTGTTTCGTCTCAAAGGTTGGTTAAATCCTGAAAGCTTGCACAGACAACACGCCCACTTCAGCAAGATTTCTCCACCGAAATAAAGTCACGTTTGCCTAATCATGCTGTTAAAACATAAATTTTTTTTTTTTAAAGTTTAAAAACATGATGGTCAGTAAATTTTACTTGCCTGGATAATTTCCAAGCTGCATTAAAGGAGGATCAGCATAATTCAAACAAAAGAAACAAGTTCAGCATGGTCTAATGACTGCTTAGTATGGGAAAGGTACCGCTTAGTTATCCGTGGCCATTTATAGCCCTTAATTACGTGCCTATTTTGTGACCTCTGAGTTCAACGGGCCAATTCCTGTGTAGACCCAAATCCTGATGAACAAAGGTGGAATGTGATGCCCTCTTTCCGCAGACAAGCTACGAAACCAAACGTTTCCCATCAGTTTCATGGGAAAGTTCAGCTGAGTATTGACAGCGCATTGAACCTATTAGTGCATCACTGATTCTCCGCTGATGAAAATCACAGGAAGGAGCAGTTACCAGAACTCTTATAGTGTTTGTGAGAGTCAGGTTATCCTACATGGATAGCACTGCTCATGTCTTGCATTATCTGTCTGCATTAGGGGATAAAACTGGTTCTTTAGGACCCAGTTGATTCTTGTCATTGAGGCTGATATTTTCCACGTTCTGAGGGGAGGGGGTAAATCGGGGCTGTCAATCATAGTGAAAGTGGCCGGGGTGGGCAGGCCCCTCTGACACTTTGTACCGTCAGAGGGGGATATTTAACTTGGGACTGAGCTCCACTCGCTACAGACACGCTCACACGCAGTGTGCCTAAGCAAAGAAATGCTCCAGCGCCAAGTCTCTCAGACTCCTGAAGTAGGAGCGACTCTGTAGGAGCTTCAGTACCAGTTATCAAAGGAGTAAAGAGGCTCCCTCGGGAATTGACCGCTTGCACAGCCTGGGCAATAAACGCTCCAGATTATGGACTGCCTCTTCATGCAGCGACGTTGCGACCTGGAGCTTTTCTGAAAGGATTCAGCAATGCCTCATTGAAGCCAACTCTGAACTCTGATCACCGACACTGGCTTCATGCAGTTTGCAGGATTGAAATGCATCGACACTGCAACTCATTGTAAAGCTTCGTTTCTTCGCTTTTTTCCCCTCATTGCATGCGCAGCCAAGAATCTCTGTGGAAATAATACAACCTGAGACTTTTATGTCAAATAAAACAGACCTTCGATGTGGGACATCCTCTGGAAAAGATACATGTCTGTTATTTCATAAGCTCCTGTAAGTTCTGGACATTTTAATTGCACATAAACACTGCTGGAATACCACCAGAGATTGATTGCACAGACTTTTTTCTCCCCCCTTCCTGAGCTCGTGGACTTGTGCGCCCTGGAACTTTGTCAAACTCGAGAGCGTCAGGCAACTTTAAAAGAGACCACGTTTATGAAAGCTGTGCGTAAAAATAACATTGGCCAAGGTAGCCCACATTGCCGGGCGCGTGACGCCTAAAACTTGGTGAAGTCCACTTCTGTGTCCCTTGTCTCTCGGGACACTCCGGATCTATTCTGTGTTTTAGAAAGACACCTCATTCCATGCTGCTCTCGCCAGTGCCGCTGTCATCAAGTGTAGACAGTTTGTCGTGGCTTCGAGTCCCGGGGTAACCATGACAACCGAAAGAAACCCAAAGTGAATCCAAGGAGTGGGGTGAGACAGGAGAGCGAGAGAGCTTGAATAGGCTCGAGTTTTTCCTTTTTTGCATTTTTTTCTCAGATTTCTTTTTTTTTTTTTTTAAACCTAAAGCTTGCTGTAAATCAGAGACATCTCATGCTGCAGAGGTGCATCAGCGTTGCAATTTACAAAGTTGAAGGAGCCCTAAAAAGCAAAGCACTCCGCTCCATGTCATTCAAACCCGGCCTGGTCTATTAAAAGTATCGCCTTGCTCGTGACTGAACTTCTACTATTTATGAAGTCCCGGGCTACTCACTGCAGACAACACTGTAACCGGGAAAAGAACTGAATAATTTCCACGCAAGAAGAGCCGGTGCGCATAACAGGGAGAATGATGGGTCTCTCGCAAACGCTACTCGTCTACGCGCTCATGTGCGTGCACCTTGGAGTTTCCCAGCACTACCTTCGCCTCCGTCCATCACCCAGTGACCACCTTCCCGTCCCTGACCTGAGGGAGGACCCCGACCCGGAGTACGACCCCCGGGAGCCGGACTTGGTCGAGAGGACTCTGAGGAAAAGACTGGGCAGTAACTTTGACCCTTACTTCATGTCCATCAGCTCGCCCATGCTGGTGAACCTCTCCGCGCCAGAAGTCCAGGTGAAGCTTCAGGGGCCCATGCCTAACGAGCTCAAAAACCTGGACCTCACAACTACTCCCTATGGAAAGCGGTTAAAAATGGGCAAGAAAGCCCGGAGGAAATTCCTGCAGCTTCTGTGGGCCTACACGTACTGCCCTGTGGTGTACACCTGGAAGGATTTGGGCGTGAGATTCTGGCCTCGTTATATGAAGGAGGGAAACTGTTTCTCTGGGTCCTCTTGCTCCTTCCCTCAAGGGATGTCGTGCAAACCCACCAAGTCAATCAACAAGGTTTTCCTGCGGTGGTATTGTCAAGGCTTTTCCAAACCTAAATACTGTACGTGGATACAAGTGCAGTACCCGATCATCTCAGAGTGCAAGTGCTCGTGCTGAGTCTCTATAAGGAGGTAGCGGATGTTGATGGAGGTGTGGACTGGAAATACGGTTTCTATTGCACTGTAAACTCTCTACAGAGGTGGGCACCATAGCAAATCTATTTTTTTATATAGCATTTTAAGTGAAATACCAACAATGTACATATTTAAGAAGAATGCAGCTATTTTTTCTAATTGAACCAGGACCATATTTTATTCTCAACCCGAACTTCTTTTTCCGGGGGGAGAGGATGTGGTGGGGTACAGGAGCACTTCAGGAGGAAGAGCTTTTTTTTTTGTTGATATTTTGAAAACGGGATTCATAATATGCTACACTTCTCTAAGAGGTGATTTTTTTCTCAACTGAACATTGATACTGACTGTTATTTCATTGCATTGCTGCCTAGAGTTTTTGTATAATATCAATATCAATAATAATTGTAAAAAAAAGTTGAGGTTAAAGATATGTGTGTATATATATATATATATATATATATATATATATATATATATATATATATATATATATATATATATATATATAAAGGCGTGAACTCAGCTTTTTTTGGAATACATAGTATTGTAGGAATAAATATGTATGTTTTATTTATTATTCTAACGATTTGTGAGTATAGTGCATAAGGAAAGAGAGTAGCAGAGTATACCAGAAAAATATGGAAGATGTTTACTTGAATATTTCTAAAAATGGCAAAAAAAAAAATAAAGAAATAAATAAGGTAAGACATATCAGTGTACATGTTATGGTTACACGTTTTAGCAATAAAGTCTATCTTTTCAACATGCATTACTGTCAAGCCATGTTGCTTACAACGAGTGTCTCTATGAAGGGGGCGTGTATGCTCTGAAAAACATCACCAGAACAAGTTGATTCAGTTAATCCAAAAATGCTGCATTGCAAGAGAAGAGCTCAGTGCGCATGAGTAAGTTTCACTGGTTTTCACTGATTTATGGGGTTTCCTCGCAAAAGAATGTGTATATTTCACGGATATGTTATTCCATCTGTATATAACTATGTAAAAACTCTTGAAAGTGATCCACGTTTTATGAAAAATTAGTTTGGATCATGTCAGTTTTTTTTTTCCCCCGGCCCGCAGACGCTCAGGCTCCGGAGTGGAGTGGAGTTACTTAACTACACCGAGTCCAAGTCTCAGTGGCTCTGTGTGGACTGCCTGACGCTCCTCGCCGTCACAGTGATTTTAGAAAGAGCTGATTTACTACGCTGCGTAATGCGCAACGCATACCTCGAGCGACTCTTCAGAACTGGCATTCATTTGTCTGAGTCAGAGGGTGAGAGAGGGGGAGAGAGATGAGAGGCCAGGCGCATTCGGCTCCTCTGTCTGCGCATACGCTGGCTTCAGGGATCTGAGGTGTTAACATAATGCGTAAAATATGATTCAGACATTTCAAATAGTGTCAGATGATGAAACTGCGAGTCGCCTGGGATCTGGAAGCTCCACACAACTTCCACTGAGGTATTTGTACAGAGGTGGACTGGAGCAGAGCGGCGCCTATTCAGGTCTGACCGCCCCGGAGAGAGAGCGAGGCAGAGGGAGAGAGTGAGAGAGAGAAAACACAAAGCCCATAAAACAACGGTCAACTGTTTTTGACGTTAGCAGACTATTAATTGGAGAGCTGGGGTATGCTGTCTGCAACTTAAAGAGATATGGCCAATTAAACGCTCTGGAGACGCGCAGGGAAATTAAGTCTTGTGAAATCAAAGCTGGGAGTCATTTTCTGTAAGCAGGGCTCTTTTTTATGGTGTTTATATTATTCTTTAAATGCAATCAGCGACTTAAAAAGAGCTATGACTAAATGTCTGCGAGCTAAAAGCAGCTTGTGTAGTATTTCCAGTGAGCGCATCTTGTGTGCCTTAGAGTGATTTGGGTTTTTCTGCGGGCAGAGTTGGATTTGACACTTGCCGCCCGGTTATTGTGACAGAACCGCTGAGGGGATTTGCTAAGCAGAGGAGAAGGACGGCAGCATGCCAGCGGAGGAGGAAGAGAGGGAGCGGGGGGTGGGGGGGCTGCTTTCCTTACTGTCAGCTTCTTTCTTGATGATGTCTCGGGGTTTTTCGAAACTGCGTCTCTGGCTCGACGGCGCCACTCAGCCGCCCCCTCTCGACTGCGCAGAATGAGGCACTTTGGGAAACAGTAACCCTTTCAGGCTCTGCCCGGAGAGTATTTTAGAAGCGTGTGAAAGGCAATACGCCGCCCCGGCTCCAGCCAGTTAGGTGCGCACCTTTCAGAAGGAGATCCTTGCCAGCCAGTTACATCTCTGCCTCTCAAAGTGGGGTTCGGGGACCTCAGGTGGTCCTTCAGAGAATTCCAAGGGGGGTCCTTACCAAAATTGTGAACAAGGAAATGTCAGCCAAGTCTTTAAATTTTATGGAAGTCACCACATAACTTTAATCATGTAGCACTTAAATTATTGCCAACACCTGAGAAAGCAATATTTCTTTCTTATTTTTTGCTCTTTTGCTCAATAATCCTCACAGTGGGTGCTGAGGAAAGCCTGTCTTTATGTGTTTGAATCAAATACAAATATGAACACATAAGGGCATGAATAAAATCTTATAAGTCATCATTGTCTTGATAAAACTCAGCTTTCTGCTTGAAATTATCCTAAGAACAGAAAAGAATTTGACAGCGTGCTCTGATATGGTTGTAAATATGAACTCTGTCCTTTTTTCTGCCACCAAAGGAAAAAAAGCTCGTCCTCAACTACCTCACCATTCCTTCATTTTAAGTAAAACTGCTTCAACCACTAAAAAAAAACTACTCTTCCATTTATAAACAGATTACAAACTTCATCACAATATTAACATGGTGCAGGTTTGCAGTCCTCCTGGCAGCAGATGTGTTGTTGAGTGAGATATCATGCTGGTGAAAAGTTGGGAAAAGCCTCCCAATCAGTGCCATCAACCTCAACGTCAAATAGTATCCACAGCGATGTCAAGACTCGGGTGGCCTTTACTCCGTCAGATGCTCAGCGTCATTATCATCTGTCACAGCTTGTCTGCACATTCATCTGCATACAAATGGACCCCCACCACCCCCACCACACACCACCCCATGCATGATGATAAAATACTGTTTGAACGCTTCATACACATCTATGTGAATGGAGGATAAAGCACATATTTGCTGACAGCAGGGAGGGTTAAATAAAGGCCTGGAGACAATTAGGATGGGTATGAGGGGGTAGTAGGTGGGAGGAGGGGTGGCATGCTCAGCGGTGAAGATGATGAGCCTCTGTCTCCTGATGATTGCTAATTATTATGATGGATTGAAGTCTGATTGGAATTGACTATAGAGAGATGTGGGTGGTAAAAGGGTCTGCAGCGGCTTTCACTCGAACACACGTGAAAGATACATCCGTACCTGTGGATTTATATCTCTATTAACAGAGTGTAAGTGTGCAAGATTGTGCACACAACGGGTGGATGGTGCGGTGGGTTGTCAGGCAGACAGACAGACAGAGGTGGAGACAAGGGTCTGCAGCTGAGAGTAAGGTCCAAACCCCACAGTTGTAAAAGCCAGTGAGTCAGCACTGGTGAGGTTATTGATGATGACAGGGTTTTAGATTGAGCGCTGGGGAGAGGGAGGGCACACACACACACACACACACACACACACACACACACACACACACACACACACACACACACACACACTCACATGCACACACACAAACAGCCACCACAGATGATACCCAGCATTCCATCACACCACCACCAACCTCAGCCTGTGGTGTCTGGAGGTCTGCATGTGTGTTCATGTACCTCAAGGATTTGCTCACGATGGGATGTTGCTGTGTCTGTACCACTATGCGTGTTGAGGAGCTGTAGATACAGAGTCATATGTGAGCATGCAGTGTCTGTTTTTTGTCCACTTTCTTTAGGAAAAACAGAAGCCCTGAGTACATATTTGCAACATTTTTTCACGTTTGACATGTCAATTTGTGTTTTCAAATGTGGGTCTTGAGGGGAAATGTCTGCAAATTTTCTCCTGCACCATACTTCCATCATCTAATCTTCTCTGCAAGAGCAGACAAAGCTGAATCGCAGTCAGCAGCAGAAGCAGAAGCAGAAGCAGAAGCAGACTCCGGATTTGTAAGATGCCATGACATCAACGCAGAGGCTCTGTTCGCCGACTAAGAACAGGTGACTGTAGTCAAATGACTGGTGATTGTAATTAAACTCCAGCTATTCCCACTGACTGGTAGTTGTAATAATTTAACAGGCAGGTAGAAAATCTATGCAATGGTGCAAAGTATCAGAGGCACCGTGATCAGCCATAGGCTTGCAAAACTTGCTTGGCAGGTACTATGATAATTATGAGAGCATTATGAGCAACGTTTAATGCCAAGGGGGGTTTTCCTATTTAAAAACAAAACAAAAGGACAAAGTTGACAACACCCTTGACATCCACCTGCTGTCTTCTGCTCACACTCCATGCTGACTTCTTGTCATCCTAATTTACCCATCTTATCTCATCTGTCAAATCCGTGTTTGCTTTTTTACACTTTAAATCTCTCGATGTTTCTCATTTGTAAAGATATAACCAGCAAAACGGATTGTTTTGTGAACTCTCAGCTCCACGGAAACGGACAGCAGTTGAAAGCATGTCTCAAGAACCTGGTCGTCCTATGTGCTCTTGCTCTGCTCCCATTTTTACGAGGCATAGTGTCAGAGTCACCTTTCCAGAATCATGCTTGGTGAATACTCAGTTTAACTCTTGTTAGATGTAACAGATATAGTATGCCCAAAATAAGGCCTAAAAATAGATCTGTGGGCAGTGCGGTGCTCTCACTGATGGGAACAGTGCATATTCTGAGCTCTGTTTCCATGGTTACTTCTCCGATTGCCAACACGTGTCTCAAATTCAGAAAATAGTCCTGTCACATCAGTGGCTGTGTTTTTCTCCCATTAACACTCGTCTAGTTCTACTTTGTTCCTCCCTCATCACTCACGTTGAGACAAAAAGGTACTTAGAGAGTGAAACAAGCTCACAGCTGCACAACACGCACTTTTATTGTCTGTAATACACATCCACGCGCAGCTTCATGACAGACATCCTGGCCGGTCAGCACTCATCACCTGCCTACATAAACACTTTGTGCACCTGATAAATAATCGCTCTCCGGTCGTGATAACAACACACGTGTTTAACTTGATTACTTAACTCCTCAACTTGATTATATATACACACTCCTGCTTTCCCCTAATTAGAATCTATATTTTCCATATCCATCTCCTCTCAGCTTGCTGATTACTGCTGTACCCCCAAGGTGCACACAACACACACACCCCCACACACACACACTCTTCCCCCCCACAGTCTGTCCAGTTGCTGTCTCCCAGTACCCTGCTGTGCGCCTAGATGGCATGCTGAGAATGTTTACTTTCACCACAGTGTGTATTTACAGAGTCTAATAGTTTTTTAGGCCGCAATGGCGCCTGACTTCGTAGCATGTGTACAACCTAGCTACTCCCTCTGACTTCCAAATACTCACCCACACACACAGAAAATATACATCAGCCCGGCCGAACAACAAATCAAAGTTCTGGTATTTGGGGTCTAGCAGTGGCGTGAGCTCTATTGCATCCAGGTCACAAGCAGAGGCATCATCATCATCATCATCATCATCATCATCATCATCATCAGCAGCAGCAGCAGCAGCAGCAGCAGCAGCAGCAGCAGCAGCAGCAGCAGCAGCAGCAGCAGCAGCAGGAGGAGGAGCTGCAGCAGCATCCAGCAGCAGCATCCAGCAGCAGTAGCAGCAGCATCCAGCAGCAGCATCCAGCAGCAGCATCCAGCAGCAGCAGCAGCATCCAGCAGCACCAGAAGCAGTAGCAGCAGCAGCAGCAGCAGCAGCAGCAGCAGCAGCAGCAGCAGCAGCAGCAGCAGCAGCAGCAGCAGCAGCAGCAGCAGCAGCAGCAGCAGATGCAGCAGCAGCAGCAGCAGCAGCAGCAGCAGCAGCAGCAGCAGCAGCAGCAGCAGCAGCAGCAGCAGCAGCAGCAGATGCAGCAGCAGCAGCAGCAGCAGCAGCAGCAGCAGCAGCACCAGAAGCAGTAGCAGCAGCAGCAGCAGCAGCAGCAGCAGCAGCAGCAGCAGCAGCAGCAGCAGCAGCAGCAGCATCAGCAGCAGCAGCAGAAGCAGCAGCAGCAGCAGCAGCAGCAGCAGCAGCAGCAGCAGCAGCAGCACCAGAAGCAGTAGCAGCATCCGCAGTAGCATCAGCAGCAGCATCAGCAGCAGCAGCGGCAGCAGCGGCAGCAGCATCAGCAGCAGCAGCAGCACCAGAAGCTGTAGCAGCATCAGCAGCGGCATCAGCAGCGGCATCAGCAGCGGCAGCAGCGGCAGCAGCGGCAGCAGCGGCAGCAGCGGCAGCAGCGGCAGCAGCGGCAGCAGCGGCAGCAGGGGCAGCAGCAGCAGAAGCAGCATCAGCATCAGCAGCAGCAGCAGCAGCAGCAGAAGCAGCAGCAGCAGCAGAATGTGATGTTGCCGCTTCTGTGACTGGGGTGAATGGAGACGAGGCTAAGAATAAGCCAAATGAGAGTATGACAGCTATGAGAAAGTGAATGAATTCACCGAGTGCTTGCATGAATGGATACATGATGTCTTGAATGGTTGTGTGTGATATGGTGCGACAAAAAAGATTCCTGAAAGCGTGGAGAGTTTGTGTGAAAGAAAGTGGCTGAGAGCGATGAATGAGTGCACCTGGCATGAAGAGACAGAACGGATAACAGAGCCCGAGTAGGATATGAGACGACAAATTTTGCGAGATGAAGAAACAATAGGTTTATTAGGTTAATATTTGTGGTAATATTAGGTCAAACAATGACTTTAATGACGCAATTGGGTTTATCGCAGTTTTATTTGAAGGAAATTTAGTGCAGATTGTTGACATGTCAATTGTTTTATTTATTTTTAGAACTGCATTCTTTTGACAATGTAGAGAAAACAGTTATGCAAGGCTTCAATGTGACAGAAGGCAGGCTGCTCATGCAGGCTGCTCATGGGTAATACATGTCAGGTGTTTGGAAAATAAATCTCTCCATAATCGATTTCACAAAAGCAGTCAGAGAAAAACAAAGAGAAATTATACCAAAAAAGAGGATCTAACTCAATCTTTTTATCTCCTTACAATTTGATTTAGCCATTGAAAGACATGGTGTTGACATGGTGTCGGTCAAGGTGCCGTGTGCATTGCTTTTCAACTTTAAACCTTTTAAATGTTCCATTTTGATGGTGAAATCCCACTTCTGCAATCATGAACTTTAATTTGGAAGGCAATGGGGAAACTAGAGGTTAACAGTGAGGTCACCTACCTTAGGAGATCCTGGTTTGACTCTAGAGTGAAACTGGAGAAGAGTTCATAGACTGGGGCGTCCTCTGTGTAGTGTACCCGGGTGAGCGGTGCGCCCCGTGTAGGGACTTAAGGTCCTCGCTGCAGCCCTTCGCTGCATCTCACCCTCCTCCTTCAACTCACAATCTTGTCTCTTCATTTTCTGAATAAATCATAAAGAAATAATAACAACAAAAATACACATTTCTAGCGATTGTATCAGGATTGGGTTTGTGGACGTTGGAGATTCCACCAGCTCTGGGAAGGTTTCCAGCATAAAACTGACCAGTTTACCTTCTGTACTGCAAGAATAATGCGATGGGTCATGACAGAAGAAACCCGTCAGCAGTGACATGACTGGTTGCGTCGAACCATAATCCTTATTTAAAGTAGCATAACATGTCTTAATCAAGACCCCCTGACCAGATCAGGAAGCCTGTTACTATTCTGACATTTCTGATCACAATCAAAACACACTAATTTTGTCAAAATTGAGATTTGGTACAATTGCAAAATCTGTTATGTGAAAACACCCAAATTGTGTATTACTTCCAGAAAATGTGCCCGTATGCAGTTGAGCGGTGTAATTTCACGTACCACCTTGCTGGTCACCATGCTGGTGTTTATCTTCAGTTTCCAAACTGGATTAGTGTTCAAGAATGTTACAACACAGGACAAGTGATTCTGAAAAGAGGGAGAGACTTCATGGTTATGGAAATTGACTCCAGATTCTATCAAATCTTCAGAGCTCTTTGGAGCCAACGGCTTGCAATATATTTAGGAGAGACAACAACCTTTAAGCAATAATTAATGTAAAATTCCTCTTACAAAACCCTTGGATTCAACATTTAGCGCCAGTCCTTCAAAACAACATAAGCTTATTAGATAAGTGGTATAGATAGATGAATGTTTATCAAACTGATACATCCTCCAGATAACCACCACTGATAAGGTGGTGCACTTGATCCTACCAATAGGATGGAAAATCCATTAAAAGTGGAGTCTGAGACATTCAGGCCAATTCTTTTATTTTCATTTCTTCCGGAGACGCGAGGGAAAGCAAACAGGTGAAGATAATTGGCTGTGTGTCTCTGCTGATCTGCAGTGTGTGACTTGGGCTGTTAAACCTGATGTCCTGACGCCTGCCTGTCTGTCGTTATTCAGCTGAGGTGGTCTATTCAAAGTTAGGGACCAAGGGACACACAATCTATTGGGTGTAGGCGTGTGTGCGTATCTTTATGTGTGTGTTTGTGTGCGCTCAAGGGGGAGGGAGGAGGCCAGGGAATGCCTGGTGATGGGTTACCAAAAACAGAGCGCATGGGGACAATAGGACCCAGGACATTCCTGACATAACCCCAACACACCGGGAAAGAAGTGGGGGGGGGGGGGGGGGGGGGATTTATTGGGGGCAACGGCCCCTTGCCCCAAGAGGAGTAACGGGTGCCTCTTTTGTCCCCTCTGGCGTTCGAGATGGATTGAATTGAGACACCTTGCACTGATAGGACCCCTCTAAGCACATACATACATAATCGCTCTTTTGAAAAAAGAACCACCAATTAGGGAATGGACATAAATGGTTTCAGTGGTGTCGACTAAAAAGAGGCAGATTTTTCAGTCTGTGAATCACTGTGAGTGTGGTTGTTTGCATGCCTGCATGGACTTTTCTAAAGGATCTGAATGTGTAAAGACAGGGACAAATAGGATGCTTTTCAGCTCACGGTGCACAAGGGCTGACCCCATGGGAACCCTGGTATGAACTTGTTTGAACCAGAGAGCATTGAGTCGTATTTCAGGATGGTTCACGTTACACTGAAAAAGATAATGAACAACATATTGTGATATTCTAGTAATTTGCTGGACAGTTGTTAAGTCAGTGTCCCATAATGTTCCCTATGACTTTGCATAAGCCTCTTAAAGAAACCTTGTAAGTTGTGGTTGTGTAAAAAAAAAAAAAAGACTAAGCATCAATCTGATGTTGTGTCTTGCTATACCAAAAACATTAGTCATTATGTCCGACTAATATTATCAAACTGGCGAGAAGAAACATAGTTTTTGGAATGGGAGGCATTAATTTACTTAACTTAATTACCAACCCTGCTTATACAAACCATATTCAGGGTATTCATATTCAGAAAACACCAAAGTGGAAAAACGACTATATCTAAAGATTTTGACTTAGATATGAATAAACCTTGTGATATTGGTTTCCTGAACCTGTCAGACATCTTTAGGGATTCCCGTATCCCAGTTTAGAGACCTTTCATCCCAACAGACCCTTAGAATCAATGTTTTTTTCCTTGGAAGTCAAGATGTTAATGTCACTTACTTCTGACTCCCTGGCTGAAGCCTCAATCAGTTCATGTCTACCTTGACGTGCCTTGCAAAGATGTAGCAAGTGGAGAAACATGCCAAGTTAGACTAATACTGTCATCTAGTGGTGAGAGTATTATTGTATCTGTTTTTGTAAAATGTCCAGAATTTATTCTAGTAAAGGTGTGTGGCCATATTCCAATGATCTACAATAAACTGACCCATCAGAGGTTTTAGAAACACATGAGGTTTCTATTAACTTCATGTTAACACACGTGTCAAAACAAACATTTAAATTGTTGAAAATCCGTAACAATAATATCCACCGATTGGGTTTGTACGTTCATATTTTGATATGTCCTGATCTTTGTTTCTTTGTCTTAAGCTGACACTAGTTTCAGTTATATTTTGAAATCAGGTATCCCTCACGCCCGTTCAAGCTGGCTGAAAAAAACAAGAAGTCAGACAAATGTTGGGGAGATTTGTGTTCGCAAATTGGAATAATTCAGAACAGCTCTGGAAAGTTTCCTGGCTGCAGCGCATGCATTACAAGCAGCTTCAGTGTGACACTTGAGGCGTCCACAGCGTTGTTTTTAAATTTGCAGGTTTAATGAAGTGGAACGCCGTGCGTGAAGACAAGATAACGTTAACCCAACCAGGTTCAGTGCTTTAACGGTAACCCTCTACGCAGAGTAGGAACTCAAAAAAAAATCATCTCTTGGTCTCCAGGAACTGACTCATCCCACCACCGGCCACACCACAGCAGCAAAGCCAAATGGGACCAAATTTTGGACAAATGGTGGTATCTGACCCTGGGACTGAGCTCAGATTGCCCGTACGAGTATCGTTCCTGTACATACCGTCAGGTTCAGAAACAGTTGGGCGATGACAGAGTTGTTGTAGTTTTGCCTTAGATCTAAAACGTGCAGACGTTCAGCTTTAATCCAAGACGTTTTCCAAACATATGACATACCATGTAGGAAATACAGCTATTTTAAAGAGAGTACCTCCGTTCTCAAAATAAACTTTGGGACAAAGTCATTTCTAAGACATGGATGAAACTCCTTTACAGTCAGTGACTGCCTGAAGTCACAGCATTCACGGAATCCTCTGTAATGATGCTTTTTCAGGTCTCCACTTTGTCTTTCAACTGAAACTCGTGTGTCTCCTGTGTGACTCCTGGGTTGATCAGGTTATTGACTCCACCACTGTAAAATAACCTGACCCTCTTGATCTTGAATGTTGCCAATGGTTTGCACCTTGTAAATATCTCTTGACTGTACATTTTAAAAATGAAACCCCGATCCTCTCCAAAGTATTTCTGACTTCAGCTGATGTTGTGAAGGGGCTTTTTCCTCATCACGTGGGCTTCTGGGCCTTTTGACTTTGTTGAGCTCACTAATGCCTTCTTTATTTTTAGAATGTACCAAACTGATGAGTTGACCAAACCGAAAAAAATCTTTTTTCCTATCTCTCGATTGATTGGATTGATAAAATATAAATATAAACATTTAGATGAATCTACGGAGTCTTTCTAATATTAAAGCTGCTGGAAGGACCCAAAAGACTCTTCTTTCATTTCAATGCAAAGAAGAGTAGCATTAGTGGTTTTGGCTTAATTTAAACATTGGAGGACATAAAATAGCGCACATTTGATCAGAATCAACTCGCAAGGGAACCCTATTGCTTCCAAAATCACTCAATTACAACTAATTCAAAAAGCAACCCTGTAAGCCTTGCGTGGCTTTATTGTGTCTGCACAATTTATTAGTTAATCAGCAAGACATTGCCAGATTCTGCTGCTCATGAATATCAGGGGGGTATGAGAACCAGAGCATGAGCTTTCATTAGACAGTTTTGACTCTTTCAGTCTCTCGTCAGAACACACAAAGAGTTCAAATGGGAACTCCCAAGCGCTTCCAGCTGGCAACACTTTGGGATAATGATGCTGGATTCCACACAAATGACGGGTCTAAATACCACCAAAGAGGCACCTGAACCCCCTTCTTAATGCGCAGACATGCATACATGGACGTTAAAGCACACATAGTCATTCCCAAGCAATAATGTTTCCTCAGTGGGTTAATCACACTTGCGCTATACACACCAAGCGGGAAAACCAATATCCCGCCGTCGCTCTTGACAGTCAGTGAGCTGTCAAATGTAAGCGGCAAACCTCAAAGTAATCCCACATCAAATCAACAGCATGCCCCCCACCCCACCCCACCCACCACTACCACCACACACCACCACCCACACACACACACACACACACACACACACACACTCAGGCCAGCACACATCCGAGAGTCTTCAGGAGTGCAGATTAGGTTACTGCAGATTCCTCAATGCAGCCCCGAGGTATCCTCAAGCACTCTGTGGTTGGGTCATCAAGTGAGAGCTGGGAAGAGACCACCTTCAATGGTGCAGTGTCAAACTGACTAATAAAACAATAATTCTGTTAGAAGAAAAATACTGATAGCTCTGTTTCTTCAATGTGAGTGACACACTTGTATAATCTCCTTCGTTCCCACTCTGGCTTTCGATGTTTGAATAGAAGTAGCAGCTGAGTAGAGTCTTTCAGCGGATGTACTGTATATGATAATGCCAAGATGCCATCTTGACTTAAGATGAGCTGGCAGATGGAAAGTAAACATGTGGGATCCCTCAAGTGGGTGTTGTTATAAAACAGGAGTAAGCTAAGATGGGCTCAAGCTGTTTATTTTTAAATACTGTAAGATATCCTTATCCTTCTAAGTGTTCAAACTGCTGTCTGCGTGTTACCTAACCTAAACCTAATCTTCCTCATCTCGACTGCCACACTCCAACCACCTCTATTCAATTTTTTCTAGTAGCTGTAATTATTAGTTGATTAATTAATATCCTTTACATTGAGGACATCAAGGGTATGCAAGGACTCATTGGGGCATTGACACACTGCTCCATCAGGATATACGGCAGTGACATGATAACGTCATTTAAAGAGATCAACAGAAAGAAGAGCAGATGGAAGTCACTGATGTTGAGAATAGAAGGTTCCTTACAATGCATGGATGGAGTGTTTCACCACAAATCCAGGTTTCTGACACCTTACACTAAGTTGAAGGAGGGACATCAGAGATTTGTGGGTGTCAAAGCCACCCATCCGGTATCAAGGAGCAAAGATTCAGAAATACTTCCAGGAGATAATTACCAATGATGAACTGCTGAGTGAATTTCTCATGCAGATGGAACCCACTAAAGAAGAGGAGAAGACGGATGATGGAAGAGTTATTATAGAAGAGGAAGCTCCTGCGTGGCATGTACCATTGGCAGAGTGAAGATGTGGCTGATATATATGTGGCTGACAGGTCCTGCAAGTGCCAAGAAAAGTCTGCAAAGAAATGATAAAGATAGCACTGAGACTAACTGTAGAAGCACAAGATCAAAAGAGGACGGGGTCTATGCCATACAAGACAAGACCCCAGGTCCAGACTGCACAAAGATACCTCCAGGTCACATCAACCCATAAACGCAGGTTGTAAGATGCACAGCTAGAAGAGCAAGCTGGAACATAAAAAGATACCTGCGAGGGTGGTGGAAAGTAATTAAGCAGGATTTTAAAATCCAGACTCATAATCTGGTCAGGGCTGACCAAGTGGATATTATGGCAGTCAACAAACTCTAGAAGACAGTGGTGGTGATGTAGCAATCCAAAACAACAGCAACGCTGTTGAAAGAAGCAGGACGAATACCAAATGTTTCAAAAGGACAATACTTGGAAAAACGTCTGAACAAGCTCAAAATATCATTAAGATGTCTTTAAGAAAATGTTTGCAAAAAGATTTGCCATAACAACTGATTTTTCTTCCATATGATCAGACAACGTAGGCACATCATGGTTTTAATATGCCTGTGTGAAATGAATTGATGCAAGATGAGGAGTTTTTTTAGGATACCAATATGAACAATTGAATTAAAACAACACAAAACTTTGTTTACAAAAGAACTGTAAGATCACGTAGCTTACGTGATCTACTCAGGTCACCAGTTTCTTTAAAAATGTATTTTTTTATACAATTTATACACGCTTTAAGCTATTATTCAAAAACATATGTTGGGCAAAATTTTTAAAAACATCTATTTGTGCCTGTATTTACAATACAAGGGGTGGGGGGTTGTAACAATGTAAATTAAATTCAATCTTATTACCTTTTACGCAAAAATTTTGTACTACTCTGTCATTCTTCCAGGAGTTTAGGACTTATAAAGGAACATGCATAAAAATGTCATAATCTCTCATTTTGGTTTATTTTAGTCAGAAGTTACAAACCCTTTTGATGACTTTTTGATTACTTTTGATTACTTTTGATTAAAAACACAGCTGTGGGTAATAAATTTAATGACAGCTCACTGACTTTACTTGCTTTAGTTCCCGTACCTAAGAGGTGTGATCTTTCACTTGGATTATTGTGTTCATTCGATTTTGAAATAATTTTGTTTGCTGTAGTTTTGGTAAGAAGGCTTAATAATAAGATTTTAAATAGCTCATAACGAGGACGAGAACAACATATTGTTAGAGTCGTAGTACTGGTGGAGTACAGGCAAGAATTACAGAATAATGAGCGATACACACATTTCACCACTAGATGGAGACATGTCTCCGCTAAAATTCAGGCGCTGGTGTCGCGGGAGGGGTTCCGTGTGACAAGGTAAGCATCTATTGCGTTCAACCTTAAGGGTGCCAAAAATTGAAGCGAGGGAAAAAGCCGGATGCTGACATTTTCTCGTGGGTGTACGCCTCAGGGAATCTAGCTCTGAGACCCCCGGGCTCCGGACAGACAGCTGAGGTTTGTTTTACAGACACAGTCAGCAGACTGATCCAAGTGCAACAACTCTGAAGGACCGAGGAGGGCTCCCCGTTTGAATCTCATCTGACAGCAAGTGAGTGTGTTGCCTGTTAGTCTCTTTTCTTTCATTCTGTGTTTAGATCAGTCTCTCTTACTTGTGACAGAGGACATAATAGATTCGTGGCTGCTTACAGCTCCTTGAATTCAGCGAGATGCGCCAGATTTGGCCCTCTCTAGGTAAAATTCATGGACAAGGACTAGATCAACGAGACAGAACAGACTTCATTTCAGATAGTTATCTTTAAAGGAATCTTGTGTGTGTTTTGAGCTTCTTTACTGCTCTTCCTTCTGTAGTTAAAGTTGAGCAATTTTCAGGCTACTGAAGAGTAGCCTAAAAAGAAATGTTTCTACAACACATTGCTATTTTTTGCGTGGGGGAGTGTATTCATTTATAGAGCAAACCTGCACATGCAAATAGAAAAATAAATCTTCTTTCTGTGAGGTATATCGATATTGTAGGGGCTGATTCACGAGGGACTAAGAGGGGATACATTTTGAAATTAGGAAATTATACTAAATAAAGTAACTGTAGAGAGTTAAATGAGCAAAATTAGCAAGATAAATGGCTTCAGACAGGAAGAAACAATGCTAAAAATATCAATTTTCTCTCTCTCTCTCTCTCTCTCTCTCTCTCTCTCTCTCTCTATATATATATATATATATATATATATATATAGATATATATATATATATATATATATATATATATATATATATATATATATATATATATATATATATATATATATATATATTGGCCGACTGTCATCCTTTTTTTTCCTCTCGTCCTGTCCGATGACGTCGTCAATTAGTGGTGATTGACTGCAGGTGTGTAGAGCTACGCGGGTGTACAGGCACCACATCCGTGCAGATGCTGAGCTGCTTATTAGTCTTAGTGAACCGCTGGTTCTACGATACGGCTCAGCTGTCATTGTTTGATATTACCTATTGGAATAAAAGGCATTAAATAGGAATAGCACACCAGAGCTGGGCCAGGCTTGGTGTGTTATTGCAGTCTGCACCTGCGATAACACACGGAGCAACCACAAGCTGTCGCCTACAAATTAATAGGAATTATAAAGTGAAGTGCGGCCGTCTGCGCGGTTCTGCTGGGCTGGTTTTACACGTGTAGCACATTCTGTAGGCATTCACTAAACTAACTCTGGCGGTCAGATGGGATTTACAGAGACAGGAAAACCAATAAACACGTGACTCCATGTGACAAAAGTCACTACTTGTGTTCTTTGGCTTTTCTGTTTAAACTAAATTGCAGCGGTGCGTGTCATTATTGGTTTTGCGCTTTTACGCATCCTTCGCCCCGGCGACCTTCATAAAGCAGCACTCAGTCATCCTGATAAACCGAACTGCTCTTTAACCGGCACACTGAGAGAGGGGTATAAAACCATATGAATGCAGCTAATGAGTTAATGTGATGCCGTCATGGCCGAGGGCGCAAGGCCACATTTTCTAACCCAAAACGAACCTCTCCGCCACTAACCCTCAGCAGACCGTCCTCGGCATGCAACGGCGAGCAAGTAACACAGCACTCAATCTGATGTTACTTTTATATTTACATCTTAATAATAGCCACCTCCGTCACCAAAACGCGAACATTGTTTGTTGTTGACGCACACTAATAAACCCAACATGTGCTCGACTGTTATTGGGATTAATAAGTTATAACACTCTGCATCTGCCTTTTGTTTCTGTGGGCCCCGGAGCCCCGCTAAGCCTCCTCTGTTTCAACAGGTTCAACTTTGTATGCTCATTACGACCTACATATGGCTGCCTGTGAACGCAGCGACTCCTGCAGCCTTTGGAGCAGGCAGCATTTAACAACGAGTCCGTAAAGCGGCGGAGGTATTCGTTGTAAAGTGCGCGCAGTCCTGATGCTTGGGGAGAGGGACAAAAGTGGTTAAGCTTTTTTTTTTTTTTTTAATAACTATCAAGGTTTTTCTTATAATGTTGACCGGGGAACTTAATTATAGGCATCACTAGATTGCAGGTAAAATGATACTTAAGTTGAGCAAACATGTCGTTTTAGGAACAGTTAACTAATTTGTCGCGCTCCCAAACGCACACGCGCTCTGTCTCCTCTTTTTCTCATCTCGGGTGCGCGTTCTCACAGACTTGCGCGCATGGTTTGGGAAAATCTGGGATTGATTTTAACAGGGAGTAGCCTACTCCGGGCTCGTTTTACACATGGATGTGCTGGACAGCTTTCAGTTGCTTTGAGCGTCAGACGCGGATGGGTTCAGCGGTTCAGCTCCTCTCATCCCCTTCACCTACGACCATGTCGCGTTTCAGTTCTCCAACACTTTAAAGAGACACAAAACACCTTTGCGCTTGGAGAGGACAGACTTGGACGAGAAAAAAAGTAATTGATGTGGATGTCTTCTTTTTTTTTAAGTACATGGACATAGACGACTTGACACTGGGGTAAGTTAATTTGCGGGTCACTGTGCCTTTTTGATTAATACCCTCCCAGCATGCTCGTGTTTATACTGAGAGCAGATTTTTAATTTTACGCACCACTGATTTTCCTATTGAGAGGGGAAAGTGACTTGCGGCGCTCGCTGTGACAGGCTGTCCATTACCTGCTATTTGTTTTAAATGAGGGCAATCGCCGGCATTAACCGATTACAGACGGAGGTTGAGCGATTGTTGAAGTGTTGAATCACGAACCGGACCGCCGGTCAGCACGGACAGGTGGCAGTCTGGATGAGTGGTTTACAGGTTACACCTGGCTGATTGTGGGTCTCCAAAATAGGAGGTAATGAAACACTTGAGTTACGATGGATGGTCGGAACTAGCGAGTTTTAGTGGAGACTTTAAGCAGCTTCTCCTTTCTCCGTGCCCTCTCATTTTTGTTGTTCTTTAATATGTCTTAATATTTTTCATCTTAACACCACGTGCGTGTAGAAATACATTTGCGAGTAAAATAAACCAGATATATCTAATTTCCATACGGTATATATATGGCGATATTATGGTTCATGGGGCTTTTGAGTGCTGACAAACTTGACTTGGCATTGTAAGTCGTTATTGGTGAGGTGTGACAGGTAACACTAACTGTGCAAATGAAGATGACCCCCCCCCCCCCCCCCCCCCCCCCCCCCCCACACACACACACACACACACACACGCTCCTCTTAAGCAGCAACAACCCTGGAAGCGAAAGCAAGTCCCCTATTCTGATTGCTTATCTTAAGTGCTTCAATAGACTTAAAGTATGCCTCTATTGCACACTGAATCGGTGTCAGCCACTTGACCTACTTCTCACTCTCACAAGTGACTTAGTCCATGAAGAGTTAAGTTCGGTGAATCTTCACTGCTCAAAATTGTTAGAAAGGATTCAAAAGAAGTTTAGACAAAGGTCAAGTGGGGAAGTTGATGTGCCACTGAAGTGCAGCAATGGCTTCCCTGTTTTTACAAATTAATCATCATTATTTAATTGATTCACGCTCTGCTTCCGTGTGTAACAAAGAGGGGGAGGTAGAGCCAGGCGCAGCTGAAGGCACATGATGTGAAAGTTAATCCCAAGCAAAATAGTGCTGATTTTTCTCGCCAGCAAGTGTTTGTGTATGCACTTGTGTTTGGTATTTAGGAACCCCAGAGAAAGGCCAGTTGGACGGAGACAGGGAAAGCTGCAGTAACACAAGCGGGCTGTTTTCTCCCGCCTTGAAAAGCAGGATTCCTGAAGACTCTTGGCACTATCCACCTGAGCGAGTAAAGTCAACACTTCCAATATTTTTCTTCTGTGGCTTTTAGGAGTTTGACGGGGCAAAGTAATGCTAGATCCCTCTTTCTGTCACTCCCTACCTTCCTGTTTTTGCTGGGTGTAACATCATCCACTCCTTGAGTTAATTATTTGTCATTTAAAATAAGTGACATAACTAGAATAAAAGATTTCACTCTGCTAAAAGGGAAGATGCAGGTCAGATTGATCACTTTAGACATTTCAACTGTCAGAAGGTGCATGCCATCCTGTAATTGCAAAGCAAATACACAAATCTGAGTGCATTTGAATGAAAGGAAATCAAATGTTATTTCTATACATAGGTACCATTCAAAGAGAATGTATGAATGAAGGAAATAAGATATCTGCATGAATATATTCATGAAGCTAGAAAGGCTGGTGGTTAAAGATAACTTCTGTATGGTAATGATGGCATGTTTCATCCAAAATTGGTTGATAACGGCAGTAAAGAAAGTTAAATCCGAAGTCGCTCTTACTCATGCCAGATTATACTTTACAACAAGTTTGCAACTGGTATGTTTACCATGTATAACACTTCGCCAGAAATAAACAGAGCAAGGATTTGCTGAACCTCTCCGAGTTAGTTGTGATGATTTCTGCCAGACGTGACAGGAGTACACCGCTGCAGCTTCACTAGTGGTGCTGTTATGTTACTGAAATATTACATTTTGCAGCAGAATAAAAAGAAAAATAAGTTTTGAGTTTAGTAAACAGATCTGACTGCCACTAAAATAGAAATGGATGTCAGCTGTGAAAGAGTCCAGAAGCCAACCTGCGGAACAGTCGCCTCTTTGAGGGGAGTAGAAGTAGGCAGATTTTCCGTTACCGTTACGTCCTCATCAATCCGGATATCCCTGTCAGGAATATGAGCAATCGATGAAGACGAGCATTGAATATGAGATATTCCATGGGTGATGATGTGTGCATCTTGGTCTTGGGAGAATCTTCTGATGCTGCATGCTGTTGCTGCTTAATTGGGGAGAAAAAATTATGTTTACTTCTATCTCTTAAGTCAGCTTTTTTTTCCTTCTTCAACTTAAAACGAACAAGTGAAGGAAATGATTAGCAGAAACCAACACTACCCAGTTAATTGAATTTGCTTGGTTCATTGCTGTTTATAATTCTGACAACAAAACGGAAAACTTTCTTCTTTCTTTCTTTGCCCCTCTGAACACACGCTTCTTTTTTTTCTTTTCTTTTTTTTATTGTGAATTTAAAAACCTTGGTAGCTACTTCTGGACCTGAACGTGCATGGACCAAAGCTGCTTCCCAGTGTGGGAATAGGATCCGAGGCAAAGATTCACACGGCTTATCCTGCAGCTTCCTGCACCCTGCTAGGCCTGCGTTTGTGAGCCACACATTTTGTCCAGATGCAGATGCAGCGTGATGGATGCGTGTGAGGTCTCTGTCTGTTTGCATTCTTAATACTTATCAATCTAGTCCATGGCGAATGTTTGCATTCATGATTGCTTGCTTTCTGTCTGAGAGCAAAGGACTTGACGCAAGGGTTACATATTAGCGACCATTTAAATTCTGCTCATCTCATTCGCAGATGAAATCTATGTGAGAACAAAATGCAAAGCAACTGCTAAAGGAAAAAAGACTTCTCTCACAAGCCAAGACAGCTTTCTGCTGCCACATTGACAGGATTTGTACCAATAAAGACATTTGGAGTGTTAACCCTTCACTGTCGTGTTGCAGCTTTACATAAGCGAGGAGTTTGGTAGCAAATGAAGACGTGACTGGCAGTTCCTTATAGCTTGTCATCACTGGTGACTGAGGACAGAAATTTAGAAAGCCTGCTCTAAGACTACTTGAGTGCTTGCATTTGTCAGTTAACTTGTGTGTTTAAGTGTAATGTAGGCAACCTCGCCAGCACTTAATAAAATAATTTGTGGTTTTCTCCCCCTGTGAGTTCAAAGCAGGTCCACGCTGTTGGCTGAGGGGTAGAGGTTGCTCTTGTGCAATGGAAAAATAAGACTGTGTTCCTGTTTTTTTTTTTTTTTGGGGGGGGGGGGGGGGGGGGGTCACGGCACTGCCTACCACAGCCAACCTTCAGATGCTTTGAAGGAGCATTCACCTCCCTTTCCCTTGAACCTCTCGTGCTCTTTAAAACTACCTACTTCCTCTTTTACCCAGCATCTTCTCGCCTGCCTCTCAAACTGTGGTCTGGGTCGTCCTCACTTCTACTGGAAATATTGAGTTAGGCACTCCGCAGTCCACCCACGAGGCCTGAAAACATTATTATTGAGGAAGTTTAAAATGTCAGCGTTTCATGTCTTTTTAATTGCCTCGTAACCCAGGTGGATTACGGCCTTCTCGTGAGACTTTGTGAAGGAGTCCGTGGTTCTGGCCATCTCAGGACTGTGGGTGTCATCCCTCTCTCTTTTACGCATCTTGACAGCACATGTAGAGGAAAGATTTCTTAAATGTGAAAACAGATTACAGCTTGACACGAGCAGGAATACATTTCCAGACTCTGCTCTGAAAATGTATAGTTGCCAAATGTAAGAAAAAGGACAAATCCAAGACAGGAAAATATTTGCTTTTCTGCCATAAGTTCATTTTTTGATCTAGTAAAATATGAAGTCAGGACTGAGGCTTTTTGGAAACTGATTTTTTTTTTCCTATACAACATAATTTATTGATCTTCAGCTATATGAGGTGCATATGAGGTGCATGAATCTGGATGTATTTCCTTTTGTCTTCTGTCTTTGATTTTAGATTGTTTTCTCTCAAACAGTTGAAAACCATCTACTTTCCATCATGATATTTAATATTAAGCTAAAATTTAGTTATTAATCTGTTCACAGAGCTATTCTTGTTAAACAGATGACCTTATAAGGGAAGGGCATCCATTAATCCATTTGTCGATAACAGATGTTAGGAATTTTGTTGCTTTGTTGATACAAGTTTATTATAGTTTTTTTTGTTTATTACATGCACAATAATAAAGATTAATTGATCATTGATTTTAACAATGTTTGATAGAGTACATTTCTAACAATGCTCATCCCTAGACTGAAAACATGCAGTTAATTAGAAACGCTATTGTTGTCATGAAAACCTTCAGTTCATATTGAGCAGCGTTTCTACTCTTGTACTGGTTCAAGTGCAGCAGCTGGAAGTGTGGAAATAAATTCAGTATATGTTAAAACGCCTTAAGTGAATTTCTCTATACTTCCGTGTGATGTGGTTCATGCATATTAACCCCGTTTAGCCAGAGACTGGTGAGTCACCAGTGTCTAAACTTTCTGCTTGCTCATGTCCTTTCCCTTCATCCCTCTCCGTCTGCCTCAAGTTTTCTCACCAAAGACACTGACTTTGCTGAACCCTCCACTGACAGAAAAATATACCACAACCCCTTGTATCAGCATTTTCCCCCCTCACTTTTTGTACAGAAGTGTACATGTTCATAAAAACAGATAGCAACAGCTTAACAACTTCCTGTCAGTCTGTGAGAACTGGCTTGACCTCAGACTGGACCTTTTTCCGCCCGTCGTCTTTGATCCTGTCCGGTTTTGTATCAGGTTGTGTTGATTCAAAAAGCTGCTGTCAGACTCGGGCCAGCCGTGTGGGTTTGGCCATCGAAACCGCTGCATTCCTCCGCTAGGAGTTCAGTCTTTCTCGCCTATACTTTCTCTTTCTGTCAGAGCGAAAAATCTGAGAATAATTTACTTTTGCGTGTTATGATATTCTATGGATCCCCCTGCTTGGACGTAGGCCACACAGGTGCTTTCAAATATGAGATATGTTACGATACATTGGATAAAAGCATTCGCTGAATTTAGGAATACCTTTCCAGGGAATTTGGGGTTTAGAATCATATACAAGGTTTTTAACAAGTGAATTAAGAAAACGGCAACCTTGCAATCCTGAGCTGCAGTCGATCCGTTTTTAAAGCTGCGGTGGATATCGGAGCGAGGGGATGGTGAACATTTTTTGGAAGGAAAGAGAAATTAGATTGTAGCAAAATAACAGGATATTTTTCATATTCAGTCTTATACACACACACACACACACACACACACACACACACACACAGTCACGCTCACACTGAACCTCTGAATAGGCTTTAAAAATTTGTCAGTGATCCCCCCCCGGCTAATGACACCCTCAGCTGTGAGAGTTGACCCCCTTCTGCCCTCGAGCCTCCCTGCTTCTTCTCCCCTCCTCCTCCTCAGTCGTTAATGAATGCCAGTGAGAAGCTTAGAGTACCCCACACCCCCATCTCCACCATCCTCCCTCACACACTCACACAAACTGCATGATCCTCGCCACCACCACAGAGGCGGACATCCTTAAGTGGAATTCTGGCCTCTAGTACGTGATCTGTGTTACCTGAGGCCTGTCAGTCATGTTGATTCATTTATACGGGCTAAAATGTGACTGTGTGCGTGTCTTTCTATAATGCTACAGAAAGGCTAGGGCCGCAGTGAGCAGCTCCGTCATCAGCAGAGGAGTAATTATGTTGAGATCTGCAGTTGCATGTCGTCCCGCTCTTGGCTCATGGCAGTCAACAATAAATGCAGCACTGTTGCTGTACAGCAGGCTGTAGCGACAGCAGGATTTGAGTTTGGTCCCCAGCTCGCTGTCATCTGAGACAATCCGGAAGACCTCAATTCACAACCAATTCTCTGAGTCTAGCTGCCACACCAACTCTCCGGAGTGGCGTAAAATGCTCCCAGTTGGGGTACAAAATGACTCAGCTGTCCCTCTCCTATCCTCACCTCCCCTGGCGCCCTCCTCTACACCCAAGCCAAATAAAGCCTCTCAGCAACTTCTGTTTTCCTAATCTGTGAACTCTGACAGAGGCAGCCACGCTTGAAAGAGAGACAACTCAACATGGGATGATCTCCCGGTGACAGGGAGAAGCTGAAAAAACGTTCCCTGGAATGCCTCTGCTGAAACCACTAGACCACCCTGTCATCTTCCTGTTTCTCTCCTTCTCTCAATCTGTCTTCCTGTCTTTCTCTGGTGCTCCGTCTATCCATCAGCCACCTATTTTTAATCTAACTCCCCCTCCCCCTTCCTCCATCATCTGCCTTCTTTAATTGGACTGTCACTACCTGATCTAAAACACTGAATCTCCTCCAACTTCCAAATGGAGTTGTCTTTTTGGCAAAGCATGACTTCTCATGCAGGGGGGCTTCCTCCTGTGTCTCCACCCCTCCTCCCTTACTTTTACTACTAATGAGTAAATTATTTAACACTGTGCTAGTTTAGCCACTGGGGATAACACTTAAGCATAATAGTGCTTTTATTGCAACGAATCCTCAAAGGAATGTTGAAGTGGTAGTTTGTATTTGTCACTATGCTCCATGCGGTCTTGACTTTTGAAATCGCCTACCTGCAACTCCAGAAGAAGGCGTTAATAATTTATTGTCACACTATGTAACAGTACTACTCCAGACCAAGTTCTTGTTTCAACCCCTGGTGTGAGACGCAAGTAAGTGCACCCCTAGTGGGACAAAGCAGTATTACAAGGGTTGCAGGCCAAGATTTGAAGACTCATAAATGACCCCGTTAATGTAGCATTGTTGTCAAAGTATTGATAACTTTGATGGTATTAACAGGAAACTGCTGTTGGGTTTGAAGGGAGGAGATGAAACTGAGGTTTGTCGCAGTATTGCAGCTTTTTTTTTTTTGCCTTGCCGATTTTCATATGTTAGTTTTACACAGAACTGTTAAGTGTGGAGGTGTGAAATCCAAGTGCGGGCACACAATGGAAGGCGAGTTAAAGGTTTATTTAGTGCTTGTAGGATCAAGGGGGGTAGGATCGGGAACAGGCAAAGCCTGTGCTGGAAGTGCAGGCGGTGAGACTGACGAGCTGAGTGTCTGGTGACCAAGGAACCCAGTGACTCAGGAAGGGAGAGCGCTGGTGCGGTCCTGGCGTGGCTGTGATGAGGAGTGGCGGTTGATGACGGGAGCAGGCAGGCAGATGATTCTCCGGAATGACATATGGGAAGGTTTCTAACAGGACACAAACACGGTTAGAGCTCAAGCAAGACTTAATAGGAAAACCTAACGACGGGCCTGAGAGCATTATGGCTGGAGTAACAACAATCCGGCACTGACTGCAGGTCGGAAGGGCTTTAAGTAGTAGAGACAACGACGTGGATCAGGTGTGCTGCTGGAGTACCGGCGTGGAGACGGGCCCTCAGATCACCAAAAGAACTGTCATCCATTCATATTCATATTATTTATACCCATCTATTCATACTCAGGCTCACGGAGGTCTGCTGGAGCGTATTCCAGCTCTCTTTGGGTGAAAGACTGGACCCTGGACAGTTTGTCTGTCCATTGCAGGCCCACACACATACAAACAACCACACAGAAACACATTAACCTGACGTGACTGTGGGAGGAAGTCAAAGCACCTGGAGAAAAGCGACATAAGCATGAACTTCCAAACTCCACTGTGGTGACACCTTTTCTTTTTTTTTTTTTTTTTTTTTTTTAAATTCAGCGATCAAATTAACTCAACTTGTCATTTTCAGCTGAAAATGTTGTCTGTACACCGTCCAACTTCCAGGTTCTCGTACGCCTCTCCGTTAGTTGTCTACAGGTTTCTTTGTGCTCATCTAACTGGCTGGTGACTCATATTTGCTTTATAGACATGATCTTTTGTAGACATGACATTGATCTTCTCACTTAACTCTTGGCAAGAAATGGTAATTCCTCAAAATGTCAAATTGTTGATTGAATGTCCCCTGGAACAATAAATGTGGCATCTAACATTCCGGCGTGGTATTCCTCATCTTCCTCAGCTGCAAGCCTGTGTCGTCCTGTCGCTACTTTAACCAGATTTAATAAAAGAAGAAGTATTCCCTCCCTGAGGGGGCCAGCAGCTTGTTAAACAAACTGAGAATGTTCATATCATGGACTCCTTCGACAAAAAGGATTCTTGGCGTTTTTAAGCTCATCTAGTTACATTTTTGTGCTGAAAACTTGGCAGAGCTTACAGACCTGTAAAGATTTTGTGGAACCGGCTCACATCTTGCAGATTTTAAAGCGCTTTAGAGCATGTTTTAAGTTGGTAATAAAGCGCAGACCCTCCCTCCCCGCTCGCCTTTTGTTGTGTGGATCATCTCAGAGAACTGTTAGCACGTGCTACAAGGTCAGCATTTATTTCAGAGGGCAGACCGTGTCAAATACACACTCTCCTGCCAGTTGCGCCTGACAGCCCCGGACCCTGGAGGAGCCTCCAAGCAAGCTGAGCCGCACATGCAGTGCGCCATATTTAGTCATCTTAATACCTGGCATGGGCCAAGGCAGTCCTCCACCTCAATCTGTCTCCCTTGTGTTTCTCCCTCCATCACCCCTTTCATTTTTGTCCTTCCCTCAACTCCCTCCATCTCTCACTTTCCCCCTCTCTCCCACTGCTCCCATTCATCTCTGTCCTCACTCGCCCTCCCTCGAGTAATTCCAGCTTTATCACTGCCGTGGCCATCACTGCTTCTTGCTTCCACCACTTTTCCTTCTTACTAACCAATTTTTTTTTCTCCTTTCAGTTATTTTCATTTCTGCCGTTGTTCCAGCTCGTTTTCTGTCCCTCTTCTGTCAGGGTCCCCCACCAGCAGAGCGTTTTCCTAGATGAACATGCTGGTGCTGGTAGCTGGGTCTGAATGATAATGAGTTGCTAATTCTGTCAGCCTTCTCTCCATGACCTACCCAGTGGGTGTCAAGCCTGCCAGCTTTACCACAGCTAGTCTTTTGATGGAGTGTTATGGCTGATCAACTCCCAACTGCTTGCCTACTTTAACCTTCGTGTCCTTGGACCCAAATCATTGATTTGTCTGTGCCAACTTTGATCAATCTATCTATCTATCCTGGCAAAAAAAAACAAAAAAAAAAAACAAAACCTTTCTAATGAGCAGGCCCACAAAATTGTAGTATTATGCTCTGATTTCTAAGCTGAACAGACTAATACCAACATGGTCATATAATGTCATAGTAGGCCAGTTGGGATGCTATAAAAGCATTATTAACCCATTCAAACACCTGTTTAACCCATTAAATGATTAAATAATGATTTGATCTAGAATAAAGTCTAAGTGTGAACTTAGACTTTGTGATCAGTGATCAGTTTCTCAGATAGGAAGCTACTATATTAGTTCTCTGTTCTATGCAGTTCCCATCAATATTTCCCTCGAAAAACCAAACTGCGGATTAGAATTGGCTAAATAGCTGGGCTTAAGCACTGGAGCGTAGTGGAGTGGTCCTATTACCCAGCACGTAAGAAAAGAAAAAAACTTCTCTCAAAGCTGTCTGTCTGGCTTCCCCTCTTGACCGAAGTGGATGCCGAGGCAGCCTTTTGTTCTACCAAGAAGATGGATGCTGTAGTTTAAAAGGGGATGTGAGGGTAGGAGGAGGTGTATGTGGGTCATTGTAAATTGATGAATACCTATCTGAGACATTTGGGGTGCCTTTTCAACCCATCAGATGTCTGTGGTGAAATGGGGTTCTTCTATTTTTGACACCCAGGGATGTTAAAAGGGGATTAAGGAAGGAAAAGGCCCGAGCAATACTTCTTTGTACCAAGACTTTTTCTTTTCTTCTCTTTTTTGAAACCTCCTCAACCTTTTCTCCTTATGTACCAAATGACCTCCCTTCTATCTTTAAGCATATAAAATCCATCCATCCAGGTCCCTATGTGGGTCAAGAGATTTGGAAAGGCTTAAATGGAGTGCAATAGCCTCAACTCCTCTCATGTAGAGAATAATCCTAAAACAGGAGAAGAATCCCACTTTTGTTGAATTGCTTGGCTCGGCATGTGAACACAATGCTGCCGGCTCTCGAGTCACCATTGTTCTACATCAGTGTTGCAACAGTTGATTCTGTGTAATATTCCTAAATCAAACTGTGAAAGTATACAGGCGTGTATGTAAGACTTATTTATTTATTTTTTTTGTCTTCAGTTGAAGCTCTTTCAGCTGAGGTTTGACCAGGGTCACACCACCAGAGGATTATGGGGTGACATGTTTTCTGCCATGCTTTTCAAGCATGACCAGAAGGCTTGACCAGCTTTGACCTGAGTAGAACAGCATTGAAATTCAGCGTACAGTTACTTGCAGCCACTAATGTCTCTTTAAATGGTCGCATCTTTTCTCTAGGACCCCTCACCCAAGTGTCTGACCGTTTGACAGGCTTTTAGACAATGAAAATGTTCACTTAGAATTATACAGTATAAAAGACCTTATTTAATTTCCTTTACAAGGGCAAGTTTAATTTGGTTTTCAGGACACATTGCCTTTTTTTTGTGCAGAAGATTAGTGTCACTTTCCATCTTATATCCTATTATGGTAAAAAATATCCTTCTGACATTGACCTTTCTGTTTATTTCTCTCTCGTACAGGAAACACTGTGGTCAGCCTGGAGCGACGGGTCACTGAGCTCAGACACTCTTCATCCATTGATTCACAACTATACAGACATAAGGGGAAGTCAGACACAGACGCGTTTCTCCAGAGACACATTAATACTTTAATTCTTGCACAAAGTCTCTCTGTCAGACACAAAGCCTTATCTTTGCATAAGTGCCGCTGCATATTTAAACTGAGGCCCTCTAAGCAGGATGAGGGACCCTTGGAGGTGCCTGCTGGGCCTATTCCTCCTGGTATGCTCAGCCTCCACCCACAGCGCTACCAATCCTTTTGTAGGGCAGCAGACCCCTTTAGACCCTTGCTATGATGATACAGGTGCATCTCGCCGCTGTATCCCTGAGTTTATCAATGCTGCCTTTGGGAAGGAGGTGATGGTGTCCAGTGTGTGTGGCAGACCCCCATCCCGGTCCTGCAGTGTGGTAGAGCGTGGCGATGAGCGACCTTCTGTACGAGCATGCCAAATCTGTGATGCAGCTGACCCCCGCCGTGCCCACCCTGGATCCTACCTCACTGATCTCAATTCAGCCCATAATGTCACCTGCTGGCAGTCAGAGAATCTGAACACCTCTCCACACAATGTTACTCTCACCCTGTCGCTGGGGAAAAAGTTTGAGATCACATATGTTAGCCTACAATTCTGCTCACCGCGACCCGAGTCCCTGGCCATATACAAGAGCATGGATTATGGCAAAACCTGGATGCCCTACCAGTTTTACTCCTCGCAGTGTCGACGTATGTACAACAGGCCCAACAGAGCAACCATAACCAAACAGAACGAGCAGGAGGCTCTCTGTACAGACGGCCACACTGACCTCTACCCACTTTCTGGAGGACTCATTGCTTTTAGCACACTGGATGGACGACCTTCTGGTAAAGACTTTGACAACAGCCCAGTCCTTCAGGACTGGGTCACGGTTACAGACATCCGAGTCGTCTTCAGCCGACCCCAGCTGCCTCGGGAGCTTTTAACGGGGCCGGGAAGCAGTAATGCAGGAAAGGACGATGACCCCATGGCCATAACGTCAACGCTGTCAACGTATTTCTATGCAGTGGGGGACTTCCAGGTGGGCGGAAGGTGCAAATGCAACGGTCATGCCTCACGGTGTCTGAAAGACAAGGAAGGCAAACTGGTGTGTGACTGCAAACACAACACAGAGGGTCCTGAGTGTGACCGCTGCAAGCCCTTTCACTACGACCGGCCGTGGCAGAGGGCCAATGCCCGCGAGGCTAACGAGTGTCTGCGTAAGTCTTTCTGTCTCAATCTTTATGTGCTTTTAAACATTTGCCTGCAGATATCTTTCTTTTTGCAGTGACAGCAAATAATAGATTTTTTTCTTAGAACTGAGAAATTTTCTTCCTTCCTTGCTTGACCTTCTCAGCGCCTAGTTTTATGATACAATAGCCATATGAAGTCAGGCCAAGTTAATATACACGCTCAAAGGGTAAAAACCACCATTCAACATTTCAGACATCTATTAAATCACACTAACCTGCAGTGGCCCAGAGACATTTCACCGAAACACAAACATCAGATTAACATTAAGTTCATTTCAGTGGCGTCTGCAACTTCAAAATAACCAACAACAAGAAAATTATTTGCACATGAGATGCAGAACAATCACGTAAAAGAGATTACCCAATATGCAGAACCTTTAGTTTGACCAAATGGAAACATACCCAGTAGCAGAGAAAAGAGTTGTCTATAAAAAGACCAAAACAAAAGTTCAACTTACATTAAAGGTGACTTTCAGCTCTGTTCTAAAACTGAAGTTTGCTCTGATGTCTGTTGTTGGAATGTTGCTTAAATTTGAATTTCTAACTTCATATTTCTAAACTGCTGAAGTGAAGGGATGATATTCTCTTATGATCAAAAGTGTCATTTTACTGACGACAGTCATTTTTAAAGTCTGTAAACTGCAGGACGCTTAGCTCAGAGACGACTCGTGGATTCTATTTTTGACTGTTTGATCACCGCTTCACTCTGTTCAAATCAACAACAACCAAGCAGATTAAGCTGATTTATTGAGCATCTTCACGTGAGCTGATGGTGACCACAACCTAATAGAGACACACGTTTCATACAGTGATGTCAGTGCTCCCATAAACCTCTTGGATTTATCCGTTAAAGATTTGAGCTTTCAACCATGAAACACTTGCGGGCAAACTGCTTTAACTAAGTCATCTAGTAATTTTATTTGGCGTTGTTTTTATTTGATCTCAAAACACGCAGAGTGAAAGTCATCCAATCCTGCTCTGAAACTTTGCCATTTTGTGGCATTTTTTTTAAACAGATTATCGTTGGAGTATGGCTTTCAGTGAGAGTGAGGTATTTTCCTTCTGATGTTTATTAGATATATCACTTTAATCGCTCAGCAAGGAATTTGAGTTTTCCAGCATTTATTCTGAAATATGTTGGAAAATAAATAGACATCAGTGGAGGTTAATTCGGGTCAATTTTGCGTTTCATAGAAATTTGTTAGGGTAGGAAAATAAAGCCATATTAGAAACCACTGTACCCCTTTTAGCCTTTCCCTCTAATGAAATGAAATTGGAGATAGAGAGTGAAAAACAAAAAAAGAAAGACAGGAGTAGTGCATTGAAAAACAGTGAGTATTTTTCTAACATGCTGCAGTTGCCCGGTGAGCTGGCCTGAGATAATATTTAGCTCTGTGCAGCGCCAGATCTGTTGAAGGGCCCCGGGAGTGGGAGAGGGGCCACTTTAACATTACAATGGCCAACAAACCCAAACTTTTTTCACCAGACTTTTTAAAATATCTTTCAGCCCACAGACACATGAACATTCACCAAACACATGCACACGCACAGACGTCTAACCTCTTCTACAACAATATCCTGTCAATCCCTCAGTGTTTTCTACCTCATACTTTTGCACACGTCCCTTTTTAAAATGTCCCATAGCTGTTTCTGAAGTGTTACACCCACTTCCTGTAGATTTCTCCTCTGTGGGATTGATATTTCACTTCGATCCAGAATTTCTGGAATAAACAACCTGACTGCACTGGCCTGTTCCAATGACCTAATCCCAGTGTTGTTGCACTGTGTTAATTGCCTTTGGGTAGTTGCACGCTATACCTGAATATATCTCCAGACGTGCCAAAAAAGCCTTTCTCAGTTGTTCCCAGATTTCATGTTCCCAAAGCCTCTTTACTGCTTTTTTCCGGTAGTACTGCTTCCAAAATATTCTTAAAACAGCAGTAGGGTCTTAAAAAGGCTTTATAATGCATATTAAATGCATTTCTTATTTCTAAAGCACCAGTCCCTTTGTTGATTTCTCAGCGCGTTTTTCTTTTCCGACACCGTGCACAAATGGGGGGCTGCAGTGTGAGCCCTGAGGCATGTCACTGTGGGAGGGAGGTGTGAGTATTTAGACCGGAAAAGTGTGTAAGAGTGGCAAGTCACAGAGGCTAGGAGTCCCAAAGGTATCACGAGAGTCTCCACGAGGTCCTTCGGGGGGGTGTTTGGGTTGGAGAGAGAATCTAAAACAGGTCATAAGCCTTTTGTGCAGTGGTGACAAAGTTAAGCTGACTGGGAGTTGCTTTGTGGGTAATTAGAGAATCAGAGTAGAGAGTTCTTTTACACCCTTCTGCAAGACCTTTAAGAAACATTTTACCAGTCTTAACATTGTTTTTTTTTTGTTTTTTTTTTATCCTGCACAAGAAAACTGTCTGTAAGAGGCTCATTTGATTGTTCAAGGGTTTCCCAAACATCTGACATACCCTGCACTAAGATTACTGTCTACTCTCTTGGCAAGATTGTGCACTCTCTCCAGACACAAGCCACACACACACACACACACACACACACACACACACACACACACACACACACACACACACACACACACACACACACACACACACACACACACACACACACACACACACACACACACCCATCTACCACCTCCCTCTCTATGAATCCTGCCTCATGACTTTGGTTTACAAATCCCTGCTGAAGCAGTCAGAGAGGGCAGCCTCATAAAGGAGCGTGTCTGTTTGTATTGAGGGAGACATGATGGAAAAAGCTGTGATTTATCTACCAAGACTTTGAGCCACAGGACAGAATGAGGAAACATATGGATAAGAGTTCTTTGGTTTCTGGTTGTGATGGAGGACTCATTTTAATGTTGGCACGGCTGATTTTACAATGTAACTATTTTATTTTGACCAATTAGCGCGTGAGGAATCGTCTCACGTCGTAATCGAGTATGTCAGAGTCAGCGTGAGTCCTCTCGTGGAGTCGATGACAGTGCGATTCTGAGTAGATGATCATTTATGATGCAGCTTTGTGGCAGCTTTCTGCTCTTAGCTCTGTCTGCAGCCATCTTGGCCCTACTTGGCCACGGCACCAAGCTGTTCTGTTTTGCAGCCCTTCCTTTCCCTTATTTGTACTCAAACAGCAGGAAGTCCAGAGCACTGCCCTGGGACACTACGAGCTCAAAGCCAGACACCGTCTCTCCCTAATGGACCAGCCAAGCCAGGTCTGCTCCCAGTGCTGCGCCAGGCACACTGCTTTTCATTCATAACATGAAATTCGAAGGTCACGTGAAGGCTGTTTGAATTACTATTTGGCCTGATGTGCCAGAAATGAAGGTGAGCTGCAGCTGGAAGCAGAAGCGGGTGTTCCTCCTCTGGTGAGGTGTTTGGGTGTGGTGTTGAATATTTTGTGTAGGAAATTTGACAACCCAAGTCCGGTTGGACATGAGTAAGATATTGTCCTGTTTTTGCAAAAGAATGTGAGTTTTCTTTGAAATGAAACCAGTCAACCGCAGAACGTTCACTGCTGAGTCTCATTATGCATCAGATCATGTCATCACCTGTAGGAAAGCCCACATACTGTATATAGGTTCTTACCTCTGAAAAACTTATAGCCTGTTATGCAATAAATGCTATTAGATCATGTCTGCCACGCCAGCGAAATATTACAATGTGAATTTTACTGGACACCAATGACCAGCAAAACAGTTGGATTTTGAAGTTGCAAGCATGTTTGTGAATTTTTAATGGATATTTTGTGGGTTTTACAGGGGTTGAGCGAACTGAACTATTAACTGGAACTAGGGAGACATTGACAGATGGGGTTCTTGAAGAAAGTGTGTGTGTGTGTGTGTGTGTGTGTGTGTGTGTGTGTGTGTGTGTGTGTGTGTGTGTGTGTGTGTGTGTGTGTGTGTGTGTGTGTGTGTGTGTGTCAGAGAGGCCAGCCAGGAACACATGGATATGAACGTAGCTCAGATGAAGCTCCAAGATCTGCTTGGCAGAATTGGAAACTCAAAGACTACAGAAGTTTAAAAAATTAAAGAAAATAAAGAAAGGGGAGACAGATGGGTGGTTGATGCTGATTAGAATTTCAAAATATAACCTCTTCGCCCCCTTTAGAAAATACGACCTCCAATGTAACAGCAAGCAGAGGTCAAGCTCATGTTCCAGTCAAAGAGCAGATTCATCAAGACATTTCATTTTTTAGGCCTGACAGTCGCACTATGACCTCAGCTTTAAACACGCCCCATTCGAAAGCTTGGCTCATGGCTGTGCGGCTAAATAACCCGGGTAACGGGAACGGCACAACTTATTGGATTTTTATGCTACTTGTGACACAATGTTGTTTGGTCCTGATAAAAAAAAAAAAATCAAAAACAAAAAAACAATGCTGACATCAACAGAGATTGTTAGAGAACTTAGTTATGGATCAAGATCAAGATGAATTATTCAGAGGGCATCATGATATGAGAGACCTATCTTGACGTTACAGAATATGGTATATTGGGCGTGTTCTCTCGTTCACTAAGTGACTTAAAGAGCTCTCCACCCCCCACCCCAGATACTCGTCTCTGGAGGCCAACAGTGATCCGACACTCAATTACTTACAGCGCGACTCTGAAATGAGCTGGAGGTGTGTGTGTGTGTGTGTGTGTGTGTGTGTGTGTGTGTGTGTGTGTGTGTGTGTGTGTGTGTGTGTGTGTGTGTGTGTGTGTGTGTGTGTGTGTGTGTGTGTGTGCGCGCTGAAGGGGGGATGTTGCGCAAAAGAAAGTGATTTTTGCAAAAGAAACCTCTGGTGCTTTCACATAATTGCACAGCGCAGAATTTCACTCTAAAATAATGCCTCGGGGGTAGTTGGATTAGAACAAAAGAGCTAAAGCACAGCGAGGCCAACAAATATAAGACACACAAACTTTATTTTCTGTGTGCACACTGTTATCTGTAACAAGATTAATATTAAGTGTGATTTGTTTCTACTGTAGCTTTGCTATTGGCGTTTTCTCCCTCTGTCCGTGTTTCTGCCTTGGCCCTTGGCCAAGCCTCAAAGGACTAATGCGTTCTTCAGTCTGAGAAGCCAAACATAAAGGCTCTGTGGCAGCAGCGGAACATGGTAAAGCAAATGTTGAGGACAGCAAAGTGTCAAATAACAGGCGCTAATGTCGGCGAGGTTAAAGTGCTGGATTCTTGAGAAATGCTCTTCGGCTGCCTGAGGCCAAGTTTATGTACGTGTGTTTGGGTTTGTGCATAAGCATCGCCATGTGCATGTGTGTGAGCCACATGCAATCTAGTCGTGCAACATAGCGTTTCATCGTATTGCCAAAGCAAACTGGGGAAGCTGCCAACTGTGCCCACCCTGCTCTCCCAGACCCAGAGTCACTCTCTCCCACAGATGGTAGCAATCACCTCCTGAGGTGCCCGTCGCTGCCTGCGCGCTCTTCCCCTCTGTCTGTGTGTAAATGACTCTTGTCAAAGATCAACTCTTTGGCTGGCCTGGTTGATTTTTTTTGTTTTGTTTTGGGGTTTTTTTTCTTCATGCATTTTCCTCTTTTTGCTGAAATCAGCCATTTCCCTCATGCTACCGAATTCTTCATGTTTTGGTGCAAGACATGTTTTTCTTCGAGGATAATCCAAGCCCTCCGTGCTGCATGCAGGAAAAATGTGTTTATTTTTGCAGAAGTGCTTGCAGCAACCACGTTTAGAGCCTGTATCAGTAAATGCATATCGGTCATTTTAACACTTTTTATGTCTGCTGAATATGATTTATTTGTATTTTGTAAAGAAAAACAATAGAAAATGTAGAAAAAACAATCCCAGGTCAGATTTTTGCATGTATATCATTCAGAGGAGTGCAAAAATCACATTCTGTTTTTTATCGTTTTTTACATTATTTAATTTCGTAAACTGAGGAAAGAAGTTCTGCTGTATACCTAATTAGAAATATGCTAAAAGCTAGTAAAAGTAAAAAGTAATCACATTTTAACATCAACAACGGTGCTTCAAAGGATAATAATTTGATTAGAGCTGCAGTTCTACCATTTTTGTTATTTCTAGCCACGGTAGGGAATTTATACAGCGTGTTTCATCTGTCACTTTCCATTTTTATTCCTTGTCTCAGGCATGTATTGCATTGCTCTGGATGGACTTCATCTCTGTACATGCCAAGAATAAAAGCTTTGGGAGAGCAGTTACAGTTTACTTTGGTTTATTCTGATAATTTAATTGCACATCTTCTGCTTTTCCCCGAATGCAGCATTTCCCTTGTAGGGGTTAAAAAAAAGTGAGACAGACAGAAATGGAAGGGAAAGGCAGGACAGAGATAACAATGTTTAGATGTGGAGAAGTGAAGTGGACCAGTGAGAGGGAACAGAGCTCAGAACTCAGCTCTCCACTGACAGAAGACCCCCCAACCTGGCAACCCTCCAGTGTAATCTTGTTAAAATCTTTGCCTGTCTGATACCATCCAGAGAGAGAGTGAGGGGAGCTGGGGGAAAGTATCAATGAGAGAGTGGGCTGAGAAAGGAATCGAGTAGAAAAGAATGAGGGGTAACCAGTAAAAGTATTTGCAGTGAGGGTCTTATGAAAGTAGGAGGGGAGAGGGAAGGAGGCTGATGGGAGAGGAATTAAAGAGACTTCAGGTTCAAAAAGGCTCCCAAGAACTTGCTCCCAAACCCACGGTGTGAGGCTAACCACAGAAACCAGCAGAAGGAGAGAAGGGCTGAAATGTGGTGTCAGAGCTAGAAGTAAAAGACATGTCTGTGTGGACAAAGAGGGAAGAGCAAGAGAAGCTAAAGTGGTACAGAGCGTCTCGTGTACCGCCCAGTATAAACGCTCTCAGCAGGCCCAGAGTTGTAGTTTCCTGTCAGCACTGTTCTCGCAGTTCCTAAATCTTTGACACAGCTTGTTGTCCACAGTTCATTGGAGTTTACCGAACCGGCAGACTTTATATCTGTTTAAGACGCCCCCCCCCCTTTGTTGTGCCTCGACTCAATCTATTCTTATCATTCTGAGGGCAGCTACTACTGTAGCTCATGAAAAAGTCTACGGTGGCTGCACGAACACAGGCTTGTGTGTTTGCCTGCACTGAACACCGCCTTGGCTCTAATGAGGAGCTAATTAACCGGGTGTTCCCCTTGGTGCCCTGAGCAGGTGGTTGGAGCAGCCAGGTGGAACCCAGCCCAAACATACACACACCACACACACCACACATACACACTGCACACTGGCACGCATACACACGTCATGGCGGAAGCCCACATACCAGAGCCTGTTTGGGAGAGCACCCAAGGAGTGAAGCAGCAGGTCTGGACCACGGCCTGGGCCAGGAGGGGAAAGGTGGTGGTATGAGCCCTCCAATTTTCAAGGACCAATTTTAGCCATGGGATTTGGGTTTTGCAGAGGCGTCCAAAATCAATTGGCTGTGCTTACCGGCCTGGCTTTGTTCAAGCTGCAGGAAAAATGAGGTTAGATTTATCCCTGACATATGGAGTGAAGGAGAAGCGGTGCACTCCACAAACACTTTTATTTGTTGAGTACAGTCTTTAAGGGCCAATTTGTCATAGCACACTTGACCGACCAGCCGGGAAGCGTGTTCAGAGCACATTTACATGTTTGGGCACCTGCTATATTCGCTGAAAACAGAGAGGTGTGTCCTGCTGCGCCGTCTTACTTGAAATAGTTCCCGTTCTTTAAAAAAAAAAAGAAAAGAAAGCTTTACATACAACAGGTCATCAGTTTGATGACAAGGTAGTGAAATGCTTAACTAACTTTCCCAGCAGTTCTTACTCTCCCTCCATCCCCCAATCTATTTTGGTCTCAACAATCCTCTTTGCCAAACCTGTAGCTTGGGTTTGTTGTCTGATTTCCACGACAACCTGAGAAACCGACTCTGTACGCATCCATCAGCTCTGACTCTGACCCGCAAATGCAACTGCCTTTACCTCAAGATCTGAGACTTTTCAGATGGTCCACCACCCACAGAACTCTTTTCCATCCTGAAGATGTCTGGGTTTTGTTTTTCAACAGATAATAATTAGTATTCAGCGAGACTTTGATGAATTTAAAAATGGCCTTCAACAGTATTTAGTTTTCCCCGCTGAGTCTGTGGTGTATGTTTGTGTGTACAAGCACTTCAAAACGAACCTATAAACATTCCTAGGTACTTGGGCAGCTGTAGCTCTAAGCTGGAGGTAACTGAAAGCAAACATAGCCATTCTCCTTAATTCACCAATAATGTGTTCTGTTCTGCAACCATTTGCATTCATGTTTGCCTTTTTCTCTCATATCTTGAGCTACTATTTGTGCTGCACTCTAATTCTCTCACTCTTCATGTGTCACCAAGGGTCTGGTTGGTGTTAAAGCCATCACAGACACATGCTAAATCATTTAAAGGTTAAATCTGAGGCGCTTTCCCTACATTCTCCACACTTGAACATATCCTCTCTTACTTCAAACTTTAGTGGCTGATCTTGTTGCACAGCAGTAAATTGAGAGGATGCCTTGAGAAGGCCGTCAGAACTTCAGCTGGGGGAAAAAATGTGCTCCATCGCTTTCATGTTCCGCTACAAGGTGTTAATGGACACAAGTGCTTACAGCTGTGTGTCTGTTTGAGATGCTTGATCATAATCGCGGTCGTCCCTCCACCACAGCAGACCGGATCTTATGAGCTCTTTGACACATTTCTGCTCAGAAGAAGTGGGGCAGGACATTTGGATGTTAACGTGCATGCAGGCTTATATGCACAGAGAATGAACCAGTTACATCATCGGTGTATCATCAATTTGCTGTGTGTTGTTTTGACATTTAAAGCACAGATTAGCCATATCTGTCCAACTAAGAACTCACTGAAGATAAGAGACTTTGAACCCAGTTTTCCTTGGATTTCCTTCAGTATCCGTCTTGGCCATGGCTGTACTAAAACTTGCCTGTACATCAACTGCACAATTCTCCAGGGTCAAGGGCCAATTCTGATCTTGGACTTTCCAGTCCATCAAAGCGGAGCAAAGAAAACCAGCACTGTCTCTACACAAACACTGCTGCCTTGATATGAATTTATACATAAAACAGCACTTCATTAGCAGCAGAATTCCATACAAATTGGGCCACATAATAACCAGATGGAATTGGGAAACAGTCTGGGAATGTGCCCCCCACTCCTTCTTCTCTCTCTCTCTCTCTCTCTCTCTCTCTCTCTCTCTCTCTCTCTTTTTCTCTCTCTCTTTCAGGGTCTGGTATAGGGATAAGTGGGCCTCTTTCCCAACCAGGTGCCAGGCTTCCTTTTTCAGTGTGAATGGAGATGCTAATTGTTAACTACCTGCATTATTGCTTAAAAGCAGACTTTGTTCATTTTTACTTGTTACTCTTTGTAAATGCAGCCTTTTTGAACGTGACCCTACCTTCTAGTTGCTCCTGAGTAATTCTGCATTCGATGCACCTGGGATGTGCGAAGCTGGAACTCAGCGCGATATTTGTGCAGCGCGATTCAGACGGCATGACATTTTAAAATGCTTCAAATCAAATTCAAGATGAAAATTTGCCTAAAAGTATTTCAAGAAAGCAGATCAGGATTAAAAAATGCCCTGGAATGCAACATTACAGCATAAAGTTACCATGAGATATGAGAGAAATAAAATGCAACAGTAACTCTTCCACATCTCCACGCAACCCTGTGGACAGCTGATTTGTTGGTGAATTTTATATGCAAGTTCTCTGCTGGCAAGAGAGCGGTTTTAACTAAGAGTGTGTGTATGTGAGTCTGTGATTTAACGATTTAAACCGATCACGCTCTTCAGGTCTCGGTCATGAGCTGTCATTAGTGGTGTCATCATTATCAGTCTTTTTAAATGACTGGAAAACTCATGTGTCAGATCATTTCACTTCATTTAACTGCAGGAGTGACCCTCTGATGGACTGGGTGAACTGTCTGAGGGTGTACCTTGTTGTAGGGTTTAAAAAAAACCTGCATAGGATGGAAGGAAGAGTAGAAGAAGAATGGATGGAAAACATAATTATAAAAACGACTGCGGCTACAGCAGTGAAAGTATGATGATGGGAAACGTTTTTCGAGTCTTATTTTGAATATATCAACGATAACTTAACAATGAAACTAATGACTTAAAATTAAGATTTTTAAATCTTCATATGTTTATAATGTATGTTGTGCTTTTCTGTAATAACAATATCAAATAAAGTATTTCCAAGTTTTTTGAAGTAGTTCTACAACTTTTTCTAGTAAGTATGGTAACTGTAATTAGATTACATTTCTGAAATTTGGAAAAGTTATGTTGTTGAAGAATTCCAGCCAGTCACTGCATTGCACAAAAGGAAAAAAAAAATCCACAAACACATCAACATAAAAGCTTCCGGTTCTTTTGTCAGTCTGATTTTTTATTTTTTTTACTCACCATTGTTGTGTCTTATTCATTTCTAAACATTTGGTGTTTAGAAATAAAATCTGTGGTTTCTTACAAAGTCGTTTCTGATGAAAGTCCTCTACAGGAATAGCACCTATATTTGAGATGCCCCCACGATCCTCCTTTGCCACAGCTGTTGACATATTTGGTCAAAGGTGCTGCCGTTGTTCATCCTTTTCTAATTTAAGATAACTTTGTGCCGGAGCTCTGCAGCAGCCGACTTTGAAGCCACGGCCAAATGTTCGTGTCCCAGGTCTGATTCTGATTTAACCGGCAGAGACTCTGGATCAAACGCTCTTACACAAACACGAAGGGAAGGTTTCACAATAGACTGCTGAAATCTGAAGCTCACATGCAGAGAGTGACCAGAGTTTATCAATAATGTCAGAGCTGGTGGATGAAGGGGGGGGGGGGGGGGTTACGCAGTATGAGTGGAAAGACTTGTGGGACAAGGTGACATCAACAACTCTGCTTGCCTCATTTGGGAAGCGACTGGCTCGAGCCCGCTCCTTTATCTGAAACGCTCTCACTTTTAATAAATCTTAGAGGCCTTTTCTCATCAGTGATTCATGAAATGAACGTCTTTCTTTCTAGAGATTAATAACCAATGGACTGAGAAAAGCTGAGTTCATTAATTATGAAATGGAGAAAATGAGTTCTGCAAATATCACTTTTGATTGATGATTTCTGGAATGGCAGCCAAGCACACGGCTGCCGTGTAGATTAACTGCTCACTATTATGCCGCTTTACTGCAAAACCTCTCCCCGTCTCCCGTGATGTTTCACTCCAGTGCAGAGTTTTCATGCACATTTCATGTGGGCGGGTTTTCATATGGTAAATACGCAGAGGAAATTGTGTGCTTTAACTTTTACTCCACATACCTTTGTTGATGTAATAAAACTTCTTTCCTCTTACCCCTGCAGCGTGTAACTGCAACCTCCACGCCCGCCGCTGTCGATTCAACATGGAGTTGTACAAGCTGTCAGGGAGGAAAAGCGGCGGGGTCTGCATGAACTGCCGTCACAATACCGCTGGGCGCCACTGCCACTACTGCAAAGAGGGCTTCTACAGAGACATGGCCCGGCCCATTACTCACCGACGAGCCTGCAAAGGTAGCAAGAACAAGTCTGTGTAGTAGCTTTTTTTTAGACTGGAAATGTCAACACATAGTTTTCCAACATCATCTGTGACTTTTACTTCTCGGAAATCAATATGCAGTCCAGCTGACCGCAGAGCCGCAGCATTCGTTTCTCTGCTCATCTATGACAGTAATCACTGCTCAGATTCCTAAATCTTTCATCTGCCATCGGAAATATGCAATAGAAAGGCTTTATGGGGAAGGTATTTATAAAAAGGATCATTTTGTGGTGCATCAATCATTAATAGAGTAGCAAATATTTATCCATGCTTTCTAAAAGCGCCACGGATTATTTATGACTTTAAGTTCAGTTTGAGTTTTCATTTGGCAGTGTGCTTTGCCAAAAAACAAATTAAGATCTTCTAACCTTGGTAAAAATTGTGTAAGCATGTCATTTCTGAAAAAATGTTAATGCTAAACTATGATGCAGTCATGATATTTTGAGTTGAGGCATTTTGCTTATAATAGTAGAAAGAAATCAACTGATACTATGTGTAAAGCTTTTTTTTTTTCTTCCCAATCCCATCAAATGTTTCCCCATACCCCACACACCACATAATATATTTTCACCTAGGCGTCTCTCATGGAAAAATATATTTTAGTATTTCACATTTGCCATGAATATTTCTACCAGATATTGTACTGGATGCATCACAAAGATAATATTAATTTTCTGTACTTGTTGCTCGGGAAAATATTAAAATAAACAGCAGAGGAGGAGTGTTTTTCACTCTGCTGATCCTAATAATGGCAACGAAACACTCCTAGAACATAAAAAACCAACATCAGTGAGAGCTGCCAGCGCTTATAGCTGTTAATATCGTTTGATTGAAAGTTCACAGTGAGAATCTCTTGCTGGCTTCCGCTCAGTTTTCCTTCTGCGGCCGGCTGTTTCAGTAACTCAATACTAGCAGGTTAGAAATGGCACAGAATCAGGCCACACTTACCCATGTTAGCTGCTCTAAGACGTCAGGCCATCCATCACGAAATGGCAAAGACTCCACAGCGACTTGGTCGCATACCTTCAGACGTAGATCATTTGACCTGTAATGCTCCAAAACAAAAAGTGAATGAAAAATGCCAGAGACCACATCAGTTCTGAGATCTGTGTCGCCCTCTCATCTTCCATTTCCTCCAGCACCTGGAAATGTAATTGCTTTCATACACATGCAAGCCCCTTGACACTCGAGGTTTTTCCCTATCAAAGCCCAGTGATCAGGTGATAAACAGTTTATCACCCTGCTTCATAAAGGCTCCAGATGTGACAAAAATGAAAGTTTACGCCCGAAAGCCTTAGCTGGGTGGGCTGACCTAATGATTGATCAGACCAATTCCCCGGCCTTCCAGGAGCTTTCGTTTCTCTTTTCTGCAGCCCTCCGTTTTTTTTTTATTTCATTTCAAGCCCCACAGATTGTTCATAACTACCACCCTCCAACTCCTCTCTGACTTCTGACTTTTCTCTCTCTGACTCATGACAAACATAATAACACCATTTGTCCTTCTCACTTTCTCTCATCATTGCATCCCAGACTTCATCTGTCAATTCTTCCACATTCTTTCTACATGTGTTAGGGTCACGATGGAAGTTAGAGGTATGGTGTGGCTGAAGTGGGCGAGTGTCGCATTTGAAAATGGGCAATAAAATGCAGGTGTTTTCCAAGGGGGAGACTGGAGTGGGGAGAGGTGGGGGCAGTGCAGACACAGAAAGGATGAATGGGCCATGTCTGTTTCTAATCAGGATCCTGCAAGATGGGTGTCCAAAAACACTGAAGACTATGTAAAGGTAATGCTGCTGATTCAACTCAATCTGTAAGATTCAAGAACTCCAGACGAATCGTCCAGGCAGCTGCATCTCCATGAAACGTTTACAGTGTTAAAAGCATGAGAACAGCCAGGCAAAAATGAAAGAAACACTTTAAATGTCACAATATAAGAATGCTCTAAAACAGTGTTTTTATATGAAAACAAACAACAAACAGCTGCTAGCCATTTAGCTCACAGATCATTAATCTATATATGTCTTAGTAATTGTTCATTTCTACCACAGAGGATGGGAATAATTGTTGTTGAAACAGAAAGAACGTGCAGTCTGGTAGTTAAAGCAGCACGTTGTCTATAGCAGGATAAAAATGTTGCCCCTGAAAGCAAAAAGCACACTTTTAACATGTGCAAATATTTTAACTCAACATGTGAAACTGAGCAGGAAAATAGCCTCAGAATGAATTAATAATGTGGTGTAGTTCTGTTGCAGCCCTTTAAGACAATGTTAATAACTTGTTAATGCTAATGTTTCTTTATAAAGGTTATATCAGCTGGTAATATATGCACATTTTAGCACTTTTTGGATTATTTGTACAATGAACGTGCAAGATCAACATCATTAACTGTTAAAGAAAATATTTCCACTTAAGAGCACAAATAACACCACCTTCTCCAAATGTGTAGACTGCCAATAACTGCAGACAAAGAGCAGCCACAACCAGCACACGAACACATGCAGTAAGGCTGAGCCGTTAAACTGGCCAAAAGTCTGTCAAAGGACTACAAATCCCAAGGCAGCGCCTGTCACGTCTGCAGTCACACAGGCTTGAAAAGTCATCAACAACTGAAGACATTTTTACAGCTTCTTAACTGGCTCTAGCCCCCACACATAAAACTTCAGAAAAACAGTCTGAGGAGGAGAGCTGGGCGGTGGGGATCAACACCACCAACGAACCCCCCCCCCCTCAATCTCCATCCTGCCTCTCTCAGCCAATTCAGATCTGGACAATGCTGGATGTTTGCTGAATAATGTGCACTTTGACAGTAAACTCTGAAGTCTCAACTGCCTTTGCCTGTTTACAATGAAGCGAGAATGTCGAACATAATTCACATCTTGTTTATACTGACCTGGCTGATGACCTGTGCTGCTTAGTGATCAGTGAGGAAACAATGGCCAGTCAGAGCTTTGGCACATGTCTCAGCAGGCACGAAAGACCAGCAGCAGACGAACATCCGGCAGATCAAATAACACGGGTTTATCCCACATGTGCTTTGGACACATTATTTCACATGTGGAATAAGCATCTTTAAAATCAGCTTCTAATTATTTTGATAAAGCTACCTTGTTGAGCACAATCAGAAACTTAATGGGTAAAAAGGTCCACAGCTCACTTCTATAGATCGTGTCTATGTGTGCTAATGAGCTGGGTTTTGTTTTAAGAGACAAACTCAAGGAATGTCAGAAATTCCCAAACAGTTCATGGGCCCTCTGGAACCTGGAATCGCTGGCAGTAGCTGGAGCTTTGACTGATGGGTGATGGTAAGGGTGGAGTTGGCACAGAGCAGCAAACGTCTACACCTGCTATATAGTATTTAAATTGTTTGTCTTTAGGTTTGTGACAGTTTAAGTAGCTGTCATCAAAGTCCAAGATTAGGTTTCTTGTCGGAGCTTGCGTGACTCAAACAATGGGACTTTTGCACACATGCTGAGGCATCAGATTTATGCTTCCTTGAAGCTATCTTCAAACAGATGGAAAAGCTGAACATGTTAATCTTTCCCCACCCACCCTGAGGTCAGATTCAACCATTTCAGCATTCGCTTTGCCCAGTCGACAGGTGCTATGGTCCTCTGGTTTGTCGTAGAGGTTAAAAAAAGAAAAAGAAATTATGCGAAAAGACGTTCACAGTTCGGTCAGGTGGCAGGAAGAAACCGTGGCATGTCAGCAGCTGCCTTGCTCTGGCACGCTTTATCTGTAACTGTTGGGTTACAGGGTTTTCCCCCAAAAATGTAATTGTGGCCATTCGTGTCTTTTCTTGATAAATTTGGATGAAACTTGTTGCATCTAGATAGATAAAGTCAAAGTGAGTCATACAGCAGAGAAACCGTCAAGAACTTGCAGAAGGCTTTGTACTTGATGAAGTTTCCATTAATAAAAACGTTGTTGTATTGCTTAAGGAATGGCTTTCTTATTTATGGGTGAAGTTAGTGAACCCAGTTTCGTTAAATTCACTGTTGTGTTTCACATGAGAGCTGAGTTTGACCCTTGTGATGCACTAAATCTCTATCTCTGATTCTCTCTAATTCACCTCTCTTTCCTTCTTCCTGTCATATTCTCTATGTTCTCTCCTCTCTACGTTCTTTTAAACCTCAGTCAAAGGACTTTGGAACAAAATTTCACTTCTTGTATTTCACAGCTTTTTATGACCCCCCCCCCCCCCCCCCCCCCCCCCCCAAAAAAAAAACTCAATTTTATTAAAGTAGCTCATATAAATAAACCAGAACCTGCAAAGCTCATGAAAGCCTTGCCAAGGTGAGGTGACCGGAGCGCTGCTTGTTGCTGTTGGCATTTGCTGGGCATCGACTGAATTTTCGGGAAGTGATGAAATAGCAAAGTGCGTGTCACCAGGCAGGCACTCGGCATTTGGGAAGAAGGAAACAAGGAGAGGGGAAAGGGGAGAGAGGAGGAAACACCTTTGACTCCTCTGACTGGCTTGGTCCGTTGATTTACGTGTCCCCGATAACCTCTAGTGTCACTCATAAATGATTTCTCACTTGGCGAATTGCTTTCTCGCTTTCATGCAAATAGCACATGCAGTGTTTCACGGTGCAGTTTTCAAGGAATCAACAACGAAGCAAACAGGAAACGAGACCTTAGAGTCCTGAAGCAATCATTCAGAGCTTATGCTTATACTTAACCCTCTGTCAAACCAAAAACTGAGAGGAATACAGAATTTAACCCTTTGGTTTCCAGACTCTTATATCCAAGGATTACATTTTTGGAAGCAAATTTATTGTTACTCTAATGTTACTACTGTTTTCTCTGTCTTGCATCACTACCGTCCCTCCCCCATCACACCTGTCCACAACACCTACCTCAGCCTGTGACTGCCACCCTGTGGGCGCAGCAGGCAAGACGTGCAACCAGACTACAGGCCAATGTCCCTGCAAGGACGGCGTCACGGGCATCACCTGCAACCGCTGCGCCAAGGGCTTCCAGCAGAGCCGCTCACCTGTGGCCCCCTGCATCAGTGAGTAGATATTAAGGACATGCAATGTTTGTTTCTTTATTAGATTCTCTATGAATCGCTGGATAGATATATCTATGAAACATACAAGCTATTTTGTGAAGACCAAAATACAGCAGATAATATCAAATATAGCACAAACTCAAACATTGTAGAAGATAGCGGAGAGACACCCAACACGATATTTGCACTATGTGTGCTAACACTCTCTAAGGGTTTGCGTGACCACTGAAAATGTAATAATTCCCAAGTACAAATGTTTACCAAAGTAGAGTTCATATGTGAAGCCGCTGGTTTGAGAACCCCCAGTGTGGTTACTGCTATCTAATTCAGATGTAAGATGTGTGTGTCCTTTCATAGCTGAAGATCACATTCTTGTTTTCCCATGACAGGCATATGTGTGCGTCCGTGTGGGTTATGAGCGTTTACCAGTGGCCTGGCCTGTGCAGGCATGTGCATTAGAGGGCAACTCTCCATCACACACTGCGTGACATATAGCACACACTCTCACAATTAGTTTCCTGTAACGCAAACTGTGCCGTGCCGCACGGTGGCATAGCCAGCACTGACACATGGTACCAGCCCCTGAGCAGATGGCAGATGGGCAAATAGGAGAAGACAACCGTGGTCATGGATGGCCAACCACATTCATCTGATTGCCACAGAACTGCGTAGTGGGAACAAGAAGAATAGAGAATGCGCACATCTTCAAGAAACGCCTGGATCCAATACAAATACTGTTAATGCTGACTGTGTGGGCCAGCGAGGCTTCATGGTGGGCGTCTTACGTCCTCCTGAGGCTCCTCTTCCCTGACAAGCCCATTAAGCAACCAATTAGTATGATGGCAGCAGCCCACATCCAAATGATCCTTTCATCATCTGTCTATCTTCACAAGATGTGGCCATGAGGGCACACAGATTCAAAGTGGCTTCTAGCAGCTGCGCCTGCCTCCATAAAGCCTCTGTGCCCTTGTTTGTTTTTGTTGGCAGGGTGTCCATAATTTTAAATAGACAACTGCTGCGTTTGCCTGAAAACAGCTTTCCTAAAAAACCCCGCCACCACCTCCTGCCGACACACTCCCACTCATTCGGTTCTAACCCTCAACCTTCAAATCCAATCAAAAGCAGATCCTCTGGGTGGACGCTAAGCCGGCGTTCCAGTAATTCTGCTAACGGTAAAAGCAGTGGGCCTGTTGTTAGCATTAGCATTTGTATTGGAAAGTTGCATACGATTAAAGCCGGAGTCCTGGAGGAATTCCACCAGGCACTTTTCAGCGTAGCCAGTGGGCACAGCCAAAGGGAGGCTGCATCTGCATCAAGACAATCCAACAAAACTGCCCCCTTGCCATCTGTCCATCTGTCTATACATGCATGTATGGAGATTACACCGCAGCGTTAACCCCGCATCTGTTAGGGGAGGACGAGACTAATCTAGCACAACCACCTTCGAATTTTAATAAGTGTGCCACAAAGAATCAACTTCTCTCTCAGATGTGTTGTGCGCTGCTCTTTAAATGCACTCTCTTCTGTGAGCTGGATTGCCACATGAATTTAAGCGGTGCTTACTTTATTTGGCACAAATTAAATTAAAAAAAAAGAAAACCCTCTAAGAAGCCATTATTTTCTCCTTATACTCCTCATTCACTCTGGGGAAAAAGAAATGGTGAAACCACTACCTCAGTTTATTTGAGCCTGTCTTCCCTCTCACCACCAATAAGTGTCTCCGTCAGTCTGTCAGTATTTATCTAACAAAGCACCATGTGTTTTCATTTGCATAGTTGACATACATATGTGACAATCTAAACCTACTGGATGACTGCTCTAGTGTTTCTCCTGACCTTGATTGGCATGGACACTTTTTCGTCTTCTTCTTCTCAGTACTGAGCATTATTCTCTTGCAATCACATTTAAATGGTCTCACCCACCAAATGTTTTTTTAATTGCTTTGGACGTATTTTGTTTCTGTGAGCACACGTTCTCCTAGCAGGCCACAGCCACAGACTTATGTGAAAGGTATGGATTTACATTTAACCAGTGAAAAAGTTTTGTATTTCTTGTGTGTGTTTCAGAAATCCCTGTGGTCAACCCCACCGCTGTGGTGAGCAGCACAGAGGAACCAGCAGGTTAGTGTGCTCTCCTTCTGCACCTCGCCCATGAGCACCGCTGCTTTATGAGGGGAGCAAAAACATTTTTTTTCTCTTTAACTTTTCTGGACACGAGTGTTAAGGTGTGGAATAAATTTTAATGCAGGGTGGGTCAGTTCCTTTGAAGTAATGCAATAACGAGTGCTCTAGGGGAAGACAGGATTTATCCTCTAACTCTCCAATTTAGGCTCCGGTCACTTACCTTTTCCTTATTTTTCATTCTGTGACCATTTGGTTTGATGATTTGGAAAAAAAACAAAAAAAAAAAACATTCAGCTGCATTATAACATCACACTAAAATATCATCGCTCACACTCCAGTTGTGCCCAACACACTCTGGTGCCAAAACCATTCTCCATTTTTCAAAGCACAACAGTTTTTGTTTTTAAATCTCTTTTGGTTTTAAAACCAATGCATATTTTGAAAAACCTCACTGTAATTTTTATTTTACACGCCTTCAACTTTTGTCTACAGAGTTCTTAAACTTCAGAGGTTAAATACGGTGCAATTTGTGAGTTTGATTTACTGAGTTGGAAACTATGAAAACTATGAAGTCTGTAGTTCTGTAGCAGAATGATCATAATAAAATCATATTTAGCAGGAAATGAGCAGAAAAGAAACATTTTTATAGACTTTGAGGCAAAAACTAAATGAAAAGATTGATCAAATCTTTAGTAAATATTATAAACTAGCTACTGTAGCTGTTAGCTGTTGATAAAGAGTCGTAAGATAAGATAGAAAATGGTTGATCGTGCCATATAAATTAAAAATAACATAAACCAGCATTAGATGTCCAAGTTCATTAAGTTTGAACAGAGCCAGGCTATGTGCTAAGATAACCAGCTGCTGCTTGAGATTGCTGACGTCTACTGTCAAATATTTATGCTTTCGTCATGGATTCGTCTTGCGTCTTTTGTGTCTTCAGTCATTCTCTCGCGTTTTTTTGCCTTTGCAACAAAACAAAAAGAAAACTGCTCTTTTAATTCTTTTACTCTCTCCTTGGGAAAATGTTAAGGGTCTAGGATAAGAACACAAGAGTCCCTGTTTTGTCGATTCACCTCACCTTCCACCAAAAAACACCAGAGCATTCCTGTTCATTCTGCTTCTTAAACCACCACAGCAGGAACTTCACCACCAGAAACATATAGGCCCCTAAGACTTTTTGTGGAAGGGGCGGTGGATGCAATTTGTCCTTGTCATGGCATCCTTGGTGACAATTGTGCATGTTGCCAGTGGGTTGGTTTTCTGGGTCACTGGGTGATTCACCACAAGCTTTTCCAGGTGAAGAGCCAGCAAAGTTACTCATCATGGGAAAACACACACTGTCGCCGAGCCAGCACTGATGCCTGCAGGTCAGCCGCTGCTTTATGTTGCACATAGACACAGAAGCACACAAATTTCTCCAATCTAATAAACTCCATGCCTATCATGGCTGCATGTGTACACATCCATGATACAGATCTGTTCACAAAACCACGGTTTCAATTGTAATGAAAAAAAAAAACCTTTAGTAAAGTATGTTCTTTAACAAGTGTGTGATCAATACACAGAATAGACAAATCCACTGACACACACACCTCTGTACTCATCAGTGCATAAACATTTGCATTTCTTTTTAATGCTCCCTCTGCTTTTTCTTTTTTGTTTCCTTCTTCCTCTGCCCTCTCTTTCCCTAATAAATGCTCCAGCCCTCTTATATACGGCCAAGTCTTCAGGACAACTTTTTTCTTTTTTTTTAATGAGCTCATTTGTCCCGTTTCTTCCTTCTACTCAGTTGTTTCCTCAAACACAAACAATTCAACATCTTTGCACTCAGGTTTCCCCCAAAAGTCTCTCGTTGACAAAACAGTTTTCGTATTTGAGTCCTGTACGTCCACCATTTGTCTCTTGGTTTGGTTTTGAAAGCGACATGACAGAGTGCGTTAAAAGGCAGCAACAGGCGTGACTGTGAACTTCGGTCTGCTTGCCAGCATGTGGTTTTCCAGTTACATGCCCTGAAACTCCATGGTCAGTTTTTCATGTCCTTTCACTGAAGTTGGCCAAAACCATGTTGGGAACCAAGTGTTATTTCATAACATGCAATTTCTATCCATGACTTCCAGTTTGTTGTCTTGCTTTCTTTTCTATCTCTGGTTTTCTCATAGTTTTGTAGCTCAAAATAAGTTTCTATAATTTACTAAATCCATTGTATCCAGTCAAGCAGAGCTTCACGAATGATCAACAATGTTTTTCTCTTGCTTGTCACAGCTTTAATTATTGCCATTTGAGTATAATTTCAGAACTGGGTGCAATTCCTTCAATTTTATAAAGTATACTCTGCATTGCTTTCATTGTGGCCCCTTTCATCTGTGTGTTGTTTTTTTTTTTAATAAGGTTAATTAAATTTTTCCTTATCTGTTTTTTTTTTTGTTTTTTTTTTCCTAATTTGCTTTACTGCCAGAAAAACATATTTTTCAATTAAGGAGAATCAAAGCATTTTATGTAGAGATGACAAAAAAAAAAATACTTCAGGATCTTTGGAAAACAAACCAGGGGAAATAATTACATGCATGAGCTCTGAAGCGTTTGAAGTGCTTATTATCAGAACAGACCCATCTACATAGTTCTTGGTCCACTGACAGTGGCCATATTTCAACTCCAAATTATATTTAGTAATTTAGTAATTTTGTTTTAATCAAGTGACAGATAGGCTTTGAAGAATGGATGAAGGAAAAACAACAAAAAAAAAACAGACAAACTTTATTCAAGTTTTGCATTCCCTCTCTTACCACAAGTATCTGAACACAGTTCAGACTGAATAAAGAGGAGCTCTGAGATCTCTTGTAGTATCCATTAAATTTCTATTTACCAAGGAAGGATGTGAGATTTGAAATTCCTTCTTTTGACCATATATATATATATATATATATATATATATATATATATATATATATATATATATGTGTGTGTGTGTGTGTGTGTGTGTGTGTGTGTCTGTGTCTGTGTGTGTGTGTGTGTGTGTGTGTGTGTGTGTGTGTGTGTGTGTGTGTGTGCAATAGTGTGTGAGAGTTTTAAGCCTTGGGATAAACCTCAGTGGTCCATGGTGGGCTGGATCCAGTCTATGTAAATTATATTGCTCCAATCCAGAGCAGATTAAATAGTGGTGGAAATACATCAGCCAATAAATCAGTTTCAATCATCGCAATCATAAATATAACACCTCATCGCTGGCAGCCCCACCTAGGAATGGTCAGAGGAGGTCATCTGCCCAGTGTGTGGTCTTAGTCATGATGCTGGCAGCCAAGGCCTATTCACATTCATCCAAGCATGACCTGCTTCCACCTCGCTCTGTCTTTCCTCAAGACCCCTGAAAACATGTCAAATGAAACACTTTTTCTACTCTGGTATGTCTCACTGTGATTTGTCAGAAGCTGTGTTTCAGCACACAAAAACCGAACTCCACCTTATCCAACCTACTCCAGTTTTGCTTGGAGTCCTTGGATCTTGTCAAAGAAAACATATTCACAATGCAAGATTTACTTGCATATTAAAAAGTTAATGTAGCATGCATTCCTGGATATTTTTGGTCTATAAAAACCATGGCTTGAGTCCTCTACAAGCAGGGAAACAAGGACATAGCTATGCCGCTCCTTTTGAGTGTGTTCATGGGTATTTTCACTGTAGAAGAATGTTTGCAGTATTGTATAAATTGTATGGGATTTTTTCCCCTTTCTCTTGCAGATTGTGAGTCATATTGTAAACCAGTGAAGGGCAACTTGAAGATCAATATGAAGAAATATTGCAAAAAGGATTATGGTAAGTAAATAAAATCACTTATAACTTATTAAATACAAGTATGGAAGTGGACGTATTGACCCAAGTGTGTTTCTTGTTTTCTCAGCGGTCCAAGTGAACGTGCTGGACATGGAGACAGTTGGGGACTGGGCCAAGTTCTCGGTCAGTGTGGTGTCTGTGTACAAAAGCCGGGGCGAACCCCTAAAGCGTGGCGACAATATCTTGTGGGTACACATGAAGGATCTGGCCTGCAAGTGTCCCAAGATCCAGATGAGCAAGCGATTCTTGGTAATGGGTGGCAACGAAGGCGGAACTGGCCCCGGGGTGGGCCCAGGAGTCGGGCCTGGAAGCGGGGTCACCAGTCCCGGCGGAGAGCGTATAGGCCTGGTGGCTGATAAGAACAGCCTGGTGATCCAGTGGAGGGACGTTTGGACGAGACGTCTGAGGAAGTTCCAGCGCAAAGAGAAGAAGGGAAAATGCAGCAAAGCATGATTGGAAAACAGTGGCCACCCCTACCTCTCTCTGTACCACAAACCTTCATGAGCCCTGACTGTTTTCCTATCCTTGAATCTTTTCTCCTCTTCTATCGAGGGAACACGGCACACCACAAAAACTGCATGTCCCCTACCTATTTTAAGGACCATGTTGTGTGTTTATTTTATAATTATTTCCAATTTGATTTTTCAAGCTTTTTCTTTGTAAAGCCACTTGTCTATCATTCAATTGGTTTGCCTTAAAAAGGAACCATTAAAAAGGGTTTGAATTGTAGACAAAAGCAAGTGCCATTCCCTCAACCAATGACAACAGCAAAGAAGTCCATTCCCCCCCATCTGCAAACCCCTAACTGTTAAGACCCGCTTTTTCCTTGCTTCTGACCACCACGGCTCACACCACACAGTTTTGTGAGGATTTTCTTCTACAGTGATCATCACCTTTTCAGAGACTGACTTCTTTCAGTAACGATACAAGCTACAGACTGTCAGCTTGGCCACCTTACACGTTTCATTATCGAAACAAACTCAACTTTGATCATCATGAGCTGGATCACCTGACAGAATTTCCGCATGTAAAGTGGGCGTACTAGCTCCAGGTCTTTGCAGTAGCATCTACGGGCTACATCTTAAAAAAAAAAAAAAAAAGGAAAAATAAAGTCCTGTGAGAAACCAAGGGCTCCCTTCCGCAGGGCCATTTTCCACAGCAAACCTCAGTCACTCCAACACTGCTGCTGTCAGCAGACGGCCCTCACAGAACTGCTCATGTACAATCTTTTTATTTACAACTGTGTGTTGCCATCGCTCATAATAGACTTTGTATGTTCATACTTTCATGTGGCTACTTGCTTCTTTGGCCATCCGTGTGCCAGCCATAGCCTCATTTGAGATTCATCTGTTTCATTTTTAGCAGAACAAATCCTATTGGCATGTGTGAGTCACGTTGTGGGCCACTGGGGCTGTGCCTCTTCACCACTAGTCAGAGAGAGAGGGTGGTTTATGAAGTCATGCATCATCATCATGACTCATCGCTTGACACGTTTTCTGGAAGAAAGATTAAGCAGCGTGGACGAATGGCTGGAATTTCAGAACAATGCCAACATTTCCAATGACTTTTTACTAAATGGATAATGTCTTCCGCTGGGAGCCGATTTCCAGATGTTTGTGTATGACCAATGTCTTTTTTTTTTGTTTTTTTGTCTTTAAATGTCGGATATGTCTTAGGACTGGCAGACTTGTGTTTGCCAAAATAAGAGATTGAAACTAGAGTTCCTTTTCATGCAGTAAAAAGAACAAAAATAAGGAAGAAAAAAGTTCGACAAACAACATAGCGGTGTTTTCCTCTGGTATATTTTGACAAAATGAATGAGGCTGGAAAGTTTTTAATGTTCACTGATTGTATTATGACATGAGAGGATCATGTTTCATGTCTCATGCGATTTGTTATGTTTGCATGTTTGTGGTTTTTTGCTGGTCCATCAAAACCTTACAGTTAGCAGACGGGGAACAAAACCAATATGAGCATCAAGATCCAAAGGAAAACTTGCCAAGTCATCTTCCACCACTGGCCCACCCTAACGTACACCCTGTCGTCCTTTGCCAAATAAGCATAGTCAGTTTTTAAATTCAATTAAGAGACTATGAAAGTTGGGAATGGATAAACCCACAAAGAGACCCTTCTGGCTGCTCTCGGTCTTTTTATCTGTCTTTTGCTGTTATTTCATGTTTTAAAGGACATTGCAATGTATTTAAATTGATTTTAAAAAATAAACAAAGCTTTCAGGAGCACGTCAAGGTGGTATTGGGATCCTAGCGAGTGGCCACGTTCCTTTGGCTGAGGTGATTGGTTCGGTCTGCCACTTTTCCAAACGTTTCTCTGCTCTCATCTCCGTGTCAGCCACCGCCCTTCCATAACTTTGTTTAACCCACTTTGCATGATGTGGCTTTTGTGTCTTAGACAAGTGACAGCATGAGAGGAGGCTGTCAGGCACCTCTGCGCTGAATGGAAATGCACTGTAGCTCTTTATTTTATTTTTACTTCTTTCCCCGCTCTTCTTTTGAGAATGTAAATCAAACTGCGAAGAACACAGTCAAACAAGTGTATGTCCAGATTGTGTTCAAATATTGGTTTCAGATTTAAGAATGTGGATGGCGTGGTAATTGATGTTTGTATAAAATGAATGTGATTGGATGCCGTTTAAATAATTGCAACTCTTCATGCATCTATATCTTTTCTTTTCTTTTCTTTTCTTTTCAACTCCATCCAAAAACTACATACAACTAAATCACTTATAACCCTCCATAATTTCTGATGTGTGAAAAGAAAAAAAGCCAAGACAATAAAAAGGCATTGAAAGTGTCCCACTGACAGAATTTCAGAAAAATGCAGAACCAGTTGATTATTTGTGTGTTGGTTGTCCACGATGGGCTGTCAGACAGGTGATGTTATATAGCTGCACCAGTTTTCTCATTCTGATATGTTAATGTGGCCTATTAAATTATTATTACAGTATGTAATGTATTCTTTCTCTTCTAAACTTCATTGATACTGAACTATTTTTTCTGTTGAAACAATGACGTTTTGAACATTTTGTTTATGCTGGTTTGGACATTGTTCTGCCTGGAGGACTTCTGCTGGTAAATCTGGCACCTTTTAACATTTGTTATGATGAGTAGCCATGACAATGGAAAGTTGTTTACATGTGGACGCAGCAGATTAGGTTTCCAAAGACCAGCTAATAATTAGAAAAAGACCGCAAATGCAGATGAGATGACAAGAAGTCAAAGATTTTGAATACAAGAAAAATTTAGAGCAGAAATGAAGAGGTTTTGAGCATCCCCCTGAGAGGTGGGATGGATGAACTTGTAGCCCTGAAAGGAGTCAAGAGGAGTATCATATTCGTCACGATGTGGCTGCAGGTGCATGTTCTGGACACCAGTGTCTCTTTATATGGATTTTGGATGATACAGGTGAACTAAAGACTTCGGACAGACCAGCAGAAGTGGAGTAGGAGCCCTTGCAGTACTTGTTCACAACATACTGTGTAGTCCTGGACAAGTGACTGTGAAGGAGCGCCTCTGCACCACAGATGTTGCACTGGTGGACATAAGCTTCCATACATACTGTCTACTGAGAGGGTTTACCTGTGTTACCTGCCGATGCTGCTTGTGACGCCACCATTACTGTTGTTACCAAGCGAATAACGCAACACTTTAAAGATGTCATGATGTTTTCTAGAGTCCAACCACACCAACAATGCAACAGTTTTTCACTTCATCTTTATTTTGATTTAACTTAATTTTTTTTTTACTATCCTACATATATTCCTAAGTAATTTACACTTCAATAATGTAATTTCCCTTTGGGGATTAATAAAGTGTGGATCGTGAAATAGTGTTGACGTCCGTTGGGTTCTCTTGTCTCTCGTGGTGGAACTGCTTTGTCCTTAAACTCTTTTATTTCAGATAGAACTAAATAAAATTTCCTCTACTGCCTTTCAGTCTTCTTTTGTTTAAATGCCCACCCTGTATATTGGAAAGATGGAAACGCCCTGATTTAGTTTTCTCTCATGAAAGCTATTTAGTGAGTCTCATAGGGAGAGCCGTCCTGTTGTTTTACATTATCGTGCCCTGCAGCTTGGCCATGAAACTGAGGCTATATAACTGCTTTACTTTACTTTCCCCCTTTATAGTATTTATAGCATTCACAGGTGTATGTGTGGGATTTTGTGTTTAATTAACCTCTCTGAGCAAACAAAGTGATATGCACATGATCTGAACATGCAGAGAGGGGAGAGAGCTCTTATTGAAGAGTAGAGTTTTATGACAGCTCGATGCTTTTGGAGTGGTGTCCAGGTCTTTGACGAGGACAAAATTTCAAACACGTGTGTTTCATTTGTATCCACACATTCACCTTGCTTAATGAGGCTTGATGCATTTTTCATGTTGTAAATATGTACTGAACTGCCTTTGCCATCTATGTGTTGTTTTTTTTAAATGCTTTTTTTTTTTAATGTTTGTTTTGTTTTGTAAAAGTGCCACTCGGCCTAGAATGACTCGTGTGTATTGATGTACAAACCAGATGATTATGGATGTGATATGGATGTACAAACCAGGTACATATGCTGTTGTGATTAGGAGCAGAAAATGTTGTTCACACAGAATGTATTATTTTCTGTTTTGCAGAATAACTGTCTTGCCAGTTGAGTAAAAATGCGACTCATTTGAGCCTTTGCTATTCCCACAGAGGTACAGATGGAAGTTGACACAAAAGCCCACCATGTTCTGCTAGATTAATATCCTTGTGATAGTGATGCACTCACATAAAAAAGATCCACCTACCTTTCCTAGAAGGTGACAGAAGTGATTCTTCAATCCAGTCCTACATTTCACCCCTGTTATATTAATATCTTCCCTGTACATTTTCCTCTGAGGCAACAAACCACTGACTTTTTCATCTAAATGGTACAAAAATAAATAAATTATTAGTCAATGAACTGTGTGTTGAGTTGATCATCTATCTTTTTGATGATAGCCATTAGCTGCAGAAATGATATAAAAAAAGCTGGTGTGTGTGTGTGTGTGTGTGTGTGTGTGTGTGTGTGTGTGTGTGTGTGTGTGTGTGTGTGTGTGTGTGTGTGTGTGTGTGTGTGTGTGTGTGTGTGTGTGTGTGTGTTTTCATTTGGAAGGTAAGCTTAGATACAGTGGGTATTGCCTTGGTATGTTTCCACTCACAGTGGCTCGAAGGGTGTTTGGGGAGGGGGGACTGTTGGTTAAAGTGGCCTCCCTCCTATATGTGCACAGCAAGAACTTAATTTTTGTAAATAAACAATGAGGCACACACATACACACAGATTGTAATGTGTACCTCTCCACAGAGCACCATGAGGGGAAACCCAACTCCCATGCCAGGCCCACAGCCAGAAACCTCTTCCTTCATTTCGTTTTCCTTCCCCACCCCTTGCACAACTCACCTGCAGTCTCCTCTATCCCTCCCTCAACCCTGCAACCAAATGGGCCAGCTCCATCTATTCCCCTTAAGATACATTTAAGGAAAGCAACCTTTTATAATCCCTCTTCCCAGGCATGCATCCGTCCGGGACAATCTGGCCTCCAATCAGCTTTTGATTAGTGTACAGCTTCAATTGCACCAAAACAGTTGACTGCCTGCAATGGACAACGTACACTAAAAATGAAGATTTATTGTCTGATGACAGATGTGACTGCTGTCACAGACTCATTCATAATTGTGACATCAGTTGGCCAAAACTGATTACAGAGCTCTTGATTTATCTCCCATCTTTCGTTTCCCTTCAGGCTCTTATATTCTAGACTGCCCGGCTGATTTCTGCTGTTATGTAAGGTCATTGTGGTGTCAAAATTTATAGGAATAGAGTGCATATTGGAGACCCTCTTAGGCTGCAATGTTAAGGGATTAAAAGGAGGGGGCCAAGCACAGGACCCTGCGGGACACCATGGAGGACATAGGAAGAAGTGCACTTTCTTCTTTTTTTCTTTCTGTTTGTTTTTGTACATGTTCAGCTGCATTTTATCAAAAAACTATCAATATTGTATATATTTTTATTATTATAGTTTATATTTAGCATCGGTTTTGGCCTTGCTTTATTCATTTCAATCACTTCATCAGCATCATTTGTAAAATGATCATGTCTTCAAGATTGAAAAGTGCCATATCCACATAACAATGTAAAAAACAGACTGGTCAAGTATGTCCAGAAAACAGCCTCAGTGTTTGTAGACTGAACCTCTGGAGTTCTGGTGAGTTGTTTTTGAATAGAGTGCTGCTTAAAACAAAAAGAGCACAAGGGATCAGGCCAAATATTGTCCATTCTTCCCCCTTCTTTATCCTACACTCTCTCTCTCTTTCTTTCTCACATACACACACAAAACCACATCAACGCACAAACCCAGCGGCAGGCAAGGAAGGCTTACCAATAGTGCTTTCATAAGCTGCCAAAGCGGCTTCATTGGCTTTAAATGGAGCTTCATTACCACTGCGCTTCAAAGCTCAACAACGGCATTTGCCAGCATGGGGTCTGCGCGTGTGTGTGTGTGTGTGTGTGTGTGTGTGTGTGTGTGTGTGTGTGTGTGTGTGTGTGTGTGTGTGTGTGTGTGTGTGTGTGTAGTTCTCTTTTCTTAAACTGTCTCTTTTTTGTAATGTACTCATTTTACCTTTCATCACATTAATGACTTTCCATTCCAACGATCTGTTTGACTTGTTTCTCATTTTCCTTTTTCACTTTCGTACTCCCCTCTGTGTGTATCAGCGAACACTCACGTGTGCTTGTGTGAGTGCGCGAGTGTGTGTGTGGGTCATCACATACTAACCTCTCTCCCCATATGAAAATAAAAAAAAGGCAAAACATGTGGCGAGAAATCTGTGTGGACCCAGATCATAAATATTCAGTGGTGAAGGTCTGATCTCTTTTTCTCTGCAGCGTGTCTTTTTTTGTGAGTGAAACCAGCTGTCATCTGAAGAGGCGCCACTCCCTCTGGACCTGACAACATGCCTGACGATGACCACACCTCCACTCGTATGCACATCTGTCATCCTTCAATCTCCTCATCTTCCATTTTTCCATTTACTTAAGAAGCAAATTTCATCCGTCCAAGAGAAATGACTCCTTCTCACCTCCAACCTGTCAAGTGTTTTAACCCACAAATGGGGTAATCACATCCATGATCCTAGCAGAAAATTTTCCAGACACAAATCCACAGTGTCAAAGATTGTATGGGCCTGCTGTTGCACAAAACGGGGATTCACTGTTCTCTTTTTTATTGAAGAAACAAACTTTATTGGGCTAGTGAGTGACTGAATATGAGTGAGGAATATGGGGTAATTTAAAACCAGTGAGGTCCCTGATAGGAGCATTGTGCAGCACAAGTCTGATTCTAATCCGCTCCTCAGCTTTGTGTTTGATTGGGTACTGTTGAAAATGGGGATGAGTCTGCCTCTTCAAAGCATGTAACATAAGAGGAATGTGTGTGTGTGTGTGTATGTGTGTGTGTGTGTGTGTGTGTGTGTGTGTGTGTGTGTGTGTGTGTGTGTGTGTGTGTGTGTGTGTGTGTGTGTGTGTGTGTGTGTGTGTGTGTGTGTGTGTGTGTGTGTGTGTGTGCGCTGCCTGAGTATTAAGGTGATCACAAAAAGCAGATTGTGTACAGATGGACAAACATACATTTAGTTCTTTGTAAGTAGACTTATTTTTTATGACGCATTTAAGGCAGGTTGGGATTCAGAAATCAGTGAAAGGCTTGGCCATCCCTTTTTAAAAGTCTTTATTTGAATGTTTATTTAATTTTTAATTGGATGGTGTATTCAAAATTCTAAATCTCTTCTTCCAAAGTTGTCCTGAAGTCTATTTTAGAAAGGAGGTGCAACAAACTCTTAACTGATGATGTGATGAGTTTCCGGTTTCAAATGAAAGAATTAGTGTTGGTTCAGTTAACTCTTAGTATGTTGATTCTGAGTTGGGAGTGCACGCTGCCATAAGAAAAAGCCATCATTAATAGATCAGAACAACACATACAGGTACCTGGATTGTCCCCGTCCCTTTTTGAGTGAAAACAGGCCATCGGATTTCAATGACAGTCAGCTGTTAAGCTGTTAAATAAGACTAGAGTGTTACCGAGCAACGATAACCAGAGATATATTGAAAAACTTTCATTTATTGTGATGGAGAAATGTCTGTTTAATCTGCCCCCTTAAAAGTAGATGAACAATCAACTGATCAAAGGTTTCATACCCCAACATCTATAATTACCTCAGGGGGTCCTGTTTTCGACTTACCTGTGATGAAGTGATGACGTTTCCTGTTTACATCCTGTCATGGAATTGCATGAAGCAGTACATTTATCCTTTTACCATCCTTCTTTTTGACGAAGAAAACAAAATCACAAATGAGCTGTCGTTTTTTTTTTTTTTTATTTATCACCAAGCACTATGCAGTAGCCTTCAGCCATTATATATTATAGCTTGTGTTTCCAACTTGCCGCCAGTGATTTTACAGCATTTGTTTTCATCCAAGAGGGGGCACGGACACCCCAAGATGAGGGACATGACACAGAACTGGTTGTGATCTATGGAGCTGGGATACCACGATTCATCACGGCAACATCAACTACATGGGAGAGATCTACCGTGTTTGAAATGTAATTTTTCTACATGATGAATTTGAACACATCTTTTGACGGACAAGTACTACGGTTGCAGTGGAGAAGGAAAGAGAGTTGACTTGGGAGAAACTGCAGAATGAAGGGGATCCGTATAAACTATTTTATGTCTGTTATAATGTGGCATGACAGAAGAGTCGTGTCATGTATTGTACCTATGATACATTTTTATGCAGGTGTAATCCAGCTGGTTAAAAAAAGCAGCTGAAGATGAAGTATTAACACATCATTCAGACAAGTGAATCAAAATAACAGACTCATACTTGTAATTTCCTTATAAACATGTTGCCCCAGGAAGGGAGAAATAACTAGTGAGTTTTGATGGGAATATGGGTCCCTCATCCAGTCAGGGAAGTCATTAATAAAAATTCCTTTTTTCTCACAGAGGTGGGATAAAGATGCAGTTATTAAAACATTGTAGAAAATCATTACAGATATTGATTCCTAAATCATATAGGCTAACTGAAATCCTGCAAAGCCCTTTGATGGCTCTTACAGGTTTGTGGCTATATATAGCTACAAGTAAAGCAACACAAAGTACAAAATATTTAGTGGGAAGTAATGTGTGTCTACAGTGGGTGGTTGTTCATGCAATTACAATTCCTGCACAATTACATAGATACATAGACCAAGCAATTTATATACTCAATAAATACTTAACATACTTTCCTGAGACAAATACAGCTCCATTCTTACCAGGGAGCCTCTTTTATTATTTTGTGAATTACACATTTGTGTCTAACAAATTTAACCCAAATATCAGCGAGTATAAGTTACCTCACTATCTGAAATGAAAAATGTTGATTGTCTCTTCATGTTCAAGCTCTTTAATATTCTGGTGATTTTGCATCCAACTACAAACAAGGAGGACAGTATATTTGGATGTCTTTTCCTCCGATTCATTGTGGCAAGTGGAGATGTTGAATGATTCCTCAGAACATAGAAAAAATGTTTCACACTCCAGATCACTGCTTGAGTTATTTTCTTTTCTGTCTCTTATTTCTTCCACAACCTGTTTTATTGTCTTGTCCTCTCACTGTTCTGTTTTACTAGATTCATCTCCTCCTGCTTCACAATCCCTGATTGCTCATCTGCTTTAGCTGGACTGATTGCCCACAACTGTGACTGATTACTGCTGCTCAACATATAAGCTTCACTCTCCCGTCGACCGGAGTCAGATGGTTTGAGCCAAGCTAATGGTCCAGCTGTTATTAAGAGTGCTATGTCGTTTTCCTTGTCTGTTAAATGGTTTTTGTGCTCCACGAGACTCTTTTCTACCATTTTCCTGCTAGTCATGTATGGATAGATCGGCTATTAATCCACTTCTGAAATAAAATCCTACATCTAGATTGTCATGCCCAAACAAAACACAATGTCTATTGTGTCAAACAATTTTATAGATGAGAATATGCCAATCTTTGAGTCTGCAAGAGAAAATCATAAAATAATGTACATATAGAGTGTTGTACATATAGAGGCTGGAATATCAACTACATTTGGATTCCTGGACCCTGAATAGTGATAATGAGCATGAGATCTAGAAGCTTTGATTTTGCATTAGCAATTTTTTTTATTTCCTTGTTTTGTTGTTTGGCTTTCAAGTTTTGAAATCACACCAAGTACACCAGTCACTTTTGAAATCTTGTTGTAGCTGATGGGGTATCTGGTGTAGACATAATGTAGACATTAACATAAAAATATAAATTGGCATTTGGCACATCTTAGGCAATGCTGTTTCTTTTTTTAAAACAATTTTATAGTTGTCCAAGAACTTATCCTGAGTAAATATTTATTTACTGCTATACGTACACTTTGAGTGGCAGCTCAAAGTGTACTTTTAAGCGGTGGCTTAGTGGTTAGCACTGTTGCCTCACAGCAAGAAGGTTCCTGGTTCGATTCCCGGCCCAGTGGGTCTTTCTGTGTGGAGTTTGCATGTTCTCCCCGTGCTTGCGTGGGTTTCCTCCGGGTACTCTGGCTTCCTCCCACAGTCCAAAATCATGCAGGGTAGGTTAATTGATCATTCGAAATTCTCCCTAGGTGTGAATGTGAGTGTGATTGGTTGTTTGTATTGTATGTGGCCCTGGATAGACTGGCGACCTGTCCAGGGTGTACCCCTGCCTTTCGCCTGATATGCGTTGGGATAGGCTCCGACAGACCCCCGTGACCCAGAAACGGATAAAGCGGGTATAGATAATGGATGGATGGATGGATGGGTACACTTTGAGCTTGTTTAAAGTGTTGACAGCAGTTTCATAAGGTATTATTCACAGAATGAAACTCTTTCAGTTGTTTTCAGTTGTTCACAAGGGATTTAAGTACATGAGGATGGACAACTCGGAGATGAGCCCAAACTGAAAAGTTCTACAGGGTTACCCACTTTAAACAAAAGAAAATCAAAGGCAGATTTACACGCACAAGGAATTTAAGTGCAAAAAGAGATGAAATTAATGAGTCAAAATGTATCAAAAAAAATTCTTAGCTTTAAAACTTGCAGATTAGTGAACTAATTTGAGAGCTTTATGCACCTCTGAAGCTATGAAACCAAAAGAGTGACTCATGAAATGTTTGCCTCAATATTAGTGGAGCCCTCATGAGCAATATTGAAAGAATAAAACAAGGAACCAGATCCAATAAAATGCCCATTAAAGCAGTTGAACATCTTGTACTTATCATTGATGTTTTTGTTTAGATGGCAAAACCTCCCAACTATTATTCATTCCAGCAAAGGATTTAGTAGTTTTCCAAACTTCAACAGGATTACTGAGTTTGTTTGAAGTTTCTGTCAAGAAATGATCAGCTCTGGCTTTTCTGATAGACGACGCAAGCAATGTTCTCTTCACAGTCATTAAAATATACTTTAGTTGGACAAGATAACAGGAGAAGACAGAAATAATACATTTGTCCTATCAAACTGGCCAATGAATCACTTTGCTTAGACATTTATTTAATCAAAAGATAAACAAACAATAAATCAAAGTGCAAGTTTCTAGCAGGGTTTCTACACAGTTGCTTCAAACAGTGGAGCCTGAAAACAAAGTTACTTGCTGTAACTCTGATTCTGTGAGCTTAAGGGTAGTTTAATAAATGTTCAACAACTGGTTTCATTGAATTTATGATGATGTGTGTACATTTATGAAAAAGACTGTTTTCAAGTATTTTGAAAAATGGGAACTGCATAGGAAGATTTTCTGTTACTTACAGTGACAGTTAAGACATATTTATTGAGCTAAATATTCATTCATAGTTTACCCAAGCATGGGACAGTATTTTGTATTATTATATAACCTTTGCTGCATGATTTCAGGAAACAAGAATTGTTGTGAAAGGAAGTTAGTAAGATAAAAAGACATGAAATGAAATCGTCGAGGAAAACAGAATGCCAAAAATTAATTATTCTGAATTACTAATGGGAAAATATAAATCAGAAAGGTTGATTCACTGTCATTTTAAAAGTGATAACCTTTAGATTTATGAAAACCTGAGAGGCATTCATGCTGAACTGGCTGAACTGGCTTCAGTTATACCCGTACAAAATTAAAAAGGACAGGATTAAACTTCGTTGACATCCAGAGCTTTTCTTAAGAGTCCATTTGAGGCCCAATGACTTCCCCAACCCCTGGTTGATCCAAAAAGGATCAAACAGGCACAACAAGGAAGCGTTGGCAGTTGCTTGGAAAACACCTGAGTTACCTCAATTGCCACTTAGCTTTTTAGCTTAACGTAACTAATGCTAACAAACTTAATCTTATATTCATGATCAAATCTAATCAATTATCCTAATTTCAGATGTTGGCATCCCAGATTAGTCCCTCCAGGTCTGAAACGAGCCATCTAGCCATCCCGTTCACAGCCCAGAGCAACTGAAAACCCTTTGGTTTGCAGTGTGATTAGTGACCCTGGAAGGGACGTGGTTTGAACGTCTGATTCCTGGTCTGTTAGGTTCTAGTTCAACTTCACTCTCATGATTGTTCACACCTGTGTCCTGTCAGCCCTGCCTCATCTTTTCTCTTTTCCCTGCCAGTCTGCCTGTTATGTGTTCTGCTTTGGTATGTAATTCTTGTTTTCCTGAAGCAGTGACTTCTTGTTTCTGTTTAACCTGCAGTGCAGTGCTTTCTGTTTAAAATAAAGAACTTTTGGTTTGCTCCACTGGCTCTGAGAACTAGGTGATTGCCCCTTGCCTGCACCTCAGTCACACATCAACTAAAATATACATGAATCATGAATGAACAAGGAGCAAGGTTAATTGAAGATTTTAATTACAAAAAGGAAAAGAAAACATTTTGTTTGTACATAATACATCAATTACTGTATAAGGTGATTATTTTATGCTCTTTAACAAATTTGCTGACATCCCTGGAATTGTGAAGGACAAGGTTCTGGACAGAGTTGAAGCACTAATTCATTTACCATTCATTCATTCATTTTTTTCATTCAAAAAACCCAAAACACTTGTCATTTCTTATCGGAGGAATACCTGCTGTAAAGACCCTTCTTTATGACTCCACCTTTCTAATCAAAAAGCTAGATTTAGGAGTGAATGCTCCTGTTTCCTCTGGGCCAAAGTTCTGTTTGAGCTCTGCGCCCCAGGCTACACTGTAACATGGATTGTGTGAGGCTGGACTAAACCACTTCAGGGCCCATCTGTTGGCATTTAGTAACAGCTTCCCCGCCTCTGCACTGATCTCCGGTCGACATAAAAATGCCCTAATTTGTCTGCCAAAGCCCACTCTGATTGCTACCATGTGATGTTATGTGAAAGGTGAGGGATGCCTACTTATCTGTGAGGACAGACAGAGACATAGAGCTGTGAGTGGAGTCAAAACAAGAAAGGGCAACCAGGGTTAACAGAAAAAAGGTTCCGCTAACTTTGAGAAGTAAGGCAAGCCATTGAAGAATGACATATCAAATATCGTATGACAAGTTGGGAATGAGACGGGAGAGTGAGCATTGATTAAGATTTGTCTTACAAAGTGTACTGTACCGCAAGACACGGACCCGTGTAGCTTTGATGGCTCCGTGAAGACAGGGGACTTTCCTCTCCAGAAGCAGCCGAGACTGTAACAGATCTAGATGGACAACATCTGGATCACGTCTCAGAACCTTTGCTGTCATGCTATAATATCCATGAAAGAACTGACTGGAAAAAAAAAACACAAAAAACTTCCTCTTTTAAAAAAGAAGAGAGGAGTTGAAGAAACTTTCTATTTCCAAACCTGTAGTTTTAATTCCAAACAATGTACTGGAGCTTAGTCGCACAGCATTGGACCTAAATTAATATCTAATGTTTTCTAAACAAAGAAGAAAAAAAATCCTGATGGTTTTAGAAGGAAAATGTCAGGTGAGCTATGATCTGCACTTCTCCTTCCTCAGAGGATAATAAGATGTTCAAATTGGCTGAACGTGAATCTTGACCCAAGTTACACACTGTCAATCACTGCTTGAACAGATGAAAGACTAATTAGTCTACTTGGGTGTCAGACAATGCAGACACCCATGGCTAAATCCGCCCACGCACGCCACACCCGTTCATTCTCACTTCCCACTCACCTTGTTGTGCTCTTTCCTGTGAGAACTGCAGTATTCTCTTCAGATTATCTCGTGTCAGATCCAGAGTTTCACTTCAGATGCAGTTATAACCTCATCACCTTTAGAGAAACAAAACTCTACTGCTGAAGGTCTTTGATAGCCCAGAAATATAGACATATTGCTGGCCCATTTATTTGCTTTGGTGGTACGTCTAGCTACCATCAGTTGGAGTTCATTAAGTATGCCCTTTTGTCTTGGAAAGCCAATAAAATAATTGTATCCTTGTAGGGGGAGTCTGACGGCAGAGCAGCCACGTAATCTGGGTGTAAACAGTGTCGATGGCTGCAGCTGAGGATTAATTGTCATTTGAATCAGCTTTGGCATAGACTGGTATAGATGATGACTTTTTCTTCAAAGATTGAACCGAAGACCCTACTCATATCATTCCTTTGCCTGGAAGATCTTTTTCCTCATTTGCGGACAGGCTACACCAAAAGTCGCTGTACAAAAAAGATTTTTATTGATGTCAAAGTGCCTTTAATATGCCTGAGCATGGTACAATCTGTGATGGAGCTAAACACAGACCCCAGCTGGAGCTGTCAGTCTCAAATCCCCAAATGACATTCTCAATTTTATGCAACAGAAAAAAGAAACGTGGATACCTGGAAACTCAGTGTTTTAAGAATTTATGTTGAAGGTTTCAGCATTTTGTACTAATCCTACACGTGTTGACATGTGTCCTGGGAATAAATGAAAAAAACTGACATGTTTTACAAATAAACATAACAAAAAAGTATAAAATGTATCTCGTCTAACAGGGATGTGGAAGACCCCTTGCCCCGCGGCCATCCCCGGTGTCACTGCGTCCCTGCAGGCAGCAGCTTGCTCTCAGCTCCGCCCCACAAGTCCTGGGTATAGAGTGGCCGCTGTGACTTGGACTCTCCTGCTCGACAAGACTCGGTTCTGCCCGAAGGACTCTACCCGGAGACCCATCAAAGCTGATAACTCCTGACCCATTATTCACCTTGTCAGTTACAGTCATGGACATTTGCTCTTATACATGGTTCTATTGCTTTTTGACAGTCTTTAAATTAATTCACTCAGCAGATTATAAACTACTGCCACATCCAGAATTAGTAACTTTTTTAAAAAAAGTGCTGCATGTGTCTTGCAAAGTGACTATGTTGTACGATGCAGCATCAAGGTGATAACATTAATCTATTGCTCAAAAGCTCTCAAAAATTCAGAGTCATCTTGGGATATCAGCTAAGCTTTAAATACACAATCAACAGAACTATTTTGGTAAGACATTTTCAAAGAGACAAGAGCGACCGTTCTTCTGCTCATTCACTAGGGGAAGCTCTGGATAACCAGGGTTGTGTGTTTGCCAGGGAAAGCAGGATTCATGCTCTTGCTTCAACAACACAAGCACCTGTCAAAATACAGGCAGCACACCACGTATCAAACCAAATAAACTCTCACCGGTGTGGAGTGTGGGCACACACTGATGAAAGATGGCACTCAACAGCCCTACTCACAGGCCAATGCAACACCTCACTATTACCATGGCTGAGCTAAGGGTTGGGTCGGGTTTTCATACCATGAAGGCTGAATGTGTGCAATCTTATTCTATTTGTAGCAATTGAAAGGAAAAATAAATTAATAGTGTGACGATATTACGTGCTCTGGTCAGTAAAGTAGCTGCAAACCACAGAAACGTCCACACAATGAACAGTGAGACCTGACGTTTTAATAAAAGTCAAATCCAAGTCTATGTAGCTGTCACATGGTGCTGTAAAACCACAGGAAGTCACCCTTCCTATCCGCCACTCTTCTTTCTCAATTAGTAATAGATGAAAATAAGCTACTCCAAAGGCAGCACAAGTTGTAAGGCAACAAAATCGGAAAGTTTTTGTCATTTTCTTCGGCAGCTCAGGCCAACATTTCCAACATCGCATCACTGCCAACTGCTTCGAAGCAAACATGACACTGGAAGATCATTTCCAGAAGAACTCTAAACCAGAAGAGCTCTAACTCATCTTCCAAAAGAGACAGGTACAAGAAAAATAATCCACAAACGCACAAAAGGCCGGAACTCCGACCGGTGGCAGCATAGCAAGACACAACTTTCCCTCCTCTAAATGTTGGACTTCAGCCTTGCATCCAGGAAGATTGATAGGTGTGTATTAAATTCACATTTGGGTCCTGAATGTGGCTAATGATGGAAGAGAATGTTGTATTTTTAATCATTTTGCAGCATGTCACTACTGATGAGTTTGATGTAAATGTATTTTCCTTAAAGACACTCGCCAAATGTGAACTAAAAGATGAAATGCAGGTGTAGAGACTAACGCCACCGAATGCAGGGACAAAATATTCCAAGACGGGGGACTGCGAGTAACGAGGAATAGAAAGGATATTTGAGTAATGGTCCATGAATGTGCACCTGTTTGAGGTATCCCAGACCCCAGAGGTAAGGGCAAGGGCAGGCCAACCCCTCACAAAGGTGGTTCTGACAAAGCCAGATGTGTTTAATACGCAATACAGTATTTTATATTGTTATTTAGTTCATGCTTTTACTTTAGTTTTAATAGTAACTGTCATGTGTGGCAGCAAAAAAGCTTGAGGATGATGAATGGAAAAAGACAAGACAAGACCTTGAATGCTGATTTTTGGATATTCTTTAGGAGAAAAGTCTCCAAGAAGCAGATTAATAACACTCAATTACAAAATTTTAGTGTAGCTTGGTGTATATGTCATTTTACTTAACGGTTAATGTTCAAAATCTTAATCTTAGCAGAAAACATCTGTATGAAACATAAAACCTCAGTGAAGTGATGGTGTCCTCACCAGCAAAAGGAGTTACCGGTTCTCTCCCTTGTGTTTGTGTTGCTATCTGAGCTTCCCTGCCTTGTGTTGTTGCAGCGGAGTCCCTGCCGTGCATTCCAGAGTGGGCAAACTTCTATTCTTCCTTTGGATAAACAACAGTTTTCTGTTAAACAGCCTGTCACAGAAAAGAGAAACTAGATCAGGGTCGAGCCTGCCACAGTTCTCAGGACATGCCAAAATCAGGCTCCTGTAGAGCTCCGAGTAAGATTTTATTTTCAATTTTTGGTCTGTTTGTTTTGGACAGAGGTTCCCCTGCTCTAATGGGACACGTAAAGTTTTCCTTAGGTTGAATGTTGCATCTTTAAGTTACTCCAGTGAGTGCTTTTTTAACTACTGGCAAACTGCGAGGCCCTGTGGATTGGGATTGTTTCCCACAGATGCCAACAGGTCCCATCAGATTGATATCCGTGGAGTTTGAAGAGCGAGTGAACAACTCAGACTCGTTGTTGTGTTCTTTGAGCACTTCATAAAAGAAAATGTTGGCATGCTAGAGTAGAAATGTGACTGGTCTGCAAAAATTGTTAGGTAGGTGCTAAAAATATCAAAATACCATTCGGGTGAATGCCAGGATGCAGGTTTTCCCAGAAAATCATTGCATTGCACCAAGATGAGCAGTGTTACTCGTGTTACCTGCCAGTGGTCATAATGTTTTGGCTGATCAGTGTAAAATAGCATTTTGTAACTGTAATATTGATAAACCACATTGTGAAGAAAACTTAGTTCTGCTGAGTTGATTCAAAGCACAAAATACTCAATTTTTAGGACCCGAATCAAAAGGGACCGTTGACCAATATCAAACATTGTCTATACCAGCCTTAATTTATCTGATTATTAGACACAGATTGTCAGAGCAACATGCTGTAACATGGACAATTAAAGCTGCAAACATGCATGCTGCTCATCTGCTCAAAGGCTTGAGCTGCCTCAGATTATAGCACATTGGTATTCTACATCCTATTCAAAGTGAAGCAGCTCCTTTCATTGTTGGATAATTTCCCTTAAACCAGCATGCACCCGAACATGAACTTCTTTTATATTTTCTCTGTTGTCTGTGCTTTGAAAAGTCAACAGTGCTGTTCATATATGAAAGGCTCAGGTGTTTACACAGCCCTCTGACAAAATCTGGGCATTTCGCACAGAGATAAAGCAGATTTGTACATAATCAAAAACACAGCAGACATGAGCATAGCATCATGAAGAGGCACTTAACTCAAAATCCAACTATATCCTGTCTTTTGCAATGAGAAAAGAAACTACAAATGACAGTTATCATTAGGGTCCAAGTTCTCGGGCCCCCTGGTCAGGGGGCAGCTGTACCACACAAAAAGCATGTATAATAACAACCAGCTGAGAGGGCTTTATGAGCTTGCTGGAATTCAAAGGACTTCTTAGTCTTCATGTTATTATAAAAATAAAAACGGATTCAAAAGCAAAGATAATAGAAATGAAATAAAACAGAAAGAGACAACAGGATCCTGTGTTTGTTCTCCTTGTTTAACTCATAGACCCTTCCAAATTGCCTAATCGTAACAGAATTAGGCGCATATGACATGAGCTAAACTTGCTTTCATAACACAAAATCTGTTTGTTATATGCCAGAAACATCACAGGTCTCTGGCACTTTGAGCATCCTTTTATCCCCAGCTATAAGTCGTCCTCCGTTCTTATTTATCGTTCAACAAATCAAACCACTCAGCCCGTTAACATTGAGGGGGAATCATTTACAAGAGACCTTTTTGAGAAGTCCCTGAAGACCTGTTGGTTTGTGGTGTGAACAGCCATATCACATTACACATCAAGTCATTAGAAGGTGCTGAGCCAAAATATGGCTAACACCAGTCGTACAATAACCAATAACCACTGTGGTTATGACTTTTCAGCGGCTCGCTGTGGAGTTTGATCATCGAAACGACTCTGAGATGAATTAATGCTGACTTGCCGCTGTTACATCCGAAATATACGGTGCTGTGCGGGTATTCGCAGGTAGCAAATTTAAAGCAGATTTGTGTAAAGCAAAAGTTGTGACCTTATTTACTTCCCTGAAACAGGTTTTTACTCAAACAGTCTGAATATGAATCTCGTAAAAGTCTTTCTAAAGCTTAAAACATTAAAAGTACATTGATTTTCAAGATTCTCAAATTTAAACATGCTCAATATTGCATTGCCATTTTATTTGTGTGCACTTCTAAGTCCCTACAAACCAAATATTTGTATAATCACATGCTGTTTTCCAAGTGATTATCTATATATTCCTCTGTGTATAACGTATACTTTCATTTTTGCTATTCTTGTTTTAAACCTCAAACATCTGGCTTTAATTAAGGGGCCATATGGGTGCCCCCACCTCATATGCCCCGCCCCCCCCACAAAACATGGAAATTTACACACTGTGCTCTTACTTTTATACCTGAGAGATGAAAGTTGGAGTCTGAAGCGTACCTTGACAGATAGAAGAACGCAGCTTTATGTGAGCTGTGTCCGTCATGTGAGAACACTCAGCTGCACATATGAGTTGGGCCAAGGTGAACATCTGGATGATGTATGACTCAACTTGAATTAAAAAAGAAGAAAAGAAAAAGAAGATATTTTAAGCCATCATTGCGCAGATTGTTTTTGTTTAAGCAGTTCAAAGGAATGCTTTTATGAGAGTTGCATTGTCCACTTTTGATTTGATTAGTCTGAGTTAGTTTCCCGCTGATTTGGACCTAATAGTGAGTTGTTTTTAAATCAATCAAGCTTAATCAAGTCCGATATTAAGTTGCAAGTTAATTGTAAATGTGTTAACTTTCCTTGTGGAGCAACGGTGGTTATTTCAGTTTTAGTGGCTTTACTGGCTACACCAAAAGCAATTCATTAATGTTTAAAATTCCACTGAATCTGTCTCTAAATCCCTAACAGATGCCTTCTCACCTCTATTCCCTCAACCTTGGTCTCTCACCAGGATTCCCTTCACTCTTCCCCTCTGTCTATTTGTCTTGACATCTTTTACCAGGGTGCTAGCTGCTGTGTCTATCCTTCTGCCTCTCCCACAGTTGGAGCACATAAGCAGGCTTGCAGATGGCGTGGACCTCCGCCCACTCTGAATATTCCACCTCACAGCCTCACGCATACCTGTGGCCAAGCCCAGCTGCTGGAGAACAAACATGCATAGAGCCTGTGCTCCTATACACCCTGCCCTGTCTGCTTACCATCAGCCACTGACTCTTGAATTGTTTCTATAATATTGTGGCAGTTTTTGAAATATGTTAGATGATGTTGGATATGTAGGGAGCACAGTTGTAGCAGCCCAGGCAGCAGTTGTGGTCATGTTGTTGCAGTAAACAAACCACATTTACATCTTAGGGTTAGGGCTGTGGTTAAGAGACGGACTTTTGGATTGGTATATTCCCAATTTACTGAGAAAACTTTGAATTTTATAAATAAAATGTACTCTGGTTCTATGAGTAGGTACCGCGATGCACATATTCACAAGAAGAGTTACTGGAGTGATGCATATTTGAGTGATTTTTGGGAAGTGTTGCTGTTATGGAGAGTTTTGTTCACAACCAACTCCAGTGATTATTTTGCATCATGTCCACAGGAGACAAGCAGGTTTAGCAGGTAAAGTGCTGCTTCTGATGAGTATATAGAAATAATCTTCCTGGGCAGTTTTTGTCATCCAGTCCTGATATTATGGCGCTTTTCTCTCCTATCTGTCAACTCCAGTTGCCACCAGATTGAAAGATCGTGTGAGATTTCTGGGTGAAATGTTGGTTATGCACACACTCGAGATACGCCAATCAACATCAGTCTATTCCGCAAAAAACATCTGTAGACAGAATTTGCTGCTTTCTTCTTTCTATCTTTCTATCATTTCTTTTGTATCATTTTCAAAGATTTGTGTAAATATATATTTCCAGTTGTAATATTCCTTTGTGACATTATTGTAGTTCACATAAATACAGATACAACTCACGGGCTGCGTCTCAGGAGGCACAATGTGTGTTTGTGCATGTGTGTTAATGGGTAAATGTTCTCTGTGGCGTATGAATGCCTTGAGTGGTCAACAAGAGCATTTACCACAGTGATTCTGCAGAAGCACACACTCACACTTCCTTCCTGAAGGTGTGCACCCATCTGAATACCAAGGAGGAAGGTGAACTTTTCCCATTGGGAGCCATGCCAGTTTTCTTTTCATTACTCTGGCTGGGGGCTGAACCTCCACAATCACAATAAGCTTTATTTTTATCGACATGTCCAGACGAAAGAGGCATTCCAGGGAATTAGGCTCAATTTCACTTGGCCTCCAGTGTTTTTAGGGAATACTGTGCTCCTAAATCCGCCCCGCTCCTCCCCTCATTCTTTTGCATAACGGAACATGATGCTGGCTAAATATCGTGTATGCCCTGATGTTATATACTGTTGTTCCAAAACTGATTGGAATAATTCAGAGTGTTTGGCGTTCTGCAGGGTTTCACTGCATGAGTTGTTGGGAAGTCAACTGAACACTTTGAATTGTCACTATGTTTACACTCATCATCCTGATAGCCATCTAAGTTTGCCAAAAAAAGTGCATGTTCAAGACTCTTTTATCAGATTAAAAACAAAACCTGCATGGAATTATGTATCAGGTGATTTCTGATAACATAGTGGGACATTCCACCAAGCAGCAAGAACAACAAGAAATGGTGATTGGCAGCATTTGTTCACTCCCAATCCTGACACTTCTGTAGGTAAATGAATACAAAGGAAAGCCCGGTTCATCCATTGGTGCCTGTGTTGCCCAAAAATGTTTTTTATTCAAACAGCAGCACCAATATACAGTAACCTTATTAATGTATGCACTGCAGGAAACAAAAAGGTTTACTATATATCCATCAAGTGTTGAACTAATGCTTATGCTTGCATTTTGTTTAAGTGAGTAGTCAGATTTCCCAATGCTGAGGTTGTTTTCTGTCCTGCTGAATAGTATATGCGGCTGGGAAGTTCCCCTAAACCACCCAGAAAGCTGACAATATTGTTTTGTATCATTTTCTTTAGGACAGGAACCACAGTGACTCAAACTGGCACCCTTTAAATATAGAAGAAATATTTTAATATGTAGTAATATGGGTAACACAAGGACTTCTGGAGTACAAGGTGAAATAAATATGAATTAGCCTTAAATTTAATCTTACCTGTTTAACCATATCCATTAAAATAGCCAGAAAGTCTGGCTATTTTATATTTATGATACTTTATGATACTTGTTGATATGATAAACAAACTCAAATACATGAAAAATAAATGGTATTATGGGTATTTTTCTTGAAAAAAAGAAAAAATTACAATCTGTCTTATTTTATGAAACGATGTTACTATTTTTTCTGAGACTGTGTTGTTTTAACCAGGGGGGCTTGTAATTCAAGCCATCAGCATGTCGGTGTGTCTAGAATGACAGAGTGCAGAAGAAACACTACATTAAGTGGAAGAGGGTTAAACCGCTGGCCGTGGAAATTATATCTACAGCTTCTGGGTCAAACCACAGGCCCTCACATTTGTGTTTAGTAAAATAAAGCCTTTTTATAACCCCAATTCAGCACAGTGAATTAAAGAATGGAGTTTCATTAAGTATAAATTACCAGTCTTGATGGTTCTTTGACAATTTAAGGTAATATTATCTCATGACTTGTTTATGATGACACATCAAATCCATCTGTTAAAGCCCAGTTTTTTACTGCCATAATAAATTATGAGCCACTTCCAACACTGTTTGATTGGTGTTTTATCATCTTTATCTTGAAATTGAGATGTTTGTAAGACTGGCCTGTGACCTACACAGAACACCCCACCTGTAATCATTTCAGGATTATCCCTTCATGCAAACATACTTTATAACATCTGTAAGGATCTCCTTCTTCCCCCAAACCCCTCCAATTAAACGTCACCTTCACAGCTTGAAAGCAGGGCGCCAACTAATCAGTGATTCTCCCCCAGAAACTCACATTCACCGAGTGAGTATAATTCAAGTCCAAAGAAGGTCATTTTTGAAAAGTATAACTAACAGTTGTCTTTCAACTGAAATGAATTCACTTTTTAGCTCAGGACACTCCCACCTCTCCAGTTAAGGGAACAAGGACAAAGAAATAGCCGTAAAATCAAACAAGAATTCTGTTTATGGAGCGCCAGAACACAGCTGCCTGCTGGTGCCAGTGGAAGTCTATGTTGCAGGCAAAGGGTGAAAGCTGCTGGACCTATAGCGGCACTTACCAGATGCCGAGGTCTTTCAAGCTCATTATTTTATATAGACTGACAGATTTAACAATGCTCTGCCTTACTGCAGGTGCATCCACAGTTTCAATAACACATGTTTCACACACAGCCACTTACCTCAGCACTGCACCAGCTATGTTATTGCTCTTGGACTGCGCCTCCACAGATTGGAGCATCCGTGTCGCATGCAACATGCCAGCTGAAAGCAACCCAAGTCACAGACAGAGAGAGCAGAAGCTAAAGTTGGAGGAGAGAGCAGAGGAACCGTGAAAATTATTTTGACATCGCAAACAAGACGGTTCAACAACTTAATTCCATTCAGACACTTGTGTAGCAGTGCCAGCAAAGTCATCCCTAATGGAAAGAAAACATTTTCATGGGTGAAAGTTAATCTCTTCTTGCAAGTGAGTAATGATAAACTAAATTTACTATAGCCTTAATTCTGAGTCATCCTTGGAGTATTTCCATCAGAACTAAAAACATATATTTTAAAACATCATGCAGCCTGGACTATTGTAATTCCACATTTTAAAATATTGCAACATTTCCGAGAAGCCTTTAAGCTGATCCAAAATGCTGCAGTGAAAGGTCCGATGAGAATTTGCAGACAAGATCATATTTCGTCAATTTTCAGCATCCCTTCATTGGCTCTCTGTGAAACCTTGAATAGCATTTCCAAATTTTCTCACATGAACATATGAAACCTAGAAGGGCTGGCTCCACCGTATCTTGAAGACGTCACAGTGTAATATTGCAAGAACAGAGCACTTTCAACAGAGCTCTCATACTGCATATTTGTGGTTTCTAGTGCCTCTAAATTAGAAAAGGAGGCAAGAGCCTTCTGCTTTAATACTCCTCTTGTGTGAAATAGAAAAAAAACTGTCACTAAACAGTAGTTTGCAAGTAGAAGACTTTGCTGCTACCTCTGCTGTGCTGGATAATTACTTAGATATTAATTTCAAAATAGACCCCAGGAACTCTCCTCTTTTGTGTCCTTGGACAGAAGTTTGCAAGACGTCAGTCGACTGGTGACTAAGAGATGTGTGATGTTGGTGGATTAACCCCCGTGTTAAGATTAATTGCCATTTTGCTGTAAATGTATATTTAGTTCTACACCAAAATTGCATTGATTCATGTTATTTTGGTCTCTAAAAGAAGTTTCCATCTAATCAGACCTAAGGTTGCTTGAATCCCAGATTGAAGGGTCTGTAAGTAAGCCTGGGTCTAAGGGCCAAAAGACAACCCCACCCCCATCCCCACAGACTAATCAAAGCTCCTTCTTTCAAAGTCAGACTCGTAAACTTTTGCACATGACGACTGGTACCTGCTTGTAGTTTTTTAATTTTTTAGTGAGACTCATTCTGTTTTTTTTTTTTTGTTTTTTTTTTTTTTGTTCTCCCCGTGCTTGCGTGGTTTTCCTCCGGGTACTCCGGCTTCCTCCCACAGTCCAAAAACATGCAGGGTAGGTTAATTGATCTTTCTAAATTATTCCTAGGTGTGAATGTGAGTGTGATTGTTTGTATGTGGCCCTGGATAGACTGGCGACCTGTCCAGGGTGTACCCCTGCCTTTCGCCTGATATGCGTCGGGATAGGCTCCGACAGACCCCCGTGACCCGGAAACGGATAAAGCGGGTATAGATAATGGATGGATGGATGGATGGATGTTCAGACAGTGTCAGACTTTATTATTATTTTTTGCTTTATGGTGTTGCTGTCCTAAACGCTGATGGCTGCAGACCTGTTTTCTTGCTGGTATTTTTGATTAGACGATGGGATGCTGCCGAGTGCATTGATGGTTATTCCACTAGTATCTACCCTCCTGCGTTCCGCTTGACTCTACTCTGTTTTAATGGGTTTCTGCTAGGTGATATTACCGGTTAGTACCTCCTTTTGTTGCACTGACTTGGCCGGGGTTCTAACCGAGCTGAGATGGGCTGAAAAACTGCAGCGTCACCAGGCTGCAGTCCATCAACTGCAGCTTGGTGACGTTGCAACTCCTTCAGGCTTGCCATATTTAAAGAAAAATTGGCAAGCAAACCTATTCCGTGGTGCAATAAGGATGTTCGCATGTTTCTGTGCCTCGTGGCCAACGACCACATTCAGAGGGGCTTGATGGGACAATGCATTATGGGTCACCTTAACATACATAACATGTATATTTGGAAAAAGCGGCAATAGTTAAACATGTTCAGATACGACAAGAGAAGGTGCAGAATCAGGGTTGCAAGTCATGTAGCTCTCCCATCTGTCATACATAATTCAGACAGTAAACCACCTCAGTCTTTATCTCTTGTCTCTAGTCTTGCCTTTTGGTCCACTTAAGTGAATTAATATCAAATTGTTACAAATGTAACACATCAGCACAAGCCCCTGACTCAAACTATCAACCGCGGTGGTGGAGGGGTGTTGATTGGCATTTGTTTTGCAGCCATGTGACCTGGCAACCTCACAGTTGACGTATACCAGACTTTATGTAAGACAATAAGAGAGCTGCGATGGCCGTCCGAATCCAGAAATATACAACGTTGTGAAGAAGAGTGAGGTACAATCTGCCCAATAGGAAATTTAAGACATAACAACATGCTTAAAAATGTTTAATTGAAGTTATTGCTGTTAAGGGGGGGTTATAAACTGAGGTGTACTTGATTTGTAATAAACTGTTAGGGAAATTGGCTGGTTAGAATAATATACAATGAGGTCAATAAACCATCCATGACTTTATGACTTTTGGACGTATCCATTTATTTTCTATACCCGCTTTGTCCTTTGCAGGGTCACGGGGTTCTGCCGGAGCCTATCAGGCAAGAGGCAGGGCTACATCCTGGACAGGTCGTCTAAATAATCTTTTTTTTAAATTCTTTCCTTGATAGCACGTGCAGTCATAACAGGTGTTGACATTACTTTTCCACCTCTCTCTTCTCCAACCCCTTTTTCACTCTCTCCTTCAACTTTAACCCTCACTTCTTCTTCTTCTCCTTCTTGTTGCTCCCATTTGATTTGCGGTTATAAAAATGGCCAAATGCAGTCTTGTGATGGTGAGGAACATTCCTGGCATCTCTCAGATTTCTGCGCTGCTTTGTGGTAACCCAACGCTGGTTGAAAGCATTTCCCTGGGAAAATAGGTGGCTCGCGATCGACGGGGCACAGGGACACCTGCGGCTCTGCTGCAACGGTGACTACAGATCAGTCCTGGATGGGACTCAACACCACCAAAAACATACAAACAACCACATATTCTCTTTTACATCCTGGGGACCCAGATGGTATTGTGCCATCACAGATACTGTGCAATAGATTTCTGGAGTATTTTATAAATAAGATCTCCTCTACTCGACCGCCTTTGCCTTTATCCTTGTCCTTGGCAGATCCTGTATCTGCAACCGTTTGCAATGTTGTTTTTGAGACTTTTGAGCCTGTGTCCCTATCTTCTTTGACTGAAATTGTCAAACACCTCAAGCCTTCCAACTGTCCTAAGGACAGTGTCCCGGCTCGGCTCTTTAAGAATGTTTTTAACAGCATAGGGCTGTGTGTTGTTGGTTTGATTAATTCATCTTTGAACTCCGGTTGTGTTCCAGCTGCTTTCAAACATGCTGTGGTGCAGCCGCTCCTTAAAAAGCCTAATCTAGACACTTCAGTTCTTGCGAATTACAGGCCAATTTCAAAGCTCCCGTTTTTATCTAAAATTTTAGAGAAAACTGTTTTTAACCAATTACAATCTCATCTTGATCTTAATGATACTTTAGAGAAATTCCAGTCTGGTTTTAAACGATTTCATAGCACCGAAACTGCTCTCCTTAGAGTTTTTAATGACCTGCTCCTGTCCGCGGACCACGGCAACCCGACTGTTCTGGTTCTACTGGATCTCACTGCTGCCTTTGATACAGTAGATCACCAAATCTTGCTATCGCGGCTTGAGAACTACGTAGGCATTAAAGGCACCGTTCTACATTGGTTCCGGTCTTATTTAGAAAGCAGGAGTTTCTCTGTTTGTTTGGGCCAGTTTTTCTCGTCTGCATCCCCTCTTAATTGTGGGGTGCCTCAAGGTTCCATATTGGGTCCAATTCTTTTTTCTTTGTATATGCTTCCCTTGGGCTCCATTTTTCGGAAACACAAAATTGCTTTCCACTGTTTTGCCGATGACCTACAAATTTACCTGCCCATAGAGTCTAAGTGCAAAAAGTCAATTGAACCTCTCCTCATCTGTCTCGAGGAAGTCCAGTCTTGGTTGCAGAGTAACTTTCTCAATCTAAACAAAAATAAAACAGAAATAATAGTCTTCGGTCAGCCAAACATTTTAGATGGGCATGACAGTGTGATTGGTCCCTTATCTGTGTACTGTAAACAATCTGTAAGGAATCTTGGTGTGATTTTTGATTCTGGTTTTAAGTTTGACAAACAGATCGGTTCAGTGGTCAAAGCTAGCTTTTTCCATCTACGGCTTTTAAGTAAGGTAAAACCATACCTTCCTTTGAAAGACCTGGAGAGAGCTATTCATTCTTTTATCACCTGCCGGCTAGATTACTGTAATTCCCTCTACTCTGGGATTGACCAGCTGTTGCTCCGCCGCCTGCAGACGGTTCAGAATGCAGCAGCTCGTCTGCTGACTAACAAGAAACGTCGTGATCATATCACTCCTGTCCTGGCCACCCTGCACTGGCTTCCAGTCCAGTACAGGATCCATTTTAAGATTTTATTACTGGTTTTTAAGAGTTTAAACGGTACGGCACCGTCTTATTTATCTGAGCTTTTAAACCTCCATGTTCCGGTCAGAGCTCTGAGGTCCACCAATCAGTTACTTTTAACTATTCCTCGATCTAAACTTAAAAGCAGAGGGGACCGATCCTTTTCCTTCACTGCCCCCAAATTATGGAACAGACTACCTTTTAATATCAGATCTGCTGAGACCACTGAACGTTTTAAAACCCTGTTAAAAACACACCTCTATGCATTGGCGTTCCCACCATCCTGAGCATGACATCTTGGTTTCTTGTGTATGAGTACTTGTATGATTGTAGTTTATTACCTTTGTTTTAATTGTTTTTAATTATATGTATTACTTTTATTGTACTGTTTTATGTTTTATTTTAAATCTGCACTTTCCTGTTCTTATGCTGTACAGCACTTTGGCTAAACTGAGGTTTTTTAAATAGTGCTTTATAAATAAACTTGAATTGAATTGAAAATTGAATATTGCTCTAAAATCTTAATGGACTTTTCTATATTAAATCTGTCAGTGCATCTTCTTCATCTTTTATCCTTTTACGTCTGGTCTAAAGTAAACACCATCCATATTTTTTTTTACAAAAACCATTTTAAATAGTATTCAACTGACTACAATACACATTTGAATGGTGCGATAACATACTGTGTCTCAGATAACGCAGAGCTCAGAGATGTTGAGAAAGTGAATAAAAGGCTTTCTTTTTTACACAGTTACTTTTTAAGTGCATTTATGAATCTAAGCCTATATTGTGGTGCTTGACAGTGGTTTTCCAAAACAATTCCCATGCCCATGCAGTTATATGAGACACTGATGTATAAAAATCCAGAAATCCCAGATGTCTTGCTTTGGCATGTGCTCTTGCTTCCGTATATATTGAAATTTCTCTCCAGTTCTTTATCATTTTGTTGATATTTTGCACCACAGAAAGAGAAATGTAACATTGTTCAGTTTATAGCTCACTTACTTGTTGATAACATGGAGATCCTCTGCCCATCTTTTCTCAAAATCAAATACAATCAAACCAAATGAAAAATCATGTACAACAAAAAATAAGTGGTGTCCCATTTTATACTGAAGTACAATAAAAATAAATAGTAAAAAAAAAAAAAAAACAACAAAAAAAAACAAACTGTCCTATTTTTCTCCTCAAACATTCACCCTCATGTGGATATTGTTTGCGCCACATCATGACTGCACACATCTTTTGATATCACAGTTAAATAACTTTGTTTTTTCTATCTCATTACTTACCCTAAATTTCCACTATTTTTATTTGGAATATGTTGCAGGTATACATTTCTATATTGGCTGTATATTGAAAAAAGTGCACAAAACAAGGAACAGACAAAATAAGAAAATACAATTCACAGTACTATAAAAGTAAATGTTAGTGCACTTTCTTTTTGTTTGCTTTTTCCGGACTGTCTCACTTTGATGTTGCACTGTTATTTCCATCCCACAGCTTATTCCCTTTTTTTCAGGGGCCTTGATAAGCCACTCAGAGATGCCTGAGATGATGGGAGTTGCAAGGTGAAGATGAGGACAGCTTCTCCCATAAACCCTGTCATCAATTTGTCCCAGTCATTGCAATTGGCTGTAATTGGCCTAATTGTGGTCAATCATGCTTGTCAATGGTGCAGAAAAGTGCAGGGTATCCCTTTACAAGAAGACTGGATGATGAGGTTGAAGCGAGCTGCTCTACTTCAGAACAATGATTGCTAAATAAAGCTTTTGTCTAATCCCCACCACGAATTACCTGTTTGATCAAAGGGAAAACAAATGATTCCCTAATTGCTCGCAGGTTGAGACAGTATGAGGCCGCCTTTCTTAATGTCAACTACAGTTAACAGCATGCTCTTTGTAAAAGGTTGTAAGTTTTACCCCATCACGTCCGACCTGCAGAAATCTGTTTAAAGTCATTGTGATGTTTGATCAGTTACAGTCCTACAGGACACGAGCTGAGCCCGCCCAGGACTGGATTCTTAGTGAAATCTCAGCGAGGTCTGTTGACACAAAAGAACATCGGGTACTGTGAAACTAGATTCCACTAACAGGGCCCTCAAGTGTCCCTCTTAACAGTGAGGTGATTGACTTCATAAATATTTCACTCACGAAACACCACATCTCTAAACAAACACAGACAATGTTATGTGACTTGAGTGACAGCTAGGCATGCTGGAGCGGTGGATGAAGAGGGAGGTGGAAGGGAGGTGTGTTGGGGCAGTTCAGCTTGGCCAAAACACGGCTGTGATGGAAGGAATTTGTATTAAATTAATCTCTTTCCAAATTGTTTCCAGCTTGTGACCATCAAAACCTCAGATTACCAACTCTTCTTTCCTTTATTGTCTTTCATCCCTCCTATTGCGCACAGACACACACACACACACACACACTTTTCCCTCTGCCCTTCACTTTTAGGCGTTGCTTACATGAACAGTCAGAGGATGAAAGTATGTATAGTCTGTCTGAGCTGTGTGAATAAAGAGATCTGTGGCTGCTTGTGTTGTTATATGTGCATGCCAGCAGACTTGCTCCGGAGCCATCAAGACAGGTCTAACCTTCAAACTCAACGCTTGGAATACTTCAGGACTGTAGTAACTGAAAATGTTTCTTGATTTCATGCATTATTGATAGCAGTAATCCATCTATTAAAAATGGTGGCCTCTCTCATTTGAAAACCAAATAACTTAACTATTTGACATCATTGATTCTGCAAAAGGAGACAATGATTTTAACCATTTGTGTAGCTGTTTTCTTTCATTGACTTCTCTGTGCTGTTATTTAAGCAACAAAGTAAATCTTCTGTTGCATTTATAGCCACCATAGTCGTCTGATTTTACTCTAGAGGAACTAAACCTGAGGTTCCTCTGAATCCTAGTCTAGGTATCTGGCCCTGGGTCCCAGTTGTGGGCTGTTTGATGGTTGGTTGAGTTCAGACAGCAAAAACAACATCTCACTTGCTCAACAGGCAAAAGGTTCAAGGCTATGTGTGGCTATGGAAGGTGGGAGAGGGAGAGCGCTCCTATTCAACATTTGGGATATGTAGATGCTGTGTGGGGTCACTCAGGGCGAAGGGGTCATGTCTGACTGGGGGCCCGAGTCAAGACGGCGAAGGTCAGTTGCAAACAAAGGCCAGCTATCTCGATCTTCCATTGTGGCATGACTTTTTTTTGTTTTGTTTTGGCTGTGGCCACTCGATCTGACCATGACCATATCGCTCTCACTCCATATTACTCTCAAGAGCTATCATCCATCTTAGAGGCTGTAAAACTGGTCAAATCATGTGGGAACACATTTAATGTCCAATGATTTTGCAAAGCTTCTTAAGTCCTGAAATGCAAACCCATTAGTTTATACAAAACAGGGAGTCCGTCTCCATTGTGGCCCCCATCCACAACCTCAAAAGAGCCATCCAGAAACCCAGGAGGGTGCCCACAGTCGCACCTGCCTTTGTTTTATTCACAAAACCCAAACCAGACCAACTTTAGGAGGTGCTTTCCCTCAGAGTTGTGGAAATACTTTGTAGTGCAGGAAGAGGATGATAAATGAGGTGAGTCAGTTAAGATGTCTCAGCCATCTGCCCTCATCACTAAATGTTCTTCACACTAGGATACAATTGTGCTTATAAAACCATTTCTAAAGAGATGTTACTTGGCTCCACAATCACACACACACATATACACACAAACTTGCACACCTCAAAGATTCATGGTTCAGGAAACAACTACAACCACTGATTCACAGAAACCTAAGTCTCTGGGGAGATGTTTTTGGCATGTCTTTCTCAAAGCACTGGGTTGTAAGAGAGAAGCCATACAGTACATCCCCCAGTGACACAGATGCGTTACTACTTTAGGAAAATATTTCAAAGATATCAGAGCAAACTGGATGACAAGTACAGGGATTGTGAGTGTGTTAAGTAGAGACAAAAGGAAAGAAAAGGACAGTAGAAATGTGAGACAATGTGGAAAAGATGTTGGCAAGGGATATGAGAGGAATGAAAGGGAAGCGTGTCTTCTAAAAGAAAGGAAGACTGCTGTCAAAGAATGGGAGAGGAGACAAGACTGATGGGTTAGATGAAGAGAGACACGTGGGTTCTGGGGAGAGGAAGCGATGCCGCTAGAGTGAAGGCGTCTGTCCGAACATGATGGATTGAAACCACATGTGTCTGCCCTACGTGAGGACATGGCAATATTGAGCACATATGCGAAGAGTGAATACCGTCACTTCCATCCAACAGGAGAATTTACTTCTTCTGCCAACTTTATGATGCTCGCAAAACTTTTAACATCTCATCCCTATGGCATCTGACTAACAAAACAAATGAGGATTGTTTTGTTCAAAGACCATGTTTCCTCTTACTGTGTCTGCTGGCAGAAAAACACTTTGGTGGGCGTTGCTATGACGACAAGCTCACTGGAGAAACGTATGCAGTCAAAGAAGTCATGGGAAGAGGGCAGCAGGCAAACTGGATGCCCTGAGCAGGCTGGTACTATAAACCACACTAATCAAGAAACCATTTCCTTAATCAAATTTAAATCTTTTTTGTCTTCCTATGCTTACCTTGAATTGCATTTGCCAACATAGGGAAACAGATTTCTGCATTAAAGACATTAAAATATCAAATTTTAATACATTTTCCAACATATCCATCCTGATAACTTTCACATATGTTACCATGTAGGCTGACAAATGTGATGCAATTTCATGAATGTCTGAGATGAGTTGAATTACAGATCATCTCCAATATAATGTATTTAGGACAGCTTCAGGACTGAGCGGGAGAGAGGTGAGAGGAGAGGGGTAGCTTGGACAAAAGGGGGCGAGACAGCCGTGCTATGGGAAAGTGTTTTGGGAAAACCAAATTAAGGGGAAGAAAGGCTGGACACAAAGGCCTTTGAAAGAAGCAGACAGTTCCCTTGACATGTGCCTTAAAAGAGATGCTGCTGCTGATGCCAAGAAGCAGGGAAAGGATGGAAGGGAGGCTGAAAATGGAGAGAGACTGAAGCAAGGAAGGCAGGGGAGATCAATGAAGAGGCGGTGAGAAAGAAAAGAGCACAGAAGAAAGTGTGTGCAACACAGGATCAAACTTCATGGAAGAAAAAGAAGAGGAGAGCAGTAAAAGATTACATGCCTATGGATAAAGCTATCACTGCATGTCTGTAATGTGTGGAACAGAACCCCTAAAAACCCATGAAAGATATGTTCGAAGTGAACATGGCTGTCTGCTTGCATGTATTTTTATGCATGTGTGCGCATACTTAAACGAGATTGATTCTGGCTGAGTAATTATGCACTTGAATGTTTGGGTGGGAGAGGAATGAAGAAGAGGAAACGGCCTGAATATCAATTGAGCGTTCAGTAAAATATGTGTCCAATTTTCTAATCTATTTCTCAAGGTTTCAGCGTTTTTACATTGTGCAGAAATTGGGTGTGTAATTCACTCTAAATGTTATGAGGACCGGTTGTACTTGTGCAACACTTCCATTGTTCTATCAAGATTTGTCATGGCAAATGGCCAAGATATTTGATTAAATATGGATTAAAAATCTTCTAAAGATTTTGTTAAACTGCATTCTACAACAATTTTGGAGTCAATGAGCCTTTGCCTCCCAAATTGGCTTGATCTATCCACCCTTTTCTTATAGAGGTACCATGGTCTGAGGCTTGGAGATGTTAAGTCTCATCTTGGCTGCTTTACTCCACCCTGAGCCTGTTTTAAAAATCTTAGATAGGACCACATCATCTTCAAAAAGCAATGGTGCACTCCTAAGCCAGCCTAAATGGAAACCCTGCACTTCTGACTGTGTCTAGTAATTCTTTCAACAATGTTATAAGAAGAAATATGAGGAGCAGGTCTGACGGAGTCCAACAGAAGCTCTAATGGGGCAGACTGCCGGAACGTCAAGCCAATTCGCTCTCACCCCAGTTAGACAGAAACTTTTGGTCCATAGAAAAGGACTCCCTGAAGCACCTTCTGCAAGACTCCATGGGGGGCATTGCAGTGAGCCTTTTCTATATCCACCAATCACATGATCAGTGGATGAGGAAACTCCTAGAGATCCTACATACATGTGAGGACTTGTGTAAGGCTGTTGCCCATATAGGGTCTGCACAGCCCAAATGAGCTGCATGGGACCACCCTCCTGTGGTCCAACCACCGGATGGAGGTATCATAAGGATCCCGTGCCATGTGGATTGGGAGGTCATCTGAGGCAGAGGCCTTGGCAGTCCAGTCCCTGGCTGCTGTAATTGGCTATGTGAAGATTGAAAGTTTCCAGAGACCAAAATGTTATAATTTCAATCTGTTATCATGTCTGGTTTGAATGTTTCTTCAGCCCTTTTCAAGAACTTTCAACATGTAGGCCTAATCTCAAAGTAAAAAAGAGCAGATGTTGTAGATTCTTCTACAATTTTTGAATGACAGTCATTTGCAGAACAGCTCAGATCTGTTAGATTTTAACTCAATGAATGAAAACAATGTTTGAAAACATGACTTAGTGGATACACTGAGGTAATTTGTGGAACACAGAGAATCAGCAGACAACAACCCTTTTTTTTTATGTTGGTGATCGCTGCCAACGTCAACAACAAAGCAGCAAAGAGCTTTTTCTTATACAGATCCAGTCTCTTTGATACAGGTGGGCCCTCTCTTTAGTGTAGCTTTTGCCTCTCTCCTCTTCCCATTGTGTGTCCCTCAGAATTCCGATTCTTACTTCCCCATCTTCCTTACACGCTCGCAGACAGACAAATACATTTTATTCCTTCCTTGGGGCTGCGTCTGACTCCAGCATGAAATCAATTTCAGAGCCTGCACCCCTGCACCCTCCCACCCCTGCTTTAGCACTCATTTTCCCTCACCACGAAGCGAGACCATTACTGTGCCAGCACCACCACCACCCAAATGTCCCCGTCTTATCCCAATATTCATCGCTGCTTTGCACGCACACATATTACCCTCTTTCCCCGACATCACCCACTGGTCAAATTGGCTCCGGAGCCCTCAAATGACTGTTTTCATTACGGTCATATAACGGGTATGTAGAGTATATTGCAAATACGAAAAGGCGACCACACACTGCACATCATCTGCTTTATTACCAAATCTACGTATGGAATTCCTGTCCACACAAATTTACTGTCAAGAGAAATTCAAAGACTAACTCAGTGAAATCATAAAAAGCTTGCCTTTGATCATCAGAATACATCAGCAGGGCTAAAAGGGATCCAGTTAAAACTCCACGTAGAAAAGAGAAATCAAAGCTCAGTTTGGCAATGTGACAACAGCATGAAAGGGTTTGGAATCCTAAAATTGGTTAAAAGTGACAAATAATAAGTTGAAAGAGGGATGGAGAAACAGAGGTACGGCGGCACAGCTTTTATCGCCGTTAGCCCCTCTGCCGACACACATCGTTCTTTCGTAATCCGCACTGACAGAGTTTTCATCATCTGAGAAGGTGGGGACGATGGAGGATTGGACGGATTCAGTCAAGGCGGGGGACTTTCCTCCACTCCCTCTCCCCAGTGGTGGTGCACATTGCGTGGCCACAACCAGGGCCACCAAGGCCCCCTTTGTCCTGGTAATCACCAAGTGGTGAGTGATGGTGCTGTGGCCTCCCGCTCTCAGAGAGGGAGCAGGGTTTGGAGGGGAGGGGTTGGAGATGGAAAGGAGAAGGCGCAGGAGTGGAGAAGCCTGGAATGTTCCCAGAAAAGACGGAGGGTGCGAAAGAGAAAAAGAAAGGAAAGGAAAAAGAGGCTGTTGGAAGATGTGGCAGTTGTAGCATCTGGGCTTCTCTCACAGGTGCACTGCACAAGGAATGTGCTTTGCTGTAATGACTGAATAGGGCTTGAACTATGAATGAAATAGCAAAAAAGAAACTTCCAGCAGCACAAGAATAGTGCATGACAAGCTCATATTTACCAGGTGGAGGTCTTTTAATTAATTTCCCTTTGGTGGAATAATGAAGTACTTTTGAACTTGAATTAAATTTTGAGTTCTAATTAGGTTCACCACATTTCTTTGATTTCATATCTTGACTCATTGAAAGATGGTCTTGAGCACCGAATGACGAATGAACGTCTGGACAATCAGCAGACGTCGAAAAGCACATCCGAATCGTTGGATCTTAAGCACTGGCCATTGATGCAAGGGGTCATAGGTCGGCTCCCCCCAACACACACACACCGCCACTGCTCTTTCCTCCTCTCTCCTTTTTCCCCCTTCTCCCACGCTCCTTCCACACCTGTGCTCTCACTAGCAGCCAGGTCCCATTTCCCTCATACTCTGTCGTACATAAGCATGAATACACACAGATACCAGTGTTGCAGACATTGCTCCCTCACTCTCAGATGCACACATTCCAAGCCTTCCCAGCTGCCCGTGCACCTGGACTGCCAGCTGTCATCGCCGCGGTAACTGGCATACAGCAGGCTGTGTCACTATCACCTGGCTCATCTGCTTCAGATGGGGAAAAAGAATTGGACACAAAAGGAACAGAGAGGCAGAAAGAAAACAACCGGAAAGGCAGAGAGGTGATGGAGCAGAAAAGATTATAGCAAAGATAGAGGAAATAAAGAGAAATGAGGGTGAAAACATCTACAGAGTAAGGGAGCCGTGAACCAGCCATCAGTTTAGCAGTGAACGATGTCAGAACCGCCTAATACATGAAATAAAACAGCAGTTTCTGCTGGTTTTCCTCTCCCACGATTCCACACCTGATCATTACGATTTGACTGCAGAGTTTCCCACATTGGCTCCAGACCTGACCAGTTTATCAGAACATCCAGCACTTTGTCATGTGCCATCAGCCTCATTGTACGAGAATGACTACAGGTACCTCTGAACCAGCATAGTCAAATTAAAAGTGAAATATTCTGCCTTTTTTATAAAGTTTAGATCATTTAAAGGAAATATTTGCTACATGTTTTGATCAAAACAATGCCATCTTTGTTGCGTCTTTCACCAGGGGCGGACACATGACGTCCTCGTGATGTGCTGCCCCATCTGGTCTGGAATGGTGAACTTACATCATGTGTCTTTAAGGTTTGACAAACACACACTCAGAATTTTCATATTTCTGCAATGAGATTAAATATAATCAGATTTTTACACAAATTTTAAAAAAAAGTAAAGATAATTATTACCAAAGATAAATAAACTGAACATCAGCGTGAGTGCGTGTATGTGTGGTTGTTTCTCTGTACGAGGCCCTGAGATGACCTGTCCAGGGTGTACCCCAGCTTTCTCCAGGAAGAGCGCTTGTGTGGGCTCCAGCAGATCCCGATGACCCTGAGCAGGAATAAGTAGGTATAGATAATGAATGGATGAATGTTATTTCCAAACAAAAGAGAGGTAATCAAATACAAATGGGAACCCTGTTGTTTTCAATGAACAGATCTATTAAAGTCAGAGTTTCATAACACATGTTTGTGTATCATGGCACGACGGAAGGAGATTTCTAAGGACGCCATAAAAAGAGTTGTTGCTGCTCATCAGGATGGAAAATGTTATAAAACCAACTCTCAAGAGGTCAAACTCCACCAATGAACGATCACACACACACACACACACACACACACACACACACACACACACACACACACACCCAAGATATACATACAGTATATAAAAACTACAGAAAAGCAGATTGCCACTCAGAAAAAAAAAGAGGGTGTATTATTCCAACTTGTTCCACTGCGCTACATAAAGCCAAACTTTTAAAAGGTCACGATCATGGGTGTAGCAAAATAAAGCCTTTCAGAGACCCCCTGCATGGGCCGCTTTAATTACAGCTAAGGAAGTGGCACATCTTAATGTGAACCACCCTGCTCGACTGTTGTTTCTCATGACTCTGAATGAAAGCAGAAATGTAGTTTAATGTCTTTTAATGTGCCTGTGTGTGAGAGAGTCACACGCTTGCAGTGTGTGGCAAAGCCCGTGTGCAGCATATGGGCAGGCATGTCTGCTCTGCCTTTTAAGCAGAGAAGACATCAAAAGGTGGATTTTATACCTCCCTCCTGAACACCCCATTGCCACCCCTCACTATAAATCCCACCCCAAAACTGAGCCATTTATGGGACAATAAGAGCCAAATTTATGGGCCCCGAGCAAATGAAGGCAATTCAGAGGTGTGGGATGAAAGATGACAAGAGCTTTCTTCAGGGCTACACGTGTTACCTTGAACCTCTGTATTTCTTTACAAAATTCTGGAGATGGAGAAAAGAGAGAGAATCATTTCTTGCACATTCAGAGGTAATTTTCTTGTTCTTGTTGCAGCTTGTCTTCTAGGACATATTGTCTTCTGAGTGCAGATTTCTATCCGTACTGGTGACCTGTCCTATGCCCAAGAGGATTTATAAACATGCTTTCAGCTGCATATATACATAAATACAATGGGATTTGCAGTATTTTGAACACATGCACAAACACACCACACACACATATATAGAAACACACACACACACACGCACTCATAGAAAGACAGGGGAGCTGAAGCGGATCACATCTGCCTTAGAGTTACTCAGGTGCGATAAGATCATCCAAATACTGACACATGATGTTTGAGGGGGAATCACAGATAGGCCAACAACCAATACAGTCCAACTATTCAAGCATATACAAGACTTTTGTGGCCTGCAGTGTTGCTGATGGACATGCCAGCACATCAGGGAACGCACACATGCACACGTACAAATGCCTTTTCACTCAACGAGCCAACTTCCACAGTCAATACACACCAAAGCAGTGAATCTCCTTGAGGTTGCCAAACTATGACTCAGCTCCCATATCATGCTTCTATCTTCCCTCTTTTCTCCCCCTCTGTCGTTGTTTTCCCCTTTTTATTCATTTAGTTTAATAGTCTGTAATAGTTACCAAGTATCATTAAGGCCAACCTCTGTGGCTTCTAACAGCGCTGTAGGCAAGCCAAGTGTTTGTTGTCAGCATTTTATTGGCTTCCAGGGAGGAGGGTTGTTGTTGTTCAGTGTAATCTTGGCACGCCAGTAACAGGTTTCAATAAAAGCAGCTGCTCTCCTATGGAAGCTGCCCCCGCTCCATGTTGAATGAATGGAGCTTCTTTCATAGTCAACTGTGTTTCCACTCGTCTAACTGTATCTCCAGAAGTTATATACCGATTCTACGTTGGCTGACAAGCAAGAATCCCTTTTCTGCTGAAGGGTTACTCTTTGTATTTATCTCTGACACTCATGTCCCGAGCAGGTTGCTGCAACTTTCTGTGATGTGGCGTGGTGATGTCACATGCTTGACCACACTGCCTCCTTTTGGACAGAATACGTTATTGCAAGTCAAGCAAACTGGAAAGACACATATTCCCCTCTGTGTACAAATGAGGAATTAAAAAAAGTGTTTTTTTCTTATAATAATAGCCTACGTCATTTAGGAGATTTGAGTATGATCAAACTGGAGGTGTAGCGATATGCAGTGAACAAAAACTACTACGGTCCAGGCGCTTGCAGCCAGTAAACTGATTTTCTCTCTCCAAACTCAAACAAAAGGGAATCTCTGGCATCAAGGTTTTGTTTCCTCCTTGACAGAAATATTTGCATAATTAACATGTGATATACCCAATAGTGCTATTGCTCTCAAAACATACTCAACAATTTTATATACTCAAACAAGTTTTCAGAAACCCTGCCACTTTTTTAACATCTTATATTTCATCTTTGAATAGATTAAGTTCCATTTTAATTTAATTTCACATCATTCTACTCACATAATTCCAACAACCATGCACATTCACACTCACACGTACGGGCAATTTAGAATCGCCAATCAACCCGGAGGGAACCCAAGCAAGCACATGGAGAACATGCTCCACACAGAAAGAACCCTGTTCCGGAATTGAACCAGGAACCGTCTTGCTGTGAGCCAACAGCGCCAACCACTAAGCCACCGTGCTGCTCGGCCTGAGCAAAGTATTTTTCCAAAGAACCTAGTATCTCTAGCTGAGGTGACGATCAAGCAATGACCAGAAGCATACCACCAAAATCACGAATGAGTTCTGGAAAACTGTCAAACCCGGTAAAGTATCCCCAGAAAGACCTGTAAATGTTTGCAGACTGATGCTCTCAATCAAGCTTGAATATTCCTTTACAACAAGAACAGGATACATTTTTGAGGTAAGTAAGTGTCAAGCTTCTGAGATTATTCGAGATACCAGATGCCACTGCAGCCAAAGATGCTCTAACAAACACTAATTAAGGCTCTCGATGCAACTGCAAATGGGATATTTCAGGTTTTTATACTTCATACAACCACAACACAACACTCCAGCAACATCTTTTGCGAGACACCAGTGTAATGATATTTGCCTCTTACTCACTTTGCACTTTGCAAAAAACTAAAATTATTAATGTGTATGAAACAGAGAGCTCAGCGATGTTATCTCAGTTCTGAACAGCATGCAGTTTATTGGAACGAATATTTCTTTTACAGAAAACATGGCAAAGCCTGAAAGTTCAATATTTTGCACAACCGCTTTGTCATTTTTCTTGGCAATCAAGCCTGAAAAACCACTGCATTCTTCAGTTAGAGCGTGAACCGTCGGTGCGAGAGTCCCTAAAAAGTTCCAGTCTCTTATGTAAAATTAAAACACATACAGGCTGAATCTTTACTGGGGCATGAACATTCCCATGATGTCTGGCTGACCCTGACATAGGTTCATGTTTCCTCTCATGGTTTCTCTAGAGGGTTCTTACTTTACCACTACCATCAATCATCCGTTATTTTCTAACCATTCAGCCCATGTTTCAACGTGCAGAGGTGTCATGCAGCAGGAACACGCAGATGCACAGTCCACTGGGGTTCAGTCGCTCGTGTGAGTGGACAAACAAATCAAGGAACCATTTTCAATGTACGGCAGGAACATACAACTCTATGGACTGCTGTCTTAAGAAGAAAAAAAAAGAAAGAAAGAAGAAAAACTCCACGCTGTAATAAGCATGTCTAAAAATATTAAATACGGCTTGTGGTGAGCTGAATAAAAAATAAGCAAAACTCAACTTACTTATCTTTAATCTTGAGGTTGAACTAAAACCAATTTGCCGACTGAACCACAAACCTAAATGGTTAGAATTATCTCCAAGAGTCAAATCAAAGTTGTCTTCAGGGATATCTCACTGCCTTCCATTATCAGATGGGTTTCTGAAAAGCAAATGGGCCTTGTCACTTCTGAATTCATACTCAGCCTCAGTCAGCATCAAGTCAGCAGACAGCCATGTGGGACATTAAAATCTCTGTGCATATAGGCCTCATATATATATATATATATATATATATATATATATATATATATATATATATATATATATATATATTTTTTTTTTTTTTTTTTTTTTTACTTGGGTCTTTTTAAAACCTTTTATTTGAAACCTGTGCTATAGTTGGCAAGTGAGTGACAACTTTAAATGGTGCAACACATGCAAATGATGCAAATTAATGTGAATCAATCAGAAATGGCACATCATTTACCTCTGTGTCAGAGGTACCCCTTAGAGTCAAGGAGTCGAGAGCAACATTTATTTTCCTTTAATCCAAATCAAATTCAACATGAACACAATTTAAATTCCATCATCATTGGACTGTTCATCTATTTAAGCAAGACTCACATTTGATACAGTCATCACAAATGTTGTTTTCATGGACCATTTCGGTCATATTGTCATAGAGTCTTGTTGTCGCAACCCTGAGCGGTCTGATCCCTGAGTCACATCATGTTCAGGTCACTTTTGAATTTACAGTAACAGAAAAAGTCTCTTTCTCTGCCGGTTGACGATCAGTGCGTTGTTTTCTCACACCTCACTTCAAGTTCAGCATGTTACTTGAAGTGCTGAGCAGCTTGTTTCCATTCTCGGGGGCAGCACCTTCTGTCACCGACACCATGGACCTGTGTGTGTTATCATTTGTTTCTTTCACATACTGTTGAGCAGGAGGGAATGATGAAAGGAGTCTGTGTGACTGACGAATAACACACAAAAACAAAAATTAACCAGCCTAAATCACTGTATAATTTTGTGAAATTTTCACTTTTGCCCATATCAACAACAGCTTGAACATTCCTTTTGGGGCTTTCATTGGGGTCATGATTTGTTAATAATACTGGGGCAAACACTGGAACTCTGGCCAAAGTTAATCATTTATTTTTATCAAAATCATGTTAAGGTGTAATTTCTACTAAAATAACTCAAGAAAATACAATTAGTCCTGTTTTTTGTGACCTTTTTTTCCCAATTAAAATGTACGTTGGAAAGACAAACAATGAGGTTTTTTCCTTATGGTGGGGCTTAATCAGAGCTATGGGGGTTTCCTGAGTTAAAGATGGTTGGGAACCAGCACTTTATATGACGTTATAATCATGGTTATATGACTGTGACCTCCCAAAGGCATCCAGAGGTTATCCATGATTCACTCAGATAATGAGCCTCATCATTTAGCCTGTCACTCTCTCTCCTTTGAGGCCAAGCCTAATCTTTGACGCCAGCAGAGCACCGAGGAGCTGCAGCAATCCCTTGCAAAATAAGCCACTTTAGAGTGGTACCACCTTAACTTAAACACTTCGAAGCAGAGTTTCTCTAAAGTGCATCTTGCTCATATTTGCTTGAAAGTATCCAGGAGATTTTGTTTGGCACCATGAGATACAAGCCCTGAAATTCATCGTCATTAAGGTTGTGCAGCGCCTCTGACAATAATTCATGGTTGTTTCTTGAATAATGACTAAGATTAAGGAAAGTAAACTATACAACAATCTGCTGCACTGGAAAAATCTAGCATCTATAATTATTTTCTCAACAATTTTTCACCTTATTTCACTGCATGAATATAAATAAAATATTCACAGTATTATCAGATCAACAAAAAAAAAGGCTGCTAGGCTTGCAAAAGCTTTGGCAAGACAGCTGGATCCCTTTGGCTGAGAATCTTTACCTGTCCAGAATTCATTGGAAAGGGCTTTTGTGTGTTGCATTATGTTAACTTAAGAGCAGTCGGGGCACAGTGCCAACTGTCTAGAGCTGCAGGGACACAGTCTGCGATGTGACGGATCAGAGCCAGCACAACTGAACAGCAGAGGCTCCCGCTGAAGGCCACAACGACGGCCCCAAGGGCTGTAGGAAGGAAAGAGATGGTTGACTTCCTGCATCATGCTGGAGCAACCCAGTCCAAGCCTGCAAGATGGAAAGCAGTAATTGGATTTTTTAGTTTAAAGTGCATCTTTTAATACACAGCATCCATTACAATAACATGCAAATTATATTATGCAAATTAGACTATGATGTAATGTAGCTACTTCTAGCACTTTTAGGACAGCTAATAGCTCCTGTCCCTGCGGTGGACTTGGCAACACTGCCTGTGTGCATATATTGTCTTGTCTTTTCCTTCCTCGTTGCTGATCCGTCTGTTTTTCAACCCATCTGTTTGTCCATTTGCCTTGTCATGTTTGTCATCTTTGTTTTCTTGTGGAACCTGTTTGTGTTGAGTTTTAAGTATGACAAAAAATAAACCTTTGCAGCGCTTTATGTTACATAAAGGACTTTTCTGTTTGCAACTCCTCCTCCTGGAGATTTCCCGTGTTTGGGTCCTCACCACAACCTCAAACTAACAATTACCCATTTATATCGGTTTTCCAGATATGAACATCTCTTAATAATTGCAATAGTTTTTTTTCTAATGATAAACATTCAAAATAGGGTCTTTACTGAAAACAAAAACATAAATAAAGCTGAAATTCAAAGCTGAAAAGGTGACGAGTCTTGCAGTAGCCCTAAAAGGTAATATGTGATAATATAGTTATAAATTAATATGCAAATAACACCAGACATGTTACCGTTTTCTACTGTGTAAAACTGTGACATGAATGCACACGAAAAAAGTATTACTAGAGAATTAGTTGTGAATATATGGAAAGATCAGAGTAAAGTAAATGTTAAAGCTTGTTGAAATACAGCTGCAAGAGCAGGGAAGTATGGAACAAGGCATTGCAGGACTACTTAGACTTGTAGACTTCCCCAAATGAATGGAGTACTATTTGTGAGTCCAGCTATGAAAAACAGGCGAAAAACTGACAATACATAAAGGTTGGGAATGAAAATCTGAATTTCTATGACGCCTTGAACACTGTGGACACTGCATGATGTCTGCCTTTATGGACACCATCCAAGACAAATACCCTTGGTTATGCACAAAAGCCCAGGTTAATCTTTCAAAAAGACAATGACGTATAAAGAGAAGTCTGAATAGTACGTGGAGCAGGTGATTCTGTGAAATGACAATAAAAACATATTTGTTAGCCTCAGGTGGTGTGACTGCATTGTCCTGACAATGAAGCACAGAAGTGGGAGTGTCATGACATGAAGCAGCATAATTGCAAAGAGTGGTGGGAAGATTACAATTAAGACTTTGAAAACTTGTAGTCAGAAAGATTTCCAAACTAGGATAAGAAAGCTAAGAAAGCTGGAATAGGATCCCGCAGACCACTGTGACCCTGAATGTAAAGACATGGGCATCGATAACGGATGGAAGAAAGCGAATACTCTACAGATCAACTAATACACTGTATTGCCAAAAGTATTCGCTCACCCATCCAAATAATGGGAATCAGGAGTTAAAATCAAGCACCTAGGCATGCAGACTGTTTTTAGAAACTATTTGTGAAAGAATGGGTCGCTCTCAGGAGCTCCGTGAATTCCAGTGTGGAACCGTGACATTACAAACACACTCCTAAAGCTTGTGGACAGCCTTCCCAGAAGAGTTGAAGCTGTTATAGCTGCAAAGGGTGGGCCGACATCATATTGAACCCCATGGATTAGGACTGGGATGTCACTTAAGCTCATATGCGAATCAAAGCAGGTGAGCCAATGCTTTTCGCTGTATAGTGTAGGACATGGTAGTTTATACAATATTGAATCATTTGATATCTTTGACTCTTGTTAGACACTCTAGAGTCCAACATGTACCTGCTGTGAATGTTTGCTGCTTTCTCACCTGGTAAATGCAGCAGGGGTGTTGAGGTGATGAAAGAGAGCAGGCTGACACAGGAGGGAGGAGCGTTGACAGACATCCACACAAGACTGACCCAGTGGACCCAGGTGCACCCTTAGCGCACTTTCTGGGAGCCAAGTAGGGACAGATTTACTGCAGAAGTTCTTGAGCAATTTATGAGCAAGAAAAAGATTTTTTTTTTTTTTAGTTTTTCATTTGAACTGAATAAGAAATGAATGTGTTTGTTATGTTGCTATATGGCCATTGGAATTATTAATGGAGTTAATATAAAAAAATAGATCTTCAATAAGAATGCGCTCTATTCATTTATTGATTTTGTCGCACTTTGTCACAAATTTGATAAAGGAGGTATATGAGTTAAACTTGTTTGGGTGGTACTGAAGGATATCATGCCAGTGTGTATGTTTCTGTACCTGGTGAGTGATGTAACCACGGACCCGCTCCAACATTCCCGTACAAGTGAACTCTTGAGGAGTGAAAGGCATCACCTGGTAAAACGCACACAAACACGTTCATTCAGCTCTACTGTTAGTGGAATGTAGGGAACACAAGGTGCACGTCTACATATGTGTCTAATAAGGTTGATTTGTAGTACTGCTGTTACCTCCGTGCTTAGAATAGCCTTGAGTGTCTCCCGAACATCAGTCTTGTTGGTCATGTCCACAGTCCACACATACGGTTTACCCAGGAATTCCTCAGCATACGGGTGCTGGGAGGAGATCTGACATCCAAACTTGTTGTTAGATCGTCATCTAAAACCCATATTCAAGAATGTCTCAAAGTAACTATGCACAATATTTGTTGTCTACTCCACTGTTTTCTTTGTTTTCTTTCAGACTACTGAATAAATATTCAGCCACCTGTCTTGTCGTGGGTTTGCCCTTGTAGAAATCATTGTTTTCTGATGTTTGTGGAGGGTCAAATCGTGGCTGAAGGAAGATACAGCCCAGAGCTATGGCTTCAATGGGAGCCGGACCCTCGTAGGGGAACCCAAGACCTACAAACACCTGCAAGGAGCACAGAAGTAGAAAAGGAAAGACATGCCTTTCTCTTGACAATGGTCCATCATAAAGTATGAACAAGATAGGCAGCTGGAAAGATCCAAGGTTTATTCCCTTGTGATATCACTTGTTTCTGTACTAACTTAAATAGGATTCATTTCTGACCTTGGCTCTGCGGAGAAGTTGTAGAAACTGTTCCTGAGTCAGGAGTCCGTGGTTTCTGACAAAACTGGGCAGAACGGAGTTGCGTCCCGGAGGCTGGTAGACGGTGGCATGAGTCTCCAGCGCCTCACTGATCACCTCTACATACTCCGATTTACCCTGGTGTACATGCACAAACAAAGAGACTCATATACTACCCTGAGGATGGACACAAAGGTGCAGTTTAGTTTTGTTTAAAGTATAAATCTGTAGTCAGCACACTGGAAAGACAAGATGGCATCACCAAGTCCCACATACTCAAAGGAGTTAAGCTCCATATATATATTTTTTCGGCACTGAAGGATAAAAGTAAAAGTATTTTCAGTGGGCCATATTTTCAACGGTCTCTCCGCTGGTGAGGACAATTTGTGTTTTCCTAAAAGCGATTGGCTTTTTTAAAAATGTATATTATTTCACCTGGAATCTCAATCATAACCATAATCAGAAAAGCAAATTAACAAATTGATGATGCAGACCTGTTTCGAGTGTGGTAACAAGTAGTATTTTGACTGTTGTGTCTGGTGCATAAAAAGATGAAAGGACTTTTTCTTCCTGTTGAGAAAAACAAGCTGAAAATATTCTACTCAGAACATAATACGAGTTTACAGCGGGTTTACAGTGGTACGTCCTTTAAGCTTGTCGCTGCTTCTCCAAACTGACCACTAAACGCTACCTCATGCAAACACTCCTCAGAGCTACAAATCTATTTCTTTAAGAGCCTGCAAAAACACTGTATTGTACAATTTAGCCTTTTGGCATGATTCTTGCAAACTCAGTCCTTCTGCAAACAGTCTGTTCTCTGTTGTTGGTTCTACCTGCCACATGTATGCCTGTTTGCCATAGACAACTGCTATCCTGTCTTTCCTGTAGCTCCCCGGTCCCAGCTCCCCCTCCTTGATCTTCGTCTTCACTGCCTCTTCACCCACAAAGCCCAGGAAGGAATTATCAGGAGTATGAGCTGGAGAACATGGAGAAGTCAGATGACAATAAATAAAAACAAGAGAACTGAGTGTGTGCCCATCTGTGCTCATGCTTTTGGTCAAGATTCACTGTTTATTTTTCCAATACACGATGAAAGACGACGAACACTCATGCACCCATCTTCACCAACGATGAGACAAAGTAAGCCGAGAGCGGAAAATGTGGCCAAAGGACAAGATAAATAACTTTTGGCCACCATTACTGACGAAGCTTACTGAGACTGCAGATGAATAACAGTTTGTATTGAAATGCTGTTGGAGAGAAAAAACATACTGTGCAGCATTAATCATTTGGGAAGTGAGAAGAGTATGTTCAAGAGGAGGTGACGTGTTTAGAGAGGCAGCTGCTGCTTTCTGACACGCTGGAGAAGGTGTTAGAGATGAGTATTTACTTTACAAACAATGATATCTGTCCAAGCATCGGTTTAAATTTGAAACACTGTCGCTGTGCCTGTGTGTTTTGCACAATTGTGTCCACATTCACACTGAAGAACATTTCCTGCTGGATATCTTACAGGTTTACTCTCCAGCGCCTGTCTAAAGTCACCATTTCAAACACAAACAAACACACGCTTATAAACGCACGCTTGAGATCTGTAAAAACAGGCATAAACATAATATGCTGGTGCAGCTTATGGAAGCATGGGAAGAAGCTGCATACTCTTTCTTTCTTTCCTCTCATCCTTCTCACATCCTCGACTAGCAACCGAATCTCTCCCCCTTTGCAGGACAAATAAACAAATGTTCCAGACTGACGAATGATGCGCAGCTCTCTGGGCCCACAGCCCACAGCTCGTCTCCATCTCCCCACAGGATGGGAAAGACAACAGGGAGAGGTGTTGGAAGAAAAGTGCTGTCAGGGGACCAAATGAATTTCACCTGAGCTATTAAACCTCTGACTACAAGCATGCTTCAGAGGGGTGTAAAAGGAGGGCATTAGTGCCTCATACGCTCGCGACTTACGGAACATGTTCATGTACTGCAGAGGCTGCAGACCCCAGCTGCCCCACAGGGTTTTATATCCATGGCTCTGTGCGTAATTTGCCAAGTTAAAGGCCGGTTCAGTACCAAATGAGTCCAAGATCCTGAAGCGGCACCTAGAATGGCATTATGGAAATTAATTTTGTTTTAATATCGTCATTAATAACAAATGTACCTTTGTATACATAATTTATTGTATGCAAAGGTACCATCATCATGTGATATAGACTATATTTTATATTTGAAAGCATCCACAGGTTTAACTATATACTTATAGAGTTGTGATCATACTGGTAATGCTGGAAAGCCATTCCCATGGCTCCTTGGAGGTGCGCAAGCCCGTGGTAGTCAGTATAGATGAGGTCAAAGGTGAGAGGCCCTTGGATTGGACAGCTGCCCCGCCCCGGTGCAGCGCCTATCAGTCTGGAAAAGTCACAGCAAATATTCCTGATATGCTTCAAGGGAACACAGCATTAATGTTGTTGCTATTGAGAGCTCTACAATGATTACATGGCAATAAAATTAAATAAAAAACTCATTTCAAATAAATGGTGATACCATCATGTATTTGCTTTAAATGTAATTTATTATATAGTTTAAAAAATATGAAGTTAAAACTCATTGATATTCTTTTATCTAGAAGATAGATGTTTGATTTTCCATTTGTTCCATTTGAATAGACCATCAGTATGCAGCATCACGACGTCACGCTGCAGCTTATTGCTGTGGCTGACAACCGCAGTTTATCTGTCACAGCGGCTGTACATTTCTACTTTCTCTGCGTGGAGGAATAATTAATCGTGTGCCTGATATGTCTGGTAACAAGGACGAAGCAGTTATATTTCCATTCGTCTTTCACCATTTCACCATACAAGTGATTTGTATTTATTTTGGTAAAAGTAACAGGTTGGTTTGTGGCCACAAAGGTACTGAAGTGACACCCCAGATTCCCAAGCTATACACTCCCATTCAAAAAGCATAAACTCTTCCTAAGACATAAAACGTCAAACTATTTATCTCCCAAGTCATTGTGATGCAATTTGAAAAAATCTCTCTCTCTGATTAGTCTATTTATAGTCAAGTAGATGTATTTCTATTTATCTTTGTCTGATCTGCTTCTGGTATCGCTTGCTCCAGCTCCATCCTGGTCTACCTCTGGTTCTATAAACACCAACAAGGCAACTCCCAGATGTCAAATCCAAGAGTTCAAAACAACAGATTAAAAGTGAACCACAGTAGCTTGGCCCATTTCCTATATATGGTAACCTGTGGAGCTGATGCTGTGAGCTGCTGAAGGTCAGGTTGTGTCCCAGGACAGTCAGGCAGGCGCTGAGGTCAGCCCACTGGACCAGCTCTCCAAGAGGACCACCTCTCTCCACCATCATCTCAAACTGCTGGCCAACACTCCCAGCCAGAGCTCCAGGATAAAGCAGTACCTACAGGATGCCAAAACTGAATCAAATAGTGCTTTCTGGGTTTTACTTTCACTGTGCCTTCAGAGTGTTTTATATCTTTTTGTGCATGTAAAAGGTCTGTAGTTACAAAGTCCAAAGTCAACAACGAACTTGGTTATTCTCTCCCACAGAAGGGGCTGCTCATGATCTGCCATCACCATGAAACACATTTGCATAATGTCTTCCCCCTTGCTAGTTTGGCCCACTTCAAACAAAGAATAAGTGACTGTCTTGCACTCATATTTCTGGATCTTCAGGATCGCCTTGAAGAGAAAGGAGCCAAAACTGAGCTATTCAGTGTGAAAACCGGTACTGCATCAATGTACAACATGAGAACATAACAGACATCCATGTACTGCTTCTAAACAGCAGATATTAGCATTTAAAGTAAATAATTATAATTTGTGTACTGTGTGCGGTCTGTCAGGTTCAAACTTTTATTGACTTTTAAGCAAGGTTGCATGGATACACCTCAATATGGCAGCATATATTCAGTCATTTATTAGGATTATGAGTGTAATGCAAATATACCTTCATCTGAGTTGAGCCTGTGTTTCTGTCGCTCTGCTTCAGCCTTAAACCAGCTTCAATCCACTGTTGTGACATTCTTTCCACTCTGGAGCGGATGAACTTAACTGCCAAGCTGCTGCTGTTGCTGATCACGTCGTACAGTGGGTTCAGAGTCTCACGAATATCGGTCTGTGTATGATCATAGGATGCAGGTCGTTTGAGATTAACAAGCTGCATAACCTGCATAAACAACTCCACAATGTTCAAACCAGAAAAAAAAAATCAAAAGCAAAATGTAGTCATTCTTAAATTAGACTTGATTTCAATCAGTCGTCTCTCGCAGTGGAGACTTTGAAGTCTTTCTTAATGATAAAACACTGGGGTTTTTGTGTCTAGTCTCTGATTGAGCAAATCCCTGCTCATAAGGCAAACATTCAGATTTTGGGGGTAATTAATGTAACTTAAACCCTCGTCCATAGACTTGGAGCTTACAGGTGGAGATGGGGAGAAGGTGAGATTTTAGGAGTGGCAGCATGCTTGGCCGGCGAGAGACATCAGAAGGCATGTGATAAAGAAGTGAGTATCTCTTGCTCCTTAAATAGACCTCTGTGTAAGATTGGAGTGATTTGAAATAACCACGTTGAGGGGTTCGACTGAGTAAAAATCCCAGCTCTAGACGTCTGCCTGAGCTAACTCCTCATTTATTTCAAATAGTGTGATCTAAACATATTTGATGCTTTTGTCTAATGTACTTCATTTCATCTATTAATACACATATATCCCTGTCTTTCAATTGTGCAACACATTTTAAAAGGGAACAGAAAGTAAGAGTCTGGATGGATAAGATCCACTTTGTCAACAAAAGTTCATAACTGAATGATTGGAAGTTATTTGCATACTTCTTCTTGTACAGTGTGTAATATATCTGAACTATTGAAGGAATCTGGAGGAATCTTGGGCATTATCAAGGACTACCTTGAGTTATATTCAGCAATGCCACTTAAAGCATCACTATGCAGCAAAGAAACCTACAGTTAACCTTGTGCAGAGGTGGAGTTGATAGCTGCAGTGTTTGATAGCTGCATTCAAGTACACAGATTTTTTAGAGCATATTTTGATTTTGTAATGCCATGTTTTCCATGAACGTCCGCATGCTCTAAAACCAGATGATGGAAAACCACAATCTGAGCACATTACACACCGCACTGTTGCACTTTGCAGGGAAAATGCAACAAAATGAGAACTGAAGCACTTCTACACTTGATGAGCTCAATTAAGAATTGTGATATAGAAGTAAAATATTCCAAAATGTTTTGTAATATTTTTTAATGTATCTATTCACTTATTTTGATTGATGAAAGGCATCCTGTTTCTGCAAAGAATTAAGAGTCAAAGTAAATTTAAGAATAAGTGTATTTTATGTTGTTATTATTATGTATATTGTTCATGACATTTTTTTTTATTTTGTGGTCGTGCAAATACACAATGTCAAGAGGATACCTTCACTGTGTAAGACTGAGGCTTGTGATGCCACGGCAGTGCAGAGGGGTTCTGGCCAGGAAGACCGGGACAAAAGCCTTCTATCTGGCTCAGGTATGTGAGAATAGAGCAAGTCGTACCATCCACTCCATAAAAAGCATAACAGGGGTCGGACTGCCAATGTGCACGCAGGAACTGTTATAGACACAGATTATAAAATAAGACAAAAACAAAAATATTATTAGCTTATTCTATTAACTCGTCCAGATTAATATACCTGCCATGAATGCAAAATGGTCTTCATTTCATGTTCAATTCAAACCTCTCGCATACTTGACACCACAGCAAAGCAGTTAGAGTAAATACACAGACCACTGAGAGGGATTCTGCACATTTCGCATCCTCTCACCTCCACTTTCTCCACACATGCCGGATATGCAGGATCTAGTGTCACTTCACACTTCTCATCGGGTCCTATGAGGGAAAAAAAGCTTGAATGCGTAATTATTCTACAATCCCAACATCAGTAACAAAAAAAAAAAAAAAGCCTACATTGTAAAATGTCCTTAACTGGTGTCATGATATACAACCTCTTGACTGAAATACACACGATGAATGGCAGCCTTCAGCACAATGTATAGCGCTGCCATTCCTGTAACTGGCACAAGACTGGAGGCTGTGTTTTCTCAGAGGCCCCTTCCCGTAAGCTGCCCACCATCTTTAGTTAATGTCAATCAACTGGAATGAAAACACGTGTGCATACACACCTGAGCCACCTGCCTCCTCGCAAACATTCCCGTTTACAATGCTATCCCTTGCCAAAACACACAGTCTTTGACTGTGTAAAACAACCTAATAAAAAGGGAGAGAGAAGAAATAAAAACGTAGAAGCGGAGCAGAGGTGCGAAGGCCTAGAAAGAGTGATGTGTTGTAGGGGGAGAGGGAGAAAAAAAAAGAAAGAAAAAGTTCCTCCTTGTGTAAACCCAAGAGCATGAGTAGACCAGCTGGTGAAAAGACTCCTGCGTAATTCAGCTATGTTTTATGGGTGTGAGGTAATGTGAGAGGAGGAGGGTAAGGGAGGCCACAGGCTGGCATTGGGGAGGTGTGTGTTCGTGCGCATGTGGGTGGCATGCTCTGTATGTACATACGTGTGTGTGTGCTGTGCACGTCGACGTATGTGAGCACACATGTGCATGTGATGGAGTCAGTGGAGCCCAAACTTTATGGATTCCCTTTTCAAACAGAGAGGTGGGTGCACACCTACTCATCCCCACCACCCACACACACACACACACACTGGTACAAAACACTCCTCACATGCCAACCTGTGTACGAAACCCAACTCTCACCCGACACCTCACAGGAGGGCTGCAGTGTAGATGTAAACATTTTTCCTCCCAGCAGCCCGTTGACTGGTGTTGGCTCGGAGGGACTTGTTAAACTTCTATTCAAGGACTTCATCCCTGACAACCACCTGCATCCACTGCCCTCTTACCCTCCCACTCACACCCCCTATTAACACAGCTTGTTAATTTCACTGTGATCTTAACCTCTACTAAATCTAGGAACTATGCATTTGGCTTAGAGTTTTAAACATTGCAGGCAACCACAGAGGATTTCACAAAAACACAAATGCTGAAGTATTATTTTTTGACAGTCATGTGCCACGACAAGTGGATGGTGTTTCTTTTTGCCCACATAGGGATAGATTTAGACGGCCAGTCTACATATGCTGAAAGTTGTCCAAAAAAGTATCTCGAAGCTCCTGTTGTGACAGCTGTTTCAAAACTTTATATATTGCTTCATCTACTGCATCGTGCACTTCTTAAAATGACAGCTAGACAGCGTGAAAATTGGGTATGTAACAGTTTAAGACAATTTTGACCTTTTGGAAGTCATGAAAGGCATACATCCTCTTTAAGAAACTCAAAAGACCTGGATAAGCAAGAGGGGGAAGCAAGAACAAGAGGAGACAATGGACCATATCTACACAAAGAGACAAAAAAGACAAACAGGAGGCAGAACAAGGTAAAGACATGGGTAAACGAGAGGTAAGCGGTAATAATCAGATAAACCAACCATGGTAAGAATCTGGACCTGAGTGTGATCTGTTGTCATCATGTGGCGTCTGTATTTGGGCGTGATTGTGAGGTCGATGAAGATGACTGAGCTGATCAAGCCTCTGGGACACTTGCTGCAGCTCCCTCTCTACCAAACGGGCCAACCCTTGCTGGTCCTGTTTAAAGCTGGAAAAAAAACAGAAATCCAAGTCACAGAAGTCACATAACTGTATTTAAATACGCAGAGATTCATGTGGTGGTGAAGGAATACCTCTGCAGCAGTAAGCTGAGATCGTTTCTGTTCATCTGGGCGTCTTCTTTGTCTCTGCTCAGACTTTGCATCTGAGTATTCAAAGCCTCCAAACGAAGCGCCAGCCGACGTAAACCAAGCTCATGCTGACCTATGAATGATGTAAAGTATACACATTTCTTCCATTTTGAACCTTGAATCTCAATGTTGCTGTCATTTTGATGTCTGTTTCTGATGTTCAGTCTCATAGGGGTCACAGCTAAAATATTTCTACAACATTGTTCATTTCTTTCCTTAAAATGGGTATTTGTTGTTTTTTTTAGCAGCAGTGATACAAATGCATCGCCTTCATCAATAGTCTAGATTAAATTGCTCTTTATTTTTAATATAGTACTGACTATTTATTGGAGTGTCTCAATTTTTACACATACTTGTATATATTTATCTGAACCTCCATGTGAGAACCCCCACCCCCGGGACATTAGTACATTTCAGAGCTACTTTCAGAGCTATGGTGTGTTGGAAAAACCTACGATACAATACTGGTAAATCATAAAATGAATGAGTGAAATGAGACATAAAGTGCTTTATTGATGAGCTGAGGGAAAGTTGCCGGGAAAGACAGGTAACAGTATTATAGTGAAGAGCTCACTGGGATTAATGCTTGAACCTGAGATACAGGGTACAGTCCAGGAGAAACAGGATCTCATTTCTTCTCTGTTTGCTCAGCTGACCATGAACATAATCTTGCTTACGTGAGCCCTTTAAACCTGGTGTCCAGGACATATTAATGGAAGATAAGACACATGATGGAGTAGCATGCGATGACATGTGAGATAACTCCATGATTACTTCATTCCAAATATTTTGGCCTTGTGTATCTACAGCCTATAAAATTCTGTCTCCACATATGCAGGTATGTGTGAGCACCTTAATGATATAAAGACTTAAGTGACCGTTGATTTCCTGCAATTAAACTCGGATAGGACTGTGGTTGTTGTCTTTGGACCTGACTGTCTAGTCATTTTACTAACTCCAGGTGACATTACTTTTGAAGCACAACAGTATGACTCTTGAAGTTAAGTTGTCTTTTTTCTTTTGGATAAAGCTCATAATTAAGGCTGGCACGGATGTCCTGACTGATCCCTTCAGTTATGCTGCTGAGGGACCTCCACTGAGCTCTTCCCTCACTCAACTCTACTTACTCTTTAGCTGCATTAATGTTCTCGTTATCATTGCTTAAATATAATTGGACTGAATTTGAATGTCCTTACTTGAAATGCATTGAGCAAGTCTGCCTTTGTTGTAAAGCGGCTTGAGAGTGTGTTTGTTGTGAATAACACAAATAAAGCAAATTGAAATGAACTGTCACAAGATGTGGTCTGCAACTTTGGATAATGTTTTAGCATTTTCTCACAAACAGAGAAAGATTAATAGTCATGCTGGTGACTGAGACTTTTTCTTCCAAAACTGACTGAAAACGAAGTAAGTGTCGGAAAAGTCGAGCCGTTTTAATTGTGTGCGCTTACCACGGGCTTCTCCCATGCCATATAAAGTATTTTCCGACCAAACGTTTTCTGGGTGGCTGTTTGTACACAACTTGTGGTGGGTCTCTCAAGGCACAAAGCAGTTGTGGCTGAGATCCACCAGTGGGTTACATTGTCTGCTATAAAACAATTTTCAGGAACTTGAGCGGTTTAGGAATGGGATGTTTGGATCAAATATCATCTCCTGTGGTGACATTCTTACTCGTTAGTAGTCCTACGCATTTGAAGTCTCTCACAAAAGTTCTGGATTTGGTCTGTTTTAGGTCATATACATGTATTAGACTGTTAATCTTCCCGAGATTGATGGTTTTACACCGTGGAAGTAAATTAGCTCCTTATCCAGTTTCACATGATTTACAAATAAACCCAAATCAATAACCACCAAAAGCAACATAGATCACTATTTGTTTTAGATTTGGCATATTTATTCAGGGGTTAATTAACAATTATTTAATCAAGACCATCAACAAAAGTGACTGACTATCAAGGGTTAATGACAGACCCCCTGAACTTGAACTGCAACTGGGTGCAATTACTTTCAACGGAGAAGGCAACAAAATATGCTGGTTTTGTTTTTTCCAGGTCAAACAAAAAACATTTCTTTAAAAAAAAATAAAAGAAAAACATCCAGAGGAGACTGTTGACAGCATTTGTCCTTCCATATAAACCAGAAGGAAATCTTGTGCCCAAATAACCATCCTCACTCCCTCTTAAATATCCTCCTTTGAAAAACAGTTTATCCAGACAAAAGGACTTCGGTTAAACTCGGCCACAAATCCACAACTGTCAGACACATGAGGATACACGAGGATGAGGACCCACCACAAAGTGTGTACAAATCTTCATCCATTGGGTCTTAATCCTTAACCACACTACATTTCTGTTCCATTTCTTGAATTGCATGAGTGGTTCAATTTTCATTCGCTTCATTTAGAATATGTAAACTGTTTCATACATTAAAAAGACTATAACAGCAAATACAGATCAATTGCTAAACTGAACCATGTGTGTCTGCGGGTAAGTCTGCGTGTTACCGTGTTGCTCGGGTGATCTCCCAGCTACTTCATCCCCGGTCATCTCAAGTGGCACCCAAAGGCTCTGGAGCAGCAGGGTTACCAGACACATGCACAGACAGAACACCAGGCAGCCGCTAGAGGGCGCAACACACAGAGAAATCCCCTCACACACTGGCAAAAAAAAAAATCAAGCACAGAATAAAATAGCTTATTCTAAAAAAAAAAAAGTGTTTTTTTTTTTAATTTCAGGAATTGGAATATTGTTTTTATCCTTCTTTTTAATTAAGTATAGGATTTAAACTGTTAAAAATTAATTTAATTCAATTTTGGCTCTGTAATTTATGTTTTTACATAGCTGTTGATGGAAAAGGTCACTTCTTTAAGAATTCATGTGAATCCAAAGAAATTAAATGTAACCTTATTGACCAGGACTGAGTTACAGGTATCAACCTACTCAGTAGTCGTGCACTTATCCAGTTCTTTTGCAGGTACTTGTTGCTGAATTAAAGGTAGAGTAAGTGATTTTACACTTTACTTTCTCAGCTAACTTGTACTTCTCCAATGCCTTAGAGACTGACCTTAATAGTATCTTTTATTAAAAACTTTTAGAAAAAGAACTATATTCTCATTGCTCATAGACTTTATTTAGTTATTTATTTAGTTTTGACTTGGGCAGGAGAGCCATTAACAGCCCAGTAAACCCATTACATCCTACCAAATTAAAGTACAAAGAATAAAGAACCAAAGCCAACAAGTGACTCTAAACACTGCAGTTCTTTAAATGGGTACCACCAAAAAAAAACGTGTGAAATCACACCAACTCATTTTATTTAAAAGGAGTAAACGTAAACTTATGAAAATTAAATATATTTGACTGAGATGAAGGAGAGCTGGGTGTTGATAGTGTGGTGGTTTTTGGGCCCTATTCTGCCTCATGGGTCCTGGGGGTGTTGGTGTTGGTCATGTTGCCCCTGTTCTCCCTTCCGTCTGCCTCTTCCTCTCCACTGTCCTTTCTGTTCCTTTCTCTGCATCTGTTGGCATTTTGCGAGAGTGGTGCTGGTGCATGCCGGGATGCATGGGGTAGTGGTCTGTTGGGTCTGTTGCTCTTGGCAGCCTTATTGTCATGGACTGTACAAGTGTGTGTGTGTGTGTGTGTGTGTGTGTGTGTGTGTGTGTGTGTGTGTGTGTGTGTGTGTGTATGTATATGTGTATATATATATATATATATATATATATATATATATATATATATATATATATATATATATATATATACATACACACACACACTTGTACAGATAAATGCACATAGATGTGCCATGACACAGCATGTAAAACAGATTTCTTCGTAATATACAGGCTAAAGTCAGATGTCATGTGTTGAGAAGACGCTGTGGCACATGAAAAAAAAAAACACTTTAGTTATGCTCAATGCACTGCAGTGGCATGCACCAGTTATTTTTATCCACAACCCCAAATCAAAGAAAATATTGCAAATGCAAAAAAAAAATGAAAGGCAGTGATTCTTACATGTTCATAACTATTATTTTAATTGCAGACAGCATAAATCCAAAGCTATTTTATGTTGTTTTTTTCGCCCCTCATTTAAACGGGATCCACTTTTGCATTTCAGGCCTGCAACACATTCCATAAACAGTTGTGGCAGTAAAACTTTTCCGTTTTATTATGTTGCCATTTCCTCTTACAACACTTAAGTCCTTATTGAGGATACCAAGCAATTACTCATGTCAGTTATGTAATTCCACTCTTCCTGAAACTCATGTGCAACAGCTTGACACTCATATTCTTCAATTCAGAATTCTCCACACATTCACTGTTAGGGACTCTGCAGGCAGGCCAGTCCAGTACCCATACCCTCTTCTTTCTCAGCCAGGTCTTTGTAATATGAGCAGAATGTGATTTTTTTATTGACTCAATGAAAAGCAAACTGCATGTTGTGCTAAAATGTCAGAGTACTTTTCTGTATCAATCCTGCCACCATTATCCAACTTATTTAGAAATGTCTTCCAGGCATAAAATCAAAATGCGTTTACTAATACAAGTCTAAGCACTTTAAAGAGCTGCTGCATAATTATTATGATCATAGTTTTAATTTGCACCATTTTCTGATTTGTGGTTGTACAGGTTCAACACTTCCTGCCTTCTGATTAGACACTGAATTAAAAAAGCTAAACCTTACCTGCGAGGCCGCAGTGCAAAACGCATGATGTTCTGTTCACAGCGTTCAAGATCTCACTGTCAGAAACAATAATATTAAAAATGTAAATAAATCAATCACAAAGAGCATAGTTTTTCCTGGGGCAGATTACAAACACATTGCACTGTTGTTGCAGTAACATTTTGTCCAATTTGGTTAAAGCACCAAAGATCCATTATTGTGATTTTCTTTTTTTCATAATGCACATTACTACAAGCTTGACTAGCCTTAAAAGCCTTTTCAGCCTGTGGACTGTTTGTCTTTGCGTTTGAACATGTAGATTACACTAAAAAAAAAAAACAAGAAGACTGCTGTCACCAGTCTGCTGCTCTGTCAGCGTGAGGCAGAAACTGAAATAGCTCAACAGTTCACCGTGCACAACAACACACACACACACACACACTTACACACATCCTCACCTCCTTGGGTCTTCATCCCAACCCACTGGCAAACATCGGGCTTTTTTTGCAAAACACACAAATGTGAAAAAAGAGAAACAAAGTTGGAGCTTGGACGTACGTTGCTTCACTTTTTTAATCTTTTTTTTTCTGCAATTTTCCTCTCCTCCTCTGGCCCTGCCTTTTCTCTAACTCGGCGCCTATGGGAAGGCAACCTGTGGTTGTCAAGGTAACCTGACGCCCCCTTTAAAGAAGACAATGGCCGGAGTGGTGCTCAGGCCTTTCAGGGATACAATGGAGCCCACGCTATTTCAAGACAGCTTCTTTCAAACTCGCTGGCGAGACTTAAGCCTCAGTTCTGAATTGATGCCTGAACAGGGCACTCATTCAAAAGGCTTGAATTGATTAAATCTTTGGCACTTGATGGCATAATAGACATTGATATAACAAAAATAAGAAAAACAAACATAAATCACAGAAAATATCCACAGGAAAGAACAAAAATAAAAGTTAAAGACAAAATTGTAATTCTGAGAAAGTCCTGCGTGTTGGAATTACCTGACAAACAATTCAAACTGAAATTCATGCTTCATATATTTAGTTGGGGAAAGTTTTATTAAATCCAGCCGGTACATTTTCTGTACATTTTCTTACACCACAACACACTTGAATATGCATCACATGTAAATAAATGCAGTTCAGTAAAAAAAATAAAGAAAAGCTTTTGTAAAAGGCCACTGATTAAGAGGTAGACAGGATTTGGTCATTCCATCATAATTTGAAGCACGTGAACTTTGTCTTTCGTGATCTTACAGTTTTACTCTGAGAACTGTTATCCTGAGAAGAAAGATGCAACTGCAGTTTAGGAGGGACACATTATTTGTGGAGATTAAACTATGTGAAGCAGTCTGCCGTTACACTCCCTGATTTCATTTTGTGTAGCATTTGTTGCACATGAAAAAGGTTTACAGGGTCACAAAGTCCTCACCAAAGTGGTCCACAGTTACTATGACAGTGTCTATAACAAAGACATTACATGTCTTCTTATTGGCTAGTTGAGCACTCTGGAAAGAACGAAAGAAGGAGCCTCTGCCTTGCACTTTTTTATTTTCCAATTTTGACCAATCAGCTCACAAATCAGATTAGACCAGATCTTCAAGGAAACCAAGCTAAAAGACCGTTTCAGAGAAATAACTGAATAACCGACCTGCTCTTAATGCAAAATGATCCACAATTAAACACAATGGTCTAACTTCACCAATGTGATTGCATACCATCAGAGATACAGGCTTTTAAGCTGAATGCTGACAAGAGGCTGGGTGGCCTCTCTCCTCTGTTGTCTGGAGAATGCAGCATCCACATTTTCAAAAACAATTTCAAATTTCAAGTGGACGTTTTTTTCACTTTGCCTTGATTTAAATGAGCTTTGGCCCACAAAAGAGTGACATGTTTCTAGATCATGGTCACATATAACTCCTTCATTGCATGATGGAGCTTTAACCTGCATTTGTGGACGGCTCAGTAAAACTGGGATCTTTGTATTTTTTTAAAAATGATCCTGAGTCCATGCAGTGATGTCCAGTAAAGGCAAAGCAGACCTGAACCAGAAGACCTGAGAGGTCAGGATGGTTGATATGGCAAGAACAAGTCTCTGATGTATTTTGGTGATTTATAAACTAATAAGTATTTTAAAGTCTATTCTCTAAGATACAGGAAACCAGTGTAAGGACCTCAGAACTGGAATGATGAGGTCCACCTTCTTAATTCTAGTGAGAACTCAGGCAGCAACATTTTGGATTAGCTGTAGCTGTCTGACTGACATTTTAGACAGATCTGTGAAGACACTGTTGCTGTGGTTCAGTGGTTTGTAACTGTAATATCTGACACTGTGTTCTGACTCTTAACACATTTCCTTTGTTCCAAAAACAACTACTTCAGTTTTGTTTTTGTTCAACTGAAGAATATTATGGCACATCCACTCATTGATTTGTTCAATGCATCTGTTCAACACTTGAATGGGCTCATTGTCACCTGGTGACATTGTAATGTAAAGTTGTGTGTCATCTACATAGTTATGGTAACTTATTATGTTGTTTATTATTATCTGAGCTAGCAAAGCCATCTAGATGTTAAATAGGAGAGGTCCTAGGATGGAACCTTGGGGAACTCCACTTGTAATTTTTGTTGATTCCAATCGAAAGTTACCCATTGACACAAAGTAGTCCCTGCTTTTTTAAGTAAGTCTCAAACTAGTCAACAAGTACTCTACCAGAAAGTCTGACCCAATTCTCCAATTGCTCTAGCAAAATACCATGCTCAACAGTGTCAAATGCTGCGCTGAGGTCTAATAATACCACCACAGTCCGTATTTATGTGGATGTCATTGAACACCTTGATTTAGAATGATGTCTGTTTTTTAATAAAGTACCACCAGAGGACCTGAAGATCCTTGGCATCCAATACTTATTTTCAGCCTTGTCCTTTTCACACAGAGATTTCTCCATATTATCAGAATCTTTTGATGATATTATTTCTGCTAATGATAATAATAAACCATTTCTACTCAATTTTACTCTAAGGAACATTACCGTAACATTTTTTTTTTCAACAACACAATTTTTCACATACTTGTTAACATCCACCCATCTTTACTTTTGTAGACACTGTGTCTCTTTAAGGTGCTCTTCTTAAACCCAGTGACGTTAATGATCTGTTAACCTAATTAGCTGCAAGATGTTACTCCTGGTGTTTCTTTCAGTGGCACTAATTTTTCCAGCCTCTTCCTGTCTATGCTGCAACATTTTTTAAATATGCCATCAATTTCTAAATGGGTTGATATTTAACACTAAATGGTAAACTGTCTCACTTTCAGCTTTTTATGTTTGGCATGTTCTATTGTGATTAAAATACAAGATTTGTGAAACATTGTATTCTGTTTGGAATAAAATATGAAAAATAATGCTGGTTCTTAAGTATGTTATACAGTCTTGTAAGCAGCACCTTGAAACATGACAATGATAAAAGGATTTTGAACATCAGTCAATCTTAATGCATTGATGTAAATAAGCATAGATAAAAAGGTTTATCCTTAAAAATATTTTACCCAAAGAATGCTGGGATAGGCTCCACCCGACCCTTGTGATCCTGCACTGGAAAAAACAGGTATGCGAAATAGGTTGATGATATTTGTGTACAGTAAATTTCGTTATTTAATTTATTTATTTATTGGGTCATAAATAACACAAAAAAATGAATTAACAGCGATCACTTGCATTTGCATGAGCGCAGAAGTGTGTGCACTTGTGTATACGTGTGAGATCAGGTGGAGTGGGGGGCTGTGATTGGGTAGTGTGAGAGTGATGTCACACAGCGTGTGGGAGCGGAAGGATTTGATGAGCACAAATCTCTGTAAGCTAGAACCTAAAGGCTTACTGGCTTTACACCCATCTGTCTTTCTCTCTCTCCCACACACACACTCATAAACACACACAAACAATTGTGCACCAACGCTTTTTGAGGTGGAGTATTGACTGACACCCACTTCCTTTTCCTATAACTTAAAGCACATCATAATGTCCTGCTGCTAATCTGATATCACCCTCTTTAATACAGATATTCACACAAAAAATAGCATTATTTCATTTATGTATGTATTTAATGATCACATTCATACAATCACTCACTGTTTGGACCTAAAGATTAAAAAAAGAAGAAGAAAGAAAACTAGGTTTGATTTTGGCATGCGATGTTGGGTACATCATGCTGCTGAGCCTGAACCTGATCAAGTGACTCAACCACGTATCATGATGATGTCACTACAGGTTTGCACAGTAGGGACCAGAGCGATGGGTGCATCACATCGTCCATCGCTCTTCTTACCTGACTCTGATGCACCCATTTCTCCAGAGTTTTAACATTTTGCTCCAAAGCAAAATGAAACTGTTTCCCCCCTCACACAATCCTCACTTCTAAATGGGTCATAGCTGCAGTGTTGGTCTGATGCAGAGGCATACGTTAAGCTCCAGGCAACCCAGCAGTTTGATCCCAAGACTTTGAGTTTTCTTTGCGTTGTGCATGTAGAAATGCTCCAACTTTTTCTATTAAACGTTGCCATGATGTTTGCTGTTGATTTCTTTAATTACATTTCACAGTGTTTAAGTGATCCTTAATTATCATCATTCAAGCTTTTGTCTGACCACATTTGCTCCTTAAAACAGTGATGATTCTCAATTAACCTTTTAGGAAACATTGTGTTTGATGGTTCTTAAACTACTTTAGGTATTTTCCCAATCTTCGGAATTGTTTGGTTCCCTTCTGGAACAAAATAAGGCCTTTTCCATGACCAGAAGACGGTTAGAGTTAAACAGCCTGTTGCAACCTGAAGCCTATTAATCAGTTAAGGGTTCTTTCAATGATACAATTATCTGTTTTCTTGGATAAATACTGGTTGTCAGTTTTTTTTATTTATTTATTTATTTAGGTGGGTAGTGGGCATGAACACTTAAATAAGTGCATAACAAGCGCTTGTATAAGCTGACACAGTTCAACTGTGCGAGAGAGCATCTCTCTGTTTGAGCTGAAAGCTTTAGATTGTGTATCCAAGAAATATGAACTCATCATGATGGCACAGTGTTCCTCCAGGTTAGGACATTTTGGATAGCTCACATGACATGGCTGCTCTCATCTTGCCAAATAGTTCAGTCCCATTGACTTCGATCACCAATTCAGCTTTCAGGAGCTTGAAAACACAAATTAAACGAGAACACAGATTATACAGAACATCCTGTGGGTCAGAGGAGGAAATTCTGTTATGGTGTTGAGGAGGCAAAGTTGACTTCGGTTTTGTGCAACTTAATCACTGATGATAAAGGAATAAATAGACTATAACAGGAATATATGTGACAGTAGCAGCCGAAGGTATTTACTGATGTTCCACTCTTTCATCACTGCTGAAGAATAAAGAGGGTCTTTCAAAATGAGGACGTGAAAAACATCAGCTGTATTTCATAGGGACACGACGGGACCAAACAACATTTTACACTGAGTGGAAGGCAATCATGATTCCACAATTCAATTACCAGTAACAACTGTCATGTGTTTGGCGGCTATGTTCTGGTGACTGCTTTGAGCACTGGACAAAAGCAGGGTTTGTTGCCCTTGCAAGGGTACTTCCTGCCCTGTCCCAAAGCCATCACTCATTTAACATACTAAGTCTGCACATAAACATGGAAAGCCTGATAAGGCGCTCTGGCATGCAACCTCTGCAGGGCCGCTGCAACGAACACTCACAGCTACGTTGAACTGTTATAAAATCACTGTGATATTTTAAAGAAGTGCCTTAAACTGTGATATATGTGGGACGAAATAAAATACTGTATATCAGTAGCGTATTGTGTTTTAACGTTAAAATCCTGAAACTATTGTGCAAGAAAAAAACATTTCTCTTTTGAATAAATTAGATAATATAGTGTGTATTTAACAGCCCACCTGAGCTCGTCTCCGCAGCACAAGCTGCTCCACACGCACGCGGACACACGCGGACACGCGCGGACGTTGACCTGGAGCGGGAGAACTGCGCATGCACAAGTCAAGTCGACGTGAATCCTGCTTCACGTCTTAAGACATCTCACAGACAGCCTGCTGGGGACACTTTCCGTTTATTTGAACTGAGCGATGTCGTTTGCCTAGCGGGTTTGGGTCTTGAGCAGTACAGTTTACTCTTATTACAATCACCTGCTTTGTGTGAATGGAGTGTTTTTTCCCTGAGAAAATCAAGCCGAATGCCGCGGTGATCAACTAACTACAAGACAGACAGGCGGACTCGTGGACCGAAGTCATTTCAGGTATGCACCATATCTAACGTGGACGGCAGCCTTGGGTGAATGTACGGCGTTTTGTTTGCGGTTTTTTTTTTGTTGGGTTTTTGTTTTTCGGTGTTTGAACAGACTCCCGTTGGTCGTGGTGTTTGTTAGCCGACAGGAGCCGCAGCTGGCGGCTAGCTGACGTGACGCTAGCTGTGCTAACCGGCGTGAACTGATCCGGCGACGCCGCCGAAGCGTTGAGACGGGCTCCTGTCCCGCCGCTCCCCCCAGCCTCCGCCGCCCAGCTCACGTTTTCACCTTTCACAAAGCCAGCAACATTTAGGTGGCTTTGCAAAATGCGATACATTTGCAGACGCCCCGCTTTCCGCGGCGGCGTACCTGCGCGCGTCCACGGCGCGCCCTCGTCTTCCCCCTTCTGTGCCGACGTTTAAACCGCTACTGGCTTTTCCTAGTAAGGAAACAAGTCTGAAAATGATTTTGTTTGTCCAGATGCGACCATGACCTTGTATGCAAAAAAGCATCATGCAGCTGTCACGGCCCGGTGAAGGTGTGAGCAGGAATGTGGCCACGGTGACAAGTGTCCTTCCGTCCTGTTGTGTCCTGTTGTGGGTAAATACTCGGACCTGCACGATTCCGAGAAAGACAGATCCAAGAGCTAAAAGGCAAAACTTTAAGAATAGGCTTGCAGTGTATTTAGCATTAACTCCACTCGTTTTATTCTAAATTAAAAGGATAAATGAATCATGCAGGCATCTATAGTATGTATGTTTGCATCGTAGTGTGTTATGTTCAAGAGGTCGCGATATGGACGTTTAAAGGGACATAAGTTTATTTTCGGGGGTCACTAGAAAGAGTTTGTAAGCGAAAATGCACATTTTTGGCTCTTCTTTCTGTGGTGTCTGATTTTAGCTCTTGTGCATTTGACAGGCTGCCCTCTTGGAGCAGCTCCTGCTTGTACAGCCATGTGAAGAATGATGCAGGCCTACTTTTGATTGTGGCATTTTACAAACCATAAGTGGAAGGAAAAAAAAATCTTATCCATCCATTAACTTCTGCTCATCCAAATTTGGGTTGTGGAACAGCAGCCTGAGTAGACTGGCCCAGACCTCCCTCTCCCCAGCCACCTCCTTAAGCTTTTCTGTGGGAAAAGCAAGCCAGGTGAGAGATGCAATGTGTCCAGCATGTCTTGGCTCTGCCTCCAGGCCTCCGGGCCTCCTGCTGGTTGGACATGCCTGAAACACCTCCCTAGACAGGTGTTCGTCCCTCCCCGATGACTCAACTTCTCACTCTATCTCAAAGGGCAGCCCCAGTTGCATCCAATACCCACCTGGAATAAATCTCACAAGGAATGCAGGCCAAAGTCTCGCTCTGTATCGGGAATGACTAGAGCATAGCAACGGACCAGATGCTCTTGGAGAATGCCCACAATGTACCCTCAGGGACACAATTAAATGCCTTTGCCCTTTTAAGGTTTCTAGTACAATTTACTCACTAAATTGAGTTAAATTGTACAATCCGGAACTACAGAAACAACAATGCATTATATATTATACCACATCATTATTTAACACCTGAGCAGCAAAACGAGCCCAAATTATCATCCTTCCACCATCGTGCATAACGGTTGCTATAAACTATATGAGCTGTTGGACTGATGGTGTCACACTTTCACTAGCTTAAAGGCCTGGAAATGTCACCGTTAGATGTGTACATGTGGGTATATCTATGGCTTGAACATGTGTGCTTTGTTATAGAAACAAAGCATTTAGTAACAGAAATGAATCTCTTTCTTAATGGATTCACAGCACTTATATTTTAGGAACATAACAGCACAACTAGAACCCTGCAGACCGTAACATTTTTTTTTTAAGTTAATGGGTTTACCAACCAGGCCAATGACCTCAAGCTCGCGTGATCCAGTTATACATCGCACACAGCTGACTAGCAGGTGGATGGAGGGGTAGGGTGATAAAATACACTGTAGAAATGATAATCAAATTTAGATTCGCCTTTAAAATGTTTAAACTTTGCACATTTTTTGAGGCAGAATTCGCAGTCTCTGAGCACAAATGTTGTACAACCACTGCACCTCTGACATGACTATTCTCCTTGAAATTTAAACCATGCCCGTATGCACGGAGTATACACATGATTTGCATACATTTACATAGATTTCTAAGGGTATTTATGTTCATAAGATGAGTAATGTGAACATTTTTGATTGTTTAAATGTCCTTTTTGTTTTTCCTGTTTGTTCAGTTCTAGGCAGTGTCAAAGCTAAAATGGTGAAACACAATTTGAGTAGGACAGATGTCCTCTCAGCCCACCATAAATGTTTTCACTTTTGCACGTGGTAAGGCATTGGTTTCCACCTTCATGTGACCGTATGAAAGCAGTCTGAATTGATTATATGATTTTATAATGGTCATTTTAAGCGTGCTGGAAGTGATCTTTGGACATGCATCGTCATGTGACTCGTTGAAGAATTGCTGTGAAATCTTTTTTTTTTTTTTTTTTTTTAAATTTCCCTTGACGGCATTAATGTTAGTGGACAGTTAAACTTGTCCGGGAAATGCTATTGCATCATAGGTCCGGCTGAAAACAACTGTTCCTCACCTCAGTTACGGGGAAAACAAACCATAATCGCAACTATTTAAAATGATTATTCCCGGATTTATGAGGGGATGTTGCATTTGTTGGCGGGAGGGGTGACATTTCTATAGTAAACTTAATTTTTGGACTAAATAGTCCAGAGACTTAAAAAAAAAAAAAAAAATATATATATATATATATACACACACACACACACTAACATATTTGCTGGTGGAGCTGCCAAAATAATCCCTTTAAATGTCTTTGGACAGAAACATTAATAACATTATTATTGCTAAAATAAAGTCTATATTACTGCATGTTGCACACAAGAAGGCGGAGAGAGAATCAGTCACATGTGAACAAGCCTGATGTGCGCATCATTCGCAAGACAGAACATATAGGGCTTTTTTTTTTTCTTGATGACAGTTTTTGTAATCATTCAGCGCCAGAATGAAATCACAATTAAAATTCAGTTAATTGCACCGCCCTGACTAAGAAGGTATTCGGGCTGTGCATTGCTGGATTGGTTTCACCTTGCAGAAGAATGAAATGCGTTATGTGAAGGCACACTTTTTCCTCATAATGATCTTTTAACAGAAACAGAACATCAATTCAAGAAATGAAATGGGCTTTTTTTTTTTTTTTTAAACAGTACATCACTTCAATAACCTAGTGTTTGTGGAAGCCTCTGATGTCTTTAGGTAATTGATACGTAATCGGCGTGTGTTGATAACAAACCACACACTGTTGGAACTGTTCCCCAAGGACATCGTCTATCTTTTTTTAATTGAATGCTCCACAAATGAACCATTCACAATAGGTTGAACTGTGGTTTGATTGTGCACTTATTTATTCATTAATCTAATCGTGTTTTTCTGTGTGTTTTCTAGTAACCATCATGGGCAGCTAAAGACGACCTGCTTACTGTCTGTTGTGTGGAGGACAGAAGGATAGTAACACCTTGAAGCATATTCCCTCTCTTCCAGCAGTCCAGTGAACTTCCAGGACCATGGCTGAGGAGGACTGTGGCAGCTTTGTGGACTGGACCCAGATGGGGGACTTGGCCAAAAGCAGCGGGCCCACAAAGGCAGACTGTAAAGACCCGAAAGAGTTCAAACTGATGGCTCGCCAAGGTTACTGGGCCAAGAACCACAAACTACGAGCACAGGTCTACCAGCAGCTCATAAAGGAGATTCCCTGCCGCACCGTCACCCCAGATGCAGAAGTATATCGTGACATTATGGGAGATGCAGCCACGAAGAAGCCCTCTTCTCACGTCCCGCTGCCAGAGTTTGTGGATGGCAGTCCCGTGCCACGATACTGCCTGAAGGCGGAGGCGGTGGCTTCAGCCCACCGGATTATCAACTGCTTGGCTGGACAGTTTCCAGATATCTCCCACTGCCCAGCGCTCCCAGCTGTTACATCACTGCTCCTTCACTTCAGCGTAGATGAAGCCCAGTGTTTTGAGCACGTCAGCCGCATGCTGGCCTGCAATGAGCCAGGCAAGCGTCTGCTGGATCAAACTTTCTTGGCCTTCGAGTCCAGCTGCATGACATTCGGCGACCTGGCCAACAAGTACTGCACGGCAGCCCACAAACTGATTGTCGCCACAGGTCAAGATGTGCTCGAGGTCTACGCTGACTGGCAGCGCTGGGTGCTTGGTGACCTGCCCTTCAGCCACGTGGTCAGGGTTTTAGATGTTTACCTAGTAGAAGGCTACAAGGTTCTCTACCGTGTGGCTATAGCGTTGCTCAAGTTCTATCGCAAGCATAAAGCCGGAAGTCAGGGAAACCTGCAGCAACAAGATTCAGGCAACATAAGGGCAGACATTCAGGCTTTTGTCAAGAACATTGCTTCCACCGTCACACCTGACAAGCTGCTCGAGAAGTCCTTCTCTATCCGTTTGTTTAGCCGGAAGGAGATCACTCTGCTGCAGCTCACCAATGAGAAATCCCTGCAGCAGAAAGGCATCACTGTCAAACAGAAGCGGTAAATGCAATGACTTCATATCTACTGTGGGAATTAATTTTTTTTTTCCTTTTAAAAAAAAAAAAAAATTTAAGGATTCTACATTTTTGTTGGTATAAACAAGTGCTATACTATAATTCAAGTATGGAAGTAAAGGACTAGTTTAGACGTTTTAAATGCATTTTTTTTTAATCTTTTTTTTTTTATGCTTGCTCTCATTAATGGTTTGAGTTGCTTTCGCATCCTCGACTCACACCTTGTTCTCATTTCCTTTTCTATTTGGTTTGCGCCATGATTTTCCATCCACCTTCTTCTGTCTCATCTGCTCACCGCTCCTGTGTTTTCTGCACTGGTGCTTTTACAGTTCTAGGTGGGTTCTGCTCTCCATGCTGTATATTCAAATCCATTTTTTTTCCTCCATTTACTCTGAATAGTTTGTTACAGTTGTAGATTTCATTAGCGTATGTTACAGTGGTACATCAAATGATTGGTCATCAGACGACCTGAACACAAGTTCTGAGTGTTATCTACTGTGTGATCTCCTTGAACCTCTTCTGAACCTCTGTTTCCTCCTGCTTTCTTCTTTTGGGGACGTCTCCAGCCGGAACGTGCAGCTGGCACTCAACCCTGACACGTTCTCCTCAGAGATTGTTAGTGCCAAGGAGATGCATGACATCTGGTCATGGATTCCTGAGCGCTTTGCCTTGTGTCAACCACAGCTCCTCTTTACCACCTCCACTCATGGCTGCAGCCTGAACAGGTACACTTGCTGATACACGCCCATTTCTGACTTTTACTTGCAGTGTTTTTATTTATTTATTTTATTTTTTTAAGCTTAGAGTGTCAATTTTGGCAAGTCTGAGGGGAAGAATGTGTATGTAAAGTAGAATAGAAAATGTCTATCATTTTATTGAAGTAAAGTAATGAATTAGAAAGGTGCAATGAAACTTTAACATCTGCCTCTAGATTCTACTCGCATTGTGAAGGCTTTGAACCGACTCTGCTCCTCATCCGGACCACAGATGGTGACGTAAGCAACACATTTCTAGATGGCAAACTCTCTTTTTTTTTTTTTTTTTTTTTTTTTTGGATTTCCCCAGACAATTTTACCTCTAACATGAAATTAAATTTGAGGGAATCAGAGGCTGGCATACCACAGATATTTTGGTGGAAAGCAAAAGTGGATTCTTCTTCTTTTTTTTTCTTTGAAGTGTTTACACTGTAATGTACTTATTTACATGTGTATGTTTTATATATAAATCTTGCATGGTCACAGCCTAGAAAATAAAATGTATAACATTTAATGTCCACGGTGAGTTGAGGTGGAGTAAAACGCCGTCAGCCAGTAAAACCAGCGTCACCCATGTACGGGTATACTGTAATCATTTAGGGTTGTTTTTTTATTTTAAATGAGAAATGTGTTCAAAGAGGCTATCTGTAATTTGAAGTAGATTTTGTTTTATTTTTGTCCTTGCCTCTGTGAATTGGTATCAAACGCCATGTGACCAGGTGTCACTTGATTGGATTACAGCACTGCAGTTCTTCCTTGAGCATTGGCCTCTTACAGATGGTATTCCTCATTCAGCCTTCATTTAGAAGTTTTCTTTAGTTTTTTTTTTTCCTTTTTCTTTTTTTCAGATAAAATCAGTTGAAGTAATTAAGTCAGGCCATTTTCTAAAATGCTATTTCCTGTTTTATCATCCAGGTATGTGGAGCATTCTTGTCTTCAGACTGGGAGGAACGAAAACGAGGAGGCAACAAATTAAGCTTCTTTGGCACGGGGGAGTGTTTTGTCTTCCGGGTGAGTTTTTTTTTTTTTTTTTTTGTTAAGTTTCTTGCAAGGAATGTATTTGTCTGTTAATTGTAGTGATCTCAGATCATTTTTATTTGACCATTTTGAGCAAAAGAGTTTTATTTTCAGCAGTAAGACGGTGTGTCCACCAGGGGGCGCCATCCACTACGTTTTACTTATTCTTGATTTAAATATTTACTGGTTCCAGATGGCAAGTGATGCTTTCATTTGGAGACGACTGTTTAGTAGGTCACAATCCACCATTTGTTCCTCTGCAAAAAACAACCACACACCCAGAACCCATTGTGGAGTTGGTAAAATATAATTTGAGCTTTAATTTGTATAAAACTCAAGCAGAAATGGAAAAGAAGGCTTGCTCTCAAATGCCTTCTGAATAAATTATTCAGCCGAGTACCTGTGCTGATGCACAGCTGTGAGATCTCTGAGCTTAGACACCAGAGAGAGAAATAAACCTCGAACACAAATACTTCAGCACAGCCAGATCGGAAACTCCTGTTACCCGATCCAGTCGTCTCTGACCGGGGCCTCACCTGACACCACGCCTGACGCACCTCAGGAGCAGTGAAGACGGCCAGATCTGTTGTAGATGGGTGGAAACGGAGAAGGAGGAATTAAAGCCTATAGTTCGGTCTGAAACATCTGGCTACCTTTTTTGCGTTTTTGTTCAGGATTCATCTTTGTGTAGATTTATCCTTCATAAAATAAACTACTTAGATTTAACATGTTTAGAATTATTTGTTAATGTTGCTACCTAAACGGGAAACAACATGGTTCTGGTCAGGGTCGTGTTCCTGAAGCGCTCACACCTGATTCAGTTCAGCTGTGTGTTGATTTTCAAGGTAAAGCTAAATTCAGCCGTAGGAACGTTTTTAAAGAGGAGAACTTGAGAACGTCCGTCAAGAGAAGTTCAGAAAAGAGGGAATCTTCCGAAAATGGAAAAAAAAAAATCCCTTTCATAACTGCAATGTATATAACGCATGTTTGCTGAATGTAGGGCTATTTTGGTCAAGTTAAAAAGTTACAAAAAACGAATACCATAAATCAGAATCCTGTCTGGTAAACCAGACCTTTTTTTTAAAAAAAAAAAAAAAAAAAAAAAAAATGCAATCTTGCAAATGTTTTTTCTCTTTCTATTGTTAGTAAAAAAAAGATTTATTGTCACTGTCTTTATACCCATTTGCTTCAGGTTTCACATGACTATAGTTGCACTGTTACTCAGTTTAATGCATTGCAGCCTGGTGGGTTTAAGCATTAATTTAAAAGAACTCTCCTGTTTCCGTTGTAGCTGAAGCCAGAGATGGAGCGCTATGAGTGGGTGGTGATCCGCCACCCTGAGCTGGCTTCCTCCATCAAGACTGAGGGTCAGGAGGACAATGCGGCATCCTGCGATGGGCAAAAGGCAGAAAACAGTTTACAGCAGCCAGAGAAACCTGCCGGAGAGCTGTCTCCGTTTCTCTCCGCTCGCCATTTCAATCTCAACTCCAAGAATACTTCCATGTTCATGGCAGGAAACTTTGACTCCATCATAGTGGGTGAGTGGATTTTCATCGTACGCTGCTGTTCGCTTGGATGCTTTTTGAGCTTCTCACATAACTCTGTTGACAAATAACCATGAAAATGTTAAAACGTGAGATTAAGTGAGTCTGCCCTGCATGCTGATATGACAGCTTGTCATTGTTTTAACGGATATGCGTACAAATGCGTGTCCTTCCATCTGCTCAGGGGGAGGTGACGGCAATGCGCTGTACATCGACTCTGAGCTGAACCACGGGCGCACTGGCAGGTGCACCACCTTCGACAACCCGCCTCTGTGTGCAGAGAGCTTCCAGATTTCACTGCTGGAAGCGTGGGGCTTCCAGGACGCCATGGCCTCGTAATGCTGTCCACATGAGCACCACGCACATGAATCTGGACTCTTGAAGCATCCAGCGCCGTAACATTCAAACATATTCCAGCACTAAGTAACATCTGGCCCATTATATCTAGAAATTTAAGAAGCACTTGAACAGAACAATATCCATCCATCAAAGTCATTTTCCATTTACAGTTTTATTTATTAATGTAGTAGATCAAAATTTCATATGACAATATTTCTCCTCTTTGTTTATTTTTGTATTTACAGATATTATGGCTCACTAATTGTCTTTACTGTGGTGATGGAGATGTTCAGGATTCACAGTGCTCGTGTTCCTTGTGCGGTTTATCTCAGTCTGCCAAATTAATTGTAAATGTAGCCATGCAGTCCTTCACAAATATTATCAGATCACGTCGATAAACGGACGTTTCCAGCGTTTGTGAAGTTAAGTCTTCGTGTCATAGTGACTGTTGAATGTGAGTTAATGTTGTGAAGGTGTACCAGCTCAGCCTGAAGTTTGTGGTTGAGTTATGTCACATTTTTCTCCACTTTTGGATTTTGATACGCGTCCTGTTAAGTTGGAGATCTGATAATTAAATGAAGTAAATGTTGACGAATATCTGTTGTGACCTTTGAGTTTTGCCATTTTGCACCTTATGTTTAAACGTTTTTTTTTTCTTTTTGAGTCTGTGAATATGTGAATATTAATACAAATTTTCTGAAGTTAAAGCTAAATCTGAGAAATGCAGTCTGTTAAGCTTTTTTTGTTTTTGTTTTTGTTTTTGTTTGTTATGCCTCCCATTTTCCTGTCGCTACCGTCCGCTCCAGCGTAGAAAATTACTCCAAAGTGGTGCCCTGTCATCAAAGCGTGGTTGGGACTGCACGTGTCACTTGTGTCTGTACGAACGTGCTCCAGTGAACTGAACAACTGCAAATGTGACACAGAGATGTGAAATTACCGCATTAACTTTCAGTGGGGTGACTGTTGTGTTTGTGACTACAAATGCAACGCAGAAACCACTCGATAAATGAGACGTCAGCATTGCATTTGAGTGCGTGTCTTTGTTGTCTGAAGTGCAAGTACTAAAATTAAATGACTTGAATTACTCAGACATTCTTCCGGTGCCTTCTTTATTTTTGTTTGGATATCTCTTTGTGGAAGCTGACGGTGAACTGCGTGACTGGAAAATATCTTGTCAAAATGAGTCGTACATTCGCGCGAGTGTACCTGTAAAAGCCCTCGGCTCAAACTGTGACGTTAGTGACGTCGTAATCATTGAAGCCATTTTATCCGAGTCAAACCTCACAGAAACAGAATTTCCTGCGTCGTTCTGACTCTGAGAACTGACTGACGGACACAGCTGCTGTTTCCTCAGACATTTTATTAAACGCAGCAGAATGAAATCATTACATGCCAGTCGATGAACAGTTCATTAATTTGCAGTGGATAGATCTCATCCTAACGCTTTGGGAGAGACGCTCTCTCAAACGGCAAAGCGGGAGTGTAATTCCCTCTTTGCAGTTAGAAGCATTGACTCCGTCCTACCAAGACGGATCTGTTCATTCAGGATTCACACTCTGCTAATCACACGTGCACTTCTATATTTAGCTGCTCCTTTGGGTGTTGGTCTGGCGCATCTCCTGAAAACCTTTCCTTACTGCCTCGAGGAATAAGATGCTTAAGTGTTTAACTCTACACTGAGGTGGGTATTTCCTTAACCCCCCCCCCCCCCACACACACACACACACACACACACACACTTAACACAAGGCAGTAGGCTCAGATTAAGGGACAGACTGAGAAGCTCCTGTAAAATATTTTCTTTTTTTTTTATCTAATTTTTCCAGCTTAATGGTTATTGGGTTTAATCATCAGTACCAAAAAGCTCTAAGAAGTAGAAGTATGTGTCTTCGATGGTCAATACTAGTCTCAGACGTGATCTTGTGAGAATTTCTCATAGTTCCTCCTTTTTCTTCCTTAAAAGGGCTCTTGCACAGCAGCTGTGGAAATGTATGTATTCATATCCTTATTTTACAACCCACTGATTAATTCCACAAATAAATTCACCAAAGCAATCTGGTCGGAACAATGCAGGCTTACAAATACTATCCATTTACCGCATGCTGTTAAATGGACTGGTTACAGGCTACTGCTGAGTGTGTATATCTGATATCACGATCCAGTCATGGCAGATAAGGCGACGCGTCCTGAATCGATGCTCTTCAGTCGTTAAACAGAGGAGGAGAAAACCATGAACATCTCAGAGTTCAGCCTAATGCTCATCGGTGCATCAATTTGCAAATATCTTCTTTTTTCGTAGTGAACTCTCTGCAGCCAGAGAAATGTGAGCCAAACGTCTGAGAGGAAGGAGGCCTGTGATGCATGTGGAGACACGCCGCATCACGAGTGATGGGGCTTTACAGTGATGCGGGGGGAGGGGTCCTACAGTGGTGACTTGTCAGGGGCAATGCAGCGGGAACAGGAAGGAGGACAGAGGAAGGAAGGAGTGCACAGGCGTAGAGAGACGCTTCATTTTCTCCACGGTGCCCCAGCTGCCCTGACCCTCTCCCCTTTCTGCATCTTTGAGGCTACACGAGCTTGGAGTAATACAGTAGAGGGGGGAACTCTTGACCCCAAGCTCAAACACACAGACAACCTCAAATTATCTCACACATTGCTGCATATCACAGATGACTGTAAAATACCCTCTGGTGCTTGATGAAACCCTGGGGCAGATTACAGAAATGTGTTTAAAAAGTACTATTGGAGAGGTTAATATATGAGGGGTCAAAGTGGCTGGAAATAAATACTTTCATTATATAGTTCTTTTTGTTCATTTTCTTACTTGCTTAATCGACGTCTAGAATATGGTAAAAAAAAATAATGTTCAGATTGACATTAACCTCAACATCCCATCATTTCATTTGACAGCCTCTGAAACGTGCATACGTAGGTATCAAAGGGAGAGCCTGCAGCGGAGCATACCAAAACGAACTCTCATAGGGGTGACTGCTGCTATCACGTAAACAAAATAAACCAAAATGTAAAGCATAACATTTAACTTCGCATGAGTTATTTATCATCTTGTAATAAGTCCTGTTATTATGTACAGCTGTTGTGTGAGACAAACGCTCGTTAATCAATATTGTTTTCATTTTGCTCCCCTCTCCCCGTCCACGATGGGCTTCATCCGCATGGGCAGTCAGGTGACACTTTCCGCCTCGCCATTTTGTGCCGCTGCGCCGGGTATTTATCGGAAGAGTCGTGACTGAAGCCTCCGCTGCGAGTCCGGAGATCACACGGTTCCGCTTACACTCGGCTTTGCAGTCCACGTCTGTGGCCTTCCATTGGGTTCCTCGAAGTGCGATTTTTCCGCCTCGCCCTTAAACATTAATTTTGTACGATTCCTTTACTTTTGTACGCCCGCGTGTGAGACATAATGTCGAGCGAAGCCCCCCAGTACTCGCCGTTCTTCGCGGTGATGGGTGCCTCTGCGGCTATGGTGTTCAGCGGTAACTATCAAGCCCTTTTCATTGTGTTTTTCCTTTTTTTTAAGTTGAGAAATTACAAAATCAGCTGATTTTCTGTCTTTTACTTGGTATTAAATGTTAGTAAGATGCTCTGAGCTGTCGTTCCTGGTGCTCTTCTTCAAGCAAGACTGCTAGCCGCGCTAGCGTTACTACGCTAATCTAATGCGGTCATGTCTCGGCTCGGCTGGGAAAGACGCCGTTTTCTGGCTTATTTTTAGCCTGTTAGTATTAAACTTTTTCTAAGTCGGAGCATTTGTCACTGCAGGTCAGACGGCTAGGACGTGTCAAAGCTCGATAACCAGTTGATAACTATAAGCTCGCTTTGACGTTAGCCTTTGCCCGGTAACGAGCGTTAACTGAAGTAGAAGGGCGAGACTAGCTCATACTTACCCATAAGAGAAGGAAAATATCGCAGTAAATCAACATTCAGGCGTTAGTATGGTCCTCGAGTCTCATACGAATATATGACAACGTTATAAGATTGATATGTCGCTTAATTCAGCCGGTATTGTGAGTTATTTGCTGATTTTCCTCACGATGTCACGCAGCTTCTTGAATGATCTTAAACTGACATGTAGACGTATTTAATGCTTGAATATGAAGCCCAACCAACCATCTTACTCCGTTCCACGGCTTTAATTAAATACTTTTATTTTAAATAAAGTAGATCAAAACTGTCTTTCGTTGTGAAATGGTCCTCCACACTGTTTTAAAGCGCAATTGGAAAAAGGGGATCAGCTGGTCAACTTCCTTATTGCTCAAAGGAATGACATGAAGTCACATGATTATCTCGTGAGACTTCTGACTTTGCCTTGCTGTCTGGTTACTGATCCTCTGAAATGGTAATTGAAACGGGGAAATGAACAAGTTGCCAATGAATTCTCATGAAATATCCGTTTTCCAAATATATTTATTACTTTCGGTTTTTGTGTGCAAAGTTTGAAATGGCACAGTGAGTTGACTTTGACATTGTAGTCTTTAACTGGTCATACTTGTTTTATGGATTTTCTTTTACTGGTGGCTTGGGCTACATATTACAGTTTACTGTACATGTATGTATTTATGTAGGTATGAGGGGTGTGAAATCAAGCTACTGGCCAACTGTTTACAGAGGCATTAAGTAGAGCAGCTCTTATGGAAACATTATTTATTTATTTATTTATATATATATATATATATATATATATATATATATATATATATATATATATATAAAGTACAGCAGGCCAGTTGTGATAGTGTAAGGCTTGTGAATAAGAGTTAAAAATAATTTTTTTTGTATTTTACCTTATTCATTTTCAGCTTAAGATTTCATGGCCATATCAACTGCTGTAACTAACTTGATAAACACAACAGGGCAATGCAATTTATGTGATCTCCTGGGATGTGGGAAGCATGTGTCGGAGTTGTCTGGTTGTGTGACAGAAGATGCAGCAGCGTTGTGGTACCTGTAAGGCTACGAGTGGTAGTAGTCTGGGATGGTGAAGGAGTGACAGCTGGGGAATTAGCTGGTAGGAAGGGGATCATGCTGCCATCAGGAAGGGATGTGATGGTGGTGGGATGAATTCAGGATTCTGGATGAAGGAGTTTGATGCAGACATTGGGGACGCACATGCTACCTTTTTTTAATGTAGTTTAATTTACTCAAGGTAGACTAAAGTTGGTCCTCTATATTTTGGGCGTTAAATTTGAGTTCATATGTCTGGTATGATTGTAAGTGGATGGCTTAGAAGTGTAACCTACTCGTTTCGATAAAGTTAGGGTTACGTCTGCACTCCGGTGATGATTGTGAGAAATGTTTGCATTGATATCTGGTTCAGAAGAGTAGACACTAAAGCACTTGTCACATGGGACGTGGTAGGTATGGTAGCTTTGCTGCAGCTGCTGAATGTTCCCTTCCTCTTTCATTTATAAGTCTATTCTAGACTTTTCTATAAGGTGCATCCAAGTCATGATAAGCTGGCTACTTGTGGTAGTTTATATCAAATGTCAACCCATTCAGGTGCTGTCTAAATATTTAAATTTGAACGTCCATACTTGAGACGAGACGTGAGGGGAGGGTACCTCCAAATGCTGTATTACCTTTCAGAACGTCTCATGGATGAAACGACACATCTGGATACTTGGGTTTGTGCGACGCGCCTGCCCCCTTTTTGAGTAAGAACATCCTGGTAAATTTGACAGGTGTAATACAACTTTGATGCTTTTTCTTTTAATATAAACGTGTTTTGAATAGGATTGGTGTTCCTTTTTTGTAGCTAGTGTCTGTTTTGTGTAACGTGAAAGATGAACAATTATGTAATTAATGATCAATAATTGGCAGTGTTGTAAAGAGAAACTTGGAAGAATGTACAGTTCCATTAAAGTGGACGAGGTTACGGTTGGGTCCATGCAGTAACCAGAGTTGTTATACCCCGACTTCTTTTTTTTTTTTTTTTTTTTTTTTTTTTTTTTTTTTTTTTTTTTTTTTTTTTTTCTGCCCTCGCTGTTTCCCTGTTTCCATTCCCCATACATTGTTCCCTTGAAAACAGACTAATACATGTGTAATCACATGACACCCCCCACCCCACCCCCTGTCCGACCTGAAACATGGAGAGATAAAATGCAGAGACAACTGAGGAACTCCAACAACTTGCACCAAAAACACCTTTTGAACACATTTTGGCTTATCTGAAGACAACACTGAACACAGAAAGGAAATGTAAACACTGCAGAAAAACAGTTTTAGTGACAAAGGTTAACGTTGCTTACCTGTTCCACATAAATGTGTAGTACAATTATGTCACTGAATCTGAACGATAAATTACTCCAAAAGAGAGAAGCTGGCACACATCACTCTGCTCTACACAACGCCGCCAATGTAATGCCATGTCTTCATTTCCCTTCTCTTTTCCCTTTTTTTTTTTTTTTTTTTTTTTTTTTTTTTTTTTTTTAAGAATCACAGAAATTTACTCTTTATTAAAAAAGAAATCTGTTTTAATAGTTTTACAGCAAATTAAAAAAAAAACCCATCAGTGATCCTAAGGCCAAAAGACACTAACTAAAATCATTAATTCATTAATCATAATCTCGGTAAAATGTGTAATTTATTGTGATATTGATCACAAGCTTAGACACTAGTGTTCCCATCTTACTGTCAGCAGTTTAACAGAAACCATCTTCAACCAAAAGAAGACACCCTTAGTGGAGGGAAGTGACACATGACCGCGTCTGGTAGTTCATATCTCTAACAGATATGATAAATATCATGATATATCCAATATTCCAAATAGCATGCTTTTGCTTTTTTTTTTTTTTTTTTTAATTAGTGCTGTTCCTTTTACTCGGTGTCCAATCTGCTGTCAGTTGCACAGCTATTTTGTATGCTGCAACATCCCTTGCTGGAGGCGCCTTCTGCTCTGACATCATAAGATGTCACAGGGCATCCCATATATCAAATTTTCTGTTGGGAGAGGGTGGAATAAAAGCTCTTTACCTAAGATGAAAGGATTAGGATTAAAACCCAGAGGCTTCCACACCGCTGCAGAAACCTCCCTCCCACACATCAAACCTTTTAATCGTTGATTCAATGTCGGAGGATGTAAGTGTTGCAAGTGTTTTTTACATGACCCATACTTGTCACACCAAGCCTCTGAGACAATAATGAAGATAAGCTGTAACATTACAGATGGTGACACTTATTACACTTGCTGTAAATAAATGCACAAAAAAAGGCAACAGTCCTTGGTTCTTTTTGTTTTGTTTTTTATTTTTTTGTATTTTAGGTATTGTATGTTTTAGATTTTTCTCACATTTGGTATATTGTGTTGGATTTTTAAGATTTTAGTTGGCTAGCAGACCATGTGGCATTTTAACTAAATTGGATTGGGGGGTGGGGTCTCTTGTGTTTTTGTCAGGGCTTAGAAAAGGTAGTGTCAAGTTGCTCTTAGACAAATGTCTTTAGATGGACAGGAGTGATTTAACCTGCAACTGATGGCATCAGTCTGCTGATGAATCACTCGAAGCAGAAAGGAACATGGCTAGGTGCCACTTGTGCGTTTGAAGATCCTGTTTGCCTCCTGGTTCATTTGCCAGTCAGCCTCACTGCCCATTGTGCAGTTAAACGGAACCACGTCCACACTCGCGGAATGACAGAAAAGAGGAAATGCAGTGCAGGACACCTTCGGCTGTATGCACAAGCCTGCCTCTACAGACTTTTCAGATTTAATAATCATCAGTGTGTTGGCTGTGAAGAGTCAAGAGAATGACCTTGCCTGGCCTATTTATTTATTTACTTACTTACTTACTTACTTACTTACTTACTTACTTACTTACTTACTTACTTACTTACCAATCCCATACTATGCCACATACATGGCAAATGCAGTATGGTGCTTTTTTTTTTTTTTTTTTTTCCTGAATTTTGTTATTTGGCAGTTTGCGCTGGTAGGAGTAGCTGTCAGTTCATTCATTCATTCATTCATTAGTAATGTACAGTATTTTAGTTGTTTGTGGCATCACAGAATCTGTACACTTGCAAAAGCTGGGACACTTTTTCTGCCTGCTTTTTTATTTAATTATGGTATGAACTGGAAGAATTACCAACATAATGGCCCATAAAACAAAAGTAAATCCAACAATATATCAAATGTAAGAATGTGTTCACATTAATCCCCATATCTGTCCACACACTTGACAGAGAAATCTTGTCAAAACCAGCTCCCACGTCTGATTCAAGGCTCACTGCTGGGCTGTGGAAGGTTTTGTTGGATATCGAAAGGGACACATTATGTCACCTGTGATTGTTGTCAGCAGAATTACAGTTATTGATTGTACATGTTTAATGTTGTTGTTATTTCTAAGTTTGGAGCTAGTTGCTTACTGATTGCTCCTGCCATAAAACACCTCCTTTTTTCTTTTTCTTTTTTTTTCTTTTTTTTTTTTTTTTTTCTTTCTTCCCCCAGTGTCGGAGACCAACAAACCTAAGCTGGTGAAGCTTTTGTTCAGATTACATTAAACTGATGCTGGCCAGACTGGTGTGCAAACGGCACACAGCACATGTTGCAGGACTGTAAAGGCCAGTTTCTACCAGTGTAGGAACTGGACGTTTCTGTTTTCTGTTTTGTATTCTGTTTTCATGATAGTTCCCCATGTGCTAAAGTCTAATTATTTTCATTTATTTATTTATTTTTTATAATTGTCTGCGTTTGCAATTTCAGAAATACCTGCCAGAGTGTTTGTAAAATGAATGACTCTGCATGGACAAATGCCATAATTTCTCTTTGATACATTCAGAAATCCCCTTAATGGAGTCATGCTGGAACTTTTTTTTTTTTTTTTCTCTCTTTTAAAAAGAGGAACAGAATCTACATCTCATTACTTAATTTTCACCTGTTTCCCTTAGTTTCTGTATTTTACATGTGCTTGTATACTCCAGTTTGTGGTACTGTTTAGTTAACATGCTGTCCTCCGTCTTTCACTGTAGCCTTGGGAGCAGCCTATGGCACAGCAAAAAGCGGCACGGGTATTGCTGCCATGTCTGTGATGAGGCCAGAGCTCATCATGAAGTCTATTATTCCCGTAGTCATGGCGGGTATCATAGCCATCTACGGCCTGGTAGTAGCAGTGCTGATTGCCAACAACATCTCAGACACAATCACTCTTTACAGGTGAGTATAAGGGAGTGGTCAAGTTTTAACCACTTACGTTTGTGAAATTATTCTTTGGAAAACCTTAAGGATAGATATGTAGCTAAACATACCTACTGTACTTGTATAATGAAACAAGCTTGTTGATTCAGTTGGATGAAAACACCTGATTGCTGTGTTATAAATTTCCTTGATCATCATCTTTGTGCTGACTAACGTGTGTGTCTGTGTGTGTAGGAGTTTCCTTCACCTCGGAGCCGGGCTGAGCGTGGGCCTCAGTGGGTTGGCAGCAGGCTTTGCAATCGGCATCGTGGGTGACGCAGGCGTGAGGGGCACAGCTCAGCAGCCGAGGCTTTTTGTGGGCATGATCCTCATCTTGATTTTTGCTGAGGTTCTGGGTCTCTACGGGCTCATTGTTGCCCTTATTCTCTCCACGAAATAAACGCCCAAACGTCTCCACTACAAAATCAGTCTTTTATGTTGCTGCTGGAGGAAAAAGTGTATAATGGGAGTTAAAAAAAAAAAAAAAAAAAAAAAAAGATTTCTGCCACGTAAGATAAAAGAAGTGAACCTGGGGGGAAAAAATGAATTAAAATTGCTCCACAAATATGGTCTTATCTCAATGTGTACAGTTGTCCCAATTTGATAGTTGACTTGTAAATGCGCAATGTAGTGATTTGTCTGTCTTGTATGTTTGCGTGTGCGTGTGTTTAATTGTATGATGAAGATTACGTTTTCCCTCCACCCTAGTGAGACTTTGAGGCCTGCTGAGGCATCTTGGGTCTCTGGTGTTAGAGATGTGACCAAAGGGTTGCACAGCTTTTTTTTTCTTTTTTCTTTTTTTTTTTTTTCTTCCTCTTCCTGTCCTCCCGTTTCAACTTTTGGAGTTGACAGAATTTCTGAATTAACCTCGAGGATCTATTTGTAAAGAGAAATGTGTATGGACTCGATATACTTTTTTTTTTTTTTTTTTCACTGATTTTATTTATAAGAAATTTGTTCATTGAACTGTTAAATACAGCAAAAATCTCTTGTCCAGGATATATACATATATAAATATCTACAGACATATCTATATAGATAGATTTAACACACTGTGGGTTAATTGTGATAAGTGGAATTTATCTGGATGTAATACTTGGTTAAATAATTAAGATTGCCTTTAGTATGTTGCTGGTGGCGTGGGAGTTGTGTGTAGCTGTATTCTAATCATTACGCAAACATTTTCAAACCAGTGTTTTTCCTGTAGTACTGCTGTTTGCATTAAAAGTTTGTGCGCCCCGTGTCGGGTCTCACAGGTGTAATTTCCACATCGTCTCCTTCACACCCTCCCGTTTCATTTGTAGCTGTGCCTCCTCTCTTCATTCCAGTCATTTGTCCTGCATGCGGTTCAGTGTTTGTTGCTGTTTGGACTGTGAGCGTGCAGAGCAGGTTGCTTTCAGAAGATTTAATCCAGATCCAAAGCAACATTTGTGTAACTGGTAAGATTTTGAATGACCTAAGAAAACCACCAACTGTTTGTTTGTAATTGGCTTCCGCGATAGTTCAATGCAAGGACCAAAACGGTTTGATCTGGAGTTTGTTTTCTGGAAATGAAACTGCTGCTGCGGCATTTTACTGAGGCGCTGCCCATCTACAATCCTGTAAAATTACTGGTATCAAAGTTATCCTCTTGTGTCAACGTGGATGTTTTCACAATTAAAGAAGATTCAAACTTAGTTTTGACTGACTTGCAAACAGAATGTGGTGCTTTCATAAATGACTGCTCTCTGCGCCTTGTGAGGGAACACTTGCTGTTTTAGTTGCTTTGTTCTCATTTGTGGTGACATGCAGAATAGCTGCACACAATACCTTCTATTGCCCTGCGGTTAGACACAGATTTGAGAGAGCACAAGTTGTATATCTGCATGTTTAATGTTTAACTATACAGAACAAACGGGACATCTCAAAATCTGAAACATGACTGGAAAGTGGGCTCCTCAGTCTGCCTGGAGACTCTTGAGCAGAGTCTGAGAAATACTGCTGATGGCACTGAATGTGGTGCTGTCGGCAAAGGACTGTGTGAAGTCTTTGCCTTCCTCTATACTGGCACCGAGAAGAGGATCCAGGGGCACAGCGCCTGAAATGAGAAGACCAATATCACGGATGCAACCAGGGCCAGTTAACTGCACCACTGAGGGTCACAGTATCAAACTACATAGACTGAAAATCCAGTACGCCCAGTCACTTCCCCAACATCGTATAGAGCCGTTGATGAAAACCCTTCTGTAATCAAATGATTTAATGAAAGACTGATTTATCTGTCTCATCCTCTCCAACAATGTGTTTCAAGCTCCCAGCTTGTCCAGAATGTCGATCAGCCATTTTAATAGCGTAACAGTGACGCACATGCCTCCAGAATGAGTGACTGGAGCGCTGTGTTCCGGGTGTATTGCGACACCTTGTGGCTGCAGACTGACATTGTAAACCATCTAACCTAGAAACACTGATCCGGTCAGTTTAGCCAACTCTTCACCGCCACCCTTTGAGAATATGTTGCTGCATTCCTGGGAGAGAAAAAAAAAAGTATTTTATTGGCAAACAAAAGAAAGGTAGGATTTATTTATTTATTTTGGCTTTCAAAGTAAACCACACTTGAATTACTGTAATTACAATTTCATTATGACAGAATGTCTTCAGTGATTTACTAGGGAAAAAAATTGTATAAAGTATTACTCACAGAGCAATGTGGACAAACAAAGCCACTCATGTTTTCCACAATTCCCAGAATCCGAACTCCTGTCTTCTTACAGAAAGTAATCTCTCTTCTCACATCCCCCGTTGAAACTGCCTGAAGCCAACACACAGTCAATTTTAGCTGACAGGTTGTGCATCTTTTTGTTTATTAAGCTTTACAAAATGTTCTAACACGTCTCAGCACTTTTGTCTGTACTTCGGTGTGAAGAGGATGACACATATGGGCAAAACTGTAATTAGTAAAAACTTTATATGAAAGGTGGCTCTTATCTTACCGTCACCAATACCACTGTCCATTCTGTCTTCTTCCACTGATCTAAACTTAGGTTTATGATTGTTTACCTGAGGTGTTGTGACCAAAACAGCTCCATCCACTCTATGCTTTTTGAGGTTTTCCAGTACGGCCAGATGCTCGTCTGATGTTCCTGGTGGCGTGTCCACCAGCAGCACATCCAGCTCCCCCCACGCTACATCTGACACAAACTGGCCAATCAAAGCTGTGGAACAAAGAATTTAGACATAAAACTTGTTGGAACCAAATTTATTTGATAAAATTCATAATTCAGTAAACAGCTTTGAGTTTGGGCTTCCAATTAAATAATGCTGCATCACCAGATGCTGCTGAAGGGGTTTAATTAGTCAGACTGAAGTCAGAGACGTTGGAAGCGACAGTTTTTTGACCATGTGATTCTGTACAAATTTGATTTCTTATACAACCTTTTAAACGAAGAACTCATCTCACATACGTTTCAAATCCCAGCTGCTTTTAGTCTGAACACCTGCTTTACGCCACATGTGGTGTCTATACCTGTTTTCTTGGGGCCCCTCCACACCACTGCCTCATCTGGGTCCTCCAGTAGGAAGCCGATGGACATGAGGGACAGGCTCTTCTTCGCATCAGTGTAGACTGGTACCCAACCTGAGTCACACTGGTGCACATCTGGCCGACCTATGTTCAGCATACGGGGGATACTGGGACCACAAAGGTCGACGTCCAGGATGCCAACCTGATGACCAGAGTTTGACAGATGAGTTGCTTTACTCTCCGCGTTGACATCTGCGTTACCCGCAGGGGCTGATGACACTTTTAGCAGCATCGAGGGCGTCTGCAGCTACTGCACCTTCTTTCCCGCATGTTTGAGAGCCAAAGCCAGCTCTGTGGTGATGGTGCTCTTTCCCACACCTCCTTTCCCAGACAGCACCAACACAACATGCTGCACCTGGGCCAAGCCTCCATCTCACAGGGGGGAGGAGAAGAAAAGAAAAATAAGTGGGTTGGATCGTCGTGAGATGTCTATTAGCAGCGAATTACGACGTCTGGTTTGTCAAATGTCCGAGAAACATCAGTCGAAAATGCGTCACGAGTTCATAGCTTCAGCGTGACTAATGCTCCTCTTTTTCTTGTGAAATTTAATGTAAACGGAAGTACCAGTACGTTTAAGCACCTGCCTCTTTGTAAAAACAGGTGACAGAGCTGAATGTTTATTAAAAGACGTAAACAAAACTTATCCAGAATTCTAGTTAGCATGTGCTAAAAGGTTAGCTGCATTAAGGCATCTCAACAACAAAAAGTTACTCAGCCAATATAAAATAAGTCATCTAGTGCAATCGCATAGTCTCGGTTCATGTGCGTTTAAATTGATGTCTTCCTCTTACCATTATTCGACTCCATAATTTAGACTTAAGCTTTAACCGTAAAATGTAAACAGTAACAAGCACACGGGTTAAATACACAACAACTTCCGTTGTCATCAGGGACCAATCACACAACACAAAATGCATCCATGCCCCGCCTCTCTGCCTACGTAGCCAATAGGAGAAGAAGGCGCATTTACTTGCGCCATAAACAGACGGAATCGAGCCCGCGCCGCATGCGCGAGGCTGACAACCTCTGTTTTTGGTGCCCGCTCAACCCTCTGAGCCATCCAGGGTTCCCGTTACGAAATGTTGGTATGCGTTTTGAATATCTGTAATATAATCCATTGATCTGCTCAGCAGAGATCACATGATAAGTCCTCAATATTACAAAATGCGACACTCCGCGACTTCTAGTCAATTAACATAAACCACTCCCCCTCACAGATCACAACCACTAGAAACAGAGTGGAGGCGTGGAAAAGTTGGGTTTACCTCTATTCTGATGAGAAGTGGGACAGAGTGCAAACTGCAGCTGTCACGCAGTCGGATACTTGGTACCCTGACATTCAGATGAGCCACTGCAAGACGGTGCACAGGAGGACCACTGGAAGGTAAGACCACGGGGTTGCTGTTTACCTGGACACAGCATTACGACACTTTGCTTCACAGGGTGAAACAACACGACTTTTGGGGCTGTAGTGTGACATTTTCTCGACGCATTGGTTGCAGTAAGATTTAGGAGCTCAGGTGATATGACTAACTGTGAGAGTTATATTAGTCATTGGCTTGTCTGGTATCTTGAAGATGACATTCCAGTTCATGGAGGTAAGATTTCACATCAGAAAGCTTTTTGATTATTGCCCCCAGTTGATGCATATGGAGTATGTAGGGTAAGGCCCAATTAAATGTCTTCTAGACTAACTAATCTAAATTCGTGGCAGTCATGTCCTGCACCTGCTTGCAAAGTGGCAACCAGCTGTTGCGGGTAACTAAGCCATGCCACCAGGTTCAGGGTGTTTGCTATAACTCTCACAACTATATGTTATTACAGTATAAAACAAAAATATCCATCCCCTTTGATAATGCAGAGTAAAATAGTACATTGCAATACTTTTCTTTTCTGAGTCAGCCTTTTTGTAAACTTCAGAAAGATTGTCTGCAGATTGTCAAAGTGGTAAACAGATCAAAAACCCTTTAACGAAAACATGTTAGTGAATTCAATAGATTTGCACCTGCCTGTTTTCTAGGTCAAACAAGTTAGATTAGGTAGCTGAATTCCCAAAAACACCCAACTATTCACCCCCCCCCCCCCTTTTTTTTTTTTTTTTTTTTTTTTTTTTTTTTTTTTCATGACAGCTTAACTGCGTACATCGACTTCAGTTTGGAAATAAAAAGAAAACAACCTATTATTTGCGGTGAGATCAGGTTGAGGGATGGGGTTTTAAAATCCGTGAGTTTTGGTTCACATTCTGGGTCATGTTGTTGCAGACGTGTGGCTGCGCTGGGGGAACAGCGGGTTAGGTTTAAGGCATTAGCACATGCACAGAAACGCTTCCTTCTGCCAACTGACATATGGGCCAGATAGTAATAGGAGAGCTGGCACACTAAGCAGTATGTAGGTGACCAGGAGAGTTTCCTCATAAATATATTATGCTGCTTCACGCTGACTGAGAGAGACGGGAAGCAAATACGCGTGAACTGGTTTTCAATGTTTTGCAATTAAACTCAGTTGAATCAGAATACCTTTTAATTTAGTCACACATGATGGAGTGACTTTGACACACCTTTAATATGAAAAGGTTTAGAAGGTGTGTCATCGGCTGACGTGTGTATTAGGAAACAATGAATCAGAAGCGGGGAGCTGAACTCTGACCTCACTGGTCATAAATAAACGGTGCATAGCCTCCTGCAAGTGCGCCAGCTGATCATCAGGTCCTGTGCCGGCTGTCCGCAGAGCTGCCATGCTGAGAAGAGGCAGGAACGGCAAAGCCCGACATTTGGCCTGGAGTGAGACGTGGTACGAGACAGATGCCATGGCAGTGGCCGAGATATCCGACAGAGAAGAGAGGGAGTGCCAAGCAGCGACACAGGTGAGATGCTGGGGTTCGAATGGTGATCGGCGGGATGTTTGATAGGTTGGTTTTTTTGTTGTTTTTTTTTTTGTGGACATTCAAGCAGAGAAACCTGAGAAATCAAAATGGGATTAATTCACGGGAAAGTCAGATCAAATAAATGAGGAGGATGATTGTAAAGGGATCACCAATAAAGAACTGATTGACTCCAACCAAGGAAAATCATATTTCAACCTGAAAACCAGTAATTTTCCACTGGAAAACGTAGTCTTGGAAGGCTTCTAATTTTACATACAAGCATCCACAAGTTCTCGCATCATTGAGAGACACAAACCTTTTTTAGGAAAATGCATCTTAACAAAGCTTTAAAAGATGAGACTTGAGTTCACCTTTGAATCTTAGGAATTGGTAGCTGGTGTCAGTTTGAAAAATCGTTGAATACGAGAATCCTCCAGCTCCTCTGCTGGATCTAATTCCCACCTCTACTGTCGAGGCAACTTTTCTGGAGCACGGCCACGTCTGCAGACTTACGAGGTGCTGTTTTGTTTGTACTGTTTGTGTCAAGCAGATCAGCGACTCGGAGTCAGAGGTGGATTACCTGGCGGGATCGCAGAGTGTATCCGAGGCACTAGTTTCACCCAGCACGGCACCGGTGACTGGGGAGTCTTTCTGTCTCTGTGAGCGACAGGAGGAGCTCGGTCCGGGCTTGACTGTCACCAGTGACTGCCTCTGCGGGGAGGAGGATCAGGGTGAGCAAAAGCTGCTGAATGCAGAGCTTTGGAAAGTTTTAGTGTAAGTGAAGTGGGATATGGAGGAAGGCGTTTTTATGTCGAAATGTTTGAGCTTAAAGAGCAGAATATACATGTTAACTTTGAATGCACATGTTGGTCATATATTTGGAAAGATGTGCAGAGGGATCTGGATAAATCTACCAGACTGTAATCATTAACTTAGAATCAGTAAGCTTTATTCTTCATGCAACACACCTGTGCACATACAGGTATGCTGCATTGCAACTTTAATTGCAGTCCATTCTGCAGTAGTTGTGTAGGCAATAGTTGTTTTTTTTTTGTTTTTTTTTTTAAATCCTGTCATATAAACTACCGCTGCTTGCGTGTGGTGTGTTTTCCAGTGTTTGACTGGGTGTGGGATGAGCACTGCAAGTCCTCCGGAGCCTTCCTCAGCTGTGACAACAGGAAGGTGAACTTTCATTCGGACTACAGCTGTGGGACTGCCGCCATCCGCGGCAGCAGGGAGCTTTCAGGCGGCCAACACTACTGGGAAGTGAAGATGACTTCTCCCGTCTATGGGACAGACATGGTGAGAAGCAATTCCTAACTTGATCATGCAAAGTCCTTTTCAAATGAAGCGCTGATTTGGTGTGGTTTGTTGTAGATGGTGGGAATTGGGACTTCGGTGGTGAACCTTGAGAAGTTCAAGTATAGCTTTGGCAGCCTGCTAGGCCAAGATGGAGACAGTTGGGGGCTCTCCTACACAGGTAATTATTATTTTTAATTTTTAAAACCTTTATGGTAAGCAAACAAATTCAAATCTACATTTTTTTGCTTTTGTGTTTAAAGGTCTGCTTCAGCACAAAGGAGACAAAGTGAAGTTCTCCTCGCGGTTCGGTCAAGGATCAATCATAGGAGTGCATCTGGACATGTGGCACGGCACCCTGACCTTCTATAAAAATCGACACCTCATAGGTGCGTTTTTCTGTACTTTTCCAGCTTAATATACAAAGCAACGCAACTGTAGTTATGCCTGCCTCTTTATTTTCACCCGTTTTCACATGTACAGGTGTAGCCGCCACCAGGCTGCAGAACAAGAAATTCTACCCCATGGTGTGCTCCACAGCAGCGAAGAGTAGCATGAAGGTGATCCGGGCCTCCTACATGCCCACCTCTCTGCAGTACCTTTGCTGCGCCCGCCTGCGCCAAATTTTGCCCCGTTGTCCGGACATAGTTAACGCCCTGGAGCTGCCCCCGGGCCTGCGCATCCTCCTCCACACCCAGTTTCGATGGGTCTTGAACCTCAGGAGCAGCCCTGAAATGTCAGAGGAGGAAGAATACATGCCCGAGGACGTCCATGAGGAGACGAGCAGGCCTTTGAGCTGCAACCCGATCCCCGTATCCACCCTGAACGCCTGTCCCTCGTTGTTTCCTGAAGCGGCCTCATACCTCTGCCCCTGTCACACATCCCCTCAGGCTCAGTCCGGGACTTGCCACTGCCCTCCAACGCCTCCGAGCAGCGACTACGACAGCTGCTGCTTCGAGCCAGAGGATTATCAGTGCAAAAGATGTCGTTGGACATGACCTGGTTGCTGGAACGTCTGGCACGTCGCTGTTCTACCACTGCCACCAGTGTCTCCTGTTGAAGAGAAAAGAGAATTTTCTCTTTGTCATCAAATGAGTGCATCACTGCCTCCTGGTTTTTTTATTCAGGTGACTTTTAATGGGAAAAAAGCAAAACAGTATTTATGTAATGCATGAGACCTTTAGTCCTATTCTTACATTATTCTCATTGTAGCCAATTTACTTTTCTTGGCTGATAAGAATAATCTTTTTTTGCTTTTATAAATATATATATTTTTTAAATCAGTCTTTACAGTATGCCAGTTGTCAAAGGCTGACTGTGTAGACAGTAAACTCTTGAGTAAACTCTTAATACCACAAAACAAAAACAAAAAAACACTGGAAAACGTGTGAATTGTATTTTCTGAGATAGAGCTGCTTTTTGTACTGTAAGGCCGAGTTTTTGTAAAAGTTTTCTAATCACTATTTTGCCTAAATGTCAGGTGTTGTTGCTTAAACAAGGATTTGTTGCTCAGCACTGTTTTATATTTACAGTTATGCTTTTGATTATGAACTTTCTTACTCAGACATTTCTGTTAAATTAAACAAAAACAGAGACTTTGGTTGCATCTTTTTATACACCACTTTATTCATAAAGACAATTGTTTAGGAGGGTTTCTTTGAACAAAAGATGCCCCATTTTAAATACCATTATTAAAATAATGAACATTATTATAAATGTGATATTTATATACAGTATGATCCTGGTTGAATCTGCATAAACTTTGCTTTCTTGGAAAGTAAACATTCCTGAGGTCCATTTTTAGCTTGTAAACATCACACAGCCAAGTTGCATCACGCTGTCATTTGAAACCAGACTGATTGTGGCTGGTGTCCACGAGTCACGTGACGCGAGCAGATTAGTCCAGAACCAGCTGAGGGTTCTGTGCGGTGAAGCAGCGGTAGACTCTGGCAGATATCTCCGGTCCAATGCGTCTCTCGTTGCCTTCGGTTTTCACCAGGAGACCAGCCAGCATTCCTTTCCTCTCGTCCTCTGACGCCAAGCTCCGGTAAGCCTTAAAACATTAATTATGCAAATGAGCGAGTTCTTTTTTTTTTAAGTGTATTTTCTGCACAAGTCCTGCAGGACCGTACTCGGGTGCGCTCAGGGCTACCTGCAGAAGCAGCTGAGGAGATGGGTAGCATGCCGTCACCGTGGAGGCCACAGCAGAGCTGACTCTGTTCAGCTGCTGGATCTGTCCGGTCCACACCTGCATCAGCCCTGCGCCGTCCCGCTCCACCCGCGTCCCGCTGGCCCACGAACCGTCCACACAGAAGGGCAGCTCTGAGCGCTCTGTCAGTACTCTGCAAGGAGTAATGAAGATGAACAGATGCCTGACTCAGCAGGTAAACGGTGAAGGAGACGGCGAGCGTCTGTCTGCATACCTGAAAGGACGCTTTGATAAAGCCTTGGTGACGGCACACACGTGATCAGTGACGTCCTGCCAGTCCTCGAGGAAGACCAGCGAGATGTTTTTGCAGAGCTGGAGGTACACAAGGACCTTGAGAGATATTTTTAAAGTTAGGAGCTTTAAACTTTGCGGTCAGCTCACATACGGGCAGTGATTTGATGAAAACATGTGCGCTGACCTCCTCCAAGTCCAGAATTTTCATCCCCAGTCTGGATTGTAGAGTCTCTTCTGGTAAAAATTCACCGAAAGTCGTTCTATAAGTAAAGTAAACTCATAATGTTCACATGAAACTGAAAAAGTAAAAAATGGTTCATCTCTGAGGTAATCAATAGATGTAGAACGCTGCAGTTGGCAGATGAGAGCATGGATTTGTTTGTACAACGCCATTTACGCAAAAAGAACGTAAAATACAAAAGAAAGGAAAGTAGACAGTAGATATTCTAAGTAGCAGGAGAGGAAATGAATATTAGTAGAAAGGTAGATGTAGATAAATAGATTTAAATTGAAAGCAAAGACTGACCAAATTAAATGTAAGTAAAGAGGTAACTGGATAATAATTGGCCAGACACACCGACCTGTGATCTGGTTCACAGTCCAGCACCAACAGCGTGACCACCTTCTTGGCATCCTTGTTGAGACACTCAAAAACAGGACTCAGGACCGTGCTCGTCCCCGCCTCTTCCCCATCACCGTCCAGCGTCTGCGGAGCAGCAGGTTGCAGCGTCACTATGAGGCCAGAGCCAAACCTCTACTAAAAGAGTCCATCTCATTGCTACTGGGGCTTGTAAAGACAGATTACTTTCTTCACAGATATCGCCAAGTCCAAGAAGTCCTCTGCAGCCAGGACCAGAACCACTTGCTCCTCCTTCTCCTCCAGAGAGACCTGACTTCCCTCTCCCTGCTAAAGTCAAACAGTTATGAGTCAAAGATGTTATGACGATATGATGAAAACGATCTCAAAGTGTTACAACTACCTGAAGTGAATCTCTGGTCCATGTGATGCTTTGAGAGATCTGCTGTTCCTCAATACTAACCCTCCATTCCAGGGCAGCCAGGGCGTCCAGCAGGATGTCTGAACCATCCTGTTGCAGAAGCACTTCCATGACCAGGTGGGGAAAAGGGATTGTAAAGAATATACTTTCAATTGGTTATTTTACTGACAGCTATTTGTGGGCTGTTACAAACGCTTGGTAGGGTTTCATTGTGTGTTGCGGTTAACACAAGTAACACAGGTGACTGTGAGGTAAGCTTTATAAAAATAAAATGCACTTTAACAGGCTAGAGTGGTCAGAAAGCTGGTTGAACTACACTTTCAGACAGGACGTGAAGCTGTCATCACCTGGATCGATGCAGACAGTCAGACGCTTAATAAAGTTCTCTGGCCGGAGTCTCCGGAGGTTCTCGGCGGACTCTCTCCTCCTCTGCTGCTCCTGCCTCCTCGCCTCCTTCTCCCGGGCTCGGGCTGCTCTCTGTCGCTCCCTCTCCTCCTTCCTCTCCTTGGTTTTCTGCCTGTCCGCCTCCATCTCCTCCTTGGTGCGGCGTTTACGTGCAGGACTCGGAGTACCGGAGCCGTCTGGTGGCCGAGGAGACAAACGTACCCGACTGCCACCGTGGTTCGTTTTCGTAGGAGACGACGACAAAGATGTGCACCTGTCCTCCGAGTGTCCGTCTCCTCTGCCCACCGGTGCCGTCGGACTGTTCGCACCTTTGCGGGTTAAAGAGGATTTTAATTCAACATCGCTATCCTCAGATTCAGATATTTCCCACGTTTTAGCTCTACGCAAAACAGACATTTCACATATCGAAAACAAAAAAAAAAGTCCGTCATACGCTGAAACACGGCTAAATCTGGAACTCGAGTGGGCTGCACATTTTGTTTGTCAATTACAACGGCGTCTGCCGAGGGACAAACCATCTAAAACGCGCAATATATATATATATATATATATATATATATATATATATATATATATATATATATATATATATATATATATATATATATATATATATATATATATTCCTATGTTGCTTGACAAAAAACACCATCAACAAAAAAAAAAGTTTTTACAACTGTTTTAAAACTCGAATGAACCTCGCCTATAAGCAGATTACATGTCTTTTATTAGAAACAACAGAAGGTACAGGGAGACAACAGCTGTCACCTGGCGGACTCCAAACCAGATTACACATCTGTTGTTAAATGGATTAAGTTAAATTCTAAATTCAATGTGTGGGATTTGATATTTTGACTTTTTTTTTTTTTTACCAACAACAATAAAAAATAAGAAGAATGGTAATAAAATTATATATATATATATATATATATATTTATTTATTTATTTATTTATTTTTTTTTTTTTCATATCGGATATTACACTTTGAGCTGTATCCCTACAATATAAACGAGAACAGTCGTAGTTGTCAATAAAGAGAGAAGATAACCCAAACTACAACGATCCTGCTTTGCGCAGATTTACAAACGTCGCGCCACGTCATCACGCTGACAGAGTCACGCAGCGTTCCCATCCATGCGGTTTTAAGAGCTGCGGCGTTTGAGTGTCACAGAGAGAAGAGGAAACGACACGACACGTTTGACGCCTGTGCGCCGACCTGCTCTTGTAAACAACAGCAACGCGTGAGGATTTCATCTGAAGTTTGGTTTTGCTGCGACCACAGTTCTCGTAGTTATGGGGCAGCCAGCGGAGAAAGGTACGCTTGTCTTTGCTGTTACTCTAAGTGTTTTTTTCGCTGCCTCTTGACTACAACGGGTGGTTGTCTGACTATTCCGGATTTCATTCCTATTTTTGATTTGCTTGTATACTGCTCATTGACCTCTATTTAAACAATTCACCTTTGTTTCCCTTGTGGGCAAATAAAGTTAGAATTTTCGATCACCTTTCTGAGTATGTTACTCCAAATCTGGACATTGTGGATATTTAAAATCCGAAGTCTCAAAACGTGTCCAATATATCTGATATTGTGAATTCTTTGTTTTCTGTTCTAGTAAGAATCTACTGCGCGACGGTTGATGCTGAAGTGTCCAGATGTCTCCGTCTCGGTGGCCGCGTTGTTTTTATTTATTCCCGATGCTTTTGTTGCAGCTTACTATCGCTTTGTGGTGCTGTTCTTCACGTGCCTGCTGACGTTTGGCTCCTACTTCTGCTTCGACATTCCCAGCGTCCTGCAGGATCAGTTTCAGGGGGTGAGCTCCAGCCAACGGAGCAAAGCAGTTCAAAGATACCGAGAAATGATTTCTCCTCATCAACTCACAAGATTATTGTCGTCGGTCCAAATTCCAAGGTCTGCCCTGTTTTTGATGAATGCATAAAAAACAAACTTTATCTTTGCTTTTGCTTACCTGACAGAACCTTACATGCCCTAATGCGACCGCGGTCAATGGGACGGTGGACTGCGTGGAGGGGCTGGGGATGAGCCCTCAGCAGTACAATCTTCTCTACGCCATATACGCTTGGACGTAAGCACATGAACACATTGATTACCTGCATACATGTTGATAAATTTCTTGTCTGACAGAGAGTGTATCTATTTTTTTTTTTAACAGAAATGCAATAGTGGTGATTCTCGCCGGATTCCTGATTGACAAATTAGGAAACTGCTGTAAAGTATATGTTTTTATTTGAAATTCTGTTCAGGCTACAAATAAAAATTGATAAATTAAGTTCTGCTTCCCCCCGTTTTGCAGTCGGGCTGTTTCTCTTCTCTTTTCTCTGCGTTTTGGGCTCGTCCATGTTTGCGCTCGGTTCCCACTTCAAGGGGACTCCCTACCTGCTCCCACTCATGCTCACTGGCCGTTTGTTGTTTGGATCAGGCAATGGATCTCTGACCAGTAAGGGTGCTTTACACGCTCAACATAATGCCATTTCTGAGGAGCGTTTCTGAAACTCCCTTCTCTCATGCTCTTCTCTTCTTAGTTGTCCAAAACCGCATCACGGCCTTCTGGTTCAAGGGGAAGGAGCTGGCTCTGGCGTTCGGCCTGACTCTGGCCTTCTCTCGCCTGGGCTCAGTCCTGAACTTCTTCCTCACAGAAAAGTTTGAAGATAGATATGGCATGCAGTGGACCCTCTGGGGTGGTAGGTTGAAAAGACGTTGAAACCTAATGATGCCTGGCGTGACATGATGCCAACAAAGGCTTCCTCACTCTGCCCTGACACCCCGTTGGTGATTTTTGTTTCGCAGGGGCACTTTTGTGTGTGCTCGGTTTCATCTCTGCCATTATAGTGAGTGCTTTGGACAAGATTGGAACGAGGCAACTGGGACTTGACGGATCCATCCAGGAGGAGTCCCGCAAAGTGGTGTGAACCAAATCTTTTCTATTATTTATTTTAAAGCCTGTATATGATTTTTTTAAAAAGCCTATTTCTGTACTGATTTAGTCTATTTTCCCACTTGTGACTCGGTTTCTGTGCTTGTGCAGAGGATTCAGGATGTGAAGCTTCTCTCACTGAGATACTGGCTGCTGGTCCTTACCATTATGTTCTTCTACAACGGCATTTTCCCCTTCATCGCAGATGCCAGGTGGCGTGATGACATTTATTTTATTTATTCATGTGGTCCCAAATAACAAGACACACAGAGAAAAAGCCAACTGTTCCTTTCCATTTACAAGCACCGGGAACATTGACATGCTTACACTTGAAACGAGACGACAGGCCAGTGCTGCCTCATTAGAGCAGTGAATGAATTTGTGGATCTACATTTGTTTAAATGCGTATTTATTCTAAATCGCAAACGCAGAATGTCTTTTTGTTTCCATCGTATGCCCCCTTGAACACGTACTCACACCCTCCCTTTCCCTCTTTAGTAAGTTCATTCAGGATAAATACAACGGTTACAGTCAGAAGGAGGCGGCCTACATTGCAGGGGCGGTCTACGACAGCTCGCTGGTCCTTTCAGCCAGCGTGGGCATTCTCATAGTAGGTACCGCTGTCCTGTCTCCGGTCTGTTCAGAGGTCTGCTGTGTAAGTCGATCCAATTTAACTGGTTTGAACTCTTTTTTTGTTTGTTTGTTTTGTTTTAGGACTACATAGGTCTTCGGGGCGTCTTTGCGGTGGCTTGTGCCGTCCTCACGCTGCCTGTCTTTGGACTCTTGGCTTTCACTTTTGTCCCCCCTCTGGTCTCCACCATATGGCTGGGGGTCACTTACTCCTTCGCTGCCGTAAGTTTGACTCCACTATGCAGATATTTCTTCATATCTGTTACAAAGAGGAGACACTCCTGTAAACCGGTGGCAAATTCTGCTTATGGTTTGGATGTCATAGTAAATCATTATCGCTTTTCTTACAGCCTCAACTGTGCAAATGCAGCACGTGTAGTAAAATATTTGGTTAAACATCTGTTGGAAAGTTGCACCCTGACCAGATGCATGTACATTTAGCTGTAAATGGCTCCACTAGACATCGTTAACTTGTGCAAGTCATATCTGCACTGAGTTTGTTTTTTTCCATAACTGCGCATTTGGTGCTTTTTTTTTTTTTTTTTTTTTTTTTTTTCCATGAAGAAAATGTTTCTTCATAATTATAGCAACAGAAGTTACCCTGATGCTGTCATTCTTCATCAACATTGGGAAGTAAATAAATCTTGTCAGGTTAGAAAAGATGTCAGTAGTTATGAAGTGTTTGTCCTATGTTCTGTTTGCATTTGCGTTGCTTTCATGTGCGTCACATCTAACATTTTCCCGTCTGTGTCGTTTTCCAGGCCAGCATGTGGCCCTCTATTCCCCTCGTAGTACCTCAGGCAACTTTGGGAACAGCCATGGGCGTGGCCACCTCCATACAGATGGTTGGGATTGGCTTGTCCAATCTGGTTGTCGGACAGATACTGGGAACAAAATCAAGGTAGGGAAACCTTTCAGACTGGTGTTTTATTTCCAGTGAAACAAAAGTCCGTAAATACTTCCACTGTTTGTGATGTAGTGAAACGAAGATCCCGGTGTGGCGCTGGCAGAGGATGATGATCTTTATGTTGGCCAACACCATCGGCTGCATCGTGACCTCTGTGTTGCTCAACATAGTTGACCACAGACAGGTCAGAAAACGCACTCAAAAAATCCTCAAAGGACTTATTTTTCTGTTTATCACCTTTGCCACTTCATCACAAACAGAAAACAGTATTGATATTGGTTTCTCAACAGGATGGAACTTTGAACAAGACAACGAAGAGGTCGGTGCAGGCTGAGGGGGACTCGGAGCGGGAGCCTCTCAACCAGGCAGAGGAAGAGCAAACTGAGGACGATGGTGTTGTCGGACCTGAACCCGCCAGTTCTCGAGAGTCTATTTAGTGCATCTTATGTGCAATGGTTCTCCAATATCAAAGCAACAAGTAAGTTTTAAGCTCGTCTGGGCCTCGGTCCATGCTGTACCACCACAACACTAACAGGAGAACTACAGATTGTGATGCAGAGTTTTCTTCTTGGCTTTGAGACCACGTATCTCCACCATAAACTACGTGTTGCCTCAGAAGGTATTGAGAAACCTTAATTTTTATAGTTTAAATTTAGTACAGCATTTGCAGAGCATCTCCTGGCAGAACTCAGTTATATTCTCACCCATGTTTTAAATTGTGAAAATAAGAATCATTCTTTTAATCTTAACCTGAACAAGGTCTTTATAAATACAGACGGTGCTGGTTCACCATCTTACACCTCCGCGTGTCTGCAGTAGCTGACAACGGCCAATCCAAGCATTCACTCTTTTTAAAAAAAATTATCTTTTTAACATTTTTAGCAGGCTTTTATCTTTTTTTTTTTTTTTGGCTGCCTGGTGCTGCAGATGGGATATTTAGCATCTGAGAGTACATCACCACGTTTAGATCTATCTGCAGGTGTAATGCGGCGTTGAAGAGGCGAGTTGACGGATCAGGCTTGAATTGTTTTGGACTCTTCAGATTGTGGTGATGGTCTCCTCTGTCTCGGGTCACTTTCACCCTGGAATAAGTCCTCCTCTGGGGGCCTCTCTGAGGTTAGCTGCACCTATTCCCATCTAATCTCTCTCTGCTGCTCAGAAGCTGCCCTGTAGCATGATGCTGCCAACACCGTGCTTCCCTGCAGGAGTAATTAAGTATCAGGTTTTTCAAAGAGAGAGAGCTTAGATTTCTTTCTTGACTTTTTTCTTCTTTTTTGACTCGTTACTGTTGATCATTGTTTTCGTCATGCTCTTGGACACTAAAGGGCGGCTGACATGAAGGCTTATAAAACCCGTTGGTCCGGAGTCTGTTTAACTCTTTGCTTGGCTGTACACCCAACTCCATGCTCGTAGTTTCTGCTGGTTCCAGTTTGGTGTGTCATTGGGAACGCTGGAGTTCATGCAGCATCACAGTTTTGTTGTGAACCTCATAAAACCTGATCCTTACATTTTTTTTTTTTTTTTTTGTTTTGTTTTCTTTTTTTTTTTTTTTTGGAGGTGGGTGGTTGCTTCTGTGATGTTGAAGCAGTTTAAACAGTATTTACACCACATTTGTATACTGAATATTAACTTCAATAAGCCTATTGTACTTATTGGAATGGTTTTTTTTATTTTGTTTTTTAGTATGGATACAAAGGGAAAGGTTATGCCTTCTTTTTGATTTTCTTTTTTTTTTTTTTTTATAGCCTCAACAGATTTTATTAATCTTATAAACACTTGTGCTGACTGTGACATAACTGATTGTGAATGTGTTATTGTGGGTACCAAAAAATAAATACTGTGTGTAAATTCATGTCAGACAAACGCCTCTGTGGTTCTTCAGATTTTGATCTCTTGACCTGATGTTGCACAACACCTGGCCATTTTCAGCCAAGAACAAATGTAAAACTCACCACACACCTCCAGGGAAGAGGTGAATAATTACAGGTTCATTAGTAATATGGCCCTGCACACAGTCATTTGGTTTCTATAGAATCAAACAACCATGATGTATTATAATTGCATGTTTTTATCTGTAGTTTTAACAGCAGTCCCGCAGCAACCATATAGAAATCCGAGATTTAAACCAATTGAATTGAAGCTGCACTCCAAGTGAAGGAGATATTGTTCAGGCTGGAGAGCAAAACGGACAAAAACACGGATGAACCCACTAACACCAAGAGAATTGAAAAGTTGTTAAAGATTTACAATCAAAGTGAAAAAAAACCCTCTGATTTTGTTAGTTTTGTATAATTACTTTTAAAAAAAATGTAAAGTGACTAATTGTACGACAGCTCCGTCTTGATCTCCTCTCTGACGTTATACATAACAGCCAGTAGGTGGCGCGCCTGCCCGCGTTTTTGTCACCAGCAGACGGACTAAGCGGATAATAAAGCACCATTGTCTCTATTGGTGATCTTAAAACGGATTTATATTTCCCTCGTAAACAACGTCTGCTTTCTGTCTGTAATGACATAATCTTGACATATCGGTGACTTTTCAAACAATAAATAATCCCGTATTAAATGTTATGTTGTGTAAATATTTAGCTTTTTTTTTCTTTGCCTTTTGGATCTGTATTCATTGATGTTTTCACTTATTTTATTTACAACGTTAAGAGGCATGAAATTAACTAAACTGCAGACACATTTACTGCTATCAGATAAAAGCACTTTCTTAAAATTGTCCACTCTTTGTTTTTGTTTTTTTTAATACACATATAAAAGAAATAATGTGTAATTTTACACTTTGAGCCATGTGAGACTATGACCTGTTCACTTGTTTAAGAAGGCTGAAAGAGCTGCAGTTACGTTTGTGTGCTACTTTGCTCTGACGGGTGTATTTTTTAAAAAGAAAATGTTACATGACACAGCACTTCAATTAAAGAGTTTCTAAATTTATCTACGTCCTGTTTGCCTTTGAACAACTGTGAAGTCCTTATTTACTTAAGCACATCGGCTGCTTAAGTTGCACTCATCCCAAGCTTTTGAGTCTGGGTCTGTAGCTGGGTTAAATTTGATCGCGTCAGCTGCGTAACACATTTTTATTGAGCTGTTTTGAACTGGTAAGGTTTGGAAGATGAATTATTTTATGTCCAGCTGTTCATGTCTTCGGCTGTAATCCAGCCTACGATCTAACAGAATGACTTCTGTAGACACCCCGGGCATTGAATTGAAGCTTCAAATAACAGCTTTTAAATCCATAAAAAAGTTTCAATAAAAGAATAGCTCATAATCTTTTGAAAAGTGTCCCAATCACTTGAAGAATGTGTTTCAAATTACTTAATACTTTGAACAATTTAAAGATGCTTGCACGGAGGGAAAACAATTACCTGAGCATGGCATCCAAGAGTTTAGATCCTAAACCCTCAAAATATAGCTCACTTAATCTTCTTAGAGGGATTGGAGTAGGAGTTAGTCTTTGGCTGCCCAGTGGACAACACACACATAAGCTGAATCAGTCATAAAGAATCAAAGAGCAGATTAACACCTGGCATCCAATAGAGAGATTTCACTTCTTCAGGTCAGCTTTATGATTTCGAACTGGGAGCCAGTCTGCAGTCTGAACTGTTTGGCCGAAGGTCTCGACAACATGAGCAGGTCCAGCCTTCTCAACCTCAGCAGCCTGGGCAAGATCTGCGGCTCAAGCCAGAACAATGACATGATCATTCTGGACCGGGTGAAGAGGAAGAACTCTGTGAGGCGCATGTCGATAATTGAAGATGGTGAACTTGCAGAGGTTCTGTACCTGATTCCCAAACAGTACATGATGGAGCAGCTGCCATTCCTCAACCCTGAGGACTACATCCTGTGTGAAAAGTTGGCGGGTATTCCTGCAGAGCTGTCCGGTAAAGAGTGTTTGTCTTCTTATTTGGTTGTTATTAGTGATATTTTATCTACTATGTTTTGTTTTTTTTTTATTAACATATTTCTTTAAAGATGTCTGGAGAGCTGAAGATTATTTTAACTTCAAACAAGTGTATATATTTAGCAGAAATCATGGTAGTGTGCACACCTGACCTTTGACAGTTTGTTTCTGCAAGATTAAAGCTCAGCTTGTCTCTGACCAGCAAGATGCTCCACTACCCTCCCTTACTGATAAAGTGGTACTTCTGGTCAAAAATGCTCTTCATTTGGGAGCTTTCCATGAGATCAAGGACCAATGACAAGTGATTCTGCCTTTGACTTACAAGTAGTAAATAAGTGAGTCATTAAAAAGTGAAGAAGAGAGTAAAATCATCAGCAGAAGAAGTGCAATTAAACAGTTAAGAGTTTTTATTTATTTCATTAGAATATATCACTTGATGTATTAGCAGGACATTTCCAAGAAAGAAGAACATTTTTAGCAGTGATTCCCTCCGCCTCTGTGTGGATGAGGTCTTTGATCAGAAGTAAAAGGGAACTGAATGAATCTCGTGTCATCCACGTTAGTGCACACACTCAGGCCCTCTGTGTTTTTGGACCACCCCCTTTTCTCTTGGACCAACAGTCCACTTAGTTTTCTCTCCTCACTCTGGATGGCTGCACTGAACTCCACCGCGGAGAAGAAGAAACCTGCGGTCATGAAACACAAAGGTAGACATCTGCAGGAACGCGTGTATGTGTGTGAAGGAGAGGATGGGGATTTGTTTGTGTGTAATTCATAGCTACACTTTTGGCCATAGTATGTGCAGTATTTTGTAGATTTCACATCGTCCTCAGGATAGTGACTGTTTTTAACTTTGGTTTCCCTGTGACACCACAGTTAAGGTGTTGTGCTGCTGTCCACTGTGACTTTTTCGCCGCTGTTCAGCAATGTCATTAAGACCAAACACTGGCATGGTTGTGATTTCTAGAAATAAAATGACGTACAACTGTTTAGTTTAGATCCTGGAGCCCAACAGGTACTTAAACTATGACGCTACGTTTAATAATGAGAATTGTGGTTGCCAAGCAGGTAAAAGTGCAAACAAAGCTCTCACAGCTAGTAATGCAACACTGGTTTGGGCATCACCAGCATGTGATTTCAGAAATATTTATGAATGAAACTATGTTTTTGCCTTAATTGTCCTGTTTTGCAGCAGCAGGGAGCAGACAAGTGCTCTGTTCTGAGAACCATGTTCATAAAAAAAAAGCACACAGTTTTTTTTCAATGCCTATAAGGACTGGAAATTTGATTCTTACGGATCAAATTACCAGTAACTGTAGTAAGGAAATGCCTTCGTCAGCCAGAAGTCTTTCCAAGATCATCAAAAATCAAATCCTTTCAATTGGAAAATATGAAGTCACGCAGTACCATTTGTTGTGGAAGATCTCACTCATTTTCCACTGCGTACTACTGCAAAATTTAACTCTTTATTTAAAGCTTATTAAAATACCAACAATTCATGAAACAGGTAGAAGCTTACTGGAAGTACAAGAGCTACAGTCTCACTAACAAGTATCTAACACATCCGACATTCACAGATGCAGCTTGGACTTGTCAAAAACCAACAAACGTCTCCGCTGAAGTTTTAACTTGATTTATGCCCGCTTCCTTCCACCTGGAAAAAAAAAAAAAAAAAGAACTGGTGAAAGTGTGCCAGGAATCTTTACTCCTCTTATTCCAACTAACAAAATGTTATGATATAAATTCATGACATTGTGAAGGTTACACAGTCTTACTCCCATAAAAATGCCATGACATATATTTAAACATCAACAAGGTAAAGAAAAAAAAAGGACAGAAATTCTTATAATAGCGACACCCTCACTGCTTGAGAACGTGCATTGGAGAATTTTATCGCTGAAGATAGCAGGCTGTGTGATTAACTGTCGGTCTCAGGTTTCTCTCCATTTGCTGTCTTTCTAAATCTACCATTTGCTAATACCTGACACCAGATCAGCTTCGCAGTCCGGGAGGGACCGAGAAAGAGCGGAGGGCGGTCTGGATTCCTAAAAAAATCTTTTCTGAAGACTCCAGATATCAGATCTGCCGGTCGCACACAAACTACAATTGAAGTTTAATACTAAGTTTAAACAGTGGCACGTATGTACATACTGAAGTGTTATGAAAGCTGCAGTGATTTTTATATATTTATATTATATTTGCTCATTTGTGTACATCAAAGCTGTTGCTGTTGGGTAAAAGCCAGTTTGGCCGGGTTTCTAGTAATTGTTGGAGGGCTGGGGTCAACGTGACAGGTTAAATTCCTGCTGGGTTTTTTTTTCCCCCTTCAACTTGGCCTCAATAACACTTATGGTCACATGATATTGTGTTACACAATATCAGACGGCAAACTGAGCTTCATCTCTTTCCTCCCTGTTTATATTCTGCACACAGATAAAATCTCAGCATCTGTCATGGTTTGAAGGCTGTTTCAGAGTGACGTGTAAACCTTCGCAGATATCCGGCATCCTTTAAAGCCGGAGCTGTTGACACCTGGAAGCTGAATGGCGTTTAATGACCTGAAATTTTCAGCCACTGACATGCAGGGTTTCAGTTGACTGGAGAAAGTATTTTAAAGTGAACGGTCACAGTAAACTTTTTTTTTTCTATTCTAGTCTGGACTACATACTTGTTGCCATGGTGACAAATCTCTCTTTTCTGTGGAGCAGATATGGGGCCACCGATCAGCAGTGCTTTACTGAGTGATGTCATATGAATGTAACACACCTCCTCCCTGTCAGTGGAGTTAATCTGTGAAATACCTCCAGTAATAGTTCTTGTTTCTCACTCTGATATATATATATAATATATATAGATACGTGTGTGCTTGCTTTGACGTAGGAATTTAGACTTTTCTGTGGTCGACGGTGTATGAAAAATGAAACTATTAAACGCCCTTGTTTGTCAGACTGCTCGTGCATGCCGGGTGTCCACACACCGGAGGCCGGAGTGCTGTCTCAGAGCCACATTCTTTCCCCTCCCTGCAGCGCTAATCACGTTGAAGACTTTTCCAGTGGACTGTGATTAGATTGTGCAGGCATCCAACACTTCTGCTGTCATACAGACACTTGAAAGAGATAAAAAAGAGAATGAACAAGGCTGAGTCTTCCTAATGCCACAAGGTTTTATGTGCAGGGGCGTCTGCTTGAGATTAATAACTGGATATTGTTGTGATATTAAGTCGGAGAGAGAGGGCAGAGAATCATAATTGTTCACGACCTCTAGTCTCTTGTATGATGCCCTTCACTCAGATTGGAGCTTCTATGTACATAAGCTGCATGTACTTTTTTTTCTGTGTGTTTCTGCCAAATCAAATTATGCTCAACGATGTAAAACGTGAACGGGGAACTCTGAGAGATTAATGTTGTATGTGGAGTTCAAGGACAGAAGGGATCAACATACCGTCTGATATGGAAAGAGATGATTGTGTTTTGAAGAATGTGTTTATTTATGTGTATATCTTTATGTATTCCGGTATGAAAACAAAGAAATGCAAGTTGTGTTAGATTTACAGTAATACTCACTAAGCGGAGACCATGATATAATTTTCCTTTTGTTTGTTCAGTCCTTTGAATTTTATGTTGTTTTTACAAGCGTTAATCTACTTCAACACAGGTCTAAGGATAGTCGTAATAATATTTAATGTAATTTTCGCGTTCCTTTATTTGATAACATCTGTTATTCTCAGACTGTCAGCTCGATGATGCAGCTGTGGTGGCCCGAGTAGGACCAGAGGATCCAGGTCTGGGTAGTCGTTGAGATCTCTGGAGGGAAATGAGCCTCTGACTACATTAAACAGCTCATCTAAACTAAGTACTTAGGTTTAAGTAACGATCAAATGGGTCACCAACAAGCCACAGTCGACTATGAATGAGAAACAACTAAAGGATTCTTGGCAAAAAGGAAATAATCTTTTGGAAGCACCACCCCTGTCGCAGCGGTCCATATGTCAGAGGGAAGACAGTCCTCAGTAAAAAACAGATGACAGCATGCTGGTAATTACTCAAACTGAAACTGAATGACTCTAGACGAGCCACAACAGTCAAAATCCTATGGTCTAAAACAAGAGCAATAATGCTTTTTGGACAGTTTCCATCTACATGTTTGTTGGAAGCCATCCTCTGAATATCACCCTGTTAAAAGAATTGCTGTTGTCAGGCAGTGTGACTGTTCTTAGTGATACGACAGAGGCAAAGAGGTTGAAAAGGTTTACAGCGATGAATGGAAGCAGAAAACCTACACAAACTCCAGAATGACTGCGGGAAAACTTCTTTTGAAAATGACCCAGGTGAAATTTGGACTTGAACCCAAAAGAGTATCTCCGGAAAAGGACACAGGACACACAGCGAAAAGGAGAATTGAATTAACTATTAGAAGCTGAGCATTTTATATGTAAAGAAAATGGTGACAACAGACTATTTACGAGTTTATAGTGAACTAATTCATACCTTCTGCCCCTGTAGTACTACACACCCAGGACAGCTGCCAGCCGTGTCCACCTGCAGAGAAGCAGGGGATCCAGTGCTTCAGGTGTGGGGGGTCTTGCAAAGGAGAAGTGCTGCGAGTCCAGAGTACCTACTTCCACTTAAGGTGTTTCACGTGCAAAGGTAAGTGAAGAGAATATACAGAGAGAGAAGGGAAATCTCTGGAAACATGGCTGTTCCAACAGAGGCCCATGTGGCCTTGATCAATGACACTAAATTGACCGAGTTGGTTGTTTGTCTCTGAGTTGGACTGATGATCTGCTACCTGTCCAGGGCATACCCTTCATACCCTGCATTCTCCTTCACCCCTAACAGCATGAAAGGGGGGAGGATGGAAAATTAATGAATATTTTGGTCCGAGTACAACCTTTGGCTTTGTGTTCTTCAACCTTACAAGCATCTGTTTGTGCATAAATCCAAGGCTGACAATCTATTACAATGCTTTTCCATCAAGACTGAATCAGGAACCTGCTCAGACTGTAGTCAAATCCACAAAAGTGGAAGTTAAAACATGTTTTTTTTTTTATAGGAGCACAAGTAACATGTGGCCTTTTTGATTACATTAAACCATTATTTTCAGCAGAACATTCAAATGATTTATTGGTCATCAAATGCGGTTAAATTTAATATTTTAGAAAGCATTCTGCGTCTACAATGACCCATTGTCAGAGGGTCATTCGCTGGAGCTATTTTGCTTAATGGAGGACATATTTCCTCAGTAAACTATTGTCCACACTAATCAGCCCTGACAAGCTGCTCGTGTTGTTGCTTTCTCACCACATTGTGATGATGTTTCCAGACCAGCGAAAACAAAGAAACTCTCAGTGCGTTACTGCAACAGGGGAACGACTCAGTTTTGCAGAAATTAGGACCTTAATGTTCACGTATATTTGTTGAGAATTTAGATGATTCATTTCTATGTACGTGTTTTCTCAGTTTTATTTTGGAAATAATTTGCGTATTAACGAAACAGTTCTTACGGACTGGGAATCATGCTGATGGAATGACTAAATGGATAAAACAAACCTGGCTTCCATTGTCAGTAAGTCACAGTGGGACAAGAATAGAACGGCGTAAATCTGCCGCTGGCGTCTCAGTGCATTCGCTTTTGGCAGACTCAGAAGGACAGCGTGGGTTTGGACATCTCAAATGTCCCCAAACGAGCTGAGAGACGACAGCATGTCCTGTCAGTAACTTCTCACTTGGCTCATCAGCATGCACTCACTCGCACTAACGTGGACACGCACTCCAAATGCGTTCAGGTGGGCCAGAGACTATTTATCTCATCACTTTGACTGGGTGACGTATTTGCAGTCAACCTTCAACCCCCCCTTTTGTAACAAGTTAGAATTTTGTTGCACAATCCTTGGTTGCGTAACGTCATCCGATTGACTCTTACAAAGCCCATGAGAAGAAGACACCTGAGAGTAACAATGAAGTAAATAAAATTTCAGTTCACTCAAGTTCAAATCAAGCTGGTGTGTATATATAACAGCTCAAAACAAACAACAACAAAAAAAGCAGACCAGTTAGACTCAGTTACCTTAAACACATTACTATCAAATCATTGAATGAAAAGTCAGTATTTTGTGTAACAAGATCAAGGCTATTAAATTAAACAGTAAAACAGCTGCCTGATTTGTTTGAGCATTTATTACATTTTCTTGAATCAGATTAAAATTTCTGTAATTGTGAATAACTGAACAAGCATTCAAAAGAGAGAGAGAGAGAGAGAGAGAGAGAGAGAGAGAGAGAGAGAGAGAGAGAGAGAGAGAGAGAGAGAGAGAGAGAGAGAGAAAGATGTGATTTCATGGCAAAACCGGCCCAACAACAATCCTTTCGACACATGGATGCGTGGTTGGTACCGTCTGAAAAGTACAGCAGATTTTAAAAACGTTCTCCAACACAGTCTTTCAAACCGTGTTTATGACTCATTCTTTCCCTTCTTGAAAGTCTTTGAGTGTAATGGTTCTTTTGAAGTTTATCCACATATTTTTGAGGATTTTTAGGGGCCTGCGGGGGCCGTGGCAGAGTCTTAATCTTAGTCAGCACCTCCTGGAGTAGTCGAGTGTAGATTCGCGTTCAGGATCTTCATCCTGTTATGGAAGCAATTCCATTTTCATATTCATCTTTTTTATTGTTGTTTTATTTTAATTTTATTCTACAGATGAAGGGATGTTTTCTTCTAGAAATTGTTGGCGTTTTATTTAATCCGTGACACCCCTGTTCTTGATCAGTCCACTCCCATGCTTACCAGTGGGACAGAAATGCTTTTCATGAAATTCTGAACCAATTTGTATCCATTCAAAACAGTCTCTTAGCCCACTGCAGCTTAAAAGTTCTGTTTTTACTTATTTCCAAACTCCATCCTGCTTGTTTAGACGAGCAAACGTCATTTTCCAGCTGTGTGATATCGTTCTCCTGAGGTCATTGTGTGTCTTTGTGAAGTGTGTGGCTGTGACTTGGGCCAAAGCGGCTTCTTCAAGAGGAACGGGGACTACCTTTGCCCGCTGGACTTCCAGCGGCTTCACGGCACACTTTGTACTAGCTGTGGGGAATTTGTGGAGGGGGAGATGGTCACTGTCTTGGGGAAGACCTACCACCCAGCCTGTTTTGTGTGCACGGTTTGCAGGTAAGTCTTAACTTTCTGGCGGTTTTAAGCCTGGCAACCATGTTTTGCGATTGCGCGGCCTTGCCTCTTTCTGTTTCTCTGCTTTTCAGGCAGCCCTTTCGTGCTGGAGACTGCGTCACCTTCAGGGAAAAAGGCTGCCTCTGCCAGCTCTGTGTTGAACCCGTGTCTCCTCCTAATCAAATCATTCACTGCAATAGTGAGTGCATTCATTTTTAATTTACTCTTCAAATAAGAACATTTAATCCAATGTTCATAATCAGAAACATGTATTAACAGATCAAACATTATGATCCCTTGGAGTTCCAATCAGACACTGACCAGCTGTGGTTTCTGGGCCAGCAACCTGCTTATTTTGTTTTGCACCCTGTTTCAAAGTGCATGGAGATGTAATGCTAATATTTATGTATTTTTCAGTTTTCAGAATGTTCTTTTCCATGTTTTACCCAAAAAACAGGGTAAAAAAATAGTTTGAGACCATTCATAGGAAATCTGCATGTCATTTAGAGTAAAATCCCAAACATATTAATTAATTACATAGCGTCTATTTCAACACAAGTTGTTACTAGGTGATTTCCAGAAACCCAGAACATGACCTTCGAGAAAGTAATACCTAAACAACTGCAGGTAAAAACTCCCCTAGTGGGAAAAAACTTTAAGCCAAACAATGGCAAGAAAAACTTCCCTTTAATGGGGGAGAAACCTTGAACAGGACCTGGATCATAAGGGGGGATCCTCCTGCTGAAGACCAGTCGGGCAGAACAGGAAAAAGGGAGATCAGAAAGAGAGAATGAAGAACAGAGAGAGGAGAGACACAGACACACCGTCAAAGGTACAAAAGACAAGATACAAAAGACAAGACCTGTATAATTATCCGTCAGCAGTACAACTAAGACTTGCATGTATATATGACTGATACATGGTTAGTTGGTGGACTACAGAGACGACTGCATAAACAGGTGTAGACAGCAGACATGGGATGGTCAGAGGTGGGACTGCAGGTCAGGATGCAGCTCCTGACGCTCTGGCCTGCAAACATGTATGGTTGAGAAAAAGAGATAGAAGACCAGCACAACAAACTACAAAAACAATGGAGCACAATTATACTTATGAGATACTTCTGATTAATAACTGAGGATTGAGCTGAAGAAAGGAAACAGAGGGGATGAGGTGCACCACTTAGTGAATCATGTTGGTGTCCTGCAGCGTAGGTCTACAGCAGCATATCTAGGATGAAGCCGTGTTTAAAGTCTGGTCCTGCAGCTGGAGCTGTGACTACTGGCCCTAACACACTAAAGTTTGTATTAACTATATGCTTTACTAAACAGAAATGTTTAGTAAAGTAATGTGTAAACAGAAACATTATGTCTCTCCAGGTCCTACAGGTATTGTATAAAACAAGACATATCTTCTTTTGTCTGGACAAGTCCAAGCATTGTTCCTAGATATTCCTGTACTATACTTTTACTGGTGCAATGAATTTTTAACTTCAACCCTGCACTTTGAATTCACCTAAGGAAGTACCGTGCTGAGACCTTTTCCTAACCTCAGTCTTACTTCCATCCACTGATCCACCCATCCAGCCATTTTCTGCCACTTATCTGGGACCAGGTTGCAGGGGTAAAAGTCTGAACAAAGATCGCAGTCCCAAACCGTCTGAGACATATGATTTTTCCAGCACGACCTAGAACTTTCTTAAGGTCCCCACCTATCAGGGAGTCATCCAGGAGGCATCCTGACCAGGTGCCTGATTGACCTCAGCTGCCTGATGTCGTGAATGAGCAACACTACTCTTCTTATCCCATCTCCCGGACTGAACCTCCTGAATTCACAACCTTATGTGACGGTTCGACTGCTTTGGCCTTTAGCTGTGACCTCACCTTGAACGACCAGTAGCTACTGCGTCCCAGCTCGGCTTAGTCACCTGAAGACATAACAAGGATCGACTGAGGATTCAGACTCAACAAGACAAGCCCGTGATTAAGAGGGACTGTCTGCAGAACTGTAAAAAAAAAAAAAAAAAAAAGAGCTCACGTTAAGAAAACCAGTGATTGTATTGGTTCTGCAGTGTTATATGGAGTACATTCACTTTCTACAGCTCCCGTGCCTCCACACATGTATATCTAATTGTGTTTTCAGATTGCGCTGGTTGTGGTAGGGACATCAAGAACGGCCAGGCTCTCCTAGCTCTTGGTAATCAGTGGCATCTTGGCTGCTTCAAGTGTAAAACCTGCGGGAAAGTCCTGAGTGGAGAATATATCAGCAAGTAAATGGAAAACTCCACCTTCACTTATTCATTCTTTTCATAACATAAAACATGTTGGTATCAAAAGTGAATCTGGAATAACTAAAACATTTTCATTCATCACCGATAAATGTGAACAAATCTTTCAGAGATGGTGCTCCATACTGCGAGAGGGACTATCAGAGCCAGTTTGGGGTTAAATGTGAAGCATGTCAGAATTTCATAACAGGAAAGGTCCTTGAGGTAAGACATACTGCTGGTATGATCTGAAGTAAATTGTATTTTGTTATTAAAATGGTTTTGTAATTGTTTTAGACAGTCTGTGTCAGATACTTTTCCAGCGCCTCTACCACCTTTGCTTTTCTTGTTCGCCACTCCAGGCCGGGGACAAAAACTATCACCCAAACTGCGCAAGATGCAGCCGATGTGGTAAAATGTTCACAGAAGGAGAAGAGATGTACCTACTAGGTCAGTCTGGGATTATTCTGTTAATTCTGTGTAACTTCCGGTCAGGACATGGTTTTGATCTCAAATAAATGCTCATTTGTGAAAGCTTGTGAAGCATTTCTTGGATTTTGGCCGCGGTGGATAATTGTTCTTGTTTTAACAGGATCAACAGTCTGGCACCCAAACTGCAAAGACAACAGCCGAACTGACGACGTTAATAGGGTAAAACCTTTAGACTTTAACAATAACATTTACATTTTACTGGCAGCATTCAAAATTAAGCACTGGTAGCAGAATGGTATTTTTTTTATCAAGCTGCTAGTATTTAACAGATGAAACAGTTAGGATCTCACATTAATACACTATTTCTTTATACATTGTCTTCCTCCCAGGTCAGCAGACCAAAAACCCCCTGTCTCAATTACTTTTTCCCCCTGCGTGAACTGAAGGTTAATATTGTGATCAGGTCTGCTTTTTGCAGTGATGCATGGCAGGAGATTGCAGGCTGTGCCCTCACAATCTGTGTTAATGATGCTTGCTTGCGTCACCTACAAAATGACATTTGCCTACCTGGATGGCCAGTTAGGTATTTAGTCCACTGGCTGTAGTAGGAAAAGAAACAACCAGATGATAGCTGTTTTTCATTGTGCAAGATTCCCTCTTGGAAGATGTTTAAGGGGATCCTTACTTTTAAAGGTATTGCTGGTATAGGAGCATCGTTTGCTGACATTGCTGCATGTGTGGGGCGTGAATCAAACACCAGTCTGCCATTTCACCATCAGTGGCTGTTATATGGCTTCCCACTAGCCTGATGTTGTGCAACTGGGTGGAAGCATTCAAGATTTAATACACAAAATACATAAAAGAATGCACACCTGCTCTTGCATTATTTCTGCATGGTGCGCTAATATTGCTGAAGGTTGAACATGTCCGCAAGAAGGATTCTGTCTGTGAGACAGAGTTTCAAAAAACCCGATTTTTATTTTTCAGCCCAACAGATCGTCATCTGAAAGCTCGTGTTCGAGGCCGGGCTCGTGCACCCCGGGCAGCCCTGGAACTATCTGCGTGAGTTCTGTTGTCGCCGCCTGCTTGTCATCTTCTCTGGTCCACATTTCCCATTGTCTGTTTCAACTATATACCTTTATCCATGCAGGGGAATCACGTGGCTCGGCAATAATGTTTCTTAATAACAAACATGAGGATAAACACATAGGGAAAAAAATACAGGTTATTAGAATCAATAGCATTATTCTGTAAACTTTTTTTTTTTTTTGCTTTTTGATCTTAATTTAACCTTGACTGATCGGAACCACTGGTTAGTTAGAGACAACATCTGGGTTCAGTGATGTAGAGCCTGCTTCTTACGTTTTTCCTCGTCCATCCTTCAGTACATTGAAAAAATGTACTGTGACATTTTCATACTGTGCAACAGTGATTTTCTCAGTCGGCTTTGAATTTGTACATTTGTATAAAAAATAGAAAATTAAAAAAAAAAAAAGGGTCTTTCAGTGTCCTTTCCACCCAGCCTTTTATCATCCATAATGGCATGAATGGAATAAACTTTACACCCATCTAAACACCTATATCAAATTAATAGCTGGTTGTTTTGTGTGCCAAATTAAAATGATTGTGGTGTTATGGGACTTAACTTTTATTCCTACCTGCCCTGATGTAATGAGAAGCCTTTGAACTTTCACCTAAACCTAACCCATACTGTCTGCTCCTTCTGTGTCCCATCCTCCCATCCTCTGTGTTGTCTTCCCTTCTCCTCCCAGGCAAAAGTAGATAATGAGATCATTGATTACCGAGATTTAGCAGCAATTCCCAGAGTCAAGGCTATATTGGACATAGAGTATCCTGATATGATATCTTATAAGTCTGTGAACAACAGCTCCTCTGCTTTGGAAGAAAAAGTCACCAGAAAGGACAGACGAAGCCCCGCTGAGGTAACCTCATACAGCCACTTATATGTTTTCTGTGTCATTTTTGAGGTGTTTCCTCCTGGCTTCAGTCAATAGTTAAACCAAATTAAGCCATGCTTTGTTTTTAACGATACTTGGTTAAAAGGGGTTTTATGGTGAAAATGGGTCTGTATATATATTAAAAAAAAATAAAAAAAACAATCATTCTGAATAACCCAAATCATATAAGATATATGAACTCAAGATATTTAATTTTTTGACCATAACACATGAACAAAATAGGTCAACAACCAAAGCTCTAACTGTTTAAGTGGCCATACCCTCTTACAGCACTAAAAAGGATTGTGGTGTGACAGATACCACAAACTGAAGTGTTTCAGTTATATTCTATATGCAAACTTGTATCAAGGTGTACAACAGTACAGAGTCAATGCTTTCTGTTCATTTTGCTTTAAATTCTCCAATTATCGATATGTGGAACAAACTGCAACAAGTCCAGTCCCTTATCTGCACCCTCGTCTTTGAAGCCAATCTGTGCACAAAGTGTGCAACAATCACTCTTTGTACAGACATCTGCGCATGAAGAATGTGGTTTAGCATTATCTTGTTAAAAAATGCATGAAACATATATTTCTCCTAATATAAATATTATATGTATAAATTTTTGTTTAAATTACATTATAGATATGAAATTTACCAATTGTCAAAGTCACTGATTCATCCCCCTTATCGGCGCTGGCTTTTGGACTCGTCGCTGGTAACAGTCTGGATGGTTATTTTTGTCATTGGTACAGATCACACGGCCGATCACAATATTTCCACAGTGTGATCAGCCTTCTCAGATGCCCCCAAGCCCAAAAATGTTGACGCCTCCTCCGAACAACATAAAACCTATTCATTTCAAAGCAACAGTTTAATATGCTTTTTAAATCTTTAATCATTTAAATGTAATATAGACTGTAAAAGGAGAAGTATGCAATTTCAATATTGTTTTTTAATAATTCAGTGATTTTTCTCACACATTTGCCTCTTAAAAAAGCCTTTCATCACCACTGCTTTTACAAACAATCATTATTACAATCAACTGCCAAATTACTTTCAAAGATTGAAATGCGAAAATGGATGTATATTAATGAACAAAAATAAGCGAATGAGGGGAGAATCATGAAATATCTTGAGTTCATATTACACGTGCAGACATAAAAGTCTATTTGGGGTGTTGCATCTCATATAAAGCTCAATACAACCACCTGAGGTTAAAATTATATAGTGTTCCTGCCAATGTAATAATTGATCAAATATAAACATTTCTTTCTCTTCTGTCTTTCTTTTAGTCACCATTAAACATACCTGTAACAACAGAGGTAATTATCAGTCTCCCCCAAAACAAATACCCTGTATTTAATTTTTCAGTGAGTTTATTCCGCTTCTCTGTCTTTCCTCTTTCTAGCAGAGTCTTGAAACAAGAACAAGCGTGCCAAAATCTACAAGTCACGGCTCATTTGGAGGTCATAACTCGCACTACCCTCATGGTTATGCTCCTGGTCTGTTCAGATCGCCACAACACTTCCACCGACCAGGTAAGAAAAGCATGTCTGAAATTTCCACCAATGCTGCAATGATTTCCTCTGCTCTCCGTATCTGCATTTTACCACCTTTCCTTATCTTCCGTCACAACACTTTCCCCTCCCTGCTTGCCTTGGTGGAATAACCAGGCTCAGCACTTTCTCCTCCTATATTCTCTGGGAACAAAAATGACACCTGCACTTCTCCTTTATGTCACCAATTTCCCTCTCGGTCCAAAGGTAAGCCACCCCTCATTCCCCTGCTCCTCTGCAACACTTCTCAAATCCTTCTTATCACCTGTGTCCATTTAAACTTAGCAGAATTAAAACTAAAATTAAATATTGTGTTAACTTTCTTAGGGACCTAAATGACATACATCGAACACGTTTTGAGTTAGAACAGTGTTCATGTTTGCAGAAAAATAGCAAGTGATGTTAGCACAGGAGGGCAACAGAGTCCCATCTAAATAAACTTCAACTTTGACAAGCCCCTGACAAGACTCAAAAATGTCATTCCACTAAAGTAAGTGTGGTTAGGGTCCCTAAAGACAAACAGCGATCATTTAAATTTCTATGTGAACAAAAAGTGTGCATAAGTTGACTACCAACTGGATGCAAAAGGAGGACGGGTCATGGCCTGTTTCTAACATTTGCATGTTTTGTCATAAATATACAAGTACCTGTGGTAGCAGCTAAAAAAAAACATGTATATACGTTCCATAGTAGCAGAAGTCATGAATTCTCCTCATTTTGTGTGTATTTTTAGTTGACTTTTGTATGCACTTTTTGCACACATACAAATGTAAAAGTACTACGGTTTGTCTGACGAAACCCTCTTTACAGTATCACTAAATTGAAATGACGTTTCTGAGTCTTCTCAGAGGCTTATAACAGTCTGCTTTGACATAAGTGTGTTGCTCCTGTGCTTACATTACTTTTTGTTGCAAAAGCATGCACTATTTATCTCAAAACTGCTATCTAACAATAGACCAAGGGCTGTTTAAACTCCAGAGGGCAGCAACTCCATGCTGAGAGTGATCTGGAGAGAGACTTAGCTTTAAAACTACCATTAACATGATTAAAGATCAGACAAATTTACCAAAAATCAGAGTTGCATTGAAGGAGACATGTCTTTTATTGTGAATTACAGAGCCATCTGGTGGTCGAGGTTTTGAAGCCATACAAGGCCCCAGGAGACAACTCTAGTTCAAGAAAGCATATTAATTTCCCAGTTTTTGGAGTTTTTTTTTTTTAATGTATTTTTATTAGATAAATACAATATGTCTGTGCTTGTTCAAAAGTTCCCTCACATGTTCCTCTAGAGCCGTGTTTATTTATAGTATTCCTGCTTTATCTCATGTGGATTAGATAAGACGGCGGTTCTGACAGCGAGTTGCTGGCATGTGTTTTCTGTGAAACTGAACATCACTCACTAACAACTAACAGGCAAGACAGTTCTGATTTATGTGTACAGGTGCAGTGAGCAGAGTTATGCGTTATTTAGTCAAAGTCAGTTTGAAGGAAAAACATCATTCCCAGGCTATCATATCATGAATTTGACCTTTTTGTTTTTTTTTTTTTTTAAATCATGTGTAGTTCCTTTTTTACAATTAAAAAAGGAAAAAAATGTGATGTGATATTTGCCCATTTTTAGAGAAACAAATCATGAAATCTAACTGAAATCCAGTGGAAATATTATTTGACCTTTTGCTACACTTCACCCCCGGGTTTGACTGCATATTTCTTTAAGTGCATGGTAAAACTGGAATGGGCTGTTAGATTGCTGCTCAATAATGAAAAAGAAGTGATTTGACTCCATGCTGCCAGACTGAGAGTACTTTGTTTCCATTGCATAACGCCTCTGAACAAGCTGCCCACTCCTTCTCTATTTGTTTCAGCAGGTGAAGGCTTTGATATGTATAAGAGGCCTCCGATTTATAAACAGCAAGGTACCTTTTTCATGCCATCACGTTTTATACCAAATGCTTGTGTTCTCGTGAAGTTTAAGTTTGTGCCTGCTGTGTGTCTTTCAAACAGATCAAAGTTCATTCGCATCCCAAACAGCCACTCTGCCAAGATATGGTCACAATTTCCGGAATCTGGTAAGAGATGCGAAACGTAAGCCTGCTCTGTCCCTAAAAATGCTGTTGGAAACTGATTATTAATGTTCATGTGGTTTATATATTGGGTAGCTGTAAATAAACATAGTTTGTTTAATCACTTCACACTGTGAAAACGATATTATTCATGTGTTTGTTCTCAACAAGCCTCAGTCTGCCGATTTCTGCCGCAACAGTGACAGATTCAGTAAGTTTGCAGAATTGTGTGCTTTTGTTTCTTATCATTTTAACTTGGAGAGTAGCTTAACCTAACACAAATGTTCTTTGTGTCTTACTTTCAGGCTTCAAGGTACATGAGAGTAACTGATGCACGTGAATTCCTGGTCATGCTTCTTTTACCTGACTGGTTAACTGCATCACATTGTGGTCTGCATTTGCATGTTTGCCATAGATCATTTTCTGTAGTGGCTGCACAGGTCTAAAAAAAATGGAATATGTCGGAGTAAAAGACATAAATGGCACTTAAATCAGCTATCTTAAATCTACGTAAACTGACCATTCAGGTCTTGGCTTTATAGCAATAAATCTACCATCACCTTTCCCCTTTGCACGTGTTCTGCTTCATCCTGTAGCTCATCCGTGATGAACAACTTCTACTAACACGAATGGAAAGAGGAGTGTCCATGCCTAATTTGCTGGAAGCAAATGCAAGTATTTCTTATAGACAACTTTATGTTTGATTTGATTTACTTGTTTAAAGTTGTTGCTTATGTGAAGCATTTTGTAACATTACATTGCTAGACAGGTTTGTTTTATTATTATTATTATTATTATTATTATTATTATAAAGCAGTCTTATTCCTTCTGTGTTTCATTAAGGTCTATCCGTATGAATTGCTCACAGTCACTAACAGAGCACAAGTGAAGCTTCCCAAGGATGTTGAGAGAACAAGACTTGAGGTGCAGCTACAAAGCCTTTCCATAATGTGACACAGACACAGACTTTCTTTCTTCTTTTTTTTTTTTAGATGAAAACTGCCTGCTGTTGATCATTTTGTCCTTAGTTACATGTGCAGCAAAAAGGCTGCACATGAAAGCAGCAGCTAAAATTACAATAAGCAATTTTTGTTAAGTTTCAAGACAGACTGATAATTATTCTGAAAGGCGTTTTATATTATGGAATAATAAATGCTTCCAACTTTCAATATTCAATTACCTTTTTTCATTTTCTCCTGCTGTCTTGTTCGCAGCGTCATCTATCCCCTGATTCATTCTTCAAGCTCTTTGGCATGAACATTCAAGAATTTGACAGACTTCCACTTTGGAAACGAAATGACATGAAGAAGAAGGCAAACCTCTTCTGACTGCTGCCTAATTCATGGTTCATACTTTGCTGTTGATATGCAGTTCATTTCAAGTTCAAATTGACCTTAATGTTCAATTCTTTATATTTGATGCCATAAACGAGAAATCTTTAGCCTGAGAACAGGACAAGTCATTACTTTTCACTGACACATCTCTGTCTTTTCTTTGTCAATGCAGGCTGTTGAACGTTTTAATACCTGAGAACACGAGAACTCAATTTGCATATAGATTTTTTTCTTTTTCAGGAATTATGTTTATATTGAACAATTCAACCGTAAGTAGTTTAGGCAAAAATAGGTGGAATTCAAACAAGTCAGTCTGGTACAGACTGTCTTTTCCTTATGTAAATATGACCCTAGCTACAGTAAATGTTTCCATTTCTCCTGTTCTCCTCTATATTTAGTAACTTAGTTTAGTATTTAATTTTAAAATAACTGTGGTTGGTTCTCATGTCAGCCGTCCTAGACCACCAGTACTACTCCTCTTTGTATAATAGTCCTATATTAAATACTTCACTGGATGACTGAGAGTAATTTTAACCATGATGCTGTATTGTATTGTTTCTAAATTTATTTTGTCGTCTTTTGGATACAGAAAAATGTGTCCAATCATAAATCTGATAAAATATTCAAGCTTTGTGTTGATTAATGAATGCTATGTGTTTTATTGCACCGCTGAAAGAATAATGACGGTGACTTCGTTCTCATATTTGTTCCCACTCATTTTATGGAGACTCGGCTGTGGTAAACATTGTTGTACATACTGTACATACCTGACATCGCTGCTCCAGCATCACCACCTCAAGCGCCCTAAATAAAATCTTGCAATTCTTTTGAGTTGAGTCAATACATTGATTTTCATTGACAGGATAGTCAAAGTATGCTTTTCTCTCAGACTGGAGCATCGGCTTGGAAACTGAAAAGCACAGGACATCTGTGTTTCATCATATCACCATTCACCATCCACCATTCACTTGCAGTCTATTAATTTCCTTTTTTTTTCCTTAGTATGCACATTTTAAGCGCCACTTTCCTTTGGTGATATCGAAATCAGGGGACACTGCATTAAGCTTAAGATAAACTGCTCAAAGGAGGAACACCAGCAGGAGACAATATAAGCCTATTATTCTTTCTTACATGTTTACAATTCACCATAAGCATGTGCTCATGGACCAAGCCATTTGAAGTTTAAAACCAACAGATGGTGCTCTGGAACCTAAAATCAAAACATTTGAAGAAGGCTCTTGTGCAAGAATTTGTATATGAGAAGCTGCTGTATTTAAAGAATAAAAATGTCTAAGAATATCTTCCATGAAAACATGAAATAGCAAAGGCAGCAATGTGACAAGGGCCTCTATTTTAATGCATTTATATTTGGTGTTTATAACAGCAAGAAAAATGCCAAGAAGCTGTAGACATTGTACTGTTTTATGGACTAGGTAAACCATTGCATCTATTATAATATAAAACTATTTGGAATTGTGAATTTTGCTGTTACAAAGTCACACATGTAAACTAATAAATACAATGTTTCTGAGGTGTGATATAATTGTATATAAATAGTTTTTCTTCGTTGATCGCCTACTCTCAGTAATTTGTAATTTACAATTAAAGAGGTAACGTTTTCTGCTCGGTATATTGTATACCAACAACATGTTTGATCTAAAATAGTCTGCAATTTTGAGTTTTTCATTTGAAAAAAAAAAAAAAAAAAAAAAAAATATATATATATATATATATATATATATATATATATATATATATATATATATATATATATATATATATATATATATATATATATATTTCCATGAGTTTGTCATGGAAGTTTCTACTGTCGTTGGTTAAAGCCCACCTAGTTAGAGAAAAGAGGCGCTTTGGACGCCTTCTATTGGACAGTTCGGCTGCCTCTATCGGTGATTGGTTGAACCAGCTTTCAGTCATCGCTCCACCGCCCCTTCTCGGACTATGTCCGGCCCAAGCGAGGATTTTTTTTTCTTCTTCTTTTCAGGAAAACATTGACCGCAGGCTGCGCAGCAGCGGCAACGGGATCCGCACCGACGACGAGCAGGGACCGCACACGACGGGTCCAGCGACGTGACAGTCACGGCCATGGCGCTCCTCGAGTTTGATAACGGTGGTTGGCCTTAAAGAGAGACGTTTGGCAGCGTGGAAGAGGTTTAACTACAATGTCCGCGGTGTCGCTGGTGCGTTAGAGGCGGAGAGAGGGGGGCACCGCGGGCCACCCCGCTTCCACTCGGCAGAGCCGTTACGCCCGATGGAGGCTGACGGGACCTTTACTTTGAGCTGGAGGGCCGGATATTCACCTGTGAAACACCTTGTTGAAAGACACATTTGACACAAAGACGAGCGGCACTGACGGTGTTTATTTTTATTTATTTTATTTTTTTTTAACGAGTTACCTGGTAACTTCTCAGCGAGTGTGTTTACAGAGAGAAAAGTTAGCAGGTCGACGTTAGCTGCGCGAGCGCAGGATGACCATCATCGATGTCACTTAGCCATATTTTTATACACCGCTCCAGGTAATTCAGGATAGATGAGCAACGCATTATTACCAAGTCGATGGACTTTATTAATGTCTTCTCTAGTTCTCTAACGTATACATCAGCAGATTAAGCCATCTGCTTTTGAAGACTGAATTGTCAAATAAGGACTTTTGCTTTTTTTTTTTTTTTTTTTTTTGTTATCAAGTTCAGCTTCCTTCAGCAAACATGTCACTCAAAGAAAACGCGTGTCGGAAATTTCAAGCCAACATTTTCAACAAAAGTAAATGTCAGAACTGCTTCAAACCCAGAGAGTCGCATCTTCTCAACGACGAAGACTTGAATCAGGTGAAAAGTTCTGTTTATTTATTTTAAACTCAAGCGGATTTATTGTATATCACATATGAGAATGTCACCCATATCAGGGGAAGTTTGTTGCTGTCATTCCGTTTTATGTGCACATTTCAAAAGACTTGTCATATGTCGGTGGACCATAAAGTGCAAAGGTTAGGTTAATTGGATATAATTAGTTTCCAACCCAAGAGCGCACATTGACCTTAATTCATGCAGATACAGACCCCCACCCACCTTCATGCCCTGCAGCAAAATAGCATACTATCAGCTACTGTTGTTAAATCACCAGGGCTTCCAGGCCTACTGTTATTTATTGTCTTTTTTTAGTTTTCTTTGAAGATACTCATTCTTCGCATATGCTCAAAAGGGAAACGGTAAAGCTGAAACTGTAAAGAGAAAGGATCAATATACATTTATTGTTAGTGGAGTAAAAACTGTACACACTGCATCAGGGTATGTTTAACTGCTGACCTATATCTTTGTCATTACCTTTTGGAAAGCAGCTTAATAAAGCAATCTATATCCAGGTTGATCATTTATAGGAATGATAAACTTTTGTTTGCATGGATCCTTTGTCTGTGTCCAGGGGATGGCTCAGCTAACATTGTACACACTGTCATGGTTGAGCAGGGACCTTTCTGTTGGGATAGAAATTGTTTCTTTGTTTTTGTCTTTACTTCATGAATGCTCTTATAAAGGACTGTCATTTGTTGTCAAAGGTGGTAGTCATATTAATTTTTAAGTAGCCCTGCTTTAAGAAGCTGTGGAGATCTGTGCATTTTTTTTTCTAATAACAAATCTTCAAGAACTTCGCTACTTTGTCAATGCTGTATTACATAGTCTTTTATGATGACTGGGTTTAGAGGTTAAAGCTATTGGGGAAATGAATGCACTCAAATGACTTAGTTTAACCATTGTACCACTGAAGGGAAAAATATGACCTACATTGATCTCGCTTATTTTTCTGTCTCAGGGCGAATTGCCATTTGGGCTGCTGTCAGGTCATGTGAGGAGAGATGGGACATTTTTCTAAACTGCGTTTAGTCTCTTCTTAAGGTCTTGTGGGGGAAATGGCTCTGAATACAAAGCATAGTGTCTCTTTCTTTTTCAAAAGTCACCCCCCCCCCTTCACTTTTTTTGCTTGCTTCATGTTTAATAAAAAAAAATATATATATATATATATTAAATGTATTATTTTTCTCAATTAACTCCTAGCTTAATCTCTTGACTGCCCACGGTTAAAGTTGAGACATATGAAAAATGAAAATTCCTGTTACGTAACTTTGTTTATTTAGTCACTCAGCTGAGAAATATGCTGTACCACATGTAATCAAAGTGAAAGAGGATTTTATGGTGGTTTATAGTTGACCTTACATTAATGAAGCTGTGACTGTAATCAAAGCCCAAGATAGAAAACACAGAGGTGCCAGGCAGTTATACATTTCAGATCTTTACAACTAGTTGTGGACTACTGTTCTGTTGACTCGTTCGTGCAATTCACTTATGTAAGTCACTTAATTTGTTAAGCTCTTTAGGCATAAGTAAGATTTTAGTAAAATGTTAATTGTTCTTGTATGAAGAGAGTAATTCAATTTTGTTCTCTTGTGGTTCAGCAAACAAATGCTAACTACTTCTGTGGCTACAGCTCAAGTATGTACCAGAATGATTTAAGAAAGGCCAGGATGCCTGGCCAACATGCTTCTCTCAGTACAAGTTTGAATTGCAAATCTGTGGCCACAAAAGCTTCCAAGATTTGTGTTACTTCTCCTCTGCCTCTGATCCTCTGTTTTTCTTGCTTAACTTCTGCCTCTTGCTTCCCCCTCTTACCCGGCTGTCCACCCACTTAGAGGATCATAGGGAAAAATCATGTGTGTTAGCCTTTCCTTTCCTTTTTTTTTTTTCTTTTTTTTCCTCCAGATCAGCATGGTGTTCTGGAATAAAGCCAACTGGAAAGTGTAGCCTACAGTCAGCTCAAAGCTACCAGTGAATAACACATCTTGGACTGAAACTGTCTGTGTATTGTTTAAATTAGAAACACAATTTGTAACCTCAACAAGTGACCCACAGTTAAAGTTAAACTTAAGATGTGCATATTGGACAGTCAATCAGTATGTTAATGCTCTTGTTTAAGGTTGGCTCTTAACAATGTGTGTCTTTTTCCCTCTACAGGCAAAACCTATATATGGAGGATGGTTGCTACTGGCACCTGAGGGAACAAATTTTGACAATCCCTTGCACAGATCACGAGTAGGTGTCAAACCTGACTTGACTTGGATTCATTGATTGATTTGTTTGTTTGTTAGTTAGGTAGAACTGTATTTTTGCTTCTTCATTAAAAAAAAAAATCTTAATTAAGGAACTAAAGTACTGCTTGATGAAATTATAAATAAATGTCCTTATATAAAGTGAGCTGCTTTGTTTAAGCCAATTTTGTTAGCTTATAAGAATTAATAGGTGCACTTTATTGGATTTTGTGTTAATCTGCATGGAGTACACAGTTTATAGGTAGGTCAGACGATGCCTAAATTATTGAGGGGAAAAAAAGCCACTGGCATGAGATTCTATTCCTTCAAGATTGTAAATTATTTTAGTGCTCATTACAAATTTGATAAACAAATGGTCTTGTTGTGCTGTTGTAGGTGCTTTTCAGAATCAGCAGATTCTTGTGGGATGCTTGGCTTTCTATCAGCGTAGTCCTTTTTGTGAGGCAATAATGAGCCTAATATTGACATTACTGCATGAGTTGCACCTCCCTATCCTCGTGTAATGGGAGCCTACGTTTATCAGCTCTCAGATTATAGTGTGGTTGTGCTTCCCAAAAGAGGACTAGGGTGTATGTGGGGGAGGAGAAGGAAGGACCCAGTTCTCACAGCAGTGCTGATGGCTTCCATATGGGTTTTGGGAAAAGCAACCCTCAGTCTACTATCAGCGTTCTGCTGCTACTTTGACATCATCAACACATCCTGCTTGTTGTTACAGTCATACAGTCTACATATAGATGCATTGACTAATCAAGTTTAAATTTATTAACAAAACAACCAAAGTAAAAATGTGCTGATGTGTTGAATGACTCATGTTTTAAGAACATTTTGGTGCATCTGGTCATGAGTTTTTGTCGTTGTATAGTCAGTGTTTGTGTGTGGGCACATGGGGAAGGGGGGTGGAGTTGAGAAAAGAGATATTACATCATTTCATTATTTATAAGCTACCAGTGAATAACGCACATCATGGCTTGAAACTGTGTACTGTTTGAATTAGAAACACAATTTGTAACCTCTACCAGTGGCCTACAGTTAGTGTTGCAGCAAATTACGATGTGGAAGAAACAGAATCCGTGTGTAGAAAAACTAAATGCACCCTAAATGTTTCATAGGAATACAGTAGCAGCCAGGTGCTGCAAATCAAATATGCTTGCTTAACTGGTTATCTGAAGTGTGACTAGCTCCATAAAGACAAATTTATTGTCCTTTGCTGGCTTGTGCATTCCTCATTAATTCATTAATATCCTGTTAACATGACCAGTGAGTCATCGCTGTACACCAATTAAGAGCTTACAATTTCCCTTTTTAAGTTGCAGAAAAATTTAATTTGTATTTACACTTTTTAAGAAGTGTTGAATAATGATTATCACTTTTTTCTTGTTTTTCATTTAAATTTCAGAATGATACAGATATTTAATCCAGGAATTTCTCAAAATTGTTCTTCTTTCACAGAAATGGCAAAGACGGTTCTTTATCCTCTATGAGCATGGTTTGCTTCGCTATGCCCTGGACGAAATGGTGAGTTGTACTGTTGCATTCTGAAAGAGCAATCAATATTTAAAAGATGTCCTGTTTCAGTCAGCAGTCTTCAAACAAACAGAAAACTAACAAATACTGTACTTAGAATGGCTTGGATGGTAAATTCAGCTATTCCTTTCACACAGCTTTGACATATTACCTCAAATGAAATTTTGGTTTTAATAGTTTTTATGCACAAAATTCAAGATTTATTTATTTGTATCGTTATTTTTGTCTTATTACATGTGACACTACTCTTCACTTTTTTTAAGACCTTCCTACAAAAAACCATCACTATGTTGCCACATAAAGGGAAAGCTGTTACAAAACTGAATAGCTTCTTACTTTTTTAGTTATAAACTAGCTCAGGAAATGAATGGCACTCCTTTCACTTGCATAACACCAAGGCTTTTTTCAGTGTTTTACAATGTATAGTATGTATTTTCATAGTCGTATATTACAACAATGTAATAAGGACCCTTGATACTTATGAAGTTTTGACAAAAGTTTTTTAAATTTTGTTTACTCTTCTATCTACTATTTTGTCAGAAGCATAGGTGGGGACTGTTGAGCATGTTCAGCATGCTTACTGTCAAGTGAGCAGCCGCTCGCTGCCCTTTTAACACCATTGCTTTACATGCACACAACAGAGCATTCAGTGAAGGTGCCAAACAATAAACTAACTAGCATAGTACTGTCAAAAAGGATGAAGTCACGCCAAATAGTGTTGACACTAAAAGTCATGTGCTGAGCCGTGTGTGTTTGTTTAGTGGTTAACACACTCCGCACTTATTGTGTTTGGAACATGTGTTGACTTTCTTCTGTGGAAGAGAACTGGAAAAACCAAACAGTACAAGGAAGATGGGTACTTATTGAATGATCTTTATCTGTTGGTAGTCTAATCTATCTGGTATCTGATTGCATTCTCATAGTCTGCTATGTGAAGTAGCCTATATGTTATACAAGAGCTGGGATTTTTGTGAGCCAATGGTTTAGTTGTACTAAATGAGCCAAGAAATACTATACTCTTAAATTCTTCTTCATCCCAGAGTTATTAAATTTTATTTGTGTGGCATGATGGCCCAGGATGAAAGATGGGAGATGTGTTTACAGAAAATGACAAAAGACAGAAGCGAATGTCCTCTTTTCTTTCATCATTGTCTCTGGATGTCACTCTACATCTTTTCATCTTTCTGAATAAAGGTGTGTGTGTGTGTGTGTGTGTGTGTGTGTGTGTGTGTGTGTGTGTGTGTGTGTGTGTGTGTGTGTGTGTGTGTGTGTGTGTGTGTGTGTGTGTGTGTGTGTGTGTGTGTGTGTGTGTGTGTGTGTGTGTGTGTGTGTGTGTGTGTGTGTGTGCGCGGTTTAAGCGCTAGAGCTGGAAATATCAAGTGGCACTAAATATAGAGCCTCGCTTGTCAGACCAAGTGCATTAGAATAATGGTTTTGTGTTGAATAAAAGACTGCATAAACTTATCTAATTGGTTCATATATGTTAACATTGGACATTGTTAAATGTTTATATTATATGCAGTTGAAGTATTCGGCACGAAGCATGTGAAGCAGCCCAAATATCCTTGATTATCATTTTAAAGCTTTATTGTTAGTGAACCTGGGTATTGGCAGTATAAAAGACCACATTATAACCCACATGTTAGAGCTCTAGTTGGGATCGTGGATGACGAGGTATCCTCTGTTTTCCTCTCAGCCTAGTTTTATGGCTTCTTTTTCTTTGGCATAACCAAACCCAGATGGGCTGTGGTTTCAACCTGCAGGCTGTGGGATGGCCTTCAGTGAGTGGAATAAGTTAAAACAATTTGGAAGAGATCTTAGCATTTGAAGTCATTCATTTTATCATTGCCCACCTACGGTGAAAACTCACCAAGGTGCGCCACTGCTGTCACGTCATGCCAGGAGCAGTGATTGCTTTGAACAGCTGGTGTGTGTGTGTGTGTGTGTGTGTGTGTGTGTGTGTGTGTGTGTGTGTGTGTGTGTGTGTGTGTGTGTGTGTGTGTGTGTGTGTGTGTGTGTGTGTGTGTGTGTGTGTGTGTGTGTGTGTGTGTGTGTGTGTGTGTGTGTGTGTGTGTGTGTGTGTGTGTGTGTGTGTGTGTGTGTGTGTGTGTGTGTGTGTGTGTGTGTGTGTGTGTGTGTGTGTGTGTGTGAAAGAAGGGGTAAAAAGATGCAAATGTTCTGCAGTAAGAGCAAGATAAAAAGTGAAAAGGTTGCAGATGGTGATAGTTTGAATTATTGGCTTGCAAAGACCATTTGCTGCCCTAAAAAAACCATTTAGTTAGTGCTGCTGTAGTCGATTCCACTTTGCACATGCATGAAAAGGGAGTTCAAATGTGGTATTTAAGCTGTTTCACTGAATGTAAGCATGATGTTATTTATAGGAGTTTTCAGTTCAAAAGGTGAAAAAGGTAAAATCGACATCTTGTTTCACCTTATGTCTGAACAAAAGAACTAAAAACTCCTGTATTAATAAGAAGACATGATGAACATCTTAAAGCTATGATGTTATTTAATTATTAGTGAAAATTAAAATCAGGTAGATTTTTAAGGTTACATTTTGCATTGAGTCTCCAGTTAATGCTGAATGCACTATTTGGATTTAGCAGACCAGTCTAATGCCATTATGTCAGGTTCACGTTGCCAAGGAAACACATTTTGTCTTTTTGTCCAGGAACAGTCGTGAAGTAGATCTATTTTGTGAAGCGCTTTAGCAGTCTTTTCTCCTGACTGTAGAGTACAGGAAGGAATACTCTGGAAGCAGTACAACTGTGTGGGCTAAGGTTGTCTCTAGACTCAGTTGCATGGTGAGCAAGTCTTTCTACTGTAGCTGTAGACAAAAATTCCTGCACAGCATCAAAAACAAATGTGCAGGGCACAATCGGACAGAGTCATTGCTTAGTTTAAACTGCACATGTTTTTTGTGTTTGAGGCAGAGGGTGTATAATAACAGAGGTCATGACAGCAACAGGTGTTGCAAGGTTTCACAGAAGTTTAACTATTTGCATATAAAACTGTTAACACTGTTGAGGGAATGCCTTAGTTATTATAATGTATGAATATTTTAGTAATTTAGATATTTAAAAAAAGATGAGAAAAATAATTTTATTGTTTGAAGCTGAAAAAATTATTTAAATTATATGGAGAAAACACGCACATACACAAACCATTATCACCTCATGAGGAGAGCTGGTGTGTGGGTGAGAAGAACTATCCAAAAGCCACTTTAATGACATCAATGTGTGTTTTTAGAAAAAAAAAAATAGAAGATCAACACCCACACTCTAATAACTGCCTCACTGTACAGTCTTAAATACCCCACACTCACTGCATTTGGCAACCATTGACCTTGTTTTGACCTAATTTTAACCTATTCTTACTAAAACACTTCTTCACTATCATGTGATTTGCATTTTGTGTCTTTGCACGTTCTCATTCCCTTTTGTGATATCTGAGCTCATACTGATTTACAAGTCTTCAACATTAAGGATAATTTATTACTGCTGAAGCTTTACATTGATTTATTACTTTAAAAAGGCTCATTCAGGCACACTTGGATGCTTTTTTTCTTTAGACTCCGGTGAATGCAGTTGATGGTTTGTATCACAGCCACATACCTTGTCTATTCCAGAGAGAACATGATGTTCTTTTGACATTTCAGTTCTTGAAGTCATTCTTGTTTCATCTTAGTTCAATTAATTTCCTTTGTTTACTGGAATTCAGCAGTGAACCTGTTCCCATAGCTATGTCAAAGAAGTGAGAGCATTTTTGATCAACGTACCTACATTTCCCACAAACTCTGTGCTTTTTTTTTTACTTGAGACATGCAGTCTTTCCCTGCCCCTCTCTTGAATTCATTAGAACATTTATTTTGTATAAGTGTATACCACCTCAGCCAGTGTTTGCCCTAAGACAGGGAAAACCCTTTGTTGATTTGCTGAAACATGCAAAAATGATTTCTTTAACCAGTTTGAGCATTTACCATACCATACAAAATTCTGCACTTGGCTGAATATTAAGAACTATAAGGAACTATAAGAAAAAAATCAGATGTATATAAAAACATGACATAAGAACAATTTAAATTTAACACAAAAAGACCGATTAAAAACCTAAAATTAACTAAAGAAACTACATCTCATTGAATTTGATAAACAAATAATAAAAAATGGGTTTTAAGACGGGTTTTAAAAGTGGACAGTAAATGGGGCCTCCTGGCTGTGCAAGGGCAGGTTATTCCACAGTTATGCAGCAGCAACAGAGAAGGCTCTGTTCCCTTTGAGCTCAGAAGAAGAAGCTCAGGGAGGTAAGTCAGGGCAAGATCATTTAAACATAAAAAAAACAAAAATAAGAATTTTAAAATCAATTCTTTAAAACACAGACAGCCAGTGGAGTGATGGCAGGACAGGGATGATTTGCATGAGCTTTTGCCTTGTATCAGTTGGGGAAAGACTGGGGAAAACTTGGAAAACTGTGTAGTGTGAATGGACATGAGTTTGGAGCTCTTTTGATGTCCCCAAGGACTCTGCTCAGGGAAAAGGTGGAGGCAAAACCCTCAACTAATCAAAGTAGGAGTACTTGCTGGAGTCTTCAAATCACTGCAAGCAGTGATAAATTACTTGGAGTACTTTTATATTAGTATTATATTGCAAGATGTGCGGAACTATTATTTGGCAGATATTTTAAAGAGAAAAAAATCAAGGATATATTGCTTCCAGCTTTTGTGGATATGATGGTGTAGGCCTTTCTTATTGGATCATTGACAATTTTTTACAAAGTGTGGGTTCAAGGTAGGTTTGTTTTTGGTTTTGAACTGATCTGGTGCATGAAAGACTCATTTATTTCAGAGCCTCATTGTTCCAGTAAGAACTGATTTGCCGGAATGTAAACAGTTATGTTCTACAGGTCGCTATATGTGTTGCAAAAAGTATAAATAATAGGAACTAATGTTTGTTAGCTTTATAATTACGGTGTACAAAACCTCAATTGCCAGCTTTACAGCAACCTTACTACCAAAAGCTTCCTCACAGTATTCTAAATTTATTTTATCAACACAATTTTTTTATATATAGAAATTGAAACAAATTTACTTGTGTTTTTCCACTCTCTTAATTGGATTAATATAATGAATTAATTTACATGTCTGTCCTTAGCTGTTATTGAGAGACTGACCACAATAAGCAGCTTTAGTATCTGCTGCTATGTGTACCAAAATGTCAGAGCACAAACTGCCCACGCCACTATGATTTGGCAGTGACTGGGATGCTGTGCATGGGGGACTGGGCATTCCAGAGAACTCACTTCCAGAAAATTCCAGGTCAGTACTGCTAAACCTCTTTCAAACGATGCTTCAAGCCACCTCATGAGCACCAGATCCAGGGTGACCAGGTCACACCGGATGGGAGCACTGATTTGAGAAATGATGCATAATGCCAACTTATTTCCATTTCGAGTAAAAGATCTGTGACGAAGGCACTCACTGTGATGTAATAAGCTTGACATTAAAATGTAGTTTCTTCGGTGTGTGTATGTGCTACTGCTTAGGGGCACTCATCCAGCAGATCACGTTTATTACTAACCTGAGTCCATGTTGTTCACATAGGGTCTCCATGTGTCCCGAATGAATGATGATAGGAAACAATTTTACGTTTGTATGAAGATAATTGTTAAGCTGAGCACAGTAGAGAGAGTGCAAGATGAGCTTTGTTTGATGCTTGTCAATTGGAAATACAATTTCGATCCGTAATGGGATTTTGGTCCCTAGTCTTTTTTATTTTTGCATTGCTTTAGTGACCACATCATTCAGAGTCAGAGTCAGTCAAGTTTATTGTCAATTCTACCACATGTGAGATACATACAGAGAATCGAAATTGCGTTACCCTCAAACCCTCGGTGCTACACAATAAATACATTTTAAACACAAAGTGCAAGTTAAAAAGAGACAAGAAACAAGTTGTGACATGACAACAACAGTTTTTTCGGTTTGTTTAAAGTGACATGGTGCAAAGCAGGCGGTCCAGTTCTGCCAAAAGTGCCTGGTGCAGATACTGAGATCAGAGTGAGTGAGGGGGGGGCAAGGCGGGGAACGGTGGAAGAGAAGGGAGAGTGTTAAGTGTCCTGACAGCCTGGTGGACGAAGCTGTCCTTCAGTCAGCTGGTTCTGGCTCGGAGGGTCCGCAGCCTCCTCCCTAAAGGCAGCAGACTGAAGAGGCTGTGTGACGGGTGGGTGGGGTCTCTCACAATGCTGAGGGCTTTGCGAGTCAGACGGCTGCTGTAAATGTCCTGAAGTGAGGGGAGAGAGACACCAACGATCTTCTCAGCTGCTCTCACGACGCGTTGGAGAGACTTGCGGCAGGTTGCGGTGTGGAATCCGTACCACACGGTGATGCAGCTGGTCAGGATGCTCTCGATGGTGCCTCTGTAGAAGGTGTACCTGATGGGGGCCGGGGCTCTGGCTCTTCGCAGTTTGCGGAGGAAGTAGAGGCGCTGCTGTGCCTTCTTGGCGAGTGATGCGGTGTTAACAGTCCAGGAGAGGTCCTCTGAGATGTGGACACCCAGGAACTTGGTGCTGCTCACCCTCTCCACAGCAGCACCGTTGATGGTCAGAGGAGCATGCTGGGTGTGTTGTCTCCTGAAGTCAGCAACAATCTCTTTGGTCTTCTCCACGTTCAGGGAGAGATTGTTGTCGCTGCACCACTCAGCCAGGCGGCTCACTTCGCTTCTGTAGTTTGACTCATCGTTGTTGTTGATGAGACCCACCACAGTCGTGTCGTCCGCAAACTTTACGAAGAGGTTGGAGCTGTGAATCGGTGTGCAGTCGTGGGTCAGCAGGGTGAAGAGGAGGGGGCTCAGCACACATCCCTGGGGGGCCCCTGTGCTCAGTGTGATGGTGCTGGATGTGTTGCTGCCGACCCGTACTGCCTGTGGTCTCCCAGTCAGGAAGTCCAACAGCCAGTTGCACAGCGAGGTGCTGATCCCCAGCTGGTCCAGTTTGTGAATGAGCTGCTGGGGGATGATGGTGTTGAATGCTGAACTGAAGTCGATGAAAAGCATTCTTACATAAGCGTTTCTGGTGTCCATATGTGTGAGGGCTGTGTGGAGGGCAGTGGAGATGGCGTCGTCAGTGGACCGGTTGGAGCGATATGCGAACTGGTAGGGGTCCAGAGAGGGGGGGAGAGCAGCCTTGATGTGATGCATGACTAGCCGTTCAAAGCACTTCATGATGATGGGAGTCAGTGCGACTGGACGGTAGTCGTTGGAGCAGGAGGGAGATGACCGTTTTGGGACCGGACGGATGTTGGTGGCTTTGAAGCACGTGGGAACCACCGCCTGACTCAGTGACATGTTAAAGATGTCTGTGAAGACATCCGTGAGTTCTCCTGCACAGTCTCTCAGTACACGACCAGGTATGTTGTCAGGACCCGGAGCTTTGCGGGCGTTGATCCTGCTGAGGGATCTCCTCACAATGTCCGGTGACAGCGTCAGCACCTGGTCGCCGGGAGGGGGTGGTGCTTTCTGTGCGGCGATGGTGTTGTGTGCCTCGAAGCGGGCGAAGAAAGTGTTCAGCTCAATCAGCAGGGATGTGCTGCTCTCACAGGTCTGCGGTGGGGGCTTGTAGTCCGTAATGGTCTGAATCCCTCGCCACAGGCTCCGTGTGTCCCTGCTGTTGCTGAAACGGCGGGCTATCCTCCTGGAGTACCGTCTCTTAGCCTCCCTGATGCCATGGGACAGGTTGGTCGTAGCTGTCTTTAGACCCACTTTGTCTCCAGCTCTGAAGGCAGCGTTCCGAGCCCTCAGGAGTCTGTGGACTTCCTTTGTCATCCACGGCTTCTGGTTGGCTCTGACTTTGATGGTTCTGGAGTCTGTTACATCATCGATGCACTTGGCGATGTAGGCGGTAACAGACTCTGTGTACTCCTGGAGGTCTGTGGTGTTGTTGATGGTGGCAGCTTCTCTGAACATGCTCCAGTCTGTGATGTTGAAGCAGTCTCGAAGTGCCTCTGTGGACCCCTCTGGCCACACCCGGACCTGCTTCCAGACTGGTCTGACAGCTTTAACCAGTGGCCTGTATGCTGGCAGTAGCATGACAGTGATGTGGTCTGAGGCACCGAGGTGGGGGAGGGGGTGGGCTTTGTAGGCCGTCTTGTTGTTGGTGTAGACTTGGTCCAGAATGTTGTCTCCTCGCGTGGGGAACTTGATGTGGTGGTGAAGATTTGAAAAGATGTGAGATAAAAATCTTATCTCCTCCATTTGTTCACTGTTTGCATATGTCTGTTCCTTTAGTTACAGTACTGTAACATTCTGGCTTAGGGCCAAGTCTGCTCTCTAAACATTAAACTCAAAGTGTTAGACCTGGTTGTGAGCCACTACTGTACAGGTGGCACAACCAGTGGTTAATGCTGTTGTCTTTATAGTTTTGAGTTAATTAAAAGTTCTCACTTTCATTATTTTAGATATACACAGATTACTGAACTCTCATTATAAAACTGTAATAATTTAGTTTAGTAAACAGGAATGTGTGCTTCATCATTTCTTCCTGCTTCTCACCTTAAATTGGCTATCTATGTGTGCATAGCCATATGCACACATAGATAGCCTATGATAAGATATGATATGATATGATATGATACATAGATAAAGCATTGTTCTTTAACAATGCTTCCTCGGATACAAAGAAAATGTGGTCTCCATCTTTAAACGGATGACCAGCAAAGTCATCTCTAGTTTTGTACTGAAAGTTTTTTTTTTTTTTTCTTAGATTAAGGAAAACCTTGTAATCATTGGTTGTGGAAAAAAAAAAAGAACAGTTTCAAGTACGTTAGGCAGTTAACAAAGGGAGACATCCATGTATTCAACTTAATGTTAATATTTGTGCCACTGCTAATGAGAGCTTAATGGCAGATCATTTAACACTGAGTCCTAGCTCCATCAGCACTTTGAGGGAAAATGTACTGGTCGTAGCAAAGTTTTTCCATGTTATGTGAATTTGAGTTAAATTCTTGATGGTGGTCAACTCCTGTTCCATGGAGAAAAGTTGGGAGTGGTGGCCTAGTGGTTACAGTGGTGGGCTTGGGCGTGGAGGACCCAGGTTCAAGCCCAGGGCTGCCCGCAATGGTAAATCACTGGGGGCCCCTGAGCAAGGCCCTTAACTCCCAATTGCTCCCCGGGGCGCTGCCCTGCTAGCAGCCCCACTGCTCACTAGTGAAACTAGTTGATGGGTTAAAAGCAGAGACTAATTTCGGTGTGCATCGTACATACAGCGTGTGCATGATGTCCACACTGACAAGAAAGGGAAGAAAAAAAAAAAAAAAAAAAAAAAAAAAAAAAAAAAAAAAAGTTCTTAAAAGTTTTCTTTTTCTTGTTCTAAAAGCCTTTACATCTTCTCTTTGCACCCACCCTGATTTTCTAGTTCTTTTTAATGTTTTCCAATTATTCATCACCCTGAAAAGGCTTTCTCTCAAAGAATTTAGTCCCACCACTGCCCAGTCTTACTTACAAGGTGGTCATTTTTACTCAGCCCAATTCATTCTCCCGTCCTTTTGCCTCTTGCTTATCCTGCCACTCTCTTGTATCTGTCTTCCATTCCAGTTCTCTCCGGACAATAAATCATTTGTGCTCAGAAAGCAGCTACCACTATTGTGTAACTTCTCTCCCCCAAACCCTCCCTTGTCTGTAAAGCCAAACAGGCTCTGATGGACTGCTTGCTCAGTTTGTTTTTAACACTAGATCAGGACATTGACAAAAGGTTTCATTTAAACTGTGTGGGTGATGGGTTAGCCTGCCTTGGGACAGGCACTAATAAAACAGTGGGGTATTTGGGAAAGCGTCTGCTTTTGAGGTAGCATCTCTTCTGAAAGTGAAAATATGCTTGTTGTGATTGACCTAGTCATGCATATTACTTCAGTCCACCAGTATGGTTTTATTATTTTTGTTTAGATTGAATAAAAGGTTTTCTAGAAAAACAAATTTATACTCACTTATAACAGTCTGTAAACTGTAAGTCTTATATTCCAACGTGGCTTCGTAGTTTCATCTCAGCAATGAGACCCCTTGGTTGGATAAAGTCCAACCAAACTCGCCTGTGATCAGTTGTCTTAACAATCTGTTGCTTTGTGATGAGTTGCAGTAGCCACAGCTGCAGTTTTTAACAGGTGCAGTGAAATTAGTTGACCTTTAATCTTTTACCACAACGCAGTGACCTGCCAGCCCATTCATCTGCTAAGGTTTAAGACTTCATATCCAAGATATCTTTAGAAAAAAAGAGCAGCAGAGGTGGGTCTTGTAACAACTCACATAAATAGAGTGGGGAGGGTGTTCTTTGGTAGACATTTTCAGAGAGAAGTGTTTGATGTAAGATAAGCTTTTACAAACTCTTCTAGGTCTCATTTCACAAGAAGATGTGCTTATCAAATCTGTTACCAGCAATAACATTATTTTGAAGGTGTTGGGTGAATCACTCTCTTTAAAAACCCACCCCAGCTTTGATGAGACCAGGCCCTAAATTCCCTTTCCCAGCAGACACTGACTAGTCTACATCCAGCCACAGCACCCTAATCAGCTTAGTGCTCTCTCCTCTGTTCTTACAAAGAAAACAGCAGTCATCTGAAGTTTTAAAGTCCCTCTCTAGCAGCTGGTAATCCCGCTAAAACCCATCTGTCTTCCTTACAATTTTACAATTCAATTTTCTTAGCCTTTAAATTTCTTCGGTATGAAATCTCTCTTGGTAAATGGGTATGAATAAATATCCTAATATGGTTCTGCCCACTAGCAGATAACAAAATCCTACTTGCTCCCTGCATCTCTGCAACAAAAATATTGTTACGCTATCCAATGGTTGATTCTAATGTTGGAGTAAATGAGCCAGACATGTTTCTATCAGTGGGTGATTCTCAAGAACGCAAAGATATATATGTGGAGATGTGTAGGTGGACGCATCAGAGCAGTAAAATATTCCCTTTCTGTTGCTTGCAGTATTAGAAATGCACTGCTCACCATTTTTGTACCCTGGGTAGGGTATAATTGGTCCTCAGTAACTGCTGCGATGGGTTGTACACCTCATGACTCTCAACAGGGTCAAGCAGTTATAAAAGATGCTTGGATCTGACTGTTTTTTTTTTCACAGCATCTGAACAAAATTAACAAAAGAGTAAAAAAAGGAATCTGATGTGTCTGATCTTCAGTTGAAGCTTCTGCTCTTTGTCTGATCATATTACAATAATTTCAACTGCTCTCTGTTGTACAGGTGCAGCCTCAGCTCAGCAGGTCTTTGGCTCCCTACTGTCCTGCTCCTTATGTCCTCCTTGTAACACCTGCAACCTTTTCATTTCATCCGTTCCTCATAGCACATGCAAATTACTGTAGCTGCTCTATTCAAGACTAGCCTAGTGTTAATTTTTTTTTCTCACGTTTCATGCTGTCAAGAGTTTTACCCTCAACCTCTATAGTTATGCTTTGAAAATGGGGTTAACTGCTAACCAGCTGACTTGAAGTTATAGGAAGGTTCTCTTCAACCCTATGAAAAAATAATGAGCCACCAAAATTAAGATATTGTAAGTTGCCAAAGAAACATTTTCCTATCCCAAACCCATTTTCTTCTCCCCTTTCTCATATCTGACCTAATCAGTTACTTTGCATTGTATGGGTGAGGGTTTGGCAAACTAGCATCATATTAACCCCATTTGGCTGGAGCAAATTTTCTTATTTGATTAGAATAGTTGTTTTTAGTACTTTAACTTTATTGTAGACAAAGAATGAGCAGCCATTCACCTTGGCCTACTTTCAAAAGTGGTGTGTCAGAGCATCACATGAGATGCTGTTGTAGATCAGAATGTTGTCTTCTGTTTTCACATGGCTTATGACCTCATAACAACCTTTTTTCGTCCTGCAGTGGAATCAAGAAATAATCACAAGGCAGTAGCTGTAGGATTTAGGATTCAAAGGTTTACTGCACCAGAAGTCAGTGGAAGAGACTAGTAAATGTGGAACTACTCATTCCTATTCAATACACTTTTTGTCCAATTTAACAAACATCTCTTCATAATCCACTCCTTATCTGTTTTGTGTGTCTACTGTCACAAATGTTGATGTGTTACTTTATCTGGAAAAACACAAAGTGGCTCTACAACTATTTTGGGCAATCAGCAACACAGGGGTCCTCATGTGTATACACACAGACTGTTTACGGAGGACAGATCTTTTAATTCCTTCACATTTTCTGTCAGCATACATTAAGAGGGTTCTTAAAACACTGACATTATTTAAAACATTATTGACATCTTAATTTCCTTTCATGGGTTTTGAGGTTCGAATGCCACCCAATCAGAACTGGTAGTTCTCTCTTTTCATGCAAGGGTTATTAACCCCAGCATGGAATAGCTTTAAAAAAAAAAAAAAAAAAAAAAAAAAAAAAAAGAAGCCAGATGTCGACATGATTCAGGTCAAAGAGGTTATCAACAATGCCACTATTCAGGTGGCAATGAACCTGGTGGTTGGAAGTGGTGAAAAACAAGGAGAGGTGTCTTCACTTGCCTAGTTGTGACACTTGCTGTGTCATTATTTGCTCTGAAGTTGTTTTTCTTTTTTCTTTCTTTTTTTTTTTTTTTTCCTTACACAAGGGCAGGAAGTTTTTATAACCATAAAGCTATAGGCTTTAGAAGCTGCCTGGGGGGAAGGGCATGTTTGGTTGTTGAGGTAAAAAAAAATAACAGTCATTCTCCAGAAAGAGTTGTTTAACATACTTTTAGATTAAACATTGTAAGTAATAATGTTGCAAATTAAAACTAAGGATTTCAGTTATTCAAAACCAACTAATGCACCAGAATCCAAGTAAATTATTAAATGGTTAGCAGAGCTGATTGTACAGTCCAGTGTGTTGGGTTATAGTGAACTAATAAGCAGAGTGAGTAGACATAACAGGATTCATTCATCACAGAATAGAAAGAATAATTAAGAGAAGAAGTATTACAATAATTTAAATGGATTGACTGAACTGAATCTGATCATTTTTCTGGAAAGGTGAAATTTTGCACATTTGACAGATATTGGAGATGGATAGGGAAAAGCTACCTGTGTGGGAAAGCACAAACAGTCACAGTAACTCTTCTCAGTGTTTGTAAATCTGAAAAGTTAAGCCAACACATGACACAACTTGCCTTTAGCACCTGTTTTTGCAGCCAGCCTATCAACTTTGTCAGCACCTCAATACACAACTAAATTCACTGTTGGCCTTTTCTTTATTTTGGTATGCATTCATCATTATAGTATGTTATATATTTATTCTACTGCTTAGTTAATGTGACACATAAATAGTTGAATGTGATCCAAACGCATTACTTTAATTTTTAATTATACTCCTATATAGTTATACAGTGTGGTAAGAGTTCAAAGATCTGATTGGCACAGGACTTGATCCGATTGATCAAACACAATCCTCTCCTCCGTTTAAAAAGAATTCTGCTATAGTAGCAGAGAAAATGGCCTTCATCATCCAACTTGTCCTCCTCTTCCTCCTCCTCTGCATTTGCTGGCTACTAGCCGCCTAACGCAGCATTAAAACAACCCACATCCTCTCACCACTCTACAAGAGTGGAGAAGCACTGCCACCACCTACAACCCTCTCTGAAATACTTTACACAGATATAGGTAAAATGCGTGTTGTTTTGATTATTGGTAATATATTGGAATATTGACTGTTAGTGCTATTGCACCTAGCCTTCTGTATAGCACTGTTGTGTATTTTTTATTTTTTTTTTTTTTAATAAATTTCAAACTCTTACCAGCAGAGTAATGTAGAGTGCCCTGTGGGTGCCCTGCAGCAAGGGAATGCCAAATATTCACCATATAGCTTAGTCTGACTTTTTGTTTTTTTAATAGCACCATACATTTTCCTTAAGTAGATACAGGAGTTGAACATAAGGGTTTGCTGTTCTTCTGGCTTAAAGGCATTGTGACATTAGCGTATTCACAAGGAGTAGTGATTACAGGACTGTGATGGCTCTAGGACAGTGATGATTATAATGTCTCTGTCAGCTCTGGGTGCTGTCCTGATTGCTATGTATATTTGTGTTTGGATGTTTATGGTGGACTCAGGAAGGAGAGAACAGTAGGGTTCCCTGTAACAAGACTAAAGGTGGCTCTATCAATCTAGCACCTGAGTATACTTCCATGCAGATTTTTTTTTTTTTTTTTTTTTTGGCATGCTCAGTGGCATTAAAATATGTATTTACCTTTCTAATCCCAAATTGTTGTGAAAAGATGTATCAGATGATAAATGTTATTTGCATTTAGCAGAGAATGGATCCTTGACAAGGCCTGATTCTTCAGTTTCCTCCTTGACAGTTGTCAGATGGCTTTGGATGTAGACAAAAAACTTGTAAACATTTAAAAAGAAAATCCTGCTGGTACATGTCTAAAGAGAAGCAATGTAACTTAAAGTGTGAAGTCATCACATTTGAATTTGTCACCACGCAGGTTGGTAGACAAACTGGCACCTAGAGCCAAAAGGAAAAACAAAACAGATGTTCGTAATCAAAATACAGGTTTGTATAACTTGTCTGATGCCCAGTATATTCACACTGAAAATGGGTAAAAAAGTAGTAATAAATGTACTAAAAATGTACTACAAATGTAGTAAAATGCTATTCCTCATGTCCAGTAAGTCTATTTTAACTGAATTTTTCTAAGAACTCAGTGTGTTAAGCCCAAATATGTTGATGGAAGAGAAGGAGAATTTGCTTTGTAACCAAAATTGAAACTAGACTATTTGAAGTCTGCCAGAAGAAGCAAATATTTCATCCACTGTGTCATAGTCGAGATTGCCATGTTTTGCTAAGCTGCAGAATGGCCAAGACCTGCGGAAGCCGAGGGCACAGACACGCAAGGAATTTGCTAATTACTATCTTTGAAACAGAGAGGTGGTTCTTAATTAAATGTGTTGTAATAGTGTACAACATCTGGACTGGCATATGACAGGAACGAACAGAGAGAAGTAAGGTCGTTCTCAACTATGCAAATCAGAAACTGATTTTTTTAAATGTATTTTCCATAACCTTTTTTTTTCTTAAATTAATCTATTGTATCATCTCTTTTCTCTGAGCCTGTAAACTGGAATTGTATCTATATTGAATCTGTGTTCACTCCTTTTGTATGACTTCAGAAATTTGTTAGCACTTTCCTTAAATAAAAGAAGGAACATGTACAACTTGTTATGTTCAGTCAAAGCTCCTGTATGATAAGCTGAGTAGACCCACATCTACCTGGTTTTACATTATGGCATCTAAAAATGGAACAGGTGGGTACTGTTCAGTTCTCATACTTGTTCCTGGTTATCTTAAAGACTCCTCAATGGTCACAGTGAGAGCATTTCTTTACTGTTGTCTGAACATTTTGAGCGAAAATAATAATTTATTTTGGGTTCATGGTGTCCATGCTCTGATCACAAAGCACACTTGTTTGAGTCTCTTGTCTCTAAGTTGATGGGTTAACGGCAGGAGTGGCTCCGTAGACTGTGATGGCTCACAATCCCACATTGTGTGAACTGGTACTGATTCACAAAGGACTTATTGTAGAAAGTGGTGCCCCAGGGAGAAATGACAGAGTCTAGGTTAGGTGACAGAGAAGTGTGGGTTTGGGGTGCCCTGAGTCTGGGGGGCTAGAGCCACTATGACTGGCCCAAAATAAGGGCATGTGTTGGTTCTCAGCCGACACAGTGCTGGAGCTGGCTGGGTGCACACATGTGAGGGGAGACCTGTTCTAGTGTACAGCAGATGCTGTACTCTCATTTTGTTACTACATGCTTGTAAGGACTCAAATCCCTGTAAGAGGTGAGCAGATTTATGAAAATTTTTAATCAAAGGCAATGTCGGTTTGATGTGTTTCGTATGCCTGTGAGAGGGTGATGTAATGATTATAAAACAGGCAGCTTAAGCTGCTTGTACAACTGTTCTTAGAATTTGAGATATTTTGCTGTTTATCCTCTTCTGACTCCAGTTCAAGGACAAGCGTGTGTGGTGTAGATTTGTTAATACAGACAGATGGCTGGGGAGTCCAAAGTCACAGTCCACAATTTTTTTTTCTTCCTCTCCCCTCTGCAGCATTGCTGCTACTCATGAGCATCAGACTTAATCTCCTTTATTTCACATTCAACTTTTCTCTCTCTTCAACCTCTCTTTGTCTCTGAGAGTGACAGGGCTCTCAGTTCAAGTTGACGCCAGTCTGTATGAGGCCAGGTTTTTGCCTGACTATCTTAAGCCCCTTTCCGACGTGCACTGCTTTCTGTTTATCTAGTGGCAACTGAACTTGTCAGTGTCGTGTCTGAATGATGCCGCTTGTGCATTTCTGTAACACTGCAACTGCAATCTGACTAGATCAGGCCTTGTAACATATAAGTATCACATTCAACAAAGGGCAAGTCTGAACTGTTGAGTCACATGAAGGACCAATGTGCACAGCAGCAGTGGTTTAATCAGACATATTAGTTCCTTTAAAAATTGTCACATTGTTAAATAAAAACAGTGCTGTCAAAGCTTTTTTACAACCTTGCTTTACCTATCACAGCTGCAACAATGACTGGATGCTCGGCATCCTATTCTGTATCATTATAAAAAATAAACTTGTGAGAAAACTGACTATTAGGACTTCTCTATTATACCTCAATGTATTTATTGCTCCATCTTGTGCTAAAGGCAAATATAGCATTTAGAGGTGGAAAAAAGATTGATGGTAAAATTACCAAGATCTGTATGAGTGAATACCATGATTTTAGCAGACTGTTAAAGCCATAACAATTTTGTACCTCATTCCTAAAAAGAACTCTTACATCTTATTTGTCTGCATGTATTTTAAGCCCCTCAGTTAGCTTGGATTTTCTCCTTAGTGCCAAGAACCTTTATGATATGGGGCTTTTTAAATCCATGGGTTGCATGACTGCTTCTACAGCACTGCTATTTTGACATTGCAGAAAAGAAGCAGCAAAGATCATATTAGCTGTCACAACATTTTCACTTTACCTCTATGCTAAGCCTGGTACCCACATTATTCCACACGGTTCCCATGGCAAATTTTGACTCTGTTGTAGTATTGACAGTAGCAAAGGAGTTGTGAATGAAAGTGACGCCCAACAGTGACAATAAGGAGGGCCTCCCATCCGCCCTCAGGGTGTGATTAACACAAACTGTTGGCCATTGACTTCTCTGTCCATATTAGAGGCTCTCCACCAACCTAAATTGCTCTGTTGATGATAGGTTATGATTATGCCAGACAGTTGGATGTATTTGGTCACTAGCAAACCTTTTCATTTTCTTTCCAGTTCTGGTTCTTAATAGATGCTGAATTGCCGAGCTCTGCAACTCATAATCTGTGGTCTGGTACTGGTACTGGCTTAGAACTGCGGTGGAATTTTAATGTCTGTTGTTCCGTCTGCATGCTTCAGCGCAGTGAGGGTAGGACCTAAAGGCTGTTCAGAGATCAACCCATTCCCAGTGTGCCATGTTGCACAATACCCCTTCACTTCATTGTACAAATATTAATCCCTTTGTCAACATGAGATTATTGAGCCTTTCACAGGACTTGTGCAAGTAATTTTATGTGCAAGATAGAATTAAAAAAAAAAAAAAGTAAGATTTCTGAACTTTTTCATTTTATTGGGATATGTTTGAAATTAATAACTGATATTCTTGGAAAGTAATCATTCCTTAACTACACATGAGTTGAAATATTTGGAAAATAACTTTTTTTAAATTTTATTTTAACCTTTAGCTAAAATGTATTACTTAATGCAAATATTGGTGCCAAGTGGAAAAAAATCAGCATGATAATATGAAAATAGGAGAGAAGGTTTTAAAGTTAAAGCTTCTAAGTATGTTGGCCCTTTTTCTTTTAAAGGGCTACAAGTTGTTGGAAAATTTAGAAATACCTCCATGTACAGGTTTTCACTCCATCTGTTCCTGATCCTTCAACATGTTCAAAAGAGCTCTTAGTACAAGGTATGAAGGGCATCTCTGTAGAAAAAAAATGAATCCATCAGATTTGGTGGGGACAAATCAATAGTCTAATACAGTCTGAGGGAAAATAAATAAAACACTGTTGAGCTCAGCAGCATACAAAAGGCTTGGTTTCTACAAAACACAGCTGCTCTAAATCCTTGCATACTCCTTGCTCTTGTAAAGAGAACCCATTTCTAACATTTTTAAAAACCTCATCAATTTTAGAACATTTTTTTGAAACATAAAATATTGTAAAACTTATAGAAATGGATTATAAACCAAAGCACACAAACTCAACTACAACCTATTTCACACCCTGTGTTGAAGAAGAAATTGAAATGTTCTTTGTCGGGGAAAAAAAGAGAGATTAATTTTCTAGCTTTCCACAGACTAGTGCCAGAAGAGAATCATTGTTTGCATAAGGAAGAGTAATGGTTCTGAGTTACAACGCTGTTGTCACTCACCGGATGCTTCAACACTGAGTTGCTATTAAAAACTGCACACTAAAATGGCTTGCAGCAAAATTAACTGATTGGGTGACATTTCTTTGTACAGAAGGATAGTAACTCAAAGCACAGTGTGAAAATCACCCTGAAGGTAATGGCCAAAGTGTTTTTGATCACAAATATGTTCCAATTTATGCTACATCAAGAATATTCACTCATAAGTTCGTATCATCATATGAACAGAAACATATTAACATAATTGAATTGTGATATGAGATCTTTGTTGTTGTTCACAACATTTTAAGATAACTGAAAATATGTTGTTTTTTTCTAACTGAAGATGTGGCTATCATGTGGTGAGACATCCTGAGACAGATCTGAATTCTAGACAGCACTTCCAGACTACACCACTACAATGGAACATCATACATTAACAAATTTGGGAAAACCATGTAGGTAATAGATCTCTTAAACCCTTCTAAGTATTAAGCCAACTTTGTGTAGTAAAAATATCAAAACTAGGTAGTGGAAATCAAAAAACAGAGTGAAAATCCAAGAGTAGAACTGTAGCACACAGTAGTCACCTTAGGGCTCAAACTGGGACATTTGTATATACAGTAGTGAATCTAATTGAACAAACAGTAATTCACATTCTAAACGCAAGCGCCATCCTTTAGATTTTAGGATGTAATTATTTTTTTAAAGATAGTGATTGTAAATTAATCATACTTGCATTTAAAACCACTTAATACTAATGTAAACTGTACATAAAACCCTAAGTTATTGTACATTAGGCTGCATTGTTTTGGAAGTTATGTGGTTATGTTATTCATGGATGACAATTAATATGTATAAAAAAAATAAAACTTCTATGTAAAATGAGTATATGAAGTTAAATGGTACAGATAGAATTCTGTTTCTCTAACTCATTATTCCTCCTGTCTTTGGGGTTGGGGATATTTTCTTCCTGAATGCTGTTTTGTCACATAGTTTTGTGTGAAGCTTTGGTGGGGTGTAAATGCTGTCAGAGGGTGTGTCGAAGGCTCTCTGCAAATGACCATGTACCCAGCAGTTTGTTGTGAACATATGGACTTGATCTGTTGTACACAATTATGGTGTAGCCCTTTTTATGTAGATGCAAGCCTACATACAGAAACTATATGGGTAACCTCTCCTTCCCAGCATTGGGTCTTAAATGTCTGTCAGTGCATCTGGAGCAAAGTATAATTGGTCTGTCAGCAGTGTTAAGGGAGACCAGCTCAAAACACAGTCAGTTCTGTCACGACACTCTTTTTTTAACTGATAGTGAAAGGGTGTGTCCCACCTAATGTGGGGTTTCACTATTTCTCATGTCAGGCCTCCATTGTAATTTGTTTTTTTAATCCTCACAATTCTCCTTTTAAAGGGGTCATCAAATGCAAAATTCACTTCACACAAAATAGTGTGTTTGACATGTGTGTACACATCCATCCGTCTTTTTTGCTTGCAAGCAGTTTCCCAGGAATGAGCTGTTTTTACTGATTCGTCCTGCAGTAAACCCGCACCAAACATGATGGCAATATGCAGAAAAAAACATGCTGTGTATTAGTTTTCATAACAATGGATTTACTAGGCCTATCAACATGATTTAAAAACTGGCATATTGGAATCTGCACTTTCAAGACAAGTTGTTGAAATGGCGACTCAACGAGGCTGCGTCTCGCTGCTACCTCATTGTAAATCAGTCATGTGATTTGGATGCGCTGGCACGTCTGTGGATTCCAGAAGGTTAATATCTCGCTCAGTACACTACCCTGCTAGTACATAAAAAGATAGATTAAAGTAAAATTAATTTAACCAATGATTCAGGATTTACAGTACAACCCTTAATTCCCAAACTTTTTCGGTGGCCTTATCTTGTTCCTGGTCTGACTCCGGTTCAAATTGATAATGTTGCAGAGATGTGCCTTTAAAGGCTCCCACCACCAGACTTTCCATAAACTAAATCCTCAACTGTCGTCAAGGCAACACTCCATGTGTGTTGTTGATAGGCCTCACAGAAGAGAGGGACACAGTGAGCAGAGCTCATTTACATTTAAAGTGAAATGCACCAAAACTGGTTGATTTACGAGGAGCTGATTTTGACAAGGTATAAAATGTTTTCAGTGAGAATTTATAATCAAAGTATATTAGTGACTTTTCATTAACACCCTCAAGAATAATATGAACTTATGGTAAAAGGGCATCCCATGACCCCTTTAAGGGTTCTTCTCCTGTTCCATGCATACTTTTTTTTTTTTTTTAAGCTAAGTTGAATATGTGTGTGCTCAAGAAAATTTTAAATCTGAGTAACTTGTGTAATTTCAGTCTGACCTGTCTCCTAGATTAGTTTTTCTTTTTAATTGTGCTGTCAAAAAGTTGTATCATGGTATGTCAAAGTTAATTGGCCATATTCAACGTCACACTTTCCTGTGATGTAGCTATTCCACAATGCACACATTGTGCATTATCAATTATGAAAATATATGCAAGCATAGATATGTTTTGTTCATGTTTACATCTGATTTTAGTAGATACTAGATTTTTGTTTTCTAAAATGTATTTTTCTATCTATGGTGGTTCATCCAAGCCTGTACTAAGTGGGGAAAAGTTTTTAAATACACTACTCTATTATGGTACATTATAGTTTTACTATACTGACATGGATTTGTACCCAAGTGATCCTTTTATTTGAAGGTGCATATGTAATGCGGGTTATGTAATTTTTTCCTTTGTGAAAACTGAAACGCATATATCATGTCACAAAAATCAAAGTGAGTCCCATCAAGAATTTTTGTCTTGGCGCAGATTGTATCATCCGTATTTGGTGTGCCAAGCTTGGCATGTAAATGTGTCGTTGAAATCGATTTAGTTAAAAGGCACACCATGTGGAGGGTCTTGTGGCCACGTCTGCTCACTTCTCCACTTCACACATTCTGTGCATGATGTGTTGTGATCCTGCAGCCCAGCACTCTACCCCAGGGTACAATCAATATGAACCAGTGCTCTGATGTCATCGATGGTGAGTCCAGGACGGGTCAGAAGAACTCACTGTGCATCCTCACCCCTGAGAGAGAACATTTTATAAGAGCTGAGTGTAAAGAAATCATCAACGGGTAAGACATAATGATCTGCTTCCATAGCAACAGTCTGCTATCTCTGACTTTGCAAATAGCATCTTTTTATCCTCTTACGTACAGTACATGATAGGACTTACAGAGATGAAGGGAATTTGGTTGTGTGCAAATATGTTGCAGGTAAAACAGCCCTGCCCCCTGCTGTCCGCTTCAGGCTGTTTTTCAGGGAGTTGTAATTTGCACTGCAGTGACGGTGCACATTCTTGAACTGCTCCCTCCCCTTCTTCTTAACCCTCTTCTCCCTGTGCTCACAAACCTCAACTCCAGGACACATATTCCAGTACATGAATTTTAATCTTCATAATTCAGTTCTGCCTTGTGCCTGTCCTTCTTTGCTGTACAAGCTATGCCTCTGCACTGCTTTCTCCCTTCTTGGCTCTAGTGTACATATTATGTCTATTCTTGGGGAACTGTGACTCACAACACCCACATATCAAACTGTTACCTGCTCCATCACTTTATACCACCCACTCTCCTATTATCTGGCTTCCATGTGTTGGTTTTAGGTCATCACAAAATTGACAGCGATGTATAATTTGTATTTAATTTATAATTATGACAGGTTCCTCTAATATCTTTTGACCTATCATTACGTAAATGAAATGCTACTGTGTGGGCATTTATTTAAAAATGCATTGCACCATTTTATCTTTGACAGTTTATAGTGCCACGCTCCACACTGAAGGCCGTTTAACTACAAATGATTGGTTCCACTAATAAAAATTTAATTGCATGAATCTTCTTTAATATAGTCTGACATGATTGTTCGTTTTTATGTTGCAAGTTCAATTAATATATAATGAAGTACTACCTGTTTGATGCAATTCACAATTCTAAACACCATGTAATCATAAAAATAAACAAAAACTATGTAAATATTGCAGTTTGTAGGTTTTTGTTGTTTTTTTTTAACACATAAAACTTGAAGTGTGCAGCATGTTTACCCTCACAAGCATCATGGACCATCATGGTTTAGTCTCTGCTACAGAGAACGTTGACCTGTTCCATACATTAATTCACCATGGCAAAGCAGTTTTTCATCTGTATTTAGAATTATAAAATCACTGTGACTGTTGCAGGTGGCAGGAGGCTCTGACTGTGTACCCTAGGACCAACAAGCAGAACCAGAAGAAGAAACGCAAGGTTGATCCACCCACTCACCAGGTAAAGCAACTTACTCTCCTTTTCCATGGTAACATGGAACATGGGCATTTTGACTTCTCAACCTGTTTCATCTGGCTTCATAGACAGATACAGCTGCGTATCATCAGCATAACAATGAAAATGAATGCAGTGGTTCCGGATAAAACTTCCTGCATGTATAAACTGAACAAGATTGGCCCTAGCACTGAACCCTGATGGACACCATAGCAGACCCTTGTCTGTACTGAAGAAACCTCATGAACATGAATAAACTGATCAAGAATCGAATTTTAAATAACAATAACCCGTGCGTGCGTGCGTGCGTGCGTGCGTGCGTGCGTGCGTGCGTGCGTGCGTGCGTGCGTGCGTGTGTGTGTGTTTTTATATATATATATATATATATACATATATATATCATAATATTATATAGCGAGTTTTCAGATCCTCCTAGAGAGTTCTTTTTCCTTTTTTATTTTTTTTTCTAGTGAATTTTCAGGTATTATTCAAGATTTTTGAAGACACTAATGTGAAAGCTTGTATCCTCCTCACTCTTGTCAGCGAGCAGCAGGTGCTGCTGCGGACCCCTCCTCTGTACCAAAAGCACTCTGAGGCAGCTCAGTCCTCGCACAGCAGCGGCTCACAACTGCAGTGACAGCAGGAGATGTTTACCTCTAAGTGTTCAGACCAACAGCAAATATATTTGCCTATCTATTGTCTAGAATGGCTAAATGCCATCTATGCATCCCTGGTACTAGTGTTGCTGCAGAAGGATTATTCTCTACTGCAGGTGATTCAATGACAGCCCAGCGAGGTTTTCTTACTTCTGAACATATTAATCAGCTTCTATTTCTGCTGAAGAACTTGGTCGTTATGAAAGAACACTAGTTTTACACATTGTTGAGTGATTTGAATCATCAAGGAAACAAAGTTCAAAAGTATACACTGGTCAGTTTTAGAGTTGTACCTGTAAATTTAGTTGGATAATAGGTCAGTTGAGTAATGCCTAACAAATTTATTTTTTATATATTTTTTACATTATCTTATTTTTGAGTTTTTTCTTTTGTAAGAAACTTCAAAAAATATCAAAAGACAGTTAACATAACCCTGTCAATTTATACAGGACTTATTTTTTTGTATGAAATGTTTGTAATAAATGTTAAATTTAGTCTAAGAAAAGCTTTTATTTACATTGTCTTTTCAAGTGTATAATTATGTAATCTAAAATACAGTTTCTTACACTAACCACCTTAGATTAACCAAAAATCGTTTTGAATAGAGACACTGAAAGATTCACAGCCCTAAGCTGTTTTTAGCTCATTGTATGACTTTACACAGAGATGCAGAGGAGCCACTTTGCTCTGTTACAGAATATGACATACTGGTAGAACAAGTGCATTTCAGACTACTGCTTATAGTTCCCACTTTTTCTTTTTGATTTCTGCATTTATTAGTCTAAAAATAAATTGGTTATTGTTCAAACACCTCTCATTTTGAGTTGCACCAATTTCACTTGCAGATGACACCTGCTTCAGAAATATGCAGTTTGAGGCCTCAACAGAGACGCTTGTAATTCTTTTTCTTTTTTTTTTGTCAATAACATCCGCAACATTTCCTAACATAACCATTTTCATTCTTGAATCACATGATGCATCAAATTGAATAAACTTCATGCCTTGTGCTTGCATAATTTACTTTCAGTGGAAAACTTGCAGTGCATGGAGTGCATAAGTGCAGTGAATTAAAAGTTAGGGATTTTTTATTTCCCTAATGTATTAAACTTGACACAATACATATCGGATTTAAAACTAACACAGGAGTATCGCTTAGTTAGTGAGCAGTAAACATTTCTTGGTTTCCAAAGTATTCCTAAACTAACATCGAGTGTAGTGATAACTGCTCCCTCCTGTAACAACATTCAGCAGCAACTTTCAACAATGTGACTGTGATCCTCACTCATATGAATTTGCAAGTGCACTCAGTTTCATTGTTGTGTATCCAGCAGCTGGTGTCTCTGCCAGGTTTTTTTGTGCCTCTATGGTTATTAACTTCATGGATTTTTTTTTTTTTTTTTTTTTTTTCATTTTTTTGGTAACATTCAAGACTAAAGCTTAAACTCTCAAACTGGTCATGTAGGATCCCATAAACATCTCACACTCAACAGCATTGAGCCCTTGGAGTTTTAATTAAATGTATCTACAAGCTTGTGAGACAATTAAACATATTTTAGGACCCAGCAATACTAGTTATCACCTGGCCTTGCACAGTCATTGCTTTTTGAAGGGGAGCAGACTTAGAAATTCCTACTGGTGAGCAATACATTTCCAAGATAAATACACAAAATATGGGGAGTGTTAAGGTTGTCTGGAGCATTGAGCAACTGGTAAGGAAAAAGTTGCAGTCACTAACCTCAGAGGAAAATTAGCAGTTCCTTTTTTCTTTCTTTTACTTAAAATCCCTTCATGCAAAAACATTTAGACACAATAGAATGAATAGAATCAGTTCTCATGTCAGTGCTGTAATTAATTTTTTTTCTGGGCTAGAAGGACTCCATAAGACACCATTAGCATAATAACAGTTTCACTGGTAAATAAATGCATATGATATAGTAATATAGTGCAGACCACCCACTGAGGGATACAGTTTGTACCCTTCTCTACCTCCTTTTTCAAGCAAGGTCAAATTTGTGGTGAGCACACACTCAATTCTGTGAAGTTCATTGTCTGGTTCCTTTAATGACTGTGCTCTGAATAAAGCCATGACCTTGTTGGGCTTAAACAAACAGGCTCATTTGCAGAGGAACAGTGGTGACACAGTGCTGACCTTGACTGTGTCCCATATGACCCCAATCATTCATGCCTTTTTCTTTTTTTGTTTATTATCTAGAATTCCTCCCTGCGTAAATAACTAAAGGTTTTGCTTTTTATAAAAAGTATCCCTCTCTCCCAAAAAGTGTGTGTATGTATATGTGTATGAGTGTGTGTATGTATATGTGTATGAGTGTGTGTATGTATATGTGTATGAGTGTGTGTATGTATATGTGTATGAGTGTGTGTATGTATATGTGTATGAGTGTGTGTATGTATATGTGTATGAGTGTGTGTATGTATATGTGTATGAGTGTGTGTATGTATATGTGTATGAGTGTGTGTATGTATATGTGTATGAGTGTGTGTATGTATATGTGTCTGCGGTGTGTCTGTCTCGTGTGTCCTGACGATGTGTAGTCTGTGTCTGTGTCTGTCTCTGTGTCTCGTGTGTGTTGATGTCTGTCTCTGTGTCTGCGTGTGTGTCTGTGTCTGTCCTGTGTCTGCGTGTGTGTCCTGGTCTCTCTGTGTCCTGCGTGTGTGTTCTTTGCTCTGTTTTCTGCGTGTGTGTCATGTGTCTCGTGTGTGTGATCTGTGTCGGCGTGTGTGTCTGTGTCATGCGTGTGTGTCTTTGTCTGCTCTGTGTCTGTGTGCTCTCTATATGTCTGACGTGTGTGTCTGTGTCTCTTTTTTCTGCGTGTGTGTCTGTGTCTGCGTGTGTGTCTTGTCTGCGTGTGTGTCTGAATGTCTCTCTTGTCGGTGGCGTCTAAGTGTGTATGTGTATATATGTGTATGAGTGTGTGTATGTGTATATATGTGTATGAGTGTGTGTATGTGTATATATGTGTATGAGTGTGTGTATGTGTATGTATGTGTATGAGTGTGTGTATGTGTATGTATGTGTATGAGTGTGTGTATGTGTGTGTGTGTGTATGTGTATGAGTGTGTGTGTATGTGTGTGTGTGTATCTGTATGTGTGTGTGTGTATCTGTGTGTGTGTATCTGTGTGTGTGTGTATATGTATGTGTGTGTGTATCTGTGTGTGTGTGTGTGTATATGTGTGTGTATCTGTGTGTGTGTGTGTGTATATGTGTGTGTATCTGTGTGTGTGTGTGTGTGTATGTGTGTGTATATGTGTGTGTGTGTGTGTATATGTATGTGTGTTTGTGTGTGTGTGTGTGTGTATATGTATGTGTGTTTGTGTGTGTGTGTGTGTATATGTATGTGTGTTTGTGTGTGTGTGTGTGTATATGTATGTGTGTTTGTGTGTGTGTGTGTGTATATGTATGTGTGTTTGTGTGTGTGTGTGTGTATATGTATGTATATGTGTGTTTGTGTGTGTGTGTGTGTGTGTGTATATGTGTGTATATGTGTGTGTGTGTGTGTATATGTGTGTATATGTATGTGTGTGTGTGTATGTATGTGTGTGCTTAGCATGCATTTGTGGGTGCCTGAGATATGGGTATTTCTTAAAAAAAAGGTAGTGGTCAAGGCTAAGCTCTATAATTAAAGAGTGTGAGAGTGATCAGGGTTTCACAGCTTGTCTGCTCTCATTTTGTTATTTTCTCATAGGCTACACTCATAGGCTGTTTCTGATAACAATATAACAGATGGTCACTGATGAGTAAGCTCTGTTTTGAGGATGACATTTTCCACACCTTGCTGTGTCAGTAACACATTTCCACTTGGGAGCTTTCCTAATTTAACATTCTGTGCTTTACTGGAGACACAGCATACTTGGACACTTTTGTAAATACTCAGACACAGCAACTTACTCACTTTCTAGATTATGTCCCTTAGCCTTAATATTTAGTAATAATACTCTTTTCTTGTAGCTTTCTAATCAAAAGTATTCAACAAGCACTAACATCTAAGACTTTTTGTGATTGGCAGGGTGGAGTAACTCCAAGCCAGTGTTTTTCCACTGAAGACATGAATGGACACCCTGTGAGTTCAGCCTAGACAAACCTTTCGTACTGCTCTATCTTTTAAATTCCAAGACTTTGAATCCTTTTTGATATTTATTAGTCACTCAATTTGTTTTGAGTGCAGGGTGAATCAAAAGCGCTTGATTTTTGCTTCCTGCTCTGATACTGAAAAAGTGATTCTTCGCACAACAGCATGTTTATGGTGGTTGACGTTTGCTGGGTAAAAGGAGTTTGATTTGCTTTGGAAATATTGCTCTATCATGTTTTTGCAACAGTTTTGTGCATCTACAAATCACTGGAGGGATTTCTGAAATGTATTCCTGACACTACAGCTTTGAACAACTTTAACTTTTTATACTTGGTGAAAAAAAGATTCCTAATATAACTTCTTCTATTCAACTTCTGCCAAATATCCAAGTGTTTGTTCCTCTCCCTCTGTTCTCTGTATACCTCAGTATTTCAGGTGTGTTCGCTATGATTGACCTCATTGTTCTTTATTATGCTGTTGATGTTCCTTTTCATGCTTCCTCTCTCTGTCTTCTCATAATGTGTAATTTTACCAGTGATTAGGAACTACTTTGTTTTTTTGTTTTTTGTTTTTTGCTTTGTTATCTTATTGAATTCATATGACATTATAAAACAAGAGTTCAATAATATGAATTCACATCCTCAGTCAAATATTGTCTTAATTAGATGGTAACTGCTGTGTAATGCTACCTACAAAGTGGGGCTCTGATTGGCCTCAAAGGTACTATGTTATTTGCTCATGATTTGGACTATTGTCGCTGTCACTTGGCTTACATTTTAGTACATTTATCTAATTAGTCAGAACTTGCAGGAAAGATAATGTCGGCATTCATGTTTTGACACTTATGTATTAGTACTTAAATATTGTTTTATCTCTTTTCTTTTGTGGCATTACCTCCTGTTTTTTTCCTTTCCTCTACCCATTCACTCCTCCCAACCCAATCCGTGACGCAGGAGCCTGGGCCTGCCAAGGTAACTGTGACTGGAGGCAGCATCCCATGCCTACCCAGCAGTATCGCCAGAGCTGAGCGTGTCCCTATGAGCCGTGCCACCCTGTGGCAAGAGGAGAGCCACTGGAGCAGGGCCACTATCCCCTGCAGCCGCAGCACCTCCTGTCTCAGCCAGTTGAGCCAGAGCCAGCCAGACTCCAACATCACTTCTCAAGATGGTGAGAAAATTCTGTATACTGTGTGTCTCACTCATAGGTAATAAAACAAAGGGAAGCAGATCTCTTTTGTCTAATTTGTCATGGGACATTGTGACTTCCTTACTTATTCTGATGAGTGCTAGAAGTACAGAGCAGATGTATAATGTTAACATATTTATTGCTATTAAAAAAAAAAAGTCATACAGATGGCACTTCATATATATTTCAGATGGTGGTTCTGTGAGCACTGGGCGAAAGGTCCGAGTAGAGAGTGGCTACTTTTCCCTGGAAAAGACCAAGTCAGAACCATCTCCGCAGTCTGAACCTCAATCCCAGCAACCCCACAATCTGCCCCTGTCCTCTTCAGCATCATCTTCCTCTTTAGGAACTCCCAGTTCCAGGTACAACTCTGAATCAGATGCCCAAATGTCCCCTCATCAGCCCTCCCAAGACCCTCTTCCCTCTCCTGGTGCACTTTTCCCCCTAAGCTACTCTACCATCAGCACTTCCCAGAGCTCACTGGACTCTGAACCCAGTGGGGCTACACCTGCCTGGGAGGGCCACAATGGTGGTGGAGGGAGCAGTAGTAGTGTCAGTGGTGGAGGAAGCAGGGTTGGCCGATCTGGTAGGGAGTATGCAGCACTGTCTGACGTGCCACGGGCTCGCAGATTGAGTTACAGAGAAGCCTTCCGGTCAGAGAAAAAGCGTCAAGAGCTGAGGGCAAGGACACGGAGCCCTGGGAGAGAGGAGGTGGCTCGCCTGTTTGGGGAGGAGCGCAGGTGAGGATAACTTCATATTCAGTTTCTTGCAATTGCTTTTTTGATATATAAAATCACTGCTGAACACATGTCACAACAAAAATGTAATGCCACTTTAATTATGGTTAAAACAACCTGGTTATTATTTATGAGCCACTGGTTGTTAGCCTTTGGCATCTTCTTAAAACCTTTTAAGAACATGCTGCAGAATAATATGAAGCTCATACATTGCTTAAAACATTCAGCATTTTAGTATTTTAGCACCACCCTGTGGCTACTGCCTTTGAGGCATCTTTTGCTACTGCTGCATACACTGTCTTACCAGTGGTTTACCACTTATAATTCGGGGAAATTAAATCAACAGTGTTACTTTGTTTTCTGCTAGTTTCTACTTTTTGCTCTTGCTGCCTTGCTAGTTTCTTTTGTTTCAATCTTTTCCAGGGGCTTCTGAACTGAGCTTCTCAGAGCTAATGCTCAGCCAACCCTTCCACCCCTGTCCCAATGCTGTTCCCCGCTGGTCACCGCTGATTCCTGCTTTCTCTCATTTCATCTCTGCACCTCCTGGGAGCATACACTGACACTGTTTCATACAAAACATACTTAGTCCCCTTGTATACTATAAACATGCATATAAATTATTGCTTGTACTTGCAGTCCAGTCTCTTCTAATTAAGCTACTCATTTCTTAAAAACATGCATTTTAACAAGTATAGTGCCTTAATTTAGTGGTGACTGTTCTGCCATTGCTGCTACCTCCACAGTTTATTTAATCCAGCATTTTAGTCATTTTCCTTTCCCGCTAAAGTTTACCTTTTGTCATAAAACAATGCTATATTATTTAATGTGGCTCTGGATGGTCCTGTGGTTTTCTTTGGGGATATTACTTATTCCCAAAGTTACATTTGCTTCACTATGAGAAAGGCTTTGAGTCTAGACTGATGTCCATGTCTTCCATTCTAAGTAAACTGAAATTCTTGTATCCTTTATGAGACATGATTTTGACTCAGATTTGCTTTCATATCACATTTGACCTTGTTTTTGTGCCTTTTTTATTAGAATGATCTATTTGATTTGCTATTTTTGTCATATGAGTTATTTATTGAGACATAGTTTATATTGAAGAGAGGGATAATTTTGTGCCTTTTAGGCGATCTCAAATCATTGGTCGTTTTGAGGAAGGTCAACATGTTGAGCGTATGGACACAAGCAGCTCCAGTGACCCATCGGCCAACACCGTGCCAATCCTGAGACAAGGCCGCAGTGAGAGACGCTATCTGGACAACAAACATGTACGCAGTTCTGTTCACTAAACATTGACAAATTAAAATAAAATTAATTCAGATAAGTTAACCTAATGCTGGTTTGATAATTGTAGGAGATGTCACTGGATACAGGGAAAGACTGTTTAGCCCCTGATGTGTCCACCTCTAGTTTTGTCAACTTAAGAAGAGCCAAGTCATTGGATCGCAGAGTCACCGAATCATCAATGACTGTGAGTTTGAAGAAAATGCCCCATGTTCAACTAAGCATTAAGTCACACCACTGCAATAAAAATCAAACCATTAGTTTGGTTAGATTTGTTTTTCTGTATGCTTTATTTTGTCCTTTTAGCCTTTTTAAGAATGCATGATCATAGTTTATAAATATTTCAACTTAGTAGAATGTCAGTGTCTTCCATATGTTTACAGAAACAAAATCCAAAACAACTGTGCTTTCTCAAGTCTTTAACTTCAGAAAATAACAGGCCGGCTTTAAAGCAATCTTGAATTAGAAGCACACAATAGGCATCTTAAAGTATGCCTTGTTGCCTTAAGATCTGCCTTTTGTCCCATTAAAGTTACAGCATTGCACTGCTGGGATTGGGGCAAGAATATGTTAATACTGACTTATTCTAACTGCAAAGTCACTAAGTCATTTGCACACATGCAGAGCAACCCTGTACTTGTTCATACATTTACTAGGGTATGCATGTGAAAATGGTGGCTGTCAAATTGTCTTTAAAAATGTGTCAACAATTGTGTTTTAATTATTCATATATGTATTCCCAAACCTGGTCAAGCCATAGCATGAAATGTCATTTACCCTTTTTCCTGGCCAAAATTTAAATAAGGCAAAAATGTTCAGTAATATTTTAAAGGGTAAGTTCAGTTTTCACTGAACCTGTAAATACAGGTGGTGATAAAACGTCACAAAACTAAAACCTGAGGCCGTGATGGTGGCTTCAAAAGTCAGCAGCAGCTACAGCCCAGAAGGTTGTGGCTGCTGCCGACACTGTTTCCGTTATGTTTCAATTCAATTCTGTTTATTGGTATAAACCCAGTTCACAGCAAAGGGCATGTCAAGGCATTTTCACATAAAATACTAGTTTGTTTTAATCATTTTGTAATCCTATTAATTCCAGTTTACCCTAATTAAAAAAACTGATGCTAATTTATAAAAAATGACCCAGGGAATGAACCCAACAGAGTAAACAGAATCTTTATATCAATTCCAATGTGTAGTGTGGACAAGACAATGGAAAGTAATGATTATATCTTACAGTTGTGGGATAGAGAATAGGAAAGAAACCCTAAAAAACAAGAAGAGATCTCATGGATATTTTATGCAAGACAAAGAGAGAAACACAAGCTCAACAAGCACAAACAGCAATAATGAAGAGAGTAGAATGAGGAAGATGCTCAGTCTATCGTGGAGAGTCTCCCAGAAACCTAAACCTACAGCAGCAAAACTAAAGGGCTGGTTGAGCCAGTTAGACATAATGTATAATACAATAGGTACTAAACACTTCAACCTCTGTCTAATCTACAGCACTGTTTCAGGTACCATGTAATTTTGAGTATTGCAAGATCTCCATAACCCACACCTCCTAATAGTAATGTCGAAAGAGACGTTAGTTTTGCAAATACGCATAACAAAAATAATGTGACTTTGCATTAGCTCTGTTTCCACTTTTGAGATACTGAGTGCAGGCACAAAACATTTAGAATAACATTTATTCAGAAACTCGAGCCCATCTGGACACTTAATCATTGCTTATGTATAATTTAACCACCTCTGTTTGGACACATCCCTAAATCCCATTTCCCAAAACAGCTCACAACCACATTAACCACAAAGCCTTTTTCTTAAGGGGAGAGCTTCGGCTGATAGAGTGATCAATGTTACATTGACAATTTCATTTTACTTGCAAATAGAATTTTAACACTTTTTAGAAATATTAAATAAATGTGTAATTCAAGATTCATATATTGTTACTGCTTCATGCTCTTAGTTTTTATGATGCCAGACACTCTTTGCTGATATTGAAGATACATTCAAATGCTTTTATTTATGTCAATACAAATGCTATAATAATCCTACAATGATTAAGGAGTAAGATGCTTTTTATACTTATAATATACTTTGGCAAAAGCTCCAAGAATACTTTGTAAAAGCATTGTTACATGCACTAATATACTCTACAATACTCATCTAAAATGCTAAATGGAGGAACATACAATGGTAAGCTTGGTTTTGTTTGTGTGGGTATGTTCTGCTGGATATGCAGTATGGTCACATATACAACTAAGGACAAGTTTCACTTTTTTTTTTCTCTCTTTTTTTTTTTTTTTCATTGGGTTTTAACAAGATTAATGTTGCATTGAAGCTGATTAAAGTTGCAGTGGCATCTTTTTGACGTTTGACTCCTACTAGTCTGATCTGTGGTTTGCCCAGGGGAATGCTGAAGGGATAATCCAGTCAACGTGAGACTGGTCTTTCTGTCTGAACTGTAGCTGCCAAAACCCCCACCGACTCAAAAACACACACCAACACATATACACAGCACTTCGGCCACTGCCACGGATGATTATAAATAGCCAGCACAGAAGCAGCCACAGTTGTGTATGTCTCCGGGATAGACTGAAAGAAACAAATTGTCACCACATGAATTGAAGGCAGTTAGCGATCATAATGACACTCTGCCAGGCGGTGACACCGCACCGGATGAAGCTCAACAAAAACAAGGTATTGTTGAGTGAGCAGAATGGAGCTCTTTGGATGAATGGTTTACTTTAGAGTCTATAAACAGACTTGAGGTTGGTTTCGATGTGCAGCAGTTTGTGTTTCACAGGGAAAGTCCGGCTCCCGCCACTAAGTCTCTGTAGCTCTTATGCCTTTTTAACTTGCATCATCACAGAAATGTAACCAAATGTGGGTAAATAAAGTATTTAGCAAGATGTCAATTATCTTAGGATTATACCAGGAGTAAATTTTTACCTTGATTGACTGTAGTAGAGAAACAAAGAAGTCCAGAATGCTTTTACTGTGCCCAGTGGTTAAACAGTTTCTTATCATTGCCTTAATCTAAATCTAGTTGCATTATATAAAATAACAAAACTTTTGTGCATTTTATTTCCAGCCAGATCTCCTGAACTTCAAAAAGGGATGGATGACAAAGCTTTATGAAGATGGAGTGGTAATTTCACTTGTGTTTTTAATTACTTGTTTTTCATACTTTTATAAATGAACTCACAAAACCCAGATAATTGTATGTTTTTCATTTATTTCCCCATATAGTGGAAAAAACACTGGTTCGTCCTGACAGACCAGAGTTTGCGGTACTATAAGGACTCAGTAGCTGAGGAGGTGAGGCTCATTTTGAGTGTCTTTCTGGAACCTCACTTAATCCAACAAGCAGTCAAGAAAAAATAACTTTTTTGTTTGGGTTTGAGTTGTGTAGTTATTTGTTATTCATTTTTTCCCCCTTAGGCTTCTGAACTGGATGGTGAGATTGACCTCTCCACATGTTATGATGTCAAAGAGTTCCCAGTCCAGAGAAATTATGGCTTCCAAATCCTTGTGAGTGTTTATTTTTCCTGTCATCTATTGTTCTGTGTTGTGTAGAGATGAAACTCATTTGTCTACATATTTAAGCTCTACTGTCTCTTGCCAGTCTATAAACAACCTTTGTCACCATCTGGTTCAAATTTAGGTATCAGGTTTTGCCATTTCTCTCTCTGAAATGATTCTTTGTCTGACATGAAGGATGACACTTTACTTGTCATCACTCTGGTGAGGCTGACGTTATGGTATTCTAAATCTGCAACACCCGTTGTCAGCCTGTCATGTCTCCCTGAAACTATGTGTCTTTCATCCTGCAAAATATGTTTACCCTACTGTCTTCTATTCAAAGGTCCTATCCTTACGTACAGATTTTCATAAAACTGTATGTAAATAAACAAGGTCTCACATAAGTCAGTGAAGTTGCATGAATACATCAGTTAGCGTGGCTGTTCTTTAGTCATGCTGCCCTCTGGCCATTAACATTTTTAGCACCTGTTGTTGGTAAAACACAAAGCAGTCGTATATAGTTGCTTGCAGTGCAACTATACTGCTATACATACTCGGCATACTAATCCTGTATGAGCGCCACTGAATATGCTTTAATTTGCAAATAAAAAATAGCATACAATTTGTTTCATTCCTGAGGTTGTAAAGATAAGGACATCTAAATAATAAAAAATAAAAACATACTCAACAGCTTTTAAAATTAGGCAAATGTGTCCTCAGATGAATAAAACACATGATTTAATTGCACTGTGTAATTTTAACAAAAAACTAAATAAAACAATGGAATCAGTTTGTGGGAAAACAAAGTTCATCCCATGATTCAGCAGTTTGTAAAACTGCCCTTGAATCTGGGAACGGTTATGAGGGCATTTCCAAACAATGTTGAGCCCACGTTCAGGTCCCACAATGCTCAGAGAGACGGGGACATACACATGAGAGCTGCGCATAAACAAAAGTCTGTGGACCTCAATGAACTATAGTTGTAAATATGAGTAGTTAAAAACTAACTGATCGTGTCCTACAGAAAACGCATAGCTTGATATGGACCTACAAAATTAAAGTGGGTGTAATTAGGATGCATCTAGTTTTTCCACTCATAGCTTTTGTCATAGTTATTGTTAAACAATAAAATTGTGGAATATGTCATGTAAAGTTGTTCATCTGATGTATTCATCTGATGTATCATGTATTTATTTATTTTATGTTATTTTTTCATGATTAAAGTTTGATCATTAAAACCTCCAAAAAAAGATATACTTTCATTTTCACATGACTGTATCTTCTTGAGGATGTCAGAAATAGAGTAGTCAAGAGGATCGTTGTCTATTTGGCTGAGAACAACATGGGTTTGGTGTCAAAATTAATAACTCAGGTATTTATATCTACTCTTCATGTACCATATTCAGGCAGGAAGGAGCGGTACTCCATTAACTTTGGTGTGTGGAGAAGCCTGTAATAAAACACAGGCTCTTTTAAACGCGGTTACTGTGTCCACAGAATCGGATTTCTGTGCAAATCTGGGGACTTCATGAAGATTCTTGTCTGCCATTTACAGTCTCTGTGTCTGAGGTTTACGGTTAAATTTATGACACAAACTGTAAATGGGATACAAAGCCTTAAAGTGCATAATGCTGATGTTTAAAGAAGAAAATAATGTTGTCTCTCAGAACAGTTGTCAAAATTTGAGGGATTTTATAAGGAAGCATTACTTAGCACATATTTTCTAATGGTAATATATCATTATCTTAAAGTTTGTAGCTGGAATCATAGATTTAAGTTTGCATTTAGTTGATTATAGCTTGATTAACAGAAACACTTTCATTTAGCAATTTTATTGGTCTTAGTGGTGTTGAAGTTGTAAAGGTAGTGTTGGCCTAAAAATCTGGACTTCTTTTAAGTCATATTGGGATTATTTATTAGTCTGCAACCATTCAATAATGTTTCATGTAGCTTGATGACATAAGTTCTTAGTTTCATTTTAAATGCTTTACCAAATAAAAATGACTTACTCTTTGTCACAAGATGGTTTCTTTTGAAATAAAGGAAAACCGGAAGTATTCCAAAGACATAGCTTAGAAATGTGCAGTTCATTGAATTTGCATACATTCTAATTGTTACAAAAAGTGCCAGTTTAGCTTCTTTGCTGAAAAATGAAAGGTAAATGTTGCTACTTTGTTGAATTTCCAGATTTAAATTTTTTTTCCCAATGCCATATCATTATTTTAATAACATGCCTGTGATTAAAATTGCATGTCTATCTATTTGTTTTTAGTGTAAAGAGGGAACGTGCACCCTGTCAGCCATGACGTCTGGAATTCGTCGCAATTGGATTCAGGCCATTATGAAGAATGTGCGACCCACTATTGCCCCTGATGTTACCCGGTAATACCCAGCCAGGATTAACACCAACAGATTTAACAGATGCCTTTCTCACTTTGTTTACCTAAATTCCTGTCTCCTCCTCGCCCTTTTTTCCTTCTTTCTCTTCCCTCTCAACTGGTATTTTCAACCTGCTTCCAGGAAAAACATCTCACTGAAACTATCCGTTCTGAAGCCAAGGTTGGAGCGCTTGTGTGTTGAATTTCTCCCCTCCTTGAACAGTGATGTAATTGCTCAGTAATGTCAGCCCCGGCGTGTTTGTTGTCCCACCATGCGTCATGTGATTGAGTAATGTCTCCCTGTCAGTTATGCCACTGTAGAGGCACGCATCAATATACTAGAATAATCTGCCTAGCACTGCAACCTGATGCTCATCATCATTCTAATGTGACTGTCCACACAGTAATCTTAGAAACGATTACAGAACATCCTCAAAATGACTTCTCAGCCACAATGAGAGGGTTTTTCTTTTTTCTTTTCTTTTTTCTTTTTTTTTTTCCATGAACAACCTCTGAGGATGCTTTGACATTATAGAAACTTTTTTGTTTAAAGCAAAGCTGAGGACTAATGTACAGACAGTACATTATATATGATGCTGTATCAATGCCACATTCACTAAGTCACAGTCTTTTCTATGTTGGTCTGTCTCTATGAAGGGAAAGAGGTATTTCTGCAGACACCTAAAGGGTACACAAACTTCAACACAACCCACCTCCACCTATAAATGTGGTTTGCTATGAGTGGCACACCAGTTAGTATTTTTCTGCAAACACATTTCTCATATTTACTACTTATGGAAACTGCTTTAACATAGAAGCTAAAACTCAGCATTTGCATTCCAGCTTTTCTTGGATCACTGAAGCTGCTTTCTGCCTCACTGTCTGCGTTATGAATGTTTTGGTATTAATGCTTTGACTTGAATTTGTTTCATTAATGTTTTTCAATCAGAGTCTCTGCAGGTCATGTGGAATAGACAAAAAAAATGTTTTTTGAAAACCAAAGTATTAAATATAGCTCTTTAAATATAGCTCTTTCCTGGCATTAAAATTAGTTGTAAATGATTTTGATGTTTCCTAGGCTCTTGTACAATTATAAACTTGATGTTAAATAAGGATCCTTCCTCCATTGCTCTTACTGAGAGATTTTTCCATATTTTCTCCCTGCAAAGCAGGTTTATGATATTGAATTATATATAGTCAGACTAAGTATATGCATCATTAATTGATTCATCATTCTGTTATAGCTACACTACTCTATTGCTAAAACATTGATCAATCTTAAATAAATGTTCCTCACAGCTTCATTCAACAATTCTGATGTCCGATTTAGAGACAGGAAACATGCATTATGTTTCACATAGTATATTATATACTTATACTTATTATAAACCTTACTGGTTTGTGAATACAGGAAAAAAAATGCTTCTGTCAGTATTATTGTGAACTAGGTAACCAAATGTAAAAGTAGTTCCCTTCAAAAGTTTCTCAAATATTTTAAAAAATCTGACTTGGACCCTGCAGAAACTCTGTAAATGTACTGTTAACTGAAGCTGCACTTCCTGAAATGTTGTCTTGATTTGATAGTATTCTGGCTTAAGCTTAGTTTTATTTAGTTTTATCAGACAAACATGACATATATGCATAACATTTGTTTTCCTACAAGTGAAGTACATTTTATGACCTGTTGAATAGGTGTGTGATAAAGGCAAAGGTTTTATTGCACTTGCAGTGATGAGTGTGTTCTTTGTTTTTTTCTCGTCTCGTCTCGTCTCGTCTCTTCTCTTCTCGTCTCTTTTGTTTTTTTCTTTTGTTGACCCAAGAAAAATGAAATTTAACCTGTCTACTGTATGTGTGTGTTCAGAGCCTAGTTAAATGAGCCAGAGGCTGCGGCTAAAATTAAAAAAAAAAAAAAGATTGCCTTACTGGTTTGTGAATACAAGAAAAAAAAAATGCTTCTGTCAGTATTATTGTGAACTAGGTAACCAAATGTAAAACTAGTTCCCTTCAAAAGTTTCTCAAATATTTTAAAAAATCTGACTTGGACCCTGCAGAAACTCTGTAAATGTACTGTTAACTGAAGCTGCACTTCCTGAAATGTTGTCTTGATTTGATAGTATTCTGGCTTAAGCTGATGTATGTATAACATTTTGGTCAAGTTCTGTTAAAAAGGCACTGTGCTGTACTGCATATAGCTTCTTTTTTTAAGTAATTAATTAATATATGTTTATGTTTTTGTTCAGATCCCTCCCTGAAGAGAAGATGAAAGGCCATGTGATGTTAGAGCCATGTCCACAGGGCACCCCTGATCCAAGTCCTAGTCCTGAGAAGCCCATGTCCGATGGTCACAAACAACTAATCAGCAGCGCAGCCATTCCTGCCTCTGAGCCGCGTAAAAGCAGAGTCCGTGAGCGCAGACGAGAGGGCCGTTCAAAAACTTTTGACTGGTCTGAGTTTAAAGCGGAGCAGACAAAAGAGCCCACAAAAGAGCGAGCTGACACGGTTGACCTCAGCTCATCATGCTCTACGACCTCCTCCTTTGGCTCACCTTCTTCTTCTCCCTCTTCATTGGCATCCTCTCCTGTCTCTTCCTCCTCCTTGCAAACTACATCTGTATCGGGTGCTCTTCCACCATCAACAACGGAGGAAGCAGAAAAGGAGAATGTCAGGAGTGGCATCCATTCTCGCAGCACAACCAGTGGAAGTCCAATGACAAATACTGTTTCTATTATTTCTACACTTAACACTGCACCAGTACAGCCAATAGCATCCAAAAGTCTGGAGCAGGGAAAGATGGAAGTAGACCACACCAATGTTGTTTGTCAAAAAAGTGAAAGTCTGACAGAGAGCAAGTCTTCAGATGTTCAAGAAGAGATTGAACAGCGATGGCATCAAGTGGAGACGACGCCATTAAGAGAAGAGAAACAAGTACCCATAACCACAGTTTTAGGAAGCTCTGGCAACACTGACCGCTTGCCTGCACATGAGCTTGCTGCGCTGCTAGACAAGGAGGTGTGTTTATATATTTGTTTTGGGTATGCTTCCATCATGATCAGTTTAGGTTGTCTTTGATACATGTCATCCAAAGTGTACGGGTTCAGAACTAATGTGTATGAATGTAGAAAACATAAAGGAACCTGAAAATTTATCTTTTTAAAAATCCTTTTGACACTATGTAAACTACCATCCTCATGGCTGACATTGACAGTTGTATGTCTCATCTGCCTCCAGGTGCTTCTTCATATTTTTAAGCCATTTGACCAATGTTAGTTTCTGGAAAAGCTGCTTTCCATGTTGTTGAGCTGTTTCCAGCACATTCAGCTGTCACTGGCACAGTTGTTTAAGATTGAGATCACCAGTTATGATAAGCTGAGACTGAATTTATCAATTACCCCCATCCAGTTTATATTCGACCTTAGCAAATCCCTTGCATAGCCACTCAGCGGCACTGTGTTAATTCTGTCAGAGCTGGCTCATCTACACCTGCTGTCTCATTGGAGTAGACCTATTGACAGCCAGAAGGTTGGTAGTTCGATGTCATGTGTTAAAATATTCTTAGGTAAGACAGTGACCCCTACAGTGCTCCCTAATATATTCATAGTCCATGCTTGTATGATCAAAGGTTCTGTATACCATATATAGTGAGCACTGTTATAAATCCATTGCAAAGATATACATTGTAAGTGTCCATATACCTCTATTCTTAACCATGTGACGTTATAAATGAATTAGTTCTGCTCATTTTGCATCTTTTTGTGGTTTTTCTTCTTCAGTTGGGACAGAAGCAGAAGGAGCTGGACAAACTACAAGAACAGAACAACCTTTTAAAGGAGCAACTAGAAGATGCACTAGGGAGAACACAAAATGCCAGAGAAGGCTATGTACTGCAGGTACCATGTACACTATGTATGTTTAGATCATAATTTTAAAGTAGAAACCACATAAATTTAGTAGTGCAAGATGAAATACTGAGTTGGAATGCTTAAAATGATAGAAAATGGCATACATTTGATAGAGAAACACATGGCATTTCTCTCTATTCAGTAATGAGAAGATGGTATTTTTGTCTGTTCTTTGACGGATCCCATTTTTGTGTGGCTAATGTAACTTATTACTATATAAAAACTGTACTAACAGGTGTGGGTGCTTATTTTCTGAAACTGAGGCGCATGGTTGTGGTGTTCTTGGCATGAGTTTTCACTAACTTGTTTTGTCGGAGTTTCACATCTCCTGGGAAAATAACTGATTTGACCCAATATATTTAAGGTAAGAAAACTGATCAATATACCTTGCGCTGTGCTTTTTCTTTCTGTTTTTGTGTTCTTTTTCTGTTTGATTTCCGCATGCTCTGTGTGCCAAAATTGCTTGCTTTAACTAATGCTTAAAAAAAGTACTTTCAATCATACAGTTTTACAGTATCTTTGGTTAGATTTGTATTTAGAAATCATATCAGTCCCTCATATAAATTCAGTCTGGATCAATTAAAGCTTTCCATTTTCAAGTTACTTATGAAAAAGCACAGTGGAAGTTTGGACAAGAAAACACTGGATTATTACCAAGGAAGGAGAGAACTTATTTTCCTGGCAACATCCGAGATGTGATTCTTCGTATATGGTAAGGAAAGTAAAGTCATTATCATTAACTGAAACTGTCTCATCAATCTCTTTTAAGAGTGCCACACCTCCTTCCTCTTCACCGCACAGAGTGCCATGGCAACACTTGCACAAGCTTAATCAAGATTTACAGGGTGAATTGGAGTCCCAAAAGCGCAAGCAGGACCTTGCTCAGCAGCAGATCCGGACCTTAAAGAGGAGTTACACTGAAGCTCAGGATGCTGTAGAGCGCCATGAGACTGACATTCAGACCCTGCAGGCTAAACTTGCATCCGCTATGGCTGAAATCTTAGCAAGTGAACAGGCTGTTGTCCGTATGAGGAATGAGCTCAAGTTAGAGCAGGAGCGTTCCAAAGAACAAGAGGAGGAATACAGCCGCAGTGAGGCTACCCTACGAGCACAGCTAAAGGATAGTGAAGATAGACTCCGTGAAGTAGAGGCCAGTCTCTTGGAGAGAAACCAGGCTCTTAGGCACTTAGAGCGCCAGCAGGCCCTGCAACGAGACCACATGAGAGAGGTGCAGAGGTTGCAGGAGAGACTGCAAGAGGTAACTGCTCGACTAATTGCTACTGAAGAGGGTCAGGCACTAAAGGAGGAGCGTTTGAGGAAGGAGCAGCACAACATGCTAGAAAGTCATGAGAGAGAGAGACAGAATCTTTGTAGAAGATTATCTGAGGCTGAAACTGCATGGAAGGATTCTGAGGACAGATTGTTGGAGGCTGAGCAACAAGTTAAGGCTTTGTTAAGAGGGAGACGGGCCTCTGGGGGTAAAGAATACAGGGAGGAAATGTTGAAGTTGCAAGAACAGCTGACCCAAAGGACTGACATGGTGGAGACACTGAAGGAAAGTGTGCGAAGGCTAGAAGAAGAAAAAGGTCATCTCACCTGCCGGTGTCAGGAGCTTCTCAACCAAATTGCAGAAGCAGACCGTGAGGTAAATAAGCTCCGCAATCGTCTGGAAACTGAAGAAGCTGATTATTATACCCTGGAGCACTCATACGAGAGGGCTACTCAAGAGTTTCAAAAAATGAGTCAGTTTCTTCAAGAAAAAGATAAAGAGATTCAGCAGACTAAGAAAATGTATGAGAGACTGATGGAACGTAAAGAAGAAGATTTAAAAGAGGCCTTTGTCAAAATGACTGTACTTGGCACAAGTTTGGAGGAAACTGAACAGAAGTTGCAAGCTAAGGAGGAGCTTCTGTGTCAAATGAGTGAAAACCTCTTGTGTAACGCTGAGCCTTGCAATGCTGAAAAAGATCTGCAAGCAAAGCTTGTTGTTGCAGAAGACCGCATTGCAGAATTGGAGCAGCATCTTGATGCTCTCCAGTTGGACTATGCTGATCTACGCATGGAAAGGGAACAAATCCCAGAACAGGACAAGAAAGGAAAGATTAAAACCTCATCTTCCTCATCATCAAACACAGAGCTCTTTTTGGATAATTCTACCAAGACTGAGAACTCCCAAGATGATAGGGAATCTCAAGCTAAAAAACCCAGAATACATTTTTCAACTATTCAGTACCAAAAATACATCAGTCTGGAGGGCATGGACACTGATCATGTGAGCAGTAATATTGTTGAGGAAGAACAAAAGGATAACCAAGATGTAAATGTAGACCCCCAGCCAACTGAAGGAAAAGTATCTTCTGAAATTGCACTCCCTCATACAAGTGACCCAGAGAAGTTCATCTCCATCATACACGGCCTAGAAACTAAACTGCTTGCCACTGAGGGTAAGCTGAGGAATCTCACACAGGATCTAGACGTGAAACAACTTAACCAAAATGAGGATATATCCAAGGGTGATCTAAAGTCACCTTGTTCAGTGAAAGATATCAGCTGTGAAAGTGGAATGGAGATTAGTGCTGCTATTACGCAATATACCAAGGCCCTGGTGTGTGTTGAAAGTAGTCGAGAGAAAGTAAGGGCTATTCTCAGTGGTTCCCATGGCAACACCGACTCACATCTGCACTCATTGTCAGAGATAGAGAGTGATTTATTCAATGCATCTCTGCACATTCGACAAGGTCAAAAGAAGTTGGAAGAGCAGTCGCCTCCAGATAATCAAACTCAACCCCCTGAGACTGTAGATGGTGAGGCATTGCATCTCTTTGCCAAAACCTTGTCGTTTGAAGCAGTAGTTTTGAACAAGATGGCTTTGCTATTACAAACCTCAAAGTCTGACATTCTACAAGCTCTTGTTGAGATATGGGAAGACCTTGATTCCATTAAAACGAGTGACAAAGACTCTCTGGCTATAGTTTATGCAGACGTCTTGATCAGGAAGTTGATTTTAGAGAGCAGCTTCTGGAAAGAACTGGGTGTAGCAGAGACGGATGTTGCTAAATCCAAAAAGAGTAACGTATTAACAGACTTGGATGTTGATGCCCCAGTGGTGTTTAACACCTTTGTCAAATCAGAACTTGCCTTCTCTATCCAAAACCTTAAACTTTGCTATGAAGAGAAATTCAAAATACTCAAAAGGGAGTTAGCTGAAGCCTATAATAACCTGTATGAAAGGGAACGGGCTCTCAGAGCTATTATTGAAGCTTCTAAAGGACCTGATTTAAAAACTGTGATAAAAGAAGTCAAAAATAACTTTGGCTTGGGTAAACAGAAGTTAGCTGACATTCACCCCCCTGAACTTGCCCCATACATGGAGCAGATCGAAATGGAAGATGCCAGAGATATGGCAGAAGAAATTGTGGACAGTCACTTAGCTGGTGTAATGCGCTCTTGTGGTGTGGACTGCATTGAATCCTTTGAAAGTGCTCATGAAAACCTGGCGCATGAGCTTCAGAGGCAAGCAGCAATCCTGCATAAGTATGCTCAAGAGATAGAAACCAGTGAAATCCATTCTGGGCTGTCGAAAATGATCCGTACTGTTTTAGGAAACCAAATGTCACACAACTTGACAGGCACCTCTCTTTGCTTGCGTGAAGCGCTTATTCAAGCTCAAGTGGCGTATGTGGCATGTAAGTTACGGGTCATGCATGAACAAGACTTGGGCTTGTGCAAGCAGACCAATCAAAACATGGAAGCCCTGGTACAGCAGCACGCCCGTAATGTCACAGCAATCCAAGAAAAGTACGAAGCACGTTTACAAGAGGAGCGGCTGAACCTCACGCAAGCAGTCGCTACTCTCGGAAACGAGAATGAGACACTGAAGAGCGAGATCAGCAAACGTATGAACCAGCTCTCCCAACAGCAGGAGCAGGTGGCCTTCCTAGAAGATTGTTTCCAGAAGGAGACGGAAGAGCTGAAGGAGAAGCACAAAAAAGAGCTAAGCCAAGCGGAGCAAGGCCGTGTTTCAACAGAGCTGGCCCTCATGGAGACGGCAGCTGACAGTCAACATAAGCTAGAGGTCCTCCTTGTGGATATGGACAGCATGGAGGAGCGCCACGAGAGTCATGTGAGGAAACTGGAGGAGCAGTTCGAGCGGAGTATCTGTGAGATCCAGCATATCCACAAGGAAGAAATTGATAAGTTAAACGCTCACTGTATAGAAAGCATTCAGAGTGCCAAAACAAACAAACCAGACAAACAAAGCCCTGAAGTCTCTCACTCGGCTGCTTGTGAAGAGGCTGTAACCCCAATGGAAGAGGAGGAGCATGGGAGTGAGATGGACTCGCACAACCTGTCAGAGGTGGACTCCGTGGTGGTTCTGAAGGACAGAATCCACGAACTGGAGACCAAGATGAATAACATGAGGGACGAGCTGGAGAACAAGCACCTTGAAGGAGATGTGGCCAGCCTGAGAGAGAAGTACCAGAGAGACTTTGAGAGTCTTAAGGTTCTTGCTCTTTCATTTTAACTTGTTTTTAATTATATAGCAGAGAAAGAAAGAATCATAAAATAAAGCTAAAGAACATGATTAGTTTGGATCTGGGAAATGGTGTGATTTGAGATTACTTCAAAAAGTGCAAGCAATAAATTTGGCGAGATTCCATCCAAAGTTATTGTTACTGCAGTTTAAAGGAATATGCTAAGCTTTTTTGTTTTATTTAAAATTCATGTCCTTACAATATTTAGTTGTCATTTATTTTAAAGGACTCTACTGCAGGTAGTCAGACGGTGTCGCTGTAAAATACTTAATGTATGCTGTTTCATCCTCAAGTTTTAGTCTCTGAAATAAGTTTGATCAGTAATGGAACGTGTTCAGTTATCGTGAATTCTCATGAAATTGTTTTCAACAGGGATGTCCCCATCTTGAGCTGATCAAATTATTGCTGAAATGACAGAAAATTGTTTTGTTTTCTGTTTTGCAGCAAAGCTGAGTAGATTTTGACAGAGCAGGTTTCCAGAACAAGAAGATTAACATGTTTTTATTTTACCTATTGTTCTTTTTTTTTCTTTTTTTGTTTACACTTAAAATCATGCTTTTTATTTCTATGTGATGTTTTAATGTCTCTGTAAAGCACTTTGAATCACCTTGTTGTTGAATTGTGCTATACTTCAAGTATGCCTCCTTTTTGTAGGCATCAAAAATCACATAATTTCCCTCATAGATATTTGAAAGAAAGTAGTTTATCAGTAACAAAGACGCATTGCTCCACAGCTTTAACTTGCGCTGTCACTAACATAGTTGGGCTCTGGATCATTAAGAAAACTTGCATGGCTTCTATTGCAGTTGTTTTGCTCGTACAGTAACTCTGTAAACTATTAATTCATATTGGACTGAAGCTAGAGTCACAAATAAAATATCTTGTAGGTGTACAATGCATAATTACTGTGATCACTAATTGTTGACTCTTTCCTCCTCCAAGGCCACATGTGAGCGTGGCTTTGCTGCAATGGAAGAGACCCACCAGAAGGTGATAGAAGACATCCAGAGGCAGCATCAGAGGGAAATTTCCAAACTCATGGAGGAGCGAGAGAGACTATTGGCTGAGGAGACTGCTGCTACAATTGCTGGTGAGGAGTCTGCCTTACTAAACACACTTTCTTCATCTCAAGCAGAGCTGACCTGGTAACTCAGAGCATGTGATCCTAAATTAATCCAGCTATTGAAGCCATGAAGAACGCTCACAAAGAGGAACTAGAGAAGACCCAGCGCTCCCAACTGAGTGGACTGAACTCAGACATTGATGAACTTCGCTCACAATACGAGTAAGTTTTAAGATGAACACAATCTGGATGCCAGGATGGAGAGTATTTATTTAGACATTTTCATTTTATTAGAAATCTGGAAATGATCAGAGGATCTTCAAGTGACATCTCGTCATGAAAACGATTTTCATCTAAACTTATCAAAATGCATAAATTGCAAAATCCTTACCTTGAAGTAATTAAGTTTCTCCTGCCAAAAAATATTTTTAAAAAAAGCAACCTTTGGAGTATAAAACAAGACAATTTTCAGTCCCTTGGAATCACTTTGCACCTTTTTCATGAAATCTAAAACTTGTAGTGTGATGGGAAAGGACTTGAATGTATTTGGAAAACACTAGAAGAAAAGTGAATTAGAAATTGCAATGCTCTCTGATTGTCTAGAGAAGAGCTGCAGTCCATCCAGAGAGAACTGGAGGTGTTGTCGGAGCAGTACTCTCAGAAATGTCTGGAGAACGCTCACCTGGCTCAGGCGCTGGAGGCGGAGAGGCAGGCCCTCAGGCAGTGTCAGAGAGAAAATCAAGAGCTGAATGCTCACAACCAGGTCAGAATCCACATCACTGCAGCATACTTGTATATACAAACACATTTCTATCTAGAGGCTAAAATACAACTGTATCTGTCCAACAGGAATTAAACAACAGACTGACTGCAGAGATCACCCGGATGCGCTCTTGTTTCAGTGGTGAAACAGCTCAGTCACCACTTACCCAGGGAAAAGATGTGTACGAACTAGAGGTATGTGTCAACATGCACAAACACACGCACACTTAAACACACAACTTGCTGGTCACTCTAAACATTTGTCTTTATTTGTAGGTGCTGCTAAGAATAAAGGAGTCAGAGATCCAGTATCTAAAACAAGAAATTCACTCTTTGAAGGATGAGCTGCAATGTGCTTTAAGGGTAAGAAAAACTGTACTTGATTCATCGCATTTTTTCCACCTCTTAACAAAATGTCACAACCTGAGAGCCTGTATAGTCACATTCAAACTATCATTTAACAGGACAGGAAATATGCCACAGACAAGTATAAGGATATCTATACAGAGCTGAGCATTGTGAAAGCAAAGGCTGATTGTGACATCAGCAAACTCAAGGAGAAGCTGCTCGTCGCCACAGAAGCTTTAGGGGAGAGGACGGTTGATGGAACAGTGACGTCTGGATATGGTGAGTAGGACGTGCTGGACTTGATCAAGTGAACTACTCTTTTTTTAAATGGTACCCACATGTGTGATGTTGTATGCATCTGTTTGTTAATCTAGAGTGACAAATTAGGCGTTCTGTCCTAGATTCAGTTAGTCACACAAACTAGCTATATGAATGTGTTTTTGTCAACTGCACTTCTTTTAGTTAATGATACTACTGTCATATCTCTATTTCCTTTTTAGACATCATGAAATCGAAGAGTAACCCAGATTTTATGAAAAAAGAACAATCTGCAGCATCCAAGCAATCAAGAGGCGTGAGGTCGAAGGTGAGTGTAGATTTGTTTTCCGTGATTACTTGTATTTCACTTTACTGTGTGATGGTGTTGAGCGTTTTCATTGTGTAGACTTTTTCAGTGTTAATTGTTTCCGCTGTGCTGCCGTATTCTGTAGCAACATGACCCAGACTTGGTTGCTCACAATGTTTTTACCAAAAACCTCTTGTACTGTAAGTTTGTCATGTTTTTGTCCATTAGTCTGTTACTGAACAGGTGTCTTGGGATAGCTGACATTCCCAATGTGGGATCATTTCCCCCTCCCAACCCCCGTCCCAAGATGTGCTGTAGGTATAGCATGATGTAGCCCAAAGCATGTCTTACTTGTCTCTGCATGATCCCCCTTTTCCTCCCCCCTTCATCCTCCCTTTGCACCGTCCCATACATAACCAAAGGGTGACTGCAGTGTCCAGCTCTCAGCTCAAACCACAGGTGTGAGTGTTAACAGTGGGCTGCAGGGCGTCCTACATTCTCCTCTTTATGAAAGTTCCTAAGTGCTTTTATCTAACACTGCTGTATTGTTGAACGATCGCAGATTCTTTTATTCAGGTGGCTCATTTGTAAGTTTTTTTTCTGTTCCTACATTTATAATCAACTCTTTCAAGCTTTATTAAATTTATTTTAACATTCAGCACAAGTACTGTTATGATGCATGACTGTATTTCAGTATGTTTTTTTTCTGCACATGTTTTATCTTCAGCTGAACTACAGCATTTTAGCCAGTGCAGATGGCCAACATCTATCATTAACAGATGTCTGAGGCTTGCTTATGAATTCTGTGTGTTGGTTCCTATTAACAACTCAGTTCAATAATACTTTTTAAATTCCAAAAGGAAAAGATTTCCTAATAATATGATTTTTTCCTCTCTCATCTTCATCAGAGTCTTAAGGAAGGACTGACTGTGCAGGAGCGCATGAAGCTTTTTGAGGCAAAAGACTCCAGAAAGATTTAAATATTATTAAATCTGAAGTTTCCTCTCTCTTCCTTGGCTGGGTTTGGTATTTGGTCAGATTTCCACATTTGTGCCAACATCAGCTTGGATTTACCTTTTCTGATAAATTATCCTATTTTTGTTTGACTAACTGACAGAATGAAGCGTCTATTTTTTAACATGATGCGAATTCATAATCTGGCCAAGTTTGACACGTTAAATAAGCTGTGAGAGGGAGAAACAACAGTATTTATATCGATCCTCCAAAATGCCAAAATGGACAGCAATGCACAGAATGAATAATATATGTTTCCCAATATGATTAAAGTATCTGCTGTATTTTATTATTGTTACAGTGTCTATATCTAAAGACTTAAATGTGTTGCACCGGTTGTGTTGTACATAACTACTTGATATGTGTAGTTTGTGGTTTGGGCATCTGCTGTACTATAACTATGGTTTGAGTGCTGGTGGTAAGTAATGTGATGCTTAACTCGCTCAAGTGTGAGAGTTTTACAGAAGAGTGCGTCTCTGTGTGAAAGAGGGAACCGGGGTGGGAGGGTGAGATTGCACTTACCATTTGACTACTTGAGGAAATGTGTTTTTATCGTCTCATTAGTGTGCTGACTACAAATCCATTATTGCAGTGCAACCAAATATCCTGACTTGTGTCATAGTCAGTGATTTTTTTTTTTTTTTTTTTTTTTTTTTTTTTTTTGCTTTGTCTTTATTTAATCTGGATCTTAAAACCTGGCTTTGTGTTTGCTCAGTTTTGACTTTGTTGTAAGAATATTACCTTAAAAAACAACCCTGAAACCGTTTAGGACCTTGCATGAGCGTACAGCATAGTTTATTTGCAGATTGATCTTGTTGCCTCTTTTTTATTTTATATTTTTTATGCTTTAGTGTGGAACGATTGACACTAATGAGCTTTTGCTTTCAAGTGCTACTGTTGATGCTAAGTTTGAATTGTTTTACTGTAAGCAGCAGTCTGGAAGCTCTTGGCCCAGCCTCTGATCTCTCACTCAAATCTGGTTGTGCCTCAACTGAGTGAAGAATAGAAACATCCATAAAACCTGTGCAGCTATTGATACACACTGTATAGTATTCAAACCACGCCTTTTGTATATAAATATGCCACATGGAAGACTTCTATGTTTTGTTTTAAATGTGTACCTTGCTTAGTAGCTCTATATGAAATATATGAATATTTTTTATTTTAATTTGAACGTATAACATTAAATAAATGAAGTGTTTAAGACTCTGTTGTCCTCTTTTTTTTTTATTTAGTTAAATATGGAACCCTTTGGTAACGTAAATGTAATATTGTAATCGTCCAAAGAGGCACACCACTACTGTTGTGCATCAGTGTGTCACAGCATTCCAGAAGGTCAGATTCACACATCCGTGTTTACATCAGCTTGGATTTTATATATCGCATTCACAAGAAGAGACTTTATGCTGTTTCGTGTTTGTGTTCTCTTTTCCAAACTGCAAAAAAATGCTGACCCCCCCCCCCCCCCCCCCCTTCTATTCATCCAGCTCTGGGGGATCAGCGAACCCAGCAAACTAACCTTGACATCCGGTGGACGTGTCTTCCGCAGGATTTAATTTTTACAGCGATAATAAAATGTATATTCTGATATGTGTATGTGGGTATAATGACAGAGTTAATTACAGGTTTATGCAAACACATTAATTACGTTAGGGACTCTTACTAAACTGGTAAAATAGCAGTTGGAGGGGACTTTAATCCAACACCTGATTCATGATTAGATAGACGTCCTGGAGCTCAATGCCACAAATGTGACAATCTTCTTGTCACTTTGATTAATAATGCAAACTTGATTGATTATTGGAGCGTAAAAAATCCACAAACGTCAACAGATATGCAATATTAGAAATATATTTCAATTTACATTTTATCCCTCTTTTGTTGCATTGATGTACAACTGCATTCTTCAATCTGCTTCCTGAGTTTTGAGGAAGGATGTGAGCATACTGACTTAATTCATACTACCGAGTCTCTCTCTTTAACGGGGAACTTATTTGCAGTCACAATATTTAGGCTGTCCAGGTTTCTGTCGGTTCTTCTGTCCGACCACCGTATCATATGTCTGCCCGGTTTTCTCCACACGGGGGCGCCATCGACGCGGGCCTTGATTTACTGAAGCTGTGGAAACAGAAATAAAACACCAACAAACGCAGCAAATAATGACATTTTTTTTAAAAAGAAGGAAAATTATGAGACACTGTGGAGCGTCAGAGTAAAAATATCCTACAACACAATCAGAAGTAGTCACAATGTAGTAGTACTAGTACCGTATGTATATACCGCTCTGTCATGATGTTGTCTGTAGATCAGTGGGTTAGTTTCATTATTGTTGTGTTAAAGTACAGTGAAGTAATTCAGTTATCACAAGAAATGAGTGGGACAGTGGTTGGTTTTTGCTGGGAGTACAGACGGGAGACCACAAGAAGCCGAGGATACTTCCAGTGTGGACTGTGCACTGTGGAGATACCTTCTTATTTTTCACCTTTTTGTGGCTCTAGAGGCTTTTACTAACAGTATGTAGATGAGGGCAGACAGAGAGGAGGACACCCCAAAGCAAAGGTTCACATATTAGCCACTGGTATGTAGATTTTATGACATTTTATTAATTTTTTATTTAGATTTGTTCAAAGCATTGGTCTTGGAATCAGATATGTGTGATATTTTCTGACAGCGGCCGATATCCTACAACTCTGTCTGCTGAATACCCATTTAAAATACAGCTTGAAATGAACATTAATGCAGGCTAGTGCCAATAATTAAAAGAAAACAACATGAAAGGAAGTGTAATTTAAATTAAGCTTTATTGCACCCTGTGAAAAACCTACATCTGGTGAAAAATGTTGCAACGTAGGTCAACGTTATCTCGTTGCATTGGAAGCTGCCACATTACATCGTTTGTATGTGCAGACTGGGTCCAATTACGGCATCACAGGTAGTTACCTGGAGCTCATTTTCCTCACAAGCCGGACTCTGCAGCAGGCAGGATTCTTTGGAGTAAAAGAAAGCAGCCAGGCTCAATGATCCTGTTTGAGGATCATTGAGTATTCATACAGTCTATTGACAGGATTTCCTCAATTGATGAGGAAACATATTTTTCTTAAGCCAAGCACTTACCATAAAAATAATATCTTAAGAAAACAGATAGGTGACAATTGATATTCACAAGTTAGTTTGCATCAAGGTCTCTCAGTTAATGAGTTGTGATCGACTTTTTTATTGTAATTGTTGTAATGTTCTGTACTGTGATGAGGAAGGTCCCATTATTCTTACCAGCTATCTCCGTAGAAGGACAAAGACGGTCATTCTTCGGTGGTCTGGGAATGTTTGTTTCTATTTTTTGCTGATCGTTTATGACCTGACTGGGTTTAGATGATGTATTTTTACTGATTCTACCAAGTCTGGGTAAAGGTTCACCCGTACGTGCATCACCGTAGTCTAAATCATCAGGTGGGAGGACAGTCCTATTATTCTTCCCAGCTATCTCTGTAGAAGGAGAAAAACTGCAATACTTGTGTAGTCGGGGAATATTTGGCAGAATGTTTGTATCCATTCTATGCTGATTGTTTCCTATCTGATTGGATGAAATAAATGCATTTATTTCAGTGGGCCTCACAGGTCTAGGTAATGGAACACTGATCAGTGTGGTTCTGGATTTACAACCATCTGAAATGACTTTATCTTTACGTTTCCCTAATTGCTCTTTTTCTTTGTCTGTATCCTGTGATACAGTTTTGGGCAGTTGTGGATAACTTGGAAGAATGTTTGTTTCCTTTTTTTAGTTTATCGATCACAACCTCTCTGGTTTTAAATAATGTTGTGTTTTTCTGACCCTACCAAGCCTGGGTAAGGGCTCACCAGTACGCGCGTCAACATACTCAGAATCATCAGGTGGGAGGATAACCCTATTATTCTTATCAGCTATCTCCGTAGGACAAAGATTGTCATTCTTGGATGTTCTGGGTTAATTAGGCAGAAAGTTGGTTTCCATTTTTTCCTCATCATTTATGACCTGAATGGGTTTAGATGACGTGTTTTTTGCAGGAACTGCAACGGACCTTACTTCCGCGTTTACGCGCATGCGCAGCTGTGGTCTGGTGCAGTTCCTCGACTGACCGGTAGAGGCTTCACGCGAGAGTCGATCTCCGTTGAGTCTCATGTTAAAACATCCAACAAATAAACATATTTATAGCCTGGTTCAAAAACACATTTGGGCCTCAATCGGTTGATTTCACATCCATGACAACTTTGAAGGGGGTGAATTTCATGTACCACACCAGGAGAGTTCATATAAAGCAATACATTTATTTATAATATGATTGATTGACAGTCGGCTCGGGCTCTATGTAGACGTCATCACGTGATCTGTAGACGGGTGGCTGCTCAGCGAAGCAACCGTCGGTTTTTACGAAACCAGCTTCGGCTCAACGCGACTGTCATTTCTGTTTTCGCCGCCCAGTCAACATGTTAAGCGGTATATCCCGGGTAAACGTCCGACGGCAGCCCTGCAGATATTTCGGCGGGGTTCGGCTGAGGGAGCCGGGAGCGAAGCTTGGACGTGAGGTGGGCGTGTTTCCGCCGGCTTCCGACTCACCATGGCTGCGCCCCCCATGAAGTATTTATTTATTTTGTATTTTTTTAAATAAACTTTATTAAATACACAAAAAACAACACAAAACACATAAAATCACAAAATATGGCGCATATAAGTGGAAGGAATACAGCAATTTAAAAGGAAGCACAAAGGTAGAATACATACATTTATACATAAGTATATATAACAACATTGATAACAACAGCTGTTGTTATCAATGTTGAAACCTAAGTGATTCTGTGGAGGGAAAGATATTATTCATCATTTTGAAATGTGTTTCTTTAACTTTTGGGGGAATAGGAAGTTTCATGAAGTCAGTTCTTAATTTAGTAGCAATATTTTTTTCAAATTTCTGCAATATATTATTTTTGTTCTGTCGCCAAGGAAATAATCTTTCAATGAAGCAATTTCTGATAAAAGAGTTGTTACATTTTTCTGTCCATAAAAGGACATCCTTCAGTTGATAATGAGGCCAATTGTGGTTTTATGACTACATGTGTCATTGTGTTCATTGTTAGAAATACAAATTCACAAGGAGGAGCATTACGTACTTTCAAGGATTCTGAGATGGGAGGATTGAAGCTATGTTTTAAACAAAATTGGTCATAATCTAATAAATTACCCTCCGCATCCATCGGATCAGTCACCGACCAGGCATTCCTCCCAAACCAGTCAGCACAAAACAAGGACTTGTATCTCTGCAGTATGTATCTGTTGTTCCAGATCATATTTGAGTGTGGTGAGAAATGATGCACATACAATAATTTCCAGTATAGCAGAATTTGTTTGTGGAATTCTGGCAATGCTATAGGGAGCTTATTAACATCAAAATCACTAATAAGCACCAACTTTAACCCGCCTAATTTGTTAAATAAGTATTTTGGGACACAAACCCAGAAGGATTGGCTGTGTTTGATCCATGATTTTAACCAGTTTATCTTCAGGGTTCCATTAAGGCTGTCAAAATCAATAACTTTGAGACCACCGTCTTTAAATTCTTTGACCATATAGTTCCTTTTCATGTAATGAGGCTTGTTTCTCCAAAAAAAGTAAAAATTCATTTGGTTGATATATTTTATCACTTTGTTTGGGATGGCATTAGAGTAAGACGGGTAAATAAATCTTGATAAACATTCCGTCAGATAGATCCGGCCCAGCAGCGATATATCTCTTTGGAGACATATATTTAACTTTGTCTTGCATTCATCAAGTTTTTCCCCCACATTCCTTGATTGGCTTATTTTTGGGTCTTTGTTGATGTAGATACCCAGGTATTTAATTTCTGACTTAATAGGGATATGATTGATTTCTTTTAAAGGTGTGTCATGAACAGCCAATAGTTCACATTTCTTTAAGTTTAACTGGAAAAGTGTTTTACTTTTTCAATAGCTGTTGTAATTTGATGCTCATCTTTTAAAAACAGTGTTGTGTCATCTGCTAGCTGCTTAATAATGATCTCTGTGCCCAAGACATTTAACTTTTTGATGTCAATACAATTTTTAATATAAATGGCCAACATCTCAGCAGCTAGTATGAACAGGTATGGTGAAATAGGCAAATTGTCCAGTGCTGCCACTATAAACGGATGCTCCACTGAGTCAAAGGCCTTGTAAACATCCAGGAAGAGAATGAAGCCATTATCTTCTATAAGATGTCATAACCAGTCTTATATTATTATGAATTGAACGGCCCTTTAAAAAGCCAGATTGTGTTTCCACAATAAGTCCTCAGAGTCCCGTTTGGAGGCGAGAGGCAAAAATGTAGGTTAATAATTTGTAGTCTGAATTCCTCAAGGTGATAGGTTTTCTATTTTCTATAAGTCGAGGATCTTTGTCAGGTTTTGGGATGGAAACTATAACCCCATGTTTCATTGTAGTTGGGAGTGTGCAGGTCTCAAAAATTTCCAGGAAGACTTGATCCAGCAAGTTCCTGATATCCTCCCAAAAGTGTCTATACAAGTCCCCTGTGAGCCCATCTGAGCCCGGAGCTTTATTTGGAGAGAGTTGGCTGATCACTGCATCAAGCTCAGACATTAGAAGTTGATCATCACATGTTAGTTTAAAATTGTCGTCTACTTTGGGGATGTGTTGCGCAATTTCTTTTATAAAATTGTCACAGTCTACCCCCCCCCCCCTATTTCTACATCATTCACAAGAAGAGACTTTATGCTGTTTCGTGTTTGTCTTCTCTTTTCCAAACTGCAAAAAAATGCTGATTGATGTACAACTGCATTCCTCAATCTGCTTCCTGAGTTTTGAGGAAGGATGTGAGCATACTGACTTTATTCATACTACCGAGTCTCTCTCTTTAACGGGGAACTTAATTGTGGCCTCAATATTTAGGCTGTCCAGGTTTCTGTCGGTTCTTCTGTCCGACCACCGTATCATATGTCTGCCCGGTTTTCTCCACACGGGGGCGCCATCGACGCGGGCCTTGATTTACTGAAGCTGTGGAAACAAATAAATCACCAACAAACGCAGGAAAAAATGACTATTTTAAAAAAGGAAGAAAAATTATGAGACACTGGTGCGGTGTAGCATCAGAGTAAAAATATCCTACAACACAATCAGAAGCCGGTCACAGCACTGCTCTGGGTTCCTCTGTAGCAGCATGTTGCATTTTGGGATATAGGATACAAAGTGGAGTGGTCAGATGTTTAGTAGAAAAGGCCCAGAAGTTGCAAACCATCTCTGTACTCCTACACTATGTAGTAGTACTAGTACAGGAATTTGAATTGGAATACATGGAAGACTTCTATGTTTTGTTCTAAACTTGTACCTTGCTTAGTAGCTCTATATGAAATATATGAATATGTTTTATTTTAATTTGAACATATAACATTAAATAAATGAAGTGTTTAAGACTCTGTTGTGCTCTTTTTTTATTTAGTTAAATATGGAACCCTTTGGTAACGTAAATTTAATATTGTAATCATCCAAAGAGGCACACCACTACCGTTGTGCATCAGTGTGTCACAGCATTCCAGAAGGTCAGATTCCCACATCCGTGTTTACATCAGCTTGGATTTTGTTTCTCTGATAACAACCTTAGGTCTATTATTCCAACCTAATTAAAAAAGCATCAGGACTCTGTAAAATGTAAATAAAAGCAGACCACAATGATGTACAAATCTTATATAGCCATCCAAGCATCCAGTTTTGACCTTTGGCCTCTGAAGAAGCCTCCCGATATTCGTATCTGCCAGAAGAGAACCAAAGTGTTGTACAAGTGAATAAAAATACAACAAATAAAACCATAAAATTAATATAAAGGTAGTAAGCAACGTCACAAAAACTAAATTACATAAACAAACATGAACCCTGTAAAGGGTTCAGGATTCTCAGCTCAACAGATATGCAATGTTAGAAATATATTTCAATTTACATTTTATGCCTCCTGTTGCTTTGATTTACAACTGCATTCTTCAATCTGCTTCCTGAGTTTTGAGGAAGGATGTGAGCATACTGCCTTTATTCATACTACCGAGTCTCTCTCTTTAACGGGGAACTTATTTGCAGCCACAATATTTAGGCTGTCCAGGTTTCTGTCGGTTCTTCTGTCTGACCACCGTATCATATGTCTGCCCGGTTTTCTCCACACGGGGGCGCCATCGACGCGGGCCTTGATTTACTGAAGCTGTGGAAACAGAAATAAAACACCAACAAACGCAGCAAAGAATGACATTTTTTTTAAAAAGAAGGAAAATTATGAGACACTGTGGAGCATCAGAGTAAAAATATCCTACAACACAATCAGAAGTAGTCACAATGTAGTAGTACTAGTACCGTATGTATATACTGCTCTGTCATGATGTTGTCTGTAGATCAGTGGGTTAGTTTCATTATTGTTGTGTTAAAGTACAGTGAAGTAATTCAGTTATCACAAGAAATGAGTGGGACAGTGGTTGGTTTTTGCTGGTAGTACAGACGGGAGACCACAAGAAGCCGAGGATACTTCCAGTGTGGACTGTGCACTGTGGAGATACCTTCTTATTTTTCACCTTTTTGTGGCTCTAGAGGCTTTTACTAACAGTATGTAGGTGAGGGCAGACAGAGAGGAGGACACCCCAAAGCAAAGGTTCACATATTAGCCACTGGTATGTAGATTTTATGACATTTTATTAATTTTTTATTTAGATTTGTTCAAAGCATTGGTCTTGGAATCAGATATGTGTGATATTTTCTGACGGCGGCCGATATCCTACAACTCTGTCTGCTGAATACCCATTTAAAATTCAGCTTGAAATGAACATTAATGCAGGCTAGTGCCAATAATTAAAAGAAAACAACATGAACATGACGTGTAAATTAAATTAAGCTTTATTGCACCCTGTGAAAAACCTACATCTGGTGAAAAATGTTGCAACGTAGGTCAACGTTATCTCGTTGCATTGGAAGCTGCCACATTACATCGTTTGTATGTGCAGACTGGGTCTAATTACGGCATCACAGGTAGTTACCTGGAGCTCATTTTCCTCACAAGCCGGACTCTGCAGCAGGCAGGATTCTGTGGAGTAAAAGAAAGCAGCCAGGCTCAATGATCCTGTTTGAGGATCACTGAGTATTTATACAGTCTATTGTCAGGATTTCCTCAATTGATGAGGAAACATATTTTTCTTAAGCCAAGCACCTACAATAAAAATAATATCTTAAGAAAACAGATAGGTGACAATTGATATTCACAAGTTAGTTTGCATCAAGGTCTCTCAGTTAATGACTTGTGATCGACTTTTTTACTGTAATTGTTGTAATGTTCTGTACTGTGATGTTTGTAATTTAAACTTAACCTATTTTCAGCTTTTCAATTAAGGAGAGAACTTTTATGTCAAAATAACTGTCTTTGTGTTTGCAGTTACTGATTTTCCCATCTAGCTCGGTCACCCCACTTGGTTTGGGATGATTAAATGAATTCCTCGACACAGTTCAGACGGGCGATGGTAGACATGGTAGTCACATCCAAGAAGTGACCAGTAGTAGTAGTAGACCAGTTGATCTTTTTTCGTATAGTCCTTTGATGAACTTTGGAAGGTCGTCCTGGTCTTTGTAATGTCTCAGTCGCCACTTATTACTGATGCCTTTGAAAGCGTTTAAAAGTGTTTCTTGGTCCATTCAGTGTCTTCAATGTGTTGTAAGCTTTTGTGTTTGTTTTTTTTTTCTTTAATGAAATGGCTATAGTAATTTTTTTTTAACATACACCCACACACACATTATTATTTATGCATGTGTGTGCGTGTAGGTGAGGAGAAACCGGAGCACCCGGAGAAAACCTTAAAGAAATGGAGAGACTATACAGCACACAGAAAGGCCTCAGGTGGGATTTGATCCACTGAAATCTGGATCTTTTCTACTAAAGAACAAAACACCTAGAAATGACTATAAACTACATTAGTCGTAACATTACTTTGAACTATAACTACTATTATATTTTGTAACACACTATATACGTCTTCTTTCAGGTGGTTTTGGAAGATAAGGAAGAATGTTTGTCTTCGTTCCCAGTGGACCATTTCCCAGGTCCTTGAGCTTAATGACTGACGTTTGTGCAGAATCAAATCTGGGTATCTGATTGGATGAAATACATGCATTTTTTTCAGTGGGCCTCACAGGTCTAGGTAATGGAACACTGATCAGTGTGGTTCTGGACTTAGAACCATCTGAAATGACTTTATCTTTACGTTTCCCTAATTGCTCTTTTTCTTTGTCTGTATCCTGTGAGACAGTTTTGGGCAGTTGTGGATAACTTGGAAGAATGTTTGTTTCCTTTTTTAGTTTATCGATCACAACCTCTCTGGTTTTAAATAATGTTGTGTTTTTTCTGACCCTACGAAGCCTGGGTAAGGGCTCACCAGTACGTGCAGCAATGTACTCAGAATCATCAGGTGGGAGGATAACCCTGTTATTCTTACCAGTTATCTCTGTAGGACAAAGACTGTCATTCTTGGGTTGTCTGGGAAGCTGCGGCAGAAAGTTGGTTTCCATTTTTTCCTCATCATTTATGACCTGACTGAGTATAGATGAGGTGTTTTTACTAAACCTACGAAGCCTGGGTAAGGGCTCACCAGTACGTGCAGCAATGTACTCAGAATCATCAGGTGGGATGATAACCCTTTTTTTCTTACCAGATATCTCCGTAGAAGGACAAAGATCACCAATTCTGGGTTGTCTGGGAAGCTGTGGCAGAAAGTTGGTTTCCCTTTTTTCCTCATCATTTATGACCTGACTGAGTATAGATGACGTGTTTTTACTAAACCTACGAAGCCTGGGTAAGGGCTCACCAGTACGTGCAGCAATGTACTCAGAATCATCAGGTGGGAAGATAACCCTGTTATTCTTACCAGATATCTCCGTAGAAGGATTTTTTCTTCCACTAACAATATCTTCTTTCTCCAGAGCCAAATCTAACAATTCAGTTTTAGTCTGTTCCTCCATCCATGTCTTTCTGTTTTTTAACTCTTCCTTTTCTTTTGCAGCCTTTTCTTGTGCCTGTTTTGCTCTGTAATCGTTCATAGATTTAATCAACAGAGCTCTTTTTTCTTCTTCCTCTTTTTCTTTCTTAATTTTCTTGGCCTCCAGCTCAGCAAACTGCTCCTCTGCTCTTTTTTCTTTAATTTGTACCTCAGCAGCTTGCTCTTTATGTTTTCTGTCCAGAATTTCTGCCACAATTTCTTGTTTCCTCCTTAATTCTTCAGTGTGAGGGTTTTGTCTTTGATTTGTTTTTCTTTTCTTCATCAGTTCGAGAAAACTCATTTCATTTATGTCTTCTGCATTAGTGTTCCCCGTAGAATTACAAAAATGACCAATCCTGGGTTGTCTGGGAAGCTGTGGCAGAAAGTTGGTTTCCATTTTTTCCTCATCATTTATGACCTGACTGAGTACAGATGAGGTGTTTTTACTAAACCTACGAAGCCTGGGTAAGGGCTCACCAGTACGTGCAGCAATGTACTCAGAATCATCAGGTGGGAGGATAACCCTATTTTTCTTTTCAGTTATCTCAGTAGAATTACAAAGATCACCAATTCTGGGTTGTCTGGGAAGCTGAGGCAGAAAGTTGGTTTCCCTTTTTTCCTCATCATTTATGACCTGATTGAGTATAGATGACGTGTTTTTACTAAACCTATGAAGCCTGGGTAAGGGCTCACCAGTACGTGCAGCAATGTACTCAGAATCATCAGGTGGGAAGATAACCCTGTTATTCTTACCAGATATCTCCGTAGAAGGATTTTTTCTTCCACTAACAATATCTTCTTTCTCCAGAGCCAAATCTAACAATTCAGTTTTAGTCTGTTCCTCCATCCATGTCTTTCTGTTTTTTAACTCTTCCTTTTCTTTTGCAGCCTTTTCTTGTGCCTGTTTTGCTCTGTAATCATTCATAGATTTAATCAACAGAGCTCTTTTTTCTTCTTCCTCTTTTTCTTTCTTAATTTTCTTGGCCTCCAGCTCAGCAAACTGCTCCTCTGCTCTTTTTTCTTTAATTTGTACCTCAGCAGCTTGCTCTTTATGTTTTCTGTCCAGAATTTCTGCCACAATTTCTTGTTTCCTCCTTAATTCTTCAGTGTGAGGGTTTTGTCTTTGATTTGTTTTTCTTTTCTTCATCAGTTCGAGAAAACTCATTTCATTTATGTCTTCTGCATTAGTGTTCCCCGTAGAATTACAAAAATGACCAATCCTGGGTTGTCTGGGAAGCTGTGGCAGAAAGTTTGTTTCCATTTTTTCCTCATCATTTATGACCTGACTGAGTACAGATGACGTGTTTTTATTGATCCTACGAAGCCTGGGTAAGGGCTTACCAGTACGTGCGGCAACATACTCAGAATCATCAGGTGGGAGGATAACCCTATTTTTCTTATCAGCTATCTCAGTAGAATTACAAAAATGACCAATTCTGGGTTGTCTGGGAAGCTGAGGCAGAAAGTTGGTTTCCATTTTTTCCTCATCATTTATGACCTGACTGAGTACAGATGACGTGTTTTTACTAAACCTACGAAGCCTGGGTAAGGGCTCACCAGTACGTGCGGCAATGTACTCAGAATCATCAGGTGGGAGGATAACCCTATTTTTTTTTTCAGCTATCTCCATAGGACAAAGACTGTCATTTCTGAGTTGTCTGGGAAGATGAGGCAGAAAGTTGGTTTCCATTTTTTCCTCATCATTTATGACCTGACTGAGTATAGACGACGTGTTTTTACTAAACCTACGAATCCTGGGTAAGGGCTCACCAGTACGTGCGGCAATGTACTCAGAATCATCAGGTGGGAAGATAACCCTGTTATTCTTACCAGATATCTCCGTAGAAGGATTCTTTCTTCCACTAACAATATCTTCTTTCTCCAGAGCCAAATCTAACAATTCAGTTTTAGTCTGTTCCTCCCTCCATGTCTTTCTGTTTTTTAACTCTTCCTTTTCTTTTGCAGCCTTTTCTTGTGCCTGTTTTGCTCTGTAATCATTCATAGATTTAATCAACAGAGCTCTTTTTTCTTCTTCCTCTTTTTCTTTCTTAATTTTCTTGGCCTCCAGCTCAGCAAACTGCTCCTCTGCTCTTTTTTCTTTAATTTGTACCTCAGCAGCGTGCTTTTTATGTTTTCTGTCCAGAATTTCTGCCACAATTTCTTGTTTCCTCCTTAATTCTTCAGTGTGAGGGTTTTGTCTTTGATTTGTTTTTCTTTTCGTCATTAGTTCGAGAAAACTCATTTCATTTATGTCTTCTGCATTAGTGTTCCCCGTAGAATTACAAAAATCACCAATTCTGGGTTGTCTGGGAAGCTGTGGCAGAAAGTTTGTTTCCATTTTTTCCTCATTATTTATGACCTGACTGAGTACAGATGACGTGTTTTTATTGATCCTACGAATCCTGGGTAAGGGCTCACCAGTACGTGCGGCAACGTACTCAGAATCATCAGGTGGGAGGATAACCCTATTATTCTTATCAGCTATCTCAGTAGAATTACAAAAATCACCAATTCTGGGTTGTATGGGAAGCTGAGGCAGAAAGTTGGTTTCCATTTTTTCCTCATCATTTATGACCTGATTGAGTATGGATGACGTGTTTTTACTAAACCTACGAATCCTGGGTAAGGGCTCACCAGTACGTGCGGCAATGTACTCAGAATCATCAGGTGGGAAGATAACCCTGTTATTCTTACCAGATATCTCCGTAGAAGGATTTTTTCTTCCACTAACAATATCTTCTTTCTCCAGAGCCAAATCTAACAATTCAGTTTTAATCTCCTCCATCCATGTCTTTCTGTTTTTTAACTCTTCCTTTTCTTTTGCAGCCTTTTCTTGTGCCTGTTTTGCTCTGTAATCATTCATAGATTTAATCAACAGAGCTCTTTTTTCTTCTTCCTCTTTTTCTTTCTTAATTTTCTTGGCTTCCAGCTCAGCAAACTGCTCCTCTGCTCTTTTTTCTTTAATTTGTACCTCAGCAGCTTGCTCTTTATGTTTTCTGTCCAGAATTTCTGCCACAATTTCTTGTTTCCTCCTTAATTCTTCAGTGTGAGGGTTTTGTCTTTGATTTGTTTTTCTTTTCTTCATCAGTTCGAGAAAACTCATTTCATTTATGTCTTCTGCATTAGTGTTTTTAATCTCTACGTTTTGTTGTGTGTGTTTAATGCTTGAAGTCATCATAATGTTTTTTTTTATATTAAGTTGAGAAATAGGTTTTTTAAAGCGTGTACTCTCCGTGCGGCTTCTCCAGCGAGCGTTTCAGATGAAACTGATGAGCGCGTTAGTGTTGATCTTATATATGTCCTACAGCAGCGTTCGATTGACGTCATTTCCTACGTCATTTAAAGTTAGCACAAAGGAAACGCGATCCCTGGGTCACGTGCCCCGGGGTTCGACGCAACGAGCGCCAATCAGCTTACTTCCGCGTTTACGCGCATGCGGAACTATGGTCCGGTGCAGTTCCTCGACTGACCGGTAGAGGCTCCACCCGAGAGTCGATCTCCGTTGAGTCTCATGTTAAAACGTCCAACAAATAAACATATTTACAGCCTGGTTCAAAAACACATTTGGGCATCAATCGGTTGATTTCACATCCATGACAACTTTGAGGGGGGTGAATGTCATGTACCACACCAGGAGAGTTCATATAAAGCAATACATTTATTTATAATATGGATTGATTGACGGTCGGCTCGGCCTCTATGTAGACGTCATCATGTGATCTGTAGACGGGTGGCTGCTCAGCGAAGCAACCGTCCGTTTTTACGAAACCAGCTTCGGCTCAACGCGACGGTCATTTCTGTTTTCCCCGTCCAGTCAGCATGTTAAGCGGTATATCCCGGGGAAACGTCCGACGGCAGCCCTGCAGATATTTCGGCGGGGTTCGGCTGAGGGAGCCGGGAGCGAAGCTTGGACGTGAGGTGGGCGTGTTTCCGCCGGCTTCCGACGCAACATGGCTGCGCCCCCCATGAAGTATTGTAGCATTCGTGTGTTCTGTTCTATTTGTTAATGTTTTGAGTTAGATGCTAAACTGCTCTGTTGTTATGGATGTTAGGGGTGCAATGAATGTTATAAGTTAAAACAAGGATCTGATAGGATGGGAGAGGTCCGGGGGACGGGAGAGGGAGAGAAGGACCGGAAGTTAGGGGAGGGAAGGCGCGGCGGTCTCGAAAAAAATGGCGGGTGGTTTCGGATGTGAGTGACTGTTCCGGAATAAACCAACCTTTTTAGTAATCCCTACTTCAGCATTCTTTTTGTGGAACGCTACATTGGTGTCAGAAGTAAAAAAAGAAACTCGGGCTCTGACTCGCGACGCCGCTAACCGTGGCTAGCCCGGACGTGCTCGCTGTGTTTTGCGACTTAGTAGGGGGGATGGTTACGCCACGGAGAAATCCCTACGCTCGTCCCAAAGTGAACGAGGAGACGACGTACGGTAATCGCGCTGGTCTTTCGGGCCATCTGATGGGATTTAGCCATGCTGCAGAACACGTAGCCCGTCTGAGACAATCAGCCAGGGAGCTAGCCGCTGACGCCGGCTTCGGCGAGGGAGCCAGCGCCGGCGTGAACGTTCCCGCGGATTGTGACGTCAGGCCAAATGTAAACAAAGATGGCGGCGCCATGTTGGGCCAACTCCAGGTGAAAACTCCGAAATCCTCCGGTAAAGCGGATTGGGAGGCCTTCCATGCCCAATTTGAAATCTTGGCGCAGTTCGCAGGCTGGTCGAGGGATGTCAAAGCTCTGCAGCTGGCCATGTGCCTCACAGATGAAGCACTAACCTGCCTGCTGCTGCTCAGCCCCGCGGAAAGGGGTGATTATATGGCTCTGGTCAGTGCTCTACGGCGGCGGTGTGGACAGTGTTGCAGGCCCAGTGTTCTTCGTTCGGAGTTGGCGAATAGACTGGGACATGACGGTGAGCCCCTCCGCGTATTGGCCAATGACATTGAAACTCTAACAGGAAGAGCATATGCCCACATGCCTGCTGATGTGCAGAGTGAACTGGCCAGAGATCAGTTCATCAGAGCCATACACCCCAGAGAGCTGCGGATACAGACACAACTTGCACACCCCTCTAGTCTGGAGGAGGCTCTGAAGCTCGCCCTGGAACGAGAAATGGTGGGAGCGGCAGCAGTGGAGGATTACCACGCTGGGAGCGGTCCAGTTATAAGGACTGTGGTACACGCAGACTCAGGCCACGAAAAGCCAGCCTGGGCTGAGGAATTGACTGAACTGATTCGAGCTGTGTCATTACAACCGCCACGTAGTGACACCCGCTCCGGACAGGGCCCTCCCGTTTGCTGGGTGTGCGGCCAACCTGGCCATATAAGCAGACGATGTCCAAAGCGGGCTGGTGGGAAACGACTCCGGGCCTGTGTAGATGGGACGACGCAGGCCCCTACCTCTACCTACGCTTTTGAGACCTGACCTGGTTCCAGTGGGAACACAGCTGGAGCCTACAATGGTGAAACTGCGGACAGTGACTGGTGAGCTTGCCCCTATGCTGGGGAAAGGTATAGTGGCCATACGGATCGGGGAACTTTCTGTGGACTTTAAGGTGTGGGTTGCAGCGGTGCAGGACCCCTGCATATTGGGACTAGACTTTCTGCGGGCTGCCAGCTGTGTGCTTGATCTGGGAAAAAACACGCTGGCCTTTCCCGGGGGGCCCACAGTTTCAATGGTGCATTCTACGCAGGTACCAGGACAGCAACTGCCAGCTGCTAGAGTGAGAGGAGCAAATCATCGGTCAGACCCCCCACGTCAAACTTTTCCACTTTTTCCCCATCCCCAAACCCGACTGTTGCACAGCCCCCTGCCTCAGCCCGTAAGCCTTATGTAGACAAGTTGGACAGATTGGCAGAAATAAGACGGGTGTGGCAACGCAGCTGCGATAACTTAGACTTTTTGGCAGGAGGAGCTGTGGCAGGTGTTGTTTGAGTTTAAGGACACCTTTGCGCTGTCGGAAGAGGAAGTTGGCTTGACACACCTGGTCCAGCATGAAATAAATACTAGCGATGCACGGCCCATCAGGACACGCCCCCGCCGTCTTCTGTTGGCACACCAAGTAGCTACTGACAACGCAATAGATGACATGCTGAAGGCCGGCATCATTGAGCCCTCTGATAGTCCCTGGGCCTCTGGAGTTGTGAGGGTCAACAAAAAAAAGTCCTCAAAAATGAGGATCTGCGTGGACTACAGACCGCTGAATAGTGTGACCAGGAAAGACTCTTATCCATTACCCCGCATTGATGGTCTTCTTGGTTCTCCTCCTTAGACTTACGGAGTGAATACTGGCAGGTGCCCCTCAGCCCTGAGGCAAGACAAAAGACTGCTTTCTGTACAGGTAGGGGGCTTTGGCAGTTTCGAGTTCTGCCGTTTGGTCTGTGCAACACCCCGGCCACCTTTGAACGTTTAATGGAGAAGGTGCTGGTCGACACCCCTCGACAGGAATGTCTGGTTTACTTGGATGACATTCTGGTCCATTCTAGGAGCTCCTTTGAGACGGCGTTGGGGTCTCTGCGGCAGGTTCTACGGAGAATAACGGCAGCTGGTCTGAAACTCCACCCCGACAAATGTTGCTTTATGCAAAGAGAGCTTGAGTTTCTGGGGCACAGGATTGGGGGGGGGGGGGATTGGCACACTAGAGGAGAAAGTGCAAGCAGTGAGAGCTACGTGAGCTAAAGAGCTTCATCGGCCTGGCTTCCTACTACAGGCGATTTGTGCGTGGCTTCTCTTGTATAGCTGCACCCTTGTTCTGCCTACAGAGAAAAGAGATGGGTTTTACCTGGTCACCGGAGTGTGAGCAGGCCTTTGGCTCCCTGAAGAAAGCTTTGACAGAGTCTCCCATCCTTACCCCCCGGACCCCAGTCTTCCATTCATTCTGGACACAGATGCCAGCGAGGTAGGAATGGGGGCAGTATTGAGCCAAGTTGGACCAGAAGGGGAGAGAGTGGTGGCGTACTTCAGTCCTACTTTTAACAAAGCAGAGAGGTGCTACTGCGTAACGCGCAGAGAACTCCTTGCCATTGTGAGAGCAGTTAGCCACTTTAAATATTACCTGTGTGGACTACCCTTCACTGTTCGTACTGACCACTCAGCACTTCAATGGTTGATGTCCTTCAAGGAGCCAGACGGGCAGATTGCACGTTGGCTGGAGGAGCTGGCACCATACACCTTCCAAATAGAGTACAGAGCAGGAGCTCACCATGCCAACGCTGATGCCATGTCCCGGCGGCCCTGTGGTTCTCACGGGTGCCGATACTGCGAAAAGAGGGAGGCCCGATAGGCAGAGCTCCACGTCGAGGAGGTGGGTCCCGTAGACAACGGAGATGAGCCGGTCTGCAGAGCAGCACAACTTGTCAGCCCCCTTGAATGGCGAGCTCAGCAGGAACGAGATGCTGACCTGGAACCAGTACTGCAGCGGGTGGAGGCGGGGCGGAAGCCAAACTGGGAGGAGGTAGCCGGGTGCTCACCTGCCACTGTTTGGAAAGTTCAGCGCTCTACGGGTGAAGGATGGGGTACTTCAGAGAGCCTGGAAGGAACCAGCAACAGGGGAGGAGAGGTGGCAGATTGTCATCCCCAGGTCACTGAAACAATCTGTTCTAGAAGCCTGTCATGGAACGACAGGAGCTGGTCACTTTGGAGTTGTAAAAACCCTTCGACGACTCCGACAAGGGTTTTACTGGGGCTGGTTAAGAAGAGACGTAGAAGACTTTTGTCGTCGCTGTGATCTCTGTACAGCATACAAGGGTCCACCAGATCAGTCACGTGGCCAGCTCCAGCAGCTGGCTGTGGGAGCCCCAATGGAGAGGGTAGCAGTGGACATTATGGGCCCCTTTCCCCGCACAGACCAAGGCAACCGCTATGTACTGGTAGCCATGGACTATTTTACAAAATGGCCCGAGGCATATGCCATACCAGACCAGGAAGCAGCAACTGTGGCGGATGCGTTGGTGGCTGGAATGTTTGCCAGATTTGGAGCAGCGGAAGTCATTCATAGCGATCAAGGCAGAAATTTTGAATCTGCCGTATTCCGTGCTATGTGTAAGCAGTTGGGCATTCAAAAGACTCAGACCACGCCTTTGCACCCCCAGAGCGATTCAACAAAACTTTGACAAAACAACTCGCCATCCTCACAGCCGAACACCAACGGGACTGGGACACTCACCTACCCCTTGTTCTTTTGGCCTACAGGTCTGCTGTGCAGGATTCTACATTGTGCACTCCTGCTCTGTTGATGTTGGGACGAGAGCTACGGACGCCAGCAGAAATGGTCTTTGGCAAAACCCCAGACACACCAGACAGTCCCACCGGGACCAGAGTATGCCAGGAGACTCCAGGACCGGATGGACTCTGCCCATGCATTTGCCCGTGATCAGCTGCAGAAAGCAGGTATACGACAGAAAAGAAACTGACATGAGGGCCAGAGGAAGGGACTTTAAAGCGGGGGACATGGTGTGGGTGTATAGTCCTAAACGGAGGAAGGGTCGGTGCCCCAGGCTGGACTGCCACTGGGTCGGACCTTGTGAAGTGTTGGAGGTGCGGGGGGAGGTGGTGTACAGGGTCCGACTCCCACCTAGGGGGAGACGGATGGTCCTCCACCTGGTTATTGGTCATGACTTTACATATTTGACTGTCTGGAGAATTAGGTTTACTAGATCTAGTTCCCATTTTCAGACAGGATCGTCTCCTGCTGGCCTTTCTGCCTTAAGTGAGTCCCTCTTCACAGGTGCAAAAAGTGCTAAAATACCTTTAAATTTTTGTTTCTTACCTGAGACCTTCTGTCTCAAGCAAGAAACCCCAGGGAGCGCTTTATTTTATTGACACTGGGTGTTCTCAAAGCTTAATATCACACACAGGAGGAATCAGACTCCCGCGTCTATTCCCCCCCCTAACCCTTTACCCAGACAATCAAAATGAAAGGAGCTCACCGTATCGCGCTTCAGATCACTTCCAAGGGAAGGATCTTTAGGATTCCAGCAGTGGTCCTGGCGGAGCGGTCCAACCAAGTCCCCAATTGTCCGTCAAAGGCGGCAGGGCTGCGGCAATTTGGCCTCAGGATGATCAGTCACCAGGTCTTCTCGTCCGCCGGGAATCACGTGTGGAATCCTGTTCGTGACGCCAAAGTGTTGTGGAAATTATTTCTGTTAAATAATTACGGTACAGGAGAGCTCCGTTTTTGAGAAGTTTATTAAGCTGTACAGCTGAGAATCACACAGTTGAACACAGTCGGCAGAGTGAGTCTGCATTGATTAATTACACACAGATCTTATACACTTGCATGTCCTTGAGCACAAACGGGGATTGTTCTCTCCCTGCAGAAATATAGTTCCCTCCTTACTACTTATCTCCAGCAACTACCGGAGACTTATGATTACCTTCTGTGGGAACCATCCTCCACCAGTATGCAAGTGAGAAACCAGACAGAGTGAAAAGTACTGAATGAACAATGAACAAGCAACAGATAATAGCAAAATACACTATAATAACTAACTTAAGACATTATATTTCTCAATTTCCCTTACAGACACGTTAAATAAGCTGTGAGAGGGAGAAATGTGTACGAACTAGAGGTATGTGTCAACATGCACAAACACACGCACCCTTAAGCACACAACTTGCTGGTCGCTCTAAACATTTGTCTTTATTTGTTGGTGCTGCTAAGAATAAAGGAGTCAGAGATCCAGTATCTAAAACAATAAATTCACTCTTTGAAGGATGAGCTGCAATGTGCTTTAAGGGTTAGAAAAACTGTACTTGATTCATCGCATTTTTTCCACCTCTTAACAAAATGTCACAACCTGAGAGCCTGTATAGTCACATTCAAACTATCATTTAACAGGACAGGAAATATGCCACAGACAAGTATAAGGATATTTATACAGAGCTGAGCATTGTGAAAGCAAAGGCTGATTGTGACATCAGCAAACTCAAGGAGAAGCTGCTCGTCGCCACAGAAGCTTTAGGGGAGAGGACGGTTGATGGAACAGTGACGTCTGGATATGGTGAGTAGGACGTGCTGGACTACTCTTTTTTTTTTTTTTTAAACGGTACCCACATGTGTGATGTTGTATGCATCTGTTTGTTAATCTAGAGTGACAAAGTAGGCGTTCTGTGCTACATTCAGTTAGTCACACAAACTAGCTATATGAATGTGTTTTTGTCAACTGCACTTCTTTTAGTTAATGATACTACTGTCATATCTCTATTTCCTTTTTAGACATCATGAAATCGAAGAGTAATCCAGATTTTATGAAAAAAGAACAATCGGCAGCATCCAAGCAATCAAGAGGCGTGAGGTCGAAGGTGAGTGTAGATTTGTTTTCCGTGATTACTTGTATTTCACTTTACTGTGTGATGGTGTTGAGCGCTTCATTGTGTAGACTTTTTCAGTGTTAATTGTTTCCGCTGTGCTGCCGTATTCTGTAGCAACATGACCCAGACTTGGTTGCTCACAATGTTTTCACCAAAAACCTCTTGTACTGTAAGTTTGTCATGTTTTTGTCCATTAGTCTGTTACTGAACAGGTGTCTTGGGATAGCTGACATTCCCAATGTGGGATCATTTCCCCCTCCCAACCCCCGTCCCAAGATGTGCTGTAGGTATAGCATGATGTAGCCCAAAGCATGTCTTACTTGTCTCTGCATGATCCCCCTTTTCCTCCCCCCTTCATCCTCCCTTTGCACCGTCCCATACATAACCAAAGGGTGACTGCAGTGTCCAGCTCTCAGCTCAAACCACAGGTGTGAGTGTTAACAGTGGGCTGCAGGGCGTCCTACATTCTCCTCTTTATGAAAGTTCCTAAGTGCTTTTATCTAACACTGCTGTATTGTTGAACGATCGCAGATTCTTTTATTCAGGTGGCTCATTTGTAAGTTTTTTCTGTTCCTACATTTATAATCAACTCTTTCAAGCTTTATTAAATTTATTTTAACATTCAGCACAAGTACTGTTATGATGCATGACTGTATTTCAGTATGTTTTTTTTCTGCACATGTTTTATCTTCACCTGAACTACAGCATTTTAGCCAGTGCAGATGGCCAACATCTATCATTAACAGATGTCTGAGGCTTGCTTATGAATTCTGTGTGTTGGTTCCTATTAACAACTCAGTTCAATAATACTTTTTTAAATTCCAAAAGGAAAAGATTTCCTAATAATATGATTTTTTCCTCTCTCATCTTCATCAGAGTCTTAAGGAAGGACTGACTGTGCAGGAGCGCATGAAGCTTTTTGAGGCAAAAGACTCCAGAAAGATTTAAATATTATTAAATCTGAAGTTTCCTCTCTCTTCCTTGGCTGGGTTTGGTATTTGGTCAGATTTCCACATTTGTGCCAACATCAGCTTGGATTTACCTTTTCTGATAAATTATCCTATTTTTGTTTGACTAACTGACAGAATGAAGCGTCTATTTTTTAACATGATGCGAATTCATAATCTGGCCAAGTTTGAAAAGTTAAATAAGCTGTGAGTGGGAGAAACAACAGTATTTATATCGATCCTCAAAAATGCCAAAATGGACAGCAATGCACAGAATGAATAATATATGTTTCCCAATATGATTAAAGTATCTGCTGTATTTTATTATTGTTACAGTGTCTATATCTAAAGACTTAAATGTGTTGCACCGGTTGTGTTGTACATAACTACTTGATATGTGTAGTTTGTGGTTTGGGCATCTGCTGTACTATAACTATGGTTTGAGTGCTGGTGGTAAGTAATGTGATGCTTAACTCGCTCAAGTGTGAGAGTTTTACAGAAGAGTGCGTCTCTGTGTGAAAGAGGGAACCGGGGTGGGAGGGTGAGATTGCACTTACCATTTGACTACTTGAGGAAATGTGTTTTTATCGTCTCATTAGTGTGCTGACTACAAATCCATTATTGCAGTGCAACCAAATATCCTGACTTGTGTCATAGTCAGTGATTTTTTTTTTTGTTGTTTTTTTTGCTTTTTCTTTATTTAATCTGGATCTTAAAACCTGGCTTTGTGTTTGCTCAGTTTTGACTTTGTTGTAAGAATATTACCTTAAAAAACAACCCTGAAACCGTTTAGGACCTTGCATGAGCGTCCAGCATAGTTTATTTGCAGATTGATCTTGTTGCCTCTTTTTTATTTTAAATTTTTTATGCTTTAGTGTGGAAATATTGACACTAATAAGCTTTTGCTTTCAAGTGCTACTGTTGATGCTAAGTTTGAATTGTTTTACTGTAAGCAGCAGTCTGGAAGCTTTTGGCCCAGCCTCTGATCTCTCACTCAAATCTGGTTGTGCCTCAACTGAGTGAAGAATAGAAACATCCATCAAACCTGTGCAGCTATTGATACACACTGTATAGTATTCAAACCACGCCTTGTGTATATAAATATGCCACATGGAAGACTTCTATGTTTTGTTTTAAACTTGTACCTTGCTTAGTAGCTCTATTTGAAATATATGAATATTTTTTATTTTAATTTGATCGTATAACAATAAATAAATGAAGTGTTTAAGACTCTGTTGTCCTCTTTTTTTTTTTATTTAGTTAAATATGGAACCCTTTGGTAACGTAAATGTAATATTGTAATCGTCCAAAGAGGCACACCACTACTGTTGTGCATCAGTGTGTCACAGCATTCCAGAAGGTCAGATTCCCACATCCGTGTTTACATCAGCTTGGATTTTGTTTCTCTGATAACAACCTTAGGTCTATTATTCCAACCTAATTAAAAAAGCATCAGGACTCTGTAAAATGTAAATAAAAGCAGACCACAATGATGTACAAATCTTATAAAGCCATCCAAGCATCCAGTTTTGACCTTTGGCCTCTGAAGAAGCCTCCCGATATTCCTATCTGCCAGAAGAGAACCAAAGTGTTGTACAAGTGAATAAAAATACAACAAATAAAACCATAAAATTAACCTAAAGGTAGTAAGCAACATCACAAAAACTAAATTACATAAACAAACATGAACCCTGTAAAGGGTTCAGGATTCTCAGCTCAACAGATATGCAATGTTAGAAATATATTTCAATTTACATTTTATGCCTCCTGTTGCTTTGATTTACAACTGCATTCTTCAATCTGCTTCCTGAGTTTTGAGGAAGGATGTGAGCATACTGCCTTTATTCATACTACCGAGTCTCTCTCTTTAACAGGGAATTTATTTGCAGCCACAATATTTAGGCTGTCCAGGTTTCTGTCGGTTCTTCTGTCTGACCACCGTATCATATGTCTGCCCAGTTTTCTCCACACGGGGGCGCCATCGACGCGGGCCTTGATTTACTGAAGCTGTGGAAACAGAAATAAAACACCAACAAACGCAGCAAAGAATGACATTTTTAAAAAAAGAAGGAAAATTATGAGACACTGTGGAGCGTCAGAGTAAAAATATCCTACAACACAATCAGAAGTAGTCACAATGTAGTAGTACTAGTACAGTATGTATTGACCGCTCTGTCGTGATGTTGTCTGTAGATTAGTGGGTTAGGTTCATTATTGTTGTAATCAGATATGTGTGATATTTTCTGACATTTGACATCTGCTGAATACCCATTTAAAATTCAGCTTGAAATGAACATTAATGCAGGCTAGTGCCAATAATTAAAAGAAAACAACATGAACATGACGTGTAATTTAAATTAAGCTTTATTGCACCCTGTGAAAAACCTACATCTGGTGAAAAATGTTGCAACGTAGGTCAACGTTATCTCGTTGCATTGGAAGCTGCCACATTACATCGTTTGTATGTGCAGACTGGGTCCAATTACGGCATCACAGGTAGTACCTGGAGCTCATTTTCCTCACAAGCCGGACTCTGCAGCAGGCAGGATTCTGTGGAGTAAAAGAAAGCAGCCAGGCTCAATGATCCTGTTTGAGGATCACTGAGTATTTATACAGTCTATTGTCAGGATTTCCTCGATGAGGAAACATATTTTTTCTTAAGCCAAGCACTTACCATAAAAATAATATCTTAAGAAAACAGATAGGTGACAATTGATATTCACAAGTTAGTTTGCATCAAGGTCTCTCAGTTAATGACTTGTGATCAACTTTTTTACAGTGATGGTTGTAATTTAAACTTAATCTATTTTCAGCTTTTCAATTAAGGAGAGAACTTTTATGTCAAAATAACTGTCTTTGTGTTTGCAGTTACTGATTTTCCCATCTAACTCGGTCACCCCACTTGGTTTGGGATGATTAAATGAATTCGTCGACACAGTTCAGACGGGCGATGGTAGACACGGTAGTCACATCCAAGGAGTGACCAGTAGTAGTAGTAGACCAGTTGATCTTTTTTCGTATAGTCCTTTCATGAACTTTGGAAGGTTGTCCTGGTCTTTGTAATGTCTCAGTCGCCACTTATTACTGATGCCTTTGAAAGTGTTTCTTGGTCCATTCAGTGTCTTCAATGTGTTGTAAGCTGTTGTGTTTTTTTTGTTTTTTTTTTAAATATGAAATGGCTATAGTAATTTTTTTTAACATACACACACGCACACATTATTATTTATGCATGTGTGCGTGTACGTGAGGAGAAACCGGAGCACCCGGAGAAAACCTTAAAGAAATGGAGAGACTATACAGCACACAAAAAGGCCTCAGGTGGGATTTGATCCACTGAAATCTGGATCTTTTCTACCAAAGAACAAAACACCTAGAAATGACTATAAACTACATTAGTGGTAAGATTACTTTGAACTATAACTACTATTATATTTTGTAACACGCTATATACGTCTACTTTCAGGTGGTTTCGGAAGATAAGGAAGAATGTTTGTCTTCGTTCCCAGTTGACCATTTCCCATGTCCCTGAGCTTAATGACTGACGTTTGTGCAGAATCAAATCTGGGTACGGTCTGACCAGTTTGTGAGGCGGTATGGGTCAAGGCAGCTGGTGGGGCAGAAGGGACCACTATCTCCGTAGCAATAATGAAATGTCGATTCTTGGGTAGTTTGGGCATATTAGGCAGAATGTTGGTTTCCATTCTCAGCTCATCTTTTATGGCCTGACTGGCTTTACATGATGTATTTATACCAATCCTACCAAATCTGGCTAAGGGCTCACCACTACGTGTGTCAGCGTAGTCAGTATCATCAGGCGGGATGAAAGGCATAATTTTCCCATTAACTATCTTTATTGAAGGACAAAGACGGCTATTCTTGGTTGGTCTTGAAAGATGAGGCAGAATGTTTGCTTTCATTCTTAGTCGATCATTTACGACCTGGATGGGTTCAGGTGATTTGATTTTAGTGATCCTACGAAGCCTGGGTAACGGCTCACGCGTACGTGCGTCAACGTACTCAGAGTCATCAGGTGGGAGGAAGTTCCCATTATTCTTACCAGCTATCTCCGTAGAAGGACAAAGACGGTCATTCTTCGGTAGTCTGGGAATGTTTGTTTCTATTCTTTGCTGATCGTTTATTACCTGACTGGGTTTAGATGATGTATGTTTAACGATTCTACGAACTCTGGGTAAGGGTTCACCCGTACGTGCATCACCGTAGTCTAAATCATCAGGTGGGAGGACAGTCCTATTATTCTTCCCTGCTATCTCTTTAGAAGGAGAAAAACTGCAATACTTGTGTAGTCGGGGAATATTTGGCAGAATGTTTGTATCCATTCTATGCTGATTGTTTCCTATCTGATTGGATGAAATACATGCATTTTTTTCAGTGGGCCTCACGGGTCTAGGTAATGGAACACTGATCAGTGTGGTTCTGGATTTAGAACCATCTGAAATGACTTTATCTTTACGTTTCCCTAATTGCTCTTTTTCTTTGTCTGTATCCTGTGATACAGTTTTGGGCAGTTGTGGATAACTTGGAAGAATGTTTGTCTCCTTTTTTAGTTTATCGATCACAACCTCTCTGGTTTTAAATAATGTTGTGTTTTTTCTGACCCTACGAAGCCTGGGTAAGGGCTCACCAGTACGTGCGTCAACATACTCAGAATCATCAGGTGGGAGGATAACCCTATTTTTCTTATCAGCTATCTCCGTAGGACAAAGACTGTCATTCTTGGATGTTCTGGGAAGCTGGGGCAGAAAGTTTGTTTCCATTTTTTTCTCATCATTTATGACCTGACTGAGTATAGAGGACGTGTTTTTACTAAACCTACGAATCCTGGGTAAGGGCTCACCAGTACGTGCAGCAATGTACTCAGAATCATCAGGTGGGAGGATAACCCTATTTTTCTTTTCAGCTATCTCCATAGGACAAAGACTGTCATTCTTGGGTTGTCTGGGAAGCTGAGGCAGAAAGTTGGTTTCCATTTTTTCCTCATCATTTATGACCTGACTGAGTATAGATGACGTGTTTTTATTGATCCTACGAAGCCTGGGTAAGGGCTCACCAGTACGTGCGGCAACGTACTCAGAATCATCAGGTGGGAGGATAACCCTATTTTTCTTTTCAGCTATCTCCATAGGACAAAGACTGTCATTCTTGGGTTGTCTGGGAAGCTGAGGCAGAAAGTTGGTTTCCATTTTTTCCTCATCATTTATGACCTGACTGAGTATAGAGGACATGTTTTTACTAAACCTACGAATCCTGGGTAAGGGCTCACCAGTACGTGCAGCAATGTACTCAGAATCATCAGGTGGGAGGATAACCCTATTTTTCTTATCAGCTATCTCAGTAGAATTACAAAAATGACCAATCCTGGGTTGTCGGGGAAGCTGAGGCAGAAAGTTTGTTTCCATTTTTTCCTCATCATTTATGACCTGACTGAGTATAGATGACGTGTTTTTACTAAACCTACGAATCCTGGGTAAGGGCTCACCAGTACGTGCAGCAATGTACTCAGAATCATCAGGTGGGAAGATAACCCTGTTATTCTTACCAGATATCTCCGTAGAAGGATTTTTTCTTCCACTAACAATATCTTCTTTCTCTAGAGCCAAATCTAACAATTCAGTTTTAGTCTGTTCCTCCATCCATGTCTTTCTGTTTTTTAACTCCTCCTTTTCTTTTGCAGCCTTTTCTTGTGCCTGTTTTGCTCTGTAATCATTCATAGATTTAATCAACAGAGCTCTTTTTTCTTCTTCCTCTTTTTCTTTCTTAATTTTCTTGGCCTCCAGCTCAGCAAACTGCTCCTCCGCTCTTTTTTCTTTAATTTGTACCTCAGCAGCGTGCTCTTTATATTTTCTGTCCAGAATTTCTGCCACAATTTCTTGTTTCCTCCTTAATTCTTCAGTGTGAGGGTTTTGTCTTTGATTTGTTTTTCTTTTCTTCATCAGTTCGAGAAAACTCATTTCATTTATATCTTCTGTATTAGTGTTCCCTGTAGAATTACAAAAATGACCAATTCTGGGTTGTATGGGAAGCTGAGGCAGAAAGTTTGTTTCCATTTTTTCCTCATCATTTATGACCTGACTGAGTATAGATGACGTGTTTTTACTAAACCTACGAATCCTGGGTAAGGGCTCACCAGTACGTGCAGCAATGTACTCAGAATCATCAGGTGGGAAGATAACCCTGTTATTCTTACCAGATATCTCCGTAGAAGGATTTTTTCTTCCACTAACAATATCTTCTTTCTCCAGAGCCAAATCTAACAATTCAGTTTTAATCTCCTCCATCCATGTCTTTCTGTTTTTTAACTCCTCCTTTTCTTTTGCAGCCTTTTCTTGTGCCTGTTTTGCTCTGTAATCATTCATAGATTTAATCAACAGAGCTCTTTTTTCTTCTTCCTCTTTTTCTTTCTTAATTTTCTTGGCCTCCAGCTCAGCAAACTGCTCCTCTGCTCTTTTTTCTTTAATTTGTACCTCAGCAGCTTGCTCTTTATGTTTTCTGTCCAGAATTTCTGCCACAATTTCTTGTTTCCTCCTTAATTCTTCAGTGTGAGGGTTTTGTCTTTGATTTGTTTTTCTTTTCTTCATCAGTTCGAGAAAACCCATTTCATTTATGTCTTCTGCATTAGTGTTTTTAATGTCTACGTTTTGTTGTGTGTGTTCAATGCTTGAAGTCATCATAATGTTTTTTTTTTTTTGTTAATATTAAGTTGAGAAATACGTTTTTTAAAGCGTGTACTCTCCGTGCGGCTTGTCCAGCGAGCGTTTCAGATGAAACTGATGAGCGCGTTAGTGTTGATCTTATATATGTCCTGCAGCAGTGTTCGATTGACGTCATTTCTTACGTCATTTAACGTTAGCGCAAAGGAAACGCGATCCCTGGGTCACGTGCCCCTGGGTTCGCAGCAGCGAGCGCCAACCAGCTTACTTCCGCGTTTACGCGCATGCGGAACTAAGGTCCGGTGCAGTTCCTCGACTGACCGGTAGAGGCTCCACCCGAGAGTCGATCTCCGTTGACTCTCATGTTAAAACGTCCAACAAATAAACATATTTACAGCCTGGTTCAAAAACACATTTGGGCCTCAATCGGTTGATTTCACATCCACGACAACTTTGAGGGGGATGAATTTCATGTACCACACCAGGAGAGTTCATATAAAGCAATACATTTATTTATAATATGATTGATTCACGGTCGGCTCGGCCTCTATGTAGACGTCATCACGTGATCTGTAGACGGGTGGCTGCTCAGCGAAGCAACCGTCCGTTTTTACGAAACCAGCTTCAGCTTCGGCTGGACGGTTGCTTCGCTGAGCAACCGTCCATTTTTACGAAACCAGCTTCGGCTCAACGCGAGGGTAATTTCTGTTTTCCCCGTCCAGTCAGCATGTTAAGCGGTATATCCCGGGGAAACGTCCGACGACAGCCCTGCAGATATTTCGGCGGGGTTCGGCTGAGGGAGCCGGTAGCCATGCCGGAAGCTTGGACGTGAGGTGGGCGTGTTTCCGCCGGCTTCCGACGCAACATGGCTGCGCCCCCCATGAAGTATTTATTTATTTTGTATTTTTTTAAAATAAACTTTATTAAATACACAAAAAAACAACATAAAATCATCTCTAAAGCACTTTGAATCACCTTGTTGCTCAATTGTGCTATACTTCCATTATGCTTCCTTTTTGTAGGCATCAACAATCACATAATTTCCCTCTCTGTGAACTATTAATTCATATTGGACTGAAGCTAGAGTCAATAATAAAATATCTTGTAGGTGTACAATGCATAATTACTGTGATCACTAATTTTTGACTGTTTCCTCCTCCAAGGCCACATGTGAGCGTGGCTTTGCTGCAATGGAAGAGACCCACCAGAAGGTGATAGAAGACATCCAGAGGCAGCATCAGAGGGAAATTTCCAAACTCATGGAGGAGCGAGAGAGACTATTGGCTGAGGAGACTGCTGCTACAATTGCTGGTGAGGAATCTGCCTTACTAAACACACTTTCTTCACCTCAAGCAGAGCTGAACTAGAGAAGACCCAGCGCTCCCACCTGAGTGGACTGAACTCAGACATTGATGAACTTCGCTCACAATACGAGTAAGTTTTAAGATAAACACAATCTGGATGCCAGGATGGAGAGTATTTATTTAGACATTTTCATTTTATTAGAAATCTGGAAATGATCAGAGGATCGACAAGTGACATCTCGTCATGAAAACAATTTTCATCTTAAATGATCAAAATGCATAAATTGCAAAATCCTTACCTTGAAGTTATTAAGTTTGTCCTGCCGAAAATATATGTAAAAAAAAAAAAAAAAAACCTTTGGAGTATAAAACAAGCAAATTTTCAGTCCCTTGGAATCACTTTGCACCTTTTTCATGAAATCTAAAACTTGTAGTGTGATGGGAAAGGACTTGAATGTATTTGGAAAACACTAGAAGAAAAGTGAATTAGAAATTGCAATGCTCTCTGATTGTCTAGAGAAGAGCTGCAGTCCATCCAGAGAGAACTGGAGGTGTTGTCGGAGCAGTACTCTCAGAAATGTCTGGAGAACGCTCACCTGGCTCAGGCGCTGGAGGCGGAGAGGCAGGCCCTCAGGCAGTGTCAGAGAGAAAATCAAGAGCTGAATGCTCACAACCAGGTCAGAATCCACATCACTGCAGCCTGCACTTGTATATACAAACACATTTCTATCTAGAGGCTAAAATACAACTGTATCTGTCCAACAGGAATTAAACAACAGACTGACTGCAGAGATCACCCGGATGCGCTCTTGTTTCAGTGGTGAAACGGCTCAGTCACCACTTACCCAGGGAAAAGATGTGTACGAACTAGAGGTATGTGTCAACATGCACAAACACACGCACACTTAAACACACAACTTGTTGGTCACTCTAAACATTTGTCTTTATTTGTTGGTGCTGCTAAGAATAAAGGAGTCAGAGATCCAGTATCTGAAACAAGAAATTCACTCTTTGAAGGATGAGCTGCAATGTGCTTTAAGGGTAAGAAAAACTGTACTTGATTCATCGCATTTTTTCCACCTCTTAACAAAATGTCACAACCTGAGAGCCTGTATAGTCACATTCAAACTATCATTTAACAGGACAGGAAATATGCCACAGACAAGTATAAGGATATCTATACAGAGCTGAGCATTGTGAAAGCAAAGGCTGACTGTGACATCAGCAAACTCAAGGAGAAGCTGCTCGTCGCCACAGAAGCTTTAGGGGAGAGGACGGTTGATGGAACAGTGACGTCTGGATATGGTGAGTAGGACGTGCTGGACTTGATCAAGTGAACTACTCTTTTTTTAAACGGTACCCACATGTGTGATGTTGTATGCATCTGTTTGTTTGTCTAGAGTGACAAATTAGGCGTTCTGTCCTAGATTCAGTTAGTCACACAAACTAGCTATATGAATGTGTTTTTGTCAACTGTACTTCTTTTAGTTAATGATACTACTGTCATATCTCTATTTCCTTTTTAGACATCATGAAATCGAAGAGTAATCCAGATTTTATGAAAAAAGAACAATCTGCAGCATCCAAGCAATCAAGAGGCGTGAGGTCGAAGGTGAGTGTAGATTTGTTTTCCGTGATTACTTGTATTTCACTTTACTGTGTGATGGTGTTGAGCGTTTCATTGTGTAGACTTTTTCAGTGTTAATTGTTTCCGCTGTGCTGCCGTATTCTGTAGCAACATGACCCAGACTTGGTTGCTCACAATGTTTTCACCAAAAACCTCTTGTACTGTAAGTTTGTCATGTTTTTGTCCATTAGTCTGTTACTGAACAGGTGTCTTGGGATAGCTGACATTCCCAATGTGGGATCATTTCCCCCTCCCAACCCCCGTCCCAAGATGTGCTGTAGGTATAGCATGATGTAGCCCAAAGCATGTCTTACTTGTCTCTGCATGATCCCCCTTTTCCTCCCCCCTTCATCCTCCCTTTGCACCGTCCCATACATAACCAAAGGGTGACTGCAGTGTCCAGCTCTCAGCTCAAACCACAGGTGTGAGTGTTAACAGTGGGCTGCAGGGCGTCCTACATTCTCCTCTTTATGAAAGTTCCTAAGTGCTTTTATCTAACACTGCTGTATTGTTGAACGATCGCAGATTCTTTTATTCAGGTGGCTCATTTGTACGTTTTTCTGTTCCTACATTTATAATCAACTCTTTCAATCTTTATTAAATTTATTTTAACATTCAGCACAAGTACTGTTATGATGCATGACTGTATTTCAGTATGTTTTTTTTCTGCACATGTTTTATCTTCAGCTGAACTACAGCATTTTAGCCAGTGCAGATGGCCAACATCTATCATTAACAGATGTCTGAGGCTTGCTTATGAATTCTGTGTGTTGGTTCCTATTAACAACTCAGTTCAATAATACTTTTTTAAATTCCAAAAGGAAAAGATTTCCTAATAATATGATTTTTTTCCTCTCTCATCTTCATCAGAGTCTTAAGGAAGGACTGACTGTGCAGGAGCGCATGACGCTTTTTGAGGCAAAAGACTCCAGAAAGATTTAAATATTATTAAATCTGAAGTTTCCTCTCTCTTCCTTGGCTGGGTTTGGTATTTGGTCAGATTTCCACATCTGTGCCAACATCAGCTTGGATTTACCTTTTCTGATAAATTATCCTATTTTTGTTTGACTAACTGACAGAATGAAGCGTCTATTTTTTAACATGATGCGAATTCATAATCTGGCCAAGTTTGACACGTTAAATAAGCTGTGAGAGGGAGAAACAACAGTATTTATATCGATCCTCCAAAATGCCAAAATGGACAGCAATGCACAGAATGAATAATATATGTTTCCCAATATGATTAAAGTATCTGCTGTATTTTATTATTGTTACAGTGTCTATATCTAAAGACTTAAATGTGTTGCACCGGTTGTGTTGTACATAACTACTTGATATGTGTAGTTTGTGGTTTGGGCATCTGCTGTACTATAACTATGGTTTGAGTGCTGGTGGTAAGTAATGTGATGCTTAACTCGCTCAAGTGTGAGAATTTTACAGAAGAGTGCGTCTCTGTGTGAAAGAGGGAACCGGGGTGGGAGGGTGAGATTGCACTTACCATTTGACTACTTGACGAAATGTGTTTTTATCGTCTCATTAGTGTGCTGACTACAAATCCATTATTGCAGTGCAACCAAATATCCTGACTTGTGTCATAGTCAGTGATTTTTTTAAATTTTTTTTAAATTTTTTTGCTTTTTCTTTATTTAATCTGGATCTTAAAATAAAAATATATGAATATTTTTTATTTTAATTTGATTGTATAAAAATAAATAAATGAAGTGTTTAAGACTGTGTTGTGCTCTTTTTTTCTTTATTTAGTTAAATATGGAACCTTTTGGTAACGTAAATGTAATATTGTAATCGTCCAAAGAGGCACACCACTACCGTTGTGCATCAGTGTGTCACAGCATTCCAGAAGGTCAGATTCCCACATCCGTGTTTACATCAGCTTGGATTTTGTTTCTCTGATAAAAACCTTAGGTCTATTATTCCAACCTAATTAAAAAAGCATCAGGACTCTGTACAATGTAAATAAAAGCAGACCACAATGATGTACAAATCTTATAAAGCCATCCAAGCATCCAGTTTTGACCTTTGGCCTCTGAAGAAGCCTCCCGATATTCGTATATGCCAGAAGAGAACCAAAGTGTTGTACAAGTGAATAAAAATACAACAATAAAACCATAAAATTAACATAAAAGTAGTAGGCAACGTCATAAAAACTAAATTACATAAATGAACATGAACCCTGTAAAGGGTTCAGGATTCTCAGCTCAACAGATATGCAATGTTAGAAATATATTTCAATTTACATTTTATGCCTCCTGTTGCTTTGATTTACAACTGCATTCCTCAATCTGCTTCCTGAGTTTTGAGGAAGGATGTGAGCATACTGCCTTTATTCATACTACCGAGTCTCTCTCTTTAACAGGGAACTTATTTGCAGCCACAATATTTAGGCTGTCCAGGTTTCTGTCGGTTCTTCTGTCTGACCACCGTATCATATGTCTGCCCGGTTTTCTCCACACGGGGGCGCCATCGACGCGGGCCTTGATTTACTGAAGCTGTGGAAACAGAAATAAAACACCAACAAACGCAGCAAAGAATGACATTTTTTTTAAAAAGAAGAAAAATTATGAGACACTGTACTAGTACTGTATGTATTGACCGCTCTGTCATGATGTTGTCTGTAGATCAGTGGGTTAGTTTCATTGTTGTTGTGTTAAAGTACAGTGAAGTAATTCAGTTATCACAAGAAATGAGTGGGACAGTGGTTGGTTTTTGCTGGGAGTACAGACGGGAGACCACAAGAAGCCGAGGATACGTCCAGTGTGGACTGTGCACTGTGGAGATACCTTCTTATTTTTCACCTTTTTGTGGCTCTAGAGGCTTTTACTAACAGTATGTAGATGAGGGCAGACAGAGAGGAGGACACTCCAAAGCAAAGTTTCACATATTAGCCACTGGTATGTAGATTTTATGACATTTTATTATTTTTTTATTTTGATTTGTTCAAAGCATTGGTCTTGGAATCAGATATGTGTGATATTTTCTGACATTTTCTGCTGAATACCCATTTAAAATTCAGCTTGAAATGAACATTAATGCAGGCTAGTGCCAATAATTAAAAGAAAACAACATGAAAGGAAGTGTAATTTAAATTAAGCTTTATTGCACCCTGTGAAAAACCTACATCTGGTGAAAAATGTTGCAACGTAGGTCAACGTTATCTCGTTGCATTGGAAGCTGCCACATTACATCGTTTGTATGTGCAGACTGGGTCCAATTACGGCATCACAGGTAGTTACCTGGAGCTCATTTTCCTCACAAGCCGGACTCTGCAGCAGGCAGGATTCTGTGGAGTAAAAGAAAGCAGCCAGGCTCAATGATCCTGTTTGAGGATCACTGAGTATTTATACAGTCTATTGACAGGATTTTTTTTTTTTTTTTTCCTGATCATTCTTTTCAGTGTGGACATCATGCACAAGGAGTATGTACGATGCACACCGAAATTAGTCTCTGCTTTTAACCCATCAACTAGTTTCACTAGTGAGCAGTGGGGCTGCTAGCAGGGCAGCGCCCCGGGGAGCAATTGGGAGTTAAGGGCCTTGCTCAGGGGCCCCCAGTGATTTACCATTGTGGGAAGCCTTGGGCTTGAACCTGGGTCCTCCACGCCCAAGCCCACCACTGTAACCACTCCCTTAATTTCCTCAATTGATGAGGAAACATATTTTTCTTAAGCCAAGCACTTACCATAAAAATAATATCTTAAGAAAAAAGATAGGTGACAGTTGATATTCATAAGTTAGTTTGCATCAAGGTCTCTCAGTTAATGAGTTGTGATCGACTTTTTTACTGTAATTGTTGTAATGTTCTGTACTGTGATGAGGAAGTTCCCATTATTCTTACCAGCTATCTCCGTAGAAGGACAAAGACTGTCATTCTTCGGTTTTCTGGGAATGTTTGTTTCTATTTTTTTGCTGATCGTTTATGACCTGACTGGTTTTAGATGATGATGAGATGTATTTTTACTGATTCTACCAAGTCTGGGTAAGGGTTCACCCGTACGTGCATCACCGTAGTCTAAATCATCAGGTGGGAGGACAGTCCTATGATTCTTCCCAGCTATCTCTGTAGAAGGAGAAAAACTGCAATACTTGTGTAGTCGGGGAATATTTGGCAGAATGTTTGTATCCATTCTATGCTGATTGTTTCCTATCTGATTGGATGAAATACATGCATTTTTTTCAGTGGGCCTCACAGGTCTAGGTAATGGAACACTGATCAGTGTGGTTCTGGATTTAGAACCATCTGAAATGACTTTATCTTTACGTTTCCCTAATTGCTCTTTTTCTTTGTCTGTATCCTGTGATACAGTTTTGGGCAGTTGTGGATAACTTGGAAGAATATTTGTTTCCTTTTTTTAGTTTAGCGATCACAACCTCTCTGGTTTTAAATAATGTTGTGTTTTTCTGACCCTACCAAGCCTGGGTAAGGGCTCACCAGTACGTGCGTCAACATACTCAGAATCATCAGGTGGGAGGATAACCCTATTATTCTTATCAGCTATCTCCGTAGGACAAAGATTGTCATTCTTGGATGTTCTGGGTTAATTAGGCAGAAAGTTGGTTTCCATTTTTTCCTCATCATTTATGACCTGAATGGGTTTAGATGACGTGTTTTTTGCAGGAACTGCAACGGACCTTACTTCCGCGTTTACGCGCATGCGCACCTGTGGTCTGGTGCAGTTCCTCGACTGACCGGTAGAGGCTTCACGCGAGAGTCGATCTCCGTTGAGTCTCATGTTAAAACATCCAACAAATAAACATATTTATAGCCTGGTTCAAAAACACATTTGGGCCTCAATCGGTTGATTTCACATCCACGACAACTTTGGGGGGTGAATTTGATGTACCACACCAGGAGAGTTCATATAAAGCAATACATTTATTTATAATATGATTGATTGACAGTCGGCTCGGCCTCTATGTAGACGTCATCATGTGATCTGTAGACGGGTGGCAGCTCAGCGAAGCAACCGTCCGTTTTTACGAAATCAGCTTCGGCTCAACGCGACGGTCATTTCTGTTTTCCCCGTCCAGTCATCATGTTAAGCGGTATATCCCGGGTAAACGTCCGACGGCAGCCCTGAAGATATTTCGGCGGGGTTCGGCTGAGGGAGCCGGGAGCGAAGCTTGGACGTGAGGTGGGCGTGTTTCCGCCGGCTTCCGACTCACCATGGCTGCGCCCCGCATGAAGTATTTATTTATTTTGTATTTTTTTAAATAAACTTTATTAAATACACCAAAAAAAAACAACAACACAAAACACATAAAATCACAAAATATGGCGCATATAAGTGGAAGGAATACGGCAATTTAAAAGGAAGCACAAAGGTAGAATACATACATTTATACATAAGTATATATAACAACATTGATAACAACAGCTGTTGTTATCAATGTTGAAACCTAAGTAATTCTGTGGAGGGAAAGATATTATTCATCATTTTGAAATGTGTTTCTTTAACTTTTGGGGGAATGGGAAGTTTCATGAAGTCAGTTCTTAATTTAGTAGCAATATCTTTTTGAAATTTCTGCAATATATTATTTTTGTTCTGTCGCCAAGGAAATAATCTTTCAATTAAGCAATTTCTGATAAAAGAGTTGTTACATTTTTCTGTCCATAAAAGGACATCCTTCAGTTGATAATGAGGCCAATTGTGGTTTTATGACTACATGTGTCATTGTGTTCATTGTTAGAAATACAAATTCACAAGGAGGAGCATTACGTACTTTCAAGGATTCTAAGATGGGAGGATTGAAGCTATGTTTTAAACAAAATTGGTCATAATCTAATAAATTACCCTCCGCATCCATCGGATCAGTCACCGACCAGGCATTCCTCCCAAACCAGTCAGCACAAAACAAGGACTTGTATCTCTGCAGTATGTATCTGTTGTTCCAGATCATATTTGAGTGTGGTGAGAAATGATGCACATACAATAATTTCCAGTATAGCAGAATTTGTTTGTGGAATTCTGGCAATGCTATAGGGAGCTTATTAACATCAAAATCACTAATAAGCACCAACTTTAAGCCGCCTGATTTGTTAAATAAGTATTTTAGGACACAAACCCAGAAGGATTGGCTGTGTTTGATCCATGATTTTAACCAGTTTATCTTCAGGGTTCCATTAAGGCTGTCAAAATCAATAACTTTGAGACCACCGTCTTTAAATTCTTTGACCATATAGTTCCTTTTCATGTAATGAGGCTTGTTTCTCCAAAAAAAGTAAAAATTAATTTGGTTGATAGATTTTATCACTTTGTTTGGGATGGCATTAGAGTAAGACGGGTAAATAAATCTTGATAAACATTCCATCAGATAGATCCGGCCCAGCAGCGATATATCTCTTTGGAGACATATATTTAACTTTGCCTTGCATTCATCAAGTTTTTCCCCCACATTCCTTGATTGGCTTATTTTTGGGTCTTTGTTGATGTAGATACCCAGGTATTTAGTTTCTGACTTAATAGTGATATGATTGATTTCTTTTAAAGGTGTGTCATGAACAGCCAATAGTTCACATTTCTTTAAGTTTAAGTGGAAAAGTGTTTTACTTTTTCAATAGCTGTTGTAATTTGATGCTCATCTTTTAAAAACAGTGTTGTGGCATCTGCTAGCTGGCTAATAATGATCTCTGTGCCCAAGACATTTAACTTTTTGATGTCAATACAATTTTTAATATAAATGGCCAACATCTCAGCAGCTAGTATGAACAGGTATGGTGAAATAGGCAAATTGTCCAGTGCTGCCACTATAAACGGATGCTCCACTGAGTCAAAGGCCTTGTAAACATCCAGGAAGAGAATGAAGCCATTATCTTCTATAAGATGTCATAACCAGTCTTATATTATTATGAATTGAACGGCCCTTTAAAAAGCCAGATTGTGTTTCCACAATAAGTCCTCAGAGTCCCGTTTGGAGGCGAGAAGCAAAAATGTAGGTTAATAATTTGTAGTCTGAATTCCTCAAGGTGATAGGTTTTCTATTTTCTATAAGTCGAGGATCTTTGTCAGGTTTTGGGATGGGAACTATAACCCCATGTTTCATTGTAGTTGGGAGTGTGCAGGTCTCAAAAATTTCCAGGAAGACCTGATCCAGCAAGTTCCTGATATCCTCCCAAAAGTGTCTGTAAAAGTCCCCTGTGAGCCCATCTGAGCCCGGAGCTTTATTTGGAGAGAGTTGGCTGATCACTGCATCAAGCTCAGACATTAGAAGTTGATCATCACAACTTTTGTTGCCTCTTTTGTTGCTTTGATGTACAACTGCATTCCTCAATCTGCTTCCTGAGTTTTGAGGAAGTATGTGAGCATACTGACTTGATTCATACTACCGAGTCTCTCTCTTTAACGGAGAACTTAATTGTGGCCTTAATATTTAGGCTGTCCAGGTTTCTGTCGGTTCTTCTGTCTGACCACCGTATCGTATGTCTGCCCGGTTTTCTCCACACGGGGGCGCCATCGACGCGGGCCTTGATTTACTGAAGCTGTGGAAACAAATAAAACACCAACAAACGCAGCAAAGAATGACATTTTTAAAAAAAGAAGGAAAATTATGAGACACTGTGGAGCGTCAGAGTAAAAATATCCTACAACACAATCAGAAGTAGTCACAATGTAGTAGTACTAGTACCGTATGTATTGACCGCTCTGTCGTGATGTTGTCTGTAGATCAGTGGGTTAGTTTCATTATTGTGTTAAAGTACAGTGAAGTAATTCAGTTATCACAAGAAATGAGTGGGACAGTGGTTGGTTTTTGTTGGTAGTACAGACGGGAGACCACAAGAAGCCGAGGATACTTCCAGTGGACTGTGCACTGTGGAGATACCTTCTTATTTTTCACCTTTTTGTGGCTCTAGAGGCTTTTACTAACAGTATGTAGGTGAGGGCAGACAGAGAGGAGGACACCCCAAAGCAAAGGTTCACATATTAGCCACTGGTATGTAGATTTTATGACATTTTATTAATTTTTTATTTTGATTTGTTCAAAGCATTGGTCTTGGAATCAGATATGTGTGATATTTTCTGACAGCGGCCGATATCCTACAACTCTGTCTGCTGAATACCCATTTAAAATACAGCTTGAAATGAACATTAATGCAGGCTAGTGCCAATAATTAAAAGAAAACAACATGAACATGACGTGTAATTTAAATTAAGCTTTATTGCACCCTGTGAAAAACCTACATCTGGTGAAAAATGTTGCAACGTAGGTCAACGTTATCTCGTTGCATTGGAAGCTGCCACATTACATCGTTTGTATGTGCAGACTGGGTCCAATTACGGCATCACAGGTAGTTACCTGGAGCTCATTTTCCTCACAAGCCGGACTCTGCAGCAGGCAGGATTCTGTGGAGTAAAAGAAAGCAGCCAGGCTCAATGATCCTGTTTGAGGATCATTGAGTATTTATACAGTCTATTGACAGGATTTCCTCAATTGATGAGGAAACATATTTTTCTTAAGCCAAGCACTTACCATAAAAATAATATCTTAAGAAAACAGATAGTTGACAATTGATATTCACAAGTTAGTTTGCATCAAGGTCTCTCAGTTAATGACTTGTGATCAACTTTTTTACAGTGATGGTTGTAATTTAAACTTAATCTATTTTCAGCTTTTCAATTAAGGAGAGAACTTTTATGTCAAAATAACTGTCTTTGTGTTTGCTGTTACTGATTTTCCCATCTAACTCGGTCACCCCACTTGGTTTGGGATGATTAAATGAATTCGTCGACACAGTTCAGACGGGCGATGGTAGACACGGTAGTCACATCCAAGGAGTGACCAGTAGTAGTAGTAGACCAGTTGATCTTTTTTCGTATAGTCCTTTCATGACCTTTGGAAGGTCGTCCTGGTTTTTGTAATGTCTCAGTCGCCACTTATTACTGATGCCTTTGAAAGTGTTTCTTGGTCCATTCAGTGTCTTCAATGTGTTGTAAGCTGTTGTGTTTTTTTTTTTTTTTAAATATGAAATGGCTATCGTAATTTTTTTAACATACACACACGCACACATTATTATTTATGCATGTGTGCGTGTACGTGAGGAGAAACCGGAGCACCCGGAGAAAACCTTAAAGAAATGGAGAGACTATACAGCACACAAAAAGGCCTCAGGTGGGATTTGATCCACTGAAATCTGGATCTTTTCTACCAAAGAACAAAACACCTAGAAATGACTATAAACTACATTAGTGGTAAGATTACTTTGAACTATAACTACTATTATATTTTGTAACACGCTATATACGTCTACTTTCAGGTGGTTTCGGAAGATAAGGAAGAATGTTTGTCTTCGTTCCCAGTTGACCATTTCCCATGTCCCTGAGCTTAATGACTGACGTTTGTGCAGAATCAAATCTGGGTACGGTCTGACCAGTTTGTGAGGCGGTATGGGTCAAGGCAGCTGGTGGGGCAGAAGGGACCACTATCTCCGTAGCAATAATGAACTGTCGATTCTTGGGTAGTTTGGGCATATTAGGCAGAATGTTGGTTTCCATTCTCAGCTCATCTTTTATGGCCTGACTGGCTTTACATGATGTATTTATACCAATCCTACCAAATCTGGCTAAGGGCTCACCACTACGTGTGTCAGCGTAGTCAGTATCATCAGGCGGGATGAAAGGCATAATTTTCCCATTAACTATCTTTATTGAAGGACAAAGACGGCTATTCTTGGTTGGTCTTGAAAGATGAGGCAGAATGTTTGCTTTCATTCTTAGTCGATCATTTACGACCTGGATGGGTTCAGGTGATTTGATTTTAGTGATCCTACGAAGCCTGGGTAACGGCTCACGCGTACGTGCGTCAACGTACTCAGAGTCATCAGGTGGGAGGAAGTTCCCATTATTCTTACCAGCTATCTCCGTAGAAGGACAAAGACGGTCATTCTTCGGTGGTCTGGGAATGTTTGTTTCTATTCTTTGCTGATCGTTTATGACCTGACTGGGTTTAGATGATGTATGTTTACTGATTCTACGAACTCTGGGTAAGGGTTCACCCGTACGTGCATCACCGTAGTCTAAATCATCAGGTGGGAGGACAGTCCTATTATTCTTCCCAGCTATCTCTGTAGAAGGAGAAAAACTGCAATACTTGTGTAGTCGGGGAATATTTGGCAGAATGTTTGTATCCATTCTATGCTGATTGTTTCCTATCTGATTGGATGAAATACATGCATTTTTTTCAGTGGGCCTCACAGGTCTAGGTAATGGAACACTGATCAGTGTGGTTCTGGATTTAGAACCATCTGAAATGACTTTATCTTTACGTTTCCCTAATTGCTCTTTTTCTTTGTCTGTATCCTGTGATACAGTTTTGGGCAGTTGTGGATAACTTGGAAGAATATTTGTTTCCTTTTTTTAGTTTAGCAATCACAACCTCTCTGGTTTTAAATAATGTTGTGTTTTTCTGACCCTACCAAGCCTGGGTAAGGGCTCACCAGTACGTGCGTCAACATACTCAGAATCATCAGGTGGGAGGATAACCCTATTATTCTTATCAGCTATCTCCGTAGGACAAAGATTGTCATTCTTGGATGTTCTGGGTTAATTAGGCAGAAAGTTGGTTTCCATTTTTTCCTCATCATTTATGACCTGAATGGGTTTAGATGACGTGTTTTTTGCAGGAACTGCAACGGACCTTACTTCCGCGTTTACGCGCATGCGCAGCTGTGGTCTGGTGCAGTTCCTCGACTGACCGGTAGAGGCTTCACGCGAGAGTCGATCTCCGTTGAGTCTCATGTTAAAACATCCAACAAATAAACATATTTATAGCCTGGTTCAAAAACACATTTGGGCCTCAATCGGTTGATTTCACATCCACGACAACTTTGGGGGGTGAATTTGATGTACCACACCAGGAGAGTTCATATAAAGCAATACATTTATTTATAATATGATTGATTGACAGTCGGCTCGGCCTCTATGTAGACGTCATCATGTGATCTGTAGACGGGTGGCAGCTCAGCGAAGCAACCGTCCGTTTTTACGAAATCAGCTTCGGCTCAACGCGACGGTCATTTCTGTTTTCCCCGTCCAGTCATCATGTTAAGCGGTATATCCCGGGTAAACGTCCGACGGCAGCCCTGCAGATATTTCGGCGGGGTTCGGCTGAGGGAGCCGGGAGCGAAGCTTGGACGTGAGGTGGGCGTGTTTCCGCCGGCTTCCGACTCACAATGGCTGCTCCCCGCATGAAGTATTTATTTATTTTGTATTTTTTTAAATAAACTTTATTAAATACACCAAAAAAAAAACAACAACACAAAACACATAAAATCACAAAATATGGCGCATATAAGTGGAAGGAATACGGCAATTTAAAAGGAAGCACAAAGGTAGAATACATACATTTATACATAAGTATATATAACAACATTGATAACAACAGCTGTTGTTATCAATGTTGAAACCTAAGTAATTCTGTGGAGGGAAAGATATTATTCATCATTTTGAAATGTGTTTCTTTAACTTTTGGGGGAATGGGAAGTTTCATGAAGTCAGTTCTTAATTTAGTAGCAATATCTTTTTGAAATTTCTGCAATATATTATTTTTGTTCTGTCGCCAAGGAAATAATCTTTCAATTAAGCAATTTCTGATAAAAGAGTTGTTACATTTTTCTGTCCATAAAGGACATCCTTCAGTTGATAATGAGGCCAATTGTGGTTTTATGACTACATGTGTCATTGTGTTCATTGTTAGAAATACAAATTCACAAGGAGGAGCATTACGTACTTTCAAGGATTCTAAGATGGGAGGATTGAAGCTATGTTTTAAACAAAATTGGTCATAATCTAATAAATTACCCTCCGCATCCATCGGATCAGTCACCGACCAGGCATTCCTCCCAAACCAGTCAGCACAAAACAAGGACTTGTATCTCTGCAGTATGTATCTGTTGTTCCAGATCATATTTGAGTGTGGTGAGAAATGATGCACATACAATAATTTCCAGTATAGCAGAATTTGTTTGTGGAATTCTGGCAATGCTATAGGGAGCTTATTAACATCAAAATCACTAATAAGCACCAACTTTAAGCCGCCTGATTTGTTAAATAAGTATTTTAGGACACAAACCCAGAAGGATTGGCTGTGTTTGATCCATGATTTTAACCAGTTTATCTTCAGGGTTCCATTAAGGCTGTCAAAATCAATAACTTTGAGACCACCGTCTTTAAATTCTTTGACCATATAGTTCCTTTTCATGTAATGAGGCTTGTTTCTCCAAAAAAAGTAAAAATTAATTTGGTTGATAGATTTTATCACTTTGTTTGGGATGGCATTAGAGTAAGACGGGTAAATAAATCTTGATAAACATTCCATCAGATAGATCCGGCCCAGCAGCGATATATCTCTTTGGAGACATATATTTAACTTTGCCTTGCATTCATCAAGTTTTTCCCCCACATTCCTTGATTGGCTTATTTTTGGGTCTTTGTTGATGTAGATACCCAGGTATTTAGTTTCTGACTTAATAGTGATATGATTGATTTCTTTTAAAGGTGTGTCATGAACAGCCAATAGTTCACATTTCTTTAAGTTTAAGTGGAAAAGTGTTTTACTTTTTCAATAGCTGTTGTAATTTGATGCTCATCTTTTAAAAACAGTGTTGTGGCATCTGCTAGCTGGCTAATAATGATCTCTGTGCCCAAGACATTTAACTTTTTGATGTCAATACAATTTTTAATATAAATGGCCAACATCTCAGCAGCTAGTATGAACAGGTATGGTGAAATAGGCAAATTGTCCAGTGCTGCCACTATAAACGGATGCTCCACTGAGTCAAAGGCCTTGTAAACATCCAGGAAGAGAATGAAGCCATTATCTTCTATAAGATGTCATAACCAGTCTTATATTATTATGAATTGAACGGCCCTTTAAAAAGCCAGATTGTGTTTCCACAATAAGTCCTCAGAGTCCCGTTTGGAGGCGAGAAGCAAAAATGTAGGTTAATAATTTGTAGTCTGAATTCCTCAAGGTGATAGGTTTTCTATTTTCTATAAGTCGAGGATCTTTGTCAGGTTTTGGGATGGGAACTATAACCCCATGTTTCATTGTAGTTGGGAGTGTGCAGGTCTCAAAAATTTCCAGGAAGACCTGATCCAGCAAGTTCCTGATATCCTCCCAAAAGTGTCTGTAAAAGTCCCCTGTGAGCCCATCTGAGCCCGGAGCTTTATTTGGAGAGAGTTGGCTGATCACTGCATCAAGCTCAGACATTAGAAGTTGATCATCACAACTTTTGTTGCCTCTTTTGTTGCTTTGATGTACAACTGCATTCCTCAATCTGCTTCCTGAGTTTTGAGGAAGTATGTGAGCATACTGACTTGATTCATACTACCGAGTCTCTCTCTTTAACGGAGAACTTAATTGTGGCCTTAATATTTAGGCTGTCCAGGTTTCTGTCGGTTCTTCTGTCTGACCACCGTATCGTATGTCTGCCCGGTTTTCTCCACACGGGGGCGCCATCGACGCGGGCCTTGATTTACTGAAGCTGTGGAAACAAATAAAACACCAACAAACGCAGCAAAGAATGACATTTTTAAAAAAAGAAGGAAAATTATGAGACACTGTGGAGCGTCAGAGTAAAAATATCCTACAACACAATCAGAAGTAGTCACAATGTAGTAGTACTAGTACCGTATGTATTGACCGCTCTGTCGTGATGTTGTCTGTAGATCAGTGGGTTAGTTTCATTATTGTGTTAAAGTACAGTGAAGTAATTCAGTTATCACAAGAAATGAGTGGGACAGTGGTTGGTTTTTGTTGGTAGTACAGACGGGAGACCACAAGAAGCCGAGGATACTTCCAGTGGACTGTGCACTGTGGAGATACCTTCTTATTTTTCACCTTTTTGTGGCTCTAGAGGCTTTTACTAACAGTATGTAGGTGAGGGCAGACAGAGAGGAGGACACCCCAAAGCAAAGGTTCACATATTAGCCACTGGTATGTAGATTTTATGACATTTTATTAATTTTTTATTTTGATTTGTTCAAAGCATTGGTCTTGGAATCAGATATGTGTGATATTTTCTGACAGCGGCCGATATCCTACAACTCTGTCTGCTGAATACCCATTTAAAATACAGCTTGAAATGAACATTAATGCAGGCTAGTGCCAATAATTAAAAGAAAACAACATGAACATGACGTGTAATTTAAATTAAGCTTTATTGCACCCTGTGAAAAACCTACATCTGGTGAAAAATGTTGCAACGTAGGTCAACGTTATCTCGTTGCATTGGAAGCTGCCACATTACATCGTTTGTATGTGCAGACTGGGTCCAATTACGGCATCACAGGTAGTTACCTGGAGCTCATTTTCCTCACAAGCCGGACTCTGCAGCAGGCAGGATTCTGTGGAGTAAAAGAAAGCAGCCAGGCTCAATGATCCTGTTTGAGGATCATTGAGTATTTATACAGTCTATTGACAGGATTTCCTCAATTGATGAGGAAACATATTTTTCTTAAGCCAAGCACTTACCATAAAAATAATATCTTAAGAAAACAGATAGTTGACAATTGATATTCACAAGTTAGTTTGCATCAAGGTCTCTCAGTTAATGACTTGTGATCAACTTTTTTACAGTGATGGTTGTAATTTAAACTTAATCTATTTTCAGCTTTTCAATTAAGGAGAGAACTTTTATGTCAAAATAACTGTCTTTGTGTTTGCTGTTACTGATTTTCCCATCTAACTCGGTCACCCCACTTGGTTTGGGATGATTAAATGAATTCGTCGACACAGTTCAGACGGGCGATGGTAGACACGGTAGTCACATCCAAGGAGTGACCAGTAGTAGTAGTAGACCAGTTGATCTTTTTTCGTATAGTCCTTTCATGACCTTTGGAAGGTCGTCCTGGTTTTTGTAATGTCTCAGTCGCCACTTATTACTGATGCCTTTGAAAGTGTTTCTTGGTCCATTCAGTGTCTTCAATGTGTTGTAAGCTGTTGTGTTTTTTTTTTTTTTAAATATGAAATGGCTATCGTAATTTTTTTTAACATACACACACGCACACATTATTATTTATGCATGTGTGCGTGTACGTGAGGAGAAACCGGAGCACCCGGAGAAAACCTTAAAGAAATGGAGAGACTATACAGCACACAAAAAGGCCTCAGGTGGGATTTGATCCACTGAAATCTGGATCTTTTCTACCAAAGAACAAAACACCTAGAAATGACTATAAACTACATTAGTGGTAAGATTACTTTGAACTATAACTACTATTATATTTTGTAACACGCTATATACGTCTACTTTCAGGTGGTTTCGGAAGATAAGGAAGAATGTTTGTCTTCGTTCCCAGTTGACCATTTCCCATGTCCCTGAGCTTAATGACTGACGTTTGTGCAGAATCAAATCTGGGTACGGTCTGACCAGTTTGTGAGGCGGTATGGGTCAAGGCAGCTGGTGGGGCAGAAGGGACCACTATCTCCGTAGCAATAATGAACTGTCGATTCTTGGGTAGTTTGGGCATATTAGGCAGAATGTTGGTTTCCATTCTCAGCTCATCTTTTATGGCCTGACTGGCTTTACATGATGTATTTATACCAATCCTACCAAATCTGGCTAAGGGCTCACCACTACGTGTGTCAGCGTAGTCAGTATCATCAGGCGGGATGAAAGGCATAATTTTCCCATTAACTATCTTTATTGAAGGACAAAGACGGCTATTCTTGGTTGGTCTTGAAAGATGAGGCAGAATGTTTGCTTTCATTCTTAGTCGATCATTTACGACCTGGATGGGTTCAGGTGATTTGATTTTAGTGATCCTACGAAGCCTGGGTAACGGCTCACGCGTACGTGCGTCAACGTACTCAGAGTCATCAGGTGGGAGGAAGTTCCCATTATTCTTACCAGCTATCTCCGTAGAAGGACAAAGACGGTCATTCTTCGGTGGTCTGGGAATGTTTGTTTCTATTCTTTGCTGATCGTTTATGACCTGACTGGGTTTAGATGATGTATGTTTACTGATTCTACGAACTCTGGGTAAGGGTTCACCCGTACGTGCATCACCGTAGTCTAAATCATCAGGTGGGAGGACAGTCCTATTATTCTTCCCAGCTATCTCTGTAGAAGGAGAAAAACTGCAATACTTGTGTAGTCGGGGAATATTTGGCAGAATGTTTGTATCCATTCTATGCTGATTGTTTCCTATCTGATTGGATGAAATACATGCATTTTTTTCAGTGGGCCTCACAGGTCTAGGTAATGGAACACTGATCAGTGTGGTTCTGGATTTAGAACCATCTGAAATGACTTTATCTTTACGTTTCCCTAATTGCTCTTTTTCTTTGTCTGTATCCTGTGATACAGTTTTGGGCAGTTGTGGATAACTTGGAAGAATGTTTGTCTCCTTTTTTAGTTTATCGATCACAATCTCTCTGGTTTTAAATAATGTTGTGTTTTTTCTGACCCTACGAAGCCTGGGTAAGGGCTCACCAGTACGTGCGTCAACATACTCAGAATCATCAGGTGGGAGGATAACCCTATTTTTCTTATCAGCTATCTCCGTAGGACAAAGACTGTCATTCTTGGATGTTCTGGGAAGCTGGGGCAGAAAGTTTGTTTCCATTTTTTTCTCATCATTTATGACCTGACTGAGTATAGAGGACGTGTTTTTACTAAACCTACGAAGCCTTGGTAAGGGCTTACCAGTACGTGCGGCAACGTACTCAGAATCATCAGGTGGGAGGATAACCCTGTTTTTCTTATCAGCTATCTCAGTAGAATTACAAAAATCACCAATCCTGGGTTGTCTGGGAAGCTGTGGCAGAAAGTTGGTTTCCATTTTTTCCTCATCATTTATGACCTGACTGAGTATAGATGACGTGTTTTTATTGATCCTACGAAGCCTGGGTAAGGGCTCACCAGTACGTGCGGCAACGTACTCAGAATCATCAGGTGGGAGGATAACCCTATTTTTCTTATCAGCTATCTCAGTAGAATTACAAAAATGACCAATCCTGGGTTGTCGGGGAAGCTGTGGCAGAAAGTTGGTTTCCATTTTTTCCTCATCATTTATGACCTGACTGAGTACAGATGACGTGTTTTTACTAAACCTACGAATCCTGGGTAAGGGCTCACCAGTACGTGCAGCAATGTACTCAGAATCATCAGGTGGGAAGATAACCCTGTTATTCTTACCAGATATCTCCGTAGAAGGATTTTTTCTTCCACTAACAATATCTTCTTTCTCTAGAGCCAAATCTAACAATTCAGTTTTAGTCTGTTCCTCCCTCCATGTCTTTCTGTTTTTTAACTCTTCCTTTTCTTTTGCAGCCTTTTCTTGTGCCTGTTTTGCTCTGTAATCATTCATAGATTTAATCAACAGAGCTCTTTTTTCTTCTTCCTCTTTTTCTTTCTTAATTTTCTTGGCCTCCAGCTCAGCAAACTGCTCCTCCGCTCTTTTTTCTTTAATTTGTACCTCAGCAGCTTGCTCTTTATGTTTTCTGTCCAGAATTTCTGCCACAATTTCTTGTTTCCTCCTTAATTCTTCAGTGTGAGGGTTTTGTCTTTGATTTGTTTTTCTTTTCTTCATCAGTTCGAGAAAACTCATTTCATTTATATCTTCTGTATTAGTGTTCCCTGTAGAATTACAAAAATGACCAATCCTGGGTTGTCTGGGAAGCTGTGGCAGAAAGTTTGTTTCCATTTTTTCCTCATCATTTATGACCTGACTGAGTATAGATGACGTATTTTTACTAAACCTACGAATCCTGGGTAAGGGCTCACCAGTACGTGCAGCAATGTACTCAGAATCATCAGGTGGGAAGATAACCCTGTTATTCTTACCAGATATCTCCGTAGAAGGATTTTTTCTTCCACTAACAATATCTTCTTTCTCCAGAGCCAAATCTAACAATTCAGTTTTAATCTCCTCCATCCATGTCTTTCTGTTTTTTAACTCCTCCTTTTCTTTTGCAGCCTTTTCTTGTGCCTGTTTTGCTCTGTAATCATTCATAGATTTAATCAACAGAGCTCTTTTTTCTTCTTCCTCTTTTTCTTTCTTAATTTTCTTGGCCTCCAGCTCTACAAACTGCTCCTCTGCTCTTTTTTCTTTAATTTGTACCTCAGCAGCTTGCTCTTTATGTTTTCTGTCCAGAATTTCTGCCACAATTTCTTGTTTCCTCCTTAATTCTTCAGTGTGAGGGTTTTGTCTTTGATTTGTTTTTCTTTTCTTCATCAGTTCGAGAAAACCCATTTCATTTATGTCTTCTGCATTAGTGTTTTTAATGTCTACGTTTTGTTGTGTGTGTTCAATGCTTGAAGTCATCATAATGTTTTTTTTTTTTGTTAATATTAAGTTGAGAAATACGTTTTTTAAAGCGTGTACTCTCCGTGCGGCTTGTCCAGCGAGCGTTTCAGATGAAACTGATGAGCGCGTTAGTGTTGATCTTATATATGTCCTGCAGCAGTGTTCGATTGACGTCATTTCTTACGTCATTTAACGTTAGCGCAAAGGAAACGCGATCCCTGGGTCACGTGCCCCTGGGTTCGCAGCAGCGAGCGCCAACCAGCTTACTTCCGCGTTTACGCGCATGCGGAACTAAGGTCCGGTGCAGTTCCTCGACTGACCGGTAGAGGCTCCACCCGAGAGTCGATCTCCGTTGACTCTCATGTTAAAACGTCCAACAAATAAACATATTTACAGCCTGGTTCAAAAACACATTTGGGCCTCAATCGGTTGATTTCACATCCACGACAACTTTGAGGGGGATGAATTTCATGTACCACACCAGGAGAGTTCATATAAAGCAATACATTTATTTATAATATGATTGATTCACGGTCGGCTCGGCCTCTATGTAGACGTCATCACGTGATCTGTAGACGGGTGGCTGCTCAGCGAAGCAACCGTCCGTTTTTACGAAACCAGCTTCAGCTTCGGCTGGACGGTTGCTTCGCTGAGCAACCGTCCATTTTTACGAAACCAGCTTCGGCTCAACGCGACGGTCATTTCTGTTTTCCCCGTCCAGTCAGCATGTTAAGCGGTATATCCCGGGGAAACGTCCGACGACAGCCCTGCAGATATTTCGGCGGGGTTCGGCTGAGGGAGCCGGTAGCCATGCCGGAAGCTTGGACGTGAGGTGGGCGTGTTTCCGCCGGCTTCCGACGCAACATGGCTGCGCCCCCCCATGAAGTATTTATTTATTTTGTATTTTTTTAAAATAAACTTTATTAAATACACAAAAAAAACAACATAAAATCATCTCTAAAGCACTTTGAATCACCTTGTTGCTCAGTTGTGCTATACTTCCATTATGCTTCCTTTTTGTAGGCATCAAAAATCACATAATTTCCCTCTCTGTGAACTATTAATTCATATTGGACTGAAGCTAGAGTCAATAATAAAATATCTTGTAGGTGTACAATGCATAATTACTGTGATCACTAATTTTTGACTGTTTCCTCCTCCAAGGCCACATGTGAGCGTGGCTTTGCTGCAATGGAAGAGACCCACCAGAAGGTGATAGAAGACATCCAGAGGCAGCATCAGAGGGAAATTTCCAAACTCATGGAGGAGCGAGAGAGACTATTGGCTGAGGAGACTGCTGCTACAATTGCTGGTGAGGAGTCTGCCTTACTAAACACACTTTCTTCACCTCAAGCAGAGCTGAACTAGAGAAGACCCAGCGCTCCCAACTGAGTGGACTGAACTCAGACATTGATGAACTTCGCATACAAAACGAGTAAGTTTTAAGATAAACACAATCTGGATGCCAGGATGGAGAGTATTTATTTAGACATTTTCATTTTATTAGAAATCTGGAAATGATCAGAGGATCGACAAGTGACATCTCGTCATGAAAACAATTTTCATCTTAAATGATCAAAATGCATAAATTGCAAAATCCCTTGGAATCACTTTGCACCTTTTTCATGAAATCTAAAACTTGTAGTGTGATGGGAAAGGACTTGAATGTATTTGGAAAACACTAGAAGAAAAGTGAATTAGAAATTGCAATGCTCTCTGATTGTCTAGAGAAGAGCTGCAGTCCATCCAGAGAGAACTGGAGGTGTTGTCGGAGCAGTACTCTCAGAAATGTCTGGAGAACGCTCACCTGGCTCAGGCGCTGGAGGCGGAGAGGCAGGCCCTCAGGCAGTGTCAGAGAGAAAATCAAGAGCTGAATGCTCACAACCAGGTCAGAATCCACATCACTGCAGCCTGCACTTGTATATACAAACACATTTCTATCTAGAGGCTAAAATACAACTGTATCTGTCCAACAGGAATTAAACAACAGATTGACTGCAGAGATCACCCGGATGCGCTCTTGTTTCAGTGGTGAAACGGCTCAGTCACCACTTACCCAGGGAAAAGATGTGTACGAACTAGAGGTATGTGTCAACATGCACAAACACACGCACACTTAAACACACAACTTGTTGGTCACTCTAAACATTTGTCTTTATTTGTAGGTGCTGCTAAGAATAAAGGAGTCAGAGATCCAGTATCTAAAACAAGAAATTCACTCTTTGAAGGATGAGCTGCAATGTGCTTTAAGGGTAAGAAAAACTGTACTTGATTCATCACATTTTTTCCACCTCTTAACAAAATGTCACAACCTGAGAGCCTGTATAGTCACATTCAAACTATCATTTAACAGGACAGGAAATATGCCACAGACAAGTATAAGGATATTTATACAGAGCTGAGCATTGTGAAAGCAAAGGCTGATTGTGACATCAGCAAACTCAAGGAGAAGCTGCTCGTCGCCACAGAAGCTTTAGGGGAGAGGACGGTTGATGGAACAGTGACGTCTGGATATGGTGAGTAGGACGTGCTGGACTTGATCAAGTGAACTACTCTTTTTTTAAACGGTACCCACATGTGTGATGTTGTATGCATCTGTTTGTTTGTCTAGAGTGACAAATTAGGCGTTCTGTCCTAGATTCAGTTAGTCACACAAACTAGCTATATGAATGTGTTTTTGTCAACTGCACTTCTTTTAGTTAATGATACTACTGTCATATCTCTATTTCCTTTTTAGACATCATGAAATCGAAGAGTAATCCAGATTTTATGAAAAAAGAACAATCTGCAGCATCCAAGCAATCAAGAGGCGTGAGGTCGAAGGTGAGTGTAGATTTGTTTTCCGTGATTACTTGTATTTCACTTTACTGTGTGATGGTGTTGAGCGTTTTCATTGTGTAGACTTTTTCAGTGTTAATTGTTTCCGCTGTGCTGCCGTATTCTGTAGCAACATGACCCAGACTTGGTTGCTCACAATGTTTTCACCAAAAACCTCTTGTACTGTAAGTTTGTCATGTTTTTGTCCATTAGTCTGTTACTGAACAGGTGTCTTGGGATAGCTGACATTCCCAATGTGGGATCATTTCCCCCTCCCAACCCCCGTCCCAAGATGTGCTGTAGGTATAGCATGATGTAGCCCAAAGCATGTCTTACTTGTCTCTGCATGATCCCCCTTTTCCTCCCCCCTTCATCCTCCCTTTGCACCGTCCCATACATAACCAAAGGGTGACTGCAGTGTCCAGCTCTCAGCTCAAACCACAGGTGTGAGTGTTAACAGTGGGCTGCAGGGCGTCCTACATTCTCCTCTTTATGAAAGTTCCTAAGTGCTTTTATCTAACACTGCTGTATTGTTGAACGATCGCAGATTCTTTTATTCAGGTGGCTCATTTGTACGTTTTTCTGTTCCTACATTTATAATCAACTCTTTCAATCTTTATTAAATTTATTTTAACATTCAGCACAAGTACTGTTATGATGCATGACTGTATATCAGTATGTTTTTTTTCTGCACATGTTTTATCTTCAGCTGAACTACAGCATTTTAGCCAGTGCAGATGGCCAACATCTATCATTAACAGATGTCTGAGGCTTGCTTATGAAGTCTGTGTGTTGGTTCCTATTAACAACTCAGTTCAATAATACTTTTTTAAATTCCAAAAGGAAAAGATTTCCTAATAATATGATTTTTTCCTCTCTCATCTTCATCAGAGTCTTAAGGAAGGACTGACTGTGCAGGAGCGCATGAAGCTTTTTGAGACAAAAGACTCCAGAAAGATTTAAATATTATTAAATCTGAAGTTTCCTCTCTCTTCCTTGGCTGGGTTTGGTATTTGGTCAGATTTCCACATCTGTGCCAACCTCAGCTTGGATTTACCTTTTCTGATAAATTATCATATTTTTGTTTGAGTAACTGACAGAATGAAGCGTCTATTTTTTAACATGATGCGAATTCATAATCTGGCCAAGTTTGACACGTTAAATAAGCTGTGAGAGGGAGAAACAACAGTATTTATATCGATCCTCAAAAATGCCAAAATGGACAGCAATGCACAGAATGAATAATATATGTTTCCCAATGTGATTAAAGTATCTGCTATATTTTATTATTGTTACAGTGTCTATATCTAAAGACTTAAATGTGTTGCACCGGTTGTGTTGTACATAACTACTTGATATGTGTAGTTTGTGGTTTGGGCATCTGCTGTACTATAACTATGGTTTGAGTGCTGGTGGTAAGTAAAAAACAACAACACAAAACACATAAAATCACAAAATATGGCGCATATAAGTGGAAGGAATACGGCAATTTAAAAGGAAGCACAAAGGTAGAATACATACATTTATACATAAGTATATATAACAACATTGATAACAACAGCTGTTGTTATCAATGTTGAAACCTAAGTAATTCTGTGGAGGGAAAGATATTATTCATCATTTTGAAATGTGTTTCTTTAACTTTTGGGGGAATAGGAAGTTTCATGAAGTCAGTTCTTAATTTAGTAGCAATATCTTTTTGAAATTTCTGCAATATATTATTTTTGTTCTGTCGCCAAGGAAATAATCTTTCAATTAAGCAATTTCTGATAAAAGAGTTGTTACATTTTTCTGTCCATAAAAGGACATCCTTCAGTTGATAATGAGGCCAATTGTGGTTTTATGACTACATGTGTCATTGTGTTCATTGTTAGAAATACAAATTCACAAGGAGGAGCATTACGTACTTTCAAGGATTCTGAGATGGGAGGATTGAAGCTATGTTTTAAACAAAATTGGTCATAATCTAATAAATTACCCTCCGCATCCATCGGATCAGTCACCGACCAGGCATTCCTCCCAAACCAGTCAGCACAAAACAAGGACTTGTATCTCTGCAGTATGTATCTGTTGTTCCAGATCATATTTGAGTGTGGTGAGAAATGATGCACATACAATAATTTCCAGTATAGCAGAATTTGTTTGTGGAATTCTGGCAATGCTATAGGGAGCTTATTAACATCAAAATCACTAATAAGCACCAACTTTAAGCCGCCTGATTTGTTAAATAAGTATTTTGGGACACAAACCCAGAAGGATTGGCTGTGTTTGATCCATGATTTTAACCAGTTTATCTTCAGGGTTCCATTAAGGCTGTCAAAATCAATAACTTTGAGACCACCGTCTTTAAATTCTTTGACCATATAGTTCCTTTTCATGTAATGAGGCTTGTTTCTCCAAAAAAAGTAAAAATTAATTTGGTTGATAGATTTTATCACTTTGTTTGGGATGGCATTAGAGTAAGATGGGTAAATAAATCTTGATAAACATTCCGTCAGATAGATCCGGCCCAGCAGCGATATATCTCTTTGGAGACATATATTTAACTTTGCCTTGCATTCATCAAGTTTTTCCCCCACATTCCTTGATTGGCTTATTTTTGGGTCTTTGTTGATGTAGATACCCAGGTATTTAGTTTCTGACTTAATAGTGATATGATTGATTTCTTTTAAAGGTGTGTCATGAACAGCCAATAGTTCACATTTCTTTAAGTTTAAGTGGAAAAGTGTTTTACTTTTTCAATAGCTGTTGTAATTTGATGCTCATCTTTTAAAAACAGTGTTGTGTCATCTGCTAGCTGGCTAATAATGATCTCTGTGCCCAAGACATTTAACTTTTTGATGTCAATACAATTTTTAATATAAATGGCCAACATCTCAGCAGCTAGTATGAACAGGTATGGTGAAATAGGCAAATTGTCCAGTGCTGCCACTATAAACGGATGCTCCACTGAGTCAAAGGCCTTGTAAACATCCAGGAAGAGAATGAAGCCATTATCTTCTATAAGATGTCATAACCAGTCTTATATTATTATGAATTGAACGGCCCTTTAAAAAGCCAGATTGTGTTTCCACAATAAGTCCTCAGAGTCCCGTTTGGAGGCGAGAGGCAAAAATGTAGGTTAATAATTTGTAGTCTGAATTCCTCAAGGTGATAGGTTTTCTATTTTCTATAAGTCGAGGATCTTTGTCAGGTTTTGGGATGGGAACTATAACCCCATGTTTCATTGTAGTTGGGAGTGTGCAGGTCTCAAAAATTTCCAGGAAGACTTGATCCAGCAAGTTCCTGATATCCTCCCAAAAGTGTCTGTAAAAGTCCCCTGTGAGCCCATCTGAGCCCGGAGCTTTATTTGGAGAGAGTTGGCTGATCACTGCATCAAGCTCAGACATTAGAAGTTGATCATCACAACTTTTGTTGCCTCTTTTGTTGCTTTGATGTACAACTGCATTCCTCAATCTGCTTCCTGAGTTTTGAGGAAGAATGTGAGCATACTGACTTGATTCATACTACCGAGTCTCTCTCTTTAACGGAGAACTTAATTGTGGCCTTAATATTTAGGCTGTCCAGGTTTCTGTCGGTTCTTCTGTCTGACCACCGTATCATATGTCTGCCCGGTTTTCTCCACACGGGGGCGCCATCGACGCGGGCCTTGATTTACTGAAGCTGTGGAAACAAATAAAACACCAACAAACGCAGCAAAGAATGACATTTTTAAAAAAAGAAGGAAAATTATGAGACACTGTGGAGCGTCAGAGTAAAAATATCCTACAACACAATCAGAAGTAGTCACAATGTAGTAGTACTAGTACCGTATGTATTGACCGCTCTGTCGTGATGTTGTCTGTAGATCAGTGGGTTAGTTTCATTATTGTGTTAAAGTACAGTGAAGTAATTCAGTTATCACAAGAAATGAGTGGGACAGTGGTTGGTTTTTGTTGGTAGTACAGACGGGAGACCACAAGAAGCCGAGGATACTTCCAGTGGACTGTGCACTGTGGAGATACCTTCTTATTTTTTACCTTTTTGTGGCTCTAGAGGCTTTTACTAACAGTATGTAGATGAGGGCAGACAGAGAGGAGGACACCCCAAAGCAAAGGTTCACATATTAGCCACTGGTATGTAGATTTTATGACATTTTATTAATTTTTTATTTTGATTTGTTCAAAGCATTGGTCTTGGAATCAGATATGTGTGATATTTTCTGACAGCGGCCGATATCCTACAACTCTGTCTGCTGAATACCCATTTAAAATTCAGCTTGAAATGAACATTAATGCAGGCTAGTGCCAATAATTAAAAGAAAACAACATGAACATGACGTGTAATTTAAATTAAGCTTTATTGCACCCTGTGAAAAACCTACATCTGGTGAAAAATGTTGCAACGTAGGTCAACGTTATCTCGTTGCATTGGAAGCTGCCACATTACATCGTTTGTATGTGCAGACTGGGTCCAATTACGGCATCACAGGTAGTTACCTGGAGCTCATTTTCCTCACAAGCCGGACTCTGCAGCAGGCAGGATTCTGTGGAGTAAAAGAAAGCAGCCAGGCTCAATGATCCTGTTTGAGGATCATTGAGTATTTATACAGTCTATTGACAGGATTTCCTCAATTGATGAGGAAACATATTTTTCTTAAGCCAAGCACTTACCATAAAAATAATATCTTAAGAAAACAGATAGTTGACAATTGATATTCACAAGTTAGTTTGCATCAAGGTCTCTCAGTTAATGACTTGTGATCAACTTTTTTACAGTGATGGTTGTAATTTAAACTTAATCTATTTTCAGCTTTTCAATTAAGGAGAGAACTTTTATGTCAAAATAACTGTCTTTGTGTTTGCAGTTACTGATTTTCCCATCTAACTCGGTCACCCCACTTGGTTTGGGATGATTAAATGAATTCGTCGACACAGTTCAGACGGGCGATGGTAGACACGGTAGTCACATCCAAGGAGTGACCAGTAGTAGTAGTAGACCAGTTGATCTTTTTTCGTATAGTCCTTTCATGAACTTTGGAAGGTCGTCCTGGTTTTTGTAATGTCTCAGTCGCCACTTATTACTGATGCCTTTGAAAGTGTTTTTTGGTCCATTCAGTGTCTTCAATGTGTTGTAAGCTGTTGTGTTTTTTTTTTTTTTTAAATATGAAATGGCTATCGTAATTTTTTTTAACATACACACACGCACACATTATTATTTATGCATGTGTGCGTGTACGTGAGGAGAAACCGGAGCACCCGGAGAAAACCTTAAAGAAATGGAGAGACTATACAGCACACAAAAAGGCCTCAGGTGGGATTTGATCCACTGAAATCTGGATCTTTTCTACCAAAGAACAAAACACCTAGAAATGACTATAAACTACATTAGTGGTAAGATTACTTTGAACTATAACTACTATTATATTTTGTAACACGCTATATACGTCTACTTTCAGGTGGTTTCGGAAGATAAGGAAGAATGTTTGTCTTCGTTCCCAGTTGACCATTTCCCATGTCCCTGAGCTTAATGACTGACGTTTGTGCAGAATCAAATCTGGGTACGGTCTGACCAGTTTGTGAGGCGGTATGGGTCAAGGCAGCTGGTGGGGCAGAAGGGACCACTATCTCCGTAGCAATAATGAACTGTCGATTCTTGGGTAGTTTGGGCATATTAGGCAGAATGTTGGTTTCCATTCTCAGCTCATCTTTTATGGCCTGACTGGCTTTACATGATGTATTTATACCAATCCTACCAAATCTGGCTAAGGGCTCACCACTACGTGTGTCAGCGTAGTCAGTATCATCAGGCGGGATGAAAGGCATAATTTTCCCATTAACTATCTTTATTGAAGGACAAAGACGGCTATTCTTGGTTGGTCTTGAAAGATGAGGCAGAATGTTTGCTTTCATTCTTAGTCGATCATTTACGACCTGGATGGGTTCAGGTGATTTGATTTTAGTGATCCTACGAAGCCTGGGTAACGGCTCACGCGTACGTGCGTCAACGTACTCAGAGTCATCAGGTGGGAGGAAGTTCCCATTATTCTTACCAGCTATCTCCGTAGAAGGACAAAGACGGTCATTCTTCGGTGGTCTGGGAATGTTTGTTTCTATTCTTTGCTGATCGTTTATGACCTGACTGGGTTTAGATGATGTATTTTTACTGATTCTACGAACTCTGGGTAAGGGTTCACCCGTACGTGCATCACCGTAGTCTAAATCATCAGGTGGGAGGACAGTCCTATTATTCTTCCCAGCTATCTCTGTAGAAGGAGAAAAACTGCAATACTTGTGTAGTCGGGGAATATTTGGCAGAATGTTTGTATCCATTCTATGCTGATTGTTTCCCATCTGATTGGATGAAAGACATGCATTTTTTTCAGTGGGCCTCACAGGTCTAGGTAATGGAACACTGATCAGTGTGGTTCTGGATTTAGAACCATCTGAAATGACTTTATCTTTACGTTTCCCTAATTGCTCTTTTTCTTTGTCTGTATCATGTGATACAGTTTTGGGCAGTTGTGGATAACTTGGAAGAATGTTTGTTTCCTTTTTTAGTTTATCGATCACAACCTCTCTGGTTTTAAATAATGTTGTGTTTTTTCTGACCCTACGAAGCCTGGGTAAGGGCTCACCAGTACGTGCGTCAACATACTCAGAATCATCAGGTGGAAGGATAACTCTCTTACTCTTATCAGCTATCTCCGTAGGACAAAGACTGTCATTCTTGGGATGTCTGGGAAGATGAGGCAGAATGTTGGTTTCCATTTTTTCCTCATCATGTATGACCTGACTGGGTTTAGATGACATGTTTTTACTAAAACTACGAAGCCTGGGTAAGGGCTCACCAGTATGTGTGTCAACGTACTCAGAATCATCAGGTGGGAGGATAACCCTGTTATTCTTACCAGATATCTCCATAGAAGGAGAAAGATCACCAATCCTGGGTTGTCTGGAAAGATGAGGCAGAATGTTGGTTTCCATTTTTTCCTCATCATTTATGACCTGACTGGGTTTAGATGACGTGTTTTTATTGATCCTACGAATCCTGGGTAAGGGCTTACCAGTACGTGCGGCAACATACTCAGAATCATCAGGTGGGAAGATAACCCTGTTATTCTTACCAGATATCTCCATAGAAGGAGAAAGATCACCAATCCTGGGTTGTCTGGGAAGATGAGGCAGAATGTTGGTTTCCAGTTTTTCCTCATCATTTATGACCTGACTGGGTTTAGATGACGTGTTTTTACTAAACCTACGAAGCCTTGGTAAGGGCTTACCAGTACGTGCGGCAATATACTCAGAATCATCAGGTGGGAGGATAACCCTATTTTTCTTATCAGCTATCTCAGTAGAATTACAAAAATGACCAATCCTGGGTTGTCTGGGAAGCTGAGGCAGAAAGTTGGTTTCCATTTTTTCCTCATCATTTATGACCTGACTGAGTATAGATGACGTGTTTTTACTAAACCTACGAATCCTGGGTAAGGGCTCACCAGTACGTGCAGCAATGTACTCAGAATCATCAGGTGGGAGGATAACCCTGTTATTCTTACCAGATATCTCCGTAGAAGGATTCTTTCTTCCACTAACAATATCTTCTTTCTCCAGAGCCAAATCTGACAATTCAGTTTTAGTCTGTTCCTCCATCCATGTCTTTCTGTTTTTTAACTCCTCCTTTTCTTTTGCAGCCTTTTCTTGTGCCTGTTTTGCTCTGTAATCATTCATAGATTTAATCAACAGAGCTCTTTTTTCTTCTTCCTCTTTTTCTTTCTTAATTTTCTTGGCCTCCTGCTCAGCAAACTGCTCCTCCGCTCTTTTTTCTTTAATTTGTACCTCAGCAGCTTGCTCTTTATGTTTTCTGTCCAGAATTTCTGCCACAATTTCTTGTTTCCTCCTTAATTCTTCAGTGTGAGGGTTTTGTCTTTGATTTGTTTTTCTTTTCTTCATTAGTTCTTCTGTATTAGTATTCCCCGTAGAATTACAAAAATGACCAATCCTGGGTTGTCTGGGAAGCTGAGGCAGAAAGTTTGTTTCCATTTTTTCCTCATCATTTATGACCTGACTGAGTATAGACGACGTGTTTTTACTAAACCTACGAATCCTGGGTAAGGGCTCACCAGTACGTGCAGCAATGTACTCAGAATCATCAGGTGGGAAGATAACCCTGTTATTCTTACCAGATATCTCCGTAGAAGGATTCTTTCTTCCACTAACAATATCTTCTTTCTCCAGAGCCAAATCTGACAATTCAGTTTTAGTCTGTTCCTCCATCCATGTCTTTCTGTTTTTTAACTCCTCCTTTTCTTTTGCAGCCTTTTCTTGTGCCTGTTTTGCTCTGTAATCATTCATAGATTTAATCAACAGAGCTCTTTTTTCTTCTTCCTCTTTTTCTTGCTTAATTTTCTTGGCCTCCTGCTCAGCAAACTGCTCCTCTGCTCTTTTTTCTTTAATTTGTACCTCAGCAGCTTGCTCTTTATGTTTTCTGTCCAGAATTTCTGCCACAATTTCTTGTTTCCTCCTTAATTCTTCAGTGTGAGGGTTTTGTCTTTGATTTGTTTTTCTTTTCTTCATCAGTTCGAGAAAACCCATTTCATTTATGTCTTCTGCATTAGTGTTTTTAATCTCTACGTTTTGTTGTGTGTGTTTAATGCTTGAAGTCATCATAATGTTTTTTTGAATATTAAGTTGAGAAATAGGTTTTTTAAAGCGTGTACTCTCCGTGCGGCTTGTCCAGCGAGCGTTTCAGTTGAAACTGACGGGCGTGTTAGTGTTGATCTTATATATGTCCTGCAGCAGTGTTCGATTGACGTCATTTCTTACGTCATTTAACGTTAGCACAAAGGAAACGCGATCCCTGGGTCACGTGCCCCGGGAATCGCAGCAGCGAGCGCCAACCAGCTTACTTCCGCGTTTACGCGCATGCGGAACTAAGGTCCGGTGCAGTTCCTCGACTGACCGGTAGAGGCTCCACCCGAGAGTCGATCTCCGTTGAGTGTCATGTTAAAACGTCCAACGTTAGAGCAGAAATAAACATATTTACAGCCTGGTTCAATAACACATTTGGGCCTCAATCGGTTGATTTCACATCCATGACAACTTTGAGGAGGGTGAATTTCATGTACCACACCAGGAGAGTTCATATAAAGCAATACATTTATTTATAATATGATTGATTGACAGTCGGCTCGGCCTCTATGTAGACGTCATCACGTGATCTGTAGACGGGTGGCTGCTCAGCGAAGCAACCGTCCGTTTTTACGAAACCAGCTTCGGCTCAACGCGACGGTCTTTTCTGTTTTCCCCGTCCAGTCAGTATGTTAAGCGATATATCCCGGGGAAACGTCCGACGGCAGCCCTGCAGATATTTCGGCGGGGTTCGGCTGAGGGAGCCGGTAGCGAAGCTTGGACGTGAGGTGGGCGTGTTTCCGCCGGCTTCCGACTCACCATGGCTGCGCCCCACATGAAGTATTTATTTATTTTGTATTTTTTAAAAATAAACTTTATTAAATACAAAAAAAAACAAAACAAAACATAAAATCATCACTAAAGCACATTGAATCACCTTGTTGCTGAATTGTGCTATACTTCAAATATGCTTCCCTTTTGTAGGCATCAAAAATCACATAATTTCCCTCTCTGTGAACTATTAATTCATATTGGACTGAAGCTAGAGTCACAAATAAAATATCTTGTAGGTGTACAATGCATAATTACTGTGATCACTAAGTGTTGACTGTTTCCTCCTCCAAGGCCACATGTGAGCGTGGCTTTGCTGCAATGGAAGAGACCCACCAGAAGGTGATAGAAGACATCCAGAGGCAGCATCAGAGGGAAATTTCCAAACTCATGGAGGAGCGAGAGAGACTATTGGCTGAGGAGACTGCTGCTACAATTGCTGGTGAGGAGTCTGCCTTACTAAACACACTTTCTTCACCTCAAGCAGAGCTGAACTAGAGAAGACCCAGCGCTCCCAACTGAGTGGACTGAACTCAGACATTGATGAACTTCGCTCACAATACGAGTAAGTTTTAAGATAAACACAATCTGTCTCAAAGTGACATCTCGTCATGAAAACAATTTTCATCTTAAATGATCAAAATGCATAAATTGCAAAATCCTTACCTTGAAGTTATTAAGTTTGTTCTGCCGAAAATATATGTAAAAAAAAAAAAAAAACCTTTGGAGTATAAACAAGCAAATTTTCAGTCCCTTGGAATCACTTTGCACCTTTTTCATGAAATCTAAAACTTGTAGTGTGATGGGAAAGGACTTGAATGTATTTGGAAAACACTAGAAGAAAAGTGAATTAGAAATTGCAATGCTCTCTGATTGTCTAGAGAAGAGCTGCAGTCCATCCAGAGAGAACTGGAGGTGTTGTCGGAGCAGTACTCTCAGAAATGTCTGGAGAACGCTCACCTGGCTCAGGCGCTGGAGGCGGAGAGGCAGGCCCTCAGGCAGTGTCAGAGAGAAAATCAAGAGCTGAATGCTCACAACCAGGTCAGAATCCACATCACTGCAGCCTGCACTTGTATATACAAACACATTTCTATCTAGAGGCTAAAATACAACTGTATCTGTCCAACAGGAATTAAACAACAGATTGACTGCAGAGATCACCCGGATGCGCTCTTGTTTCAGTGGTGAAACAGCTCAGTCACCACTTACCCAGGGAAAAGATGTGTACGAACTAGAGGTATGTGTCAACATGCACAAACACACGCACACTTAAACACACAACTTGCTGGTCACTCTAAACATTTGTCTTTATTTGTAGGTGCTGCTAAGAATAAAGGAGTCAGAGATCCAGTATCTAAAACAATAAATTCACTCTTTGAAGGATGAGCTGCAATGTGCTTTAAGGGTAAGAAAAACTGTACTTGATTCATCGCATTTTTTCCACCTCTTAACAAAATGTCACAACCTGAGAGCCTGTATAGTCACATTCAAACTATCATTTAACAGGACAGGAAATATGCCACAGACAAGTATAAGGATATCTATACAGAGCTGAGCATTGTGAAAGCAAAGGCTGATTGTGACATCAGCAAACTCAAGGAGAAGCTGCTCGTCGCCACAGAAGCTTTAGGGGAGAGGACGGTTGATGGAACAGTGACGTCTGGATATGGTGAGTAGGACGTGCTGGACTACTCTTTTTTTAAACGGTACCCACATGTGTGATGTTGTATGCATCTGTTTGTTAATCTAGAGTGACAAATTAGGCGTTCTGTGCTAGATTCAGTTAGTCACACAAACTAGCTATATGAATGTGTTTTTGTCAACTGCACTTCTTTTAGTTAATGATACTACTGTCATATCTCTATTTCCTTTTTAGACATCATGAAATCGAAGAGTAATCCAGATTTTATGAAAAAAGAACAATCTGCAGCATCCAAGCAATCAAGAGGCGTGAGGTCGAAGGTGAGTGTAGATTTGTTTTCCGTGATTACTTGTATTTCACTTTACTGTGTGATGGTGTTGAGCGTTTCATTGTGTAGACTTTTTCAGTGTTAATTGTTTCCGCTGTGCTGCCGTATTCTGTAGCAACATGACCCAGACTTGGTTGCTCACAATGTTTTTACCAAAAACCTCTTGTACTGTAAGTTTGTCATGTTTTTGTCCATTAGTCTGTTACTGAACAGGTGTCTTGGGATAGCTGACATTCCCAATGTGGGATCATTTCCCCCTCCCAACCCCCGCCCCAAGATTTGCTGTAGGTATAGCATGATGTAGCCCAAAGCATGTCTTACTTGTCTCTGCATGATCCCCCTTTTCCTCCCCCCTTCATCCTCCCTTTGCACCGTCCCATACATAACCAAAGGGTGACTGCAGTGTCCAGCTCTCAGCTCAAACCACAGGTGTGAGTGTTAACAGTGGGCTGCAGGGCGTCCTACATTCTCCTCTTTATGAAAGTTCCTAAGTGCTTTTATCTAACACTGCTGTATTGTTGAACGATCGCAGATTCTTTTATTCAGGTGGCTCATTTGTACGTTTTTCTGTTCCTACATTTATAATCAACTCTTTCGATCTTTATTAAATTTATTTTAACATTCAGCACAAGTACTGTTATGATGCATGACTGTATTTCAGAATGTTTTTTTTTTCTGCACATGTTTTATCTTCAGCTGAACTACAGCATTTTAGCCAGTGCAGATGGCCAACATCTATCATTAACAGATGTCTGAGGCTTGCTTATGAAGTCTGTGTGTTGGTTCCTATTAACAACTCAGTTCAATAATACTTTTTTAAATTCCAAAAGGAAAAGATTTCCTAATAATATGATTTTTTCCTCTCTCATCTTCATCAGAGTCTTAAGGAAGGACTGACTGTGCAGGAGCGCATGAAGCTTTTTGAGGCAAAAGACTCCAGAAAGATTTAAATATTATTAAATCTGAAGTTTCCTCTCTCTTCCTTGGCTGGGTTTGGTATTTGGTCAGATTTCCACATCTGTGCCAACCTCAGCTTGGATTTACCTTTTCTGATAAATTATCCTATTTTTGTTTGACTAACTGACAGAATGAAGCGTCTATTTTTTAACATGATGCGAATTCATAATCTGGCCAAGTTTGACACGTTAAATAAGCTGTGAGTGGGAGAAACAACAGTATTTATATCGATCCTCCAAAATGCCAAAATGGACAGCAATGCACAGAATGAATAATATATGTTTCCCAATGTGATTAAAGTATCTGCTGTATTTTATTATTGTTACAGTGTCTATATCTAAAGACTTAAATGTGTTGCACCGGTTGTGTTGTACATAACTACTTGATATGTGTAGTTTGTGGTTTGGGCATCTGCTGTACTATAACTATGGTTTGAGTGCTGGTGGTAAGTAATGTGATGCTTAACTCGCTCAAGTGTGAGAGTTTTACAGAAGAGTGCGTCTCTGTGTGAAAGAGGGAACCGGGGTGGGAGGGTGAGATTGCACTTACCATTTGACTACTTGAGGAAATGTGTTTTTATCGTCTCATTAGTGTGCTGACTACAAATCCATTATTGCAGTGCAACCAAATATCCTGACTTGTGTCATAGTCAGTGATTTTTTTTTTTTTTTAATTTTTTTGCTTTGTCTTTATTTAATCTGGATCTTAAAACCTGGCTTTGTGTTTGCTCAGTTTTGACTTTGTTGTAAGAATATTACCTTAAAAAACAACCCTGAAACCGTTTAGGACCTTGCATGAGCGTCCAGCATAGTTTATTTGCAGATTGATCTTGTTGCCTCTTTTTTATTTTATATTTTTTATGCTTTAGTGTGGAACTATTGACACTAATAAGCTTTTGCTTTCAAGTGCTACTGTTGATGCTAAGTTTGAATTGTTTTACTGTAAGCAGCAGTCTGGAAGCTCTTGGCCCAGCCTCTGATCTCTCACTCAAATCTGGTTGTGCCTCAACTGAGTGAAGAATAGAAACATCCATAAAACCTGTGCAGCTATTGATACACACTGTATAGTATTCAAACCACGCCTTTTGTATATAAATATGCCACATGGAAGACTTCTATGTTTTGTTTTAAACGTGTACCTTGCTTAGTAGCTCTATTTGAAATATATGAATATTTTTTATTTTAATTTGATCGTATAACATTAAATAAATGAAGTGTTTAAGACTCTGTTGTCCTCTTTTTTTTTTATTTAGTTAAATATGGAACCCTTTGGTAACGTAAATGTAATATTGTAATCATCCAAAGAGGCACACCACTACTGTTGTGCATCAGTGTGTCACAGCATTCCAGAAGGTCAGATTCCCACATCCGTGTTTACATCAGCTTGGATTTTGTTTCTCTGATAAAAACCTTAGGTCTATTATTCCAACCTAATTAAAAAAGCATCAGGACTCTGTACAATGTAAATAAAAGCAGACCACAATGATGTACAAATCTTATAAAGCCATCCAAGCATCCAGTTTTGACCTTTGGCCTCTGAAGAAGCCTCCCGATATTCGTATATGCCAGAAGAGAACCAAAGTGTTGTACAAGTGAATAAAAATACAACAAATAAAACCATAAAATTAACCTAAAGGTAGTAAGCAACATCACAAAAACTAAATTACATAAACAAACATGAACCCTGTAAAGGGTTCAGGATTCTCAGCTCAACAGATATGCAATGTTAGAAATATATTTCAATTTACATTTTATGCCTCCTGTTGCTTTGATGTACAACTGCATTCTTCAATCTGCTTCCTGAGTTTTGAGGAAGGATGTGAGCATACTGCCTTTATTCATACTACCGAGTCTCTCTCTTTAACGGGGAACTTATTTGCAGCCACAATATTTAGGCTGTCCAGGTTTCTGTCGGTTCTTCTGTCTGACCACCGTATCATATGTCTGCCCAGTTTTCTCCACACGGGGGCGCCATCGACGCGGGCCTTGATTTACTGAAGCTGTGGAAACAGAAATAAAACACCAACAAACGCAGCAAAGAATGACATTTTTAAAAAAAGAAGGAAAATTATGAGACACTGTGGAGCGTCAGAATAAAAATATCCTACAACACAATCAGAAGTAGTCACAATGTAGTAGTACTAGTACCGTATGTATTGACCGCTCTGTCGTGATGTTGTCTGTAGACTAGTGGGTTAGTTTCATTATTGTTGTGTTAAAGTACAGTGAAATAATTCAGTTATCACAAGAAATGAGTGGGACAGTGGTTGGTTTTTGCTGGTAGTACAGACGGGAGACCACAAGAAGCTGAGGATACTTCCAGTGTGGACTGTGCACTGTGGAGATACCTTCTTATTTTTCACCTTTTTGTGGCTCTAGAGGCTTTTACTAACAGTATGTAGATGAGGGCAGACAGAGAGGAGGACACCCCAAAGCAAAGGTTCACATATTAGCCACTGGTATGTAGATTTTATGACATTTTATTAATTTTTTATTTAGATTTGTTCAAAGCATTGGTCTTGGAATCAGATATGTGTGATATTTTCTGACAGCGGCCGATATCCTACAACTCTGTCTGCTGAATACCCATTTAAAATTCAGCTTGAAATGAACATAAATGCAGGCTAGTGTCAATAATTAAAAGAAAACAACATGAACATGACGTGTAATTTAAATTAAGCTTTATTGCACCCTGTGAAAAACCTACATCTGGTGAAAAATGTTGCAACGTAGGTCAACGTTATCTCGTTGCATTGGAAGCTGCCACATTACATCGTTTGTATGTGCAGACTGGGTCCAATTACGGCATCACAGGTAGTTACCTGGAGCTCATTTTCCTCACAAGCCGGACTCTGCAGCAGGCAGGATTCTGTGGAGTAAAAGAAAGCAGCCAGGCTCAATGATCCTGTTTGAGGATCACTGAGTATTTATACAGTCTATTGTCAGGATTTTTTTTTTTTTCCTGATCATTCTTTTCAGTGTGGACATCATGCACAAGCAGTATGTACGATGCACACCGAAATTAGTCTCTGCTTTTAACCCATCAACTAGTTTCACTAGTGAGCAGTGGGGCTGCTAGCAGGGCAGCGCCCCGGGGAGCAATTGGGAGTTAAGGGCCTTGCTCAGGGGCCCCCAGTGATTTACCATTGTGGGAAGCCTTGGGCTTGAACCTGGGTCCTCCACGCCCAAGCCCACCACTGTAACCACTCCCTTAATTTCCTCAATTGATGAGGAAACATATTTTTTCTTAAGCCAAGCACTTACCATAAAAATAATATCTTAAGAAAACAGATAGGTGACAGGTGATATTCACAAGTTAGTTTGCATCAAGGTCTCTCAGTTAATGAGTTGTGATCGACTTTTTTACTGTAATTGTTGTAATGTTCTGTACTGTGATGAGGAAGTTCCCATTATTCTTACCAGCTATCTCCGTAGAAGGACAAAGACGGTCATTCTTCGGTGGTCTGGGAATGTTTGTTCCTATTCTTTGCTGATCGTTTATAACCTGACTGGGTTTAGATGATGATGAGATGTATTTTTACTGATTCTACGAACTCTGGGTAAGGGTTCACCCGTACGTGCATCACCGTAGTCTAAATCATCAGGTGGGAGGACAGTCCTATTATTCTTCCCAGCTATCTCTGTAGAAGGAGAAAAACTGCAATACTTGTGTAGTCGGGGAATATTTGGCAGAATGTTTGTATCCATTCTATGCTGATTGTTTCCTATCTGATTGGATGAAATACATGCATTTTTTTCAGTGGGCCTCACAGGTCTAGGTAATGGAACACTGATCAGTGTGGTTCTGGATTTAGAACAATCTGAAATGACTTTATCTTTACGTTTCCCTAATTGCTCTTTTTCTTTGTCTGTATCATGTGAGACAGTTTTGGGCAGTTGTGGATAACTTGGAAGAATATTTGTTTCCTTTTTTTAGTTTATCGATCACAACCTCTCTGGTTTTAAATAATGTTGTGTTTTTCTGACCCTACCAAGCCTGGGTAAGGGCTCACCAGTACGCGCGTCAACATACTCAGAATCATCAGGTGGGAGGATAACCCTATTATTCTTATCAGCTATCTCCGTAGGACAAAGATTGTCATTCTTGGATGTTCTGGGTTAATTAGGCAGAAAGTTGGTTTCCATTTTTTCCTCATCATTTATGACCTGAATGGGTTTAGATGACGTGTTTTTTGCAGGAACTGCAACGGACCTTACTTCCGCGTTTACGCGCATGCGCAGCTGTGGTCTGGTGCAGTTCCTCGACTGACCGGTAGAGGCTTCACGCGAGAGTCGATCTCCGTTGAGTCTCATGTTAAAACATCCAACAAATAAACATATTTATAGCTTGGTTCAATAACACATTTGGGCCTCAATCGGTTGATTTCACATCCATGACAACTTTGAGGGGGGTGAATTTGATGTACCACACCAGGAGAGTTTATATAAAGCAATACATTTATTTATAATATGATTGATTGACAGTCGGCTCGGCCTCTATGTAGACGTCATCACGTGATCTGTAGACGGGTGGCTGCTTAGCGAAGCAACCGTCCGTTTTTACGAAACCAGCTTCGGCTCAACGCGACGGTCTTTTCTGTTTTCCCCGTCCAGTCAGCATCTTAAGCGTCATATCCCGGGGAAACGTCCGACGACAGCCCTGCAGATATTTCGGCGGGGTTCGGCTGAGGGAGCCGGGAGCGAAGCTTGGACGTGAGGTGGGCGTGTTTCCGCCGGCTTCCGACTCACCATGGCTGCGCCCCGCATGAAGTATTTATTTATTTTGTATTTTTTTAAATAAACTTTACTAAATACACCAAAAAAAAAAAAAAAAACAACACAAAAAAACATAAAATCATAAAATATGGCGCATATAAGCTGAAGGAATACAGCAATTTAAAAGGAAGCACAAAGGTAGAATACATACATATATACATAAGTATATATAACAACATTGATAACAACAGCTGTTGTTATCAATGTTGAAACCTAAGTAATTCTGTGGAGGGATAGATAAAAAAAAGAAAAACTCACACAGAAAACACACGCACCATAACCATAACCAGCATCGTTGCATGTTAGGAGTTTCAGTAGTTCGACAGAAACACGTGGGAACAGAATGTTATATTTAGGCTCAGATAAGTAAAACAAGATGTAACAAAATCAGGAACTAATGTGGTAAAAAACAAAAGTATTATGTAAAATTAGGGCATAAATTACATTAAAAATTCTAGTTAAAACAATGTTACCTCATAAAAGCCCTATACTACACTAATAACTGTTCCCCAGTCAGCAAGTGGACAATTTATTATTGTTAATAATAATAAATATTATTATTATTATTATTATTATTGGACCGAGTCAGACAACAAATCTACTGATTTTTGAACAAATCTGATTATTCACTATTATTTTAAATGTTTTTTGAGAGCTCTGTTTAAAGCAGACAGAAGTCTTTTTTTAACAATGTAGCTGAGATTAATCAAACCTTAACACCTGACTAAAAATATCTAGAAATAAAACCCAAATTAGGATTCAAGTGATCTTTAATAAAGGACAGCAGGGACTCACATTCTCCCTTTATCTAATCAACCAACTGCTATTATTGCACCTGAGAACTAAGACGCTCTGTGTTTGTACTGACACTGGTGCACCACTAGAGGGGGATTATCAACCATTTAAGACCATTACGTTTGCTTCTTCAAGCACATGGCACATTCAGGTCAGGCTCTACACAGAAGTCAAGCGTGTGTGAAAAGGTGTGGAAGTAGGCTGCAGGAACAGGAAGCATTCTGGCTGAAAGAAAGACGATGCCCAGGAACATGAGCATGGTCAATGGCAACGCCTCGTCTGTGACGTAGATGTCCTTGGAGAAGCGGTTGATGATGCGTCCTATTGCATACATACAGATTGTTTTCAGCACACTTTCCCATCAGAGTGCAGTCATGACAACTCAGTCCATCCTTCAGACACACAGTCTTATGTTTACATTTTCATATTTATAACACTAAATGAAGCTGATACAACTTTCTTTTCAGTTAAAAGATAAGACTGAACTTCCGTCTCCTTGAAGCTCTGAGGGTTTCAAGAGGTTATTTTAAGACAGATATGACAACTTGGAGACAGTAAGAGGATCACCAACATCACCAAGTTTCATCTTCTTAGGCAGAAATACTGTTTGGATCACTAACGGATCTTCATTTGTCTCTGCTGTGTTGATTCCAGGTGCTTCTTCTGTCACCAACCATCCACCTTGAAGGAGAACTCTAGAGAAAAGTCCTCACCATGCCCTTCAGCACCCTGTCTGGACCGATGAGGTTGTCAAAGATGTGTTTGGACACGTGGGTGTCCACGGCAGTCAGCGTAAAGCAGGTAGACGTCAGCGTCACTGTACAGAGCTCGAGCCAGGCTCACCCTCTGTCTCTGACCGCCAGAGAGGTTGATGCCCTGCAGATGAAAATGCAAGTTTTTTGGTCTGACATGAAATTGTATTAGTTGTTCCTCTAAACAAAAATCATGATCAAGTTTATTTATATATAAAAAAAAAAAAAAAAAAAAAAGGCAACAAAGTCAAGAACAGAAAGAAGCATCTTTGATGATAACAATCAAAACAAGGAAACCAGAAATGAAGCAGATACTCAACCAAGAGAGGCGGTTCTGCAGTAGAAGACAAGTAAACAAAAGTAATTGTTTTGCTCTTGTACCGTCTCTCCTATCTCCATCAAGTCTCCTCCAGGAAGTACTTCTAGGTCCCATCGCTGCTCTTCCTTCCCAGCCTGACAAACCGTCTCTTTGAAGAAGCTGCAGGGAAGCTCGGCGGTCTTGGAGGGAGAGCGTCCAACTCATTCATTCCCGTTCCTGCTCACTTCCAGCTGCTGCACATGTCATTTAGACTCAGAGGGAGAGTCCTTCGCCTGATCCGTCGGGGAACAAGGTGATCCATCCAGGACTAGGGGCAGAAAGCCTTTCGGCAGCTGCTGCGGCGTTATCTGGAACAGACGCTGCAGATGTTTCAAGCCCTCAACCAGCTGTTGGGAGCTGCTGCAGATGGGCTGGTCAGTCCACCGAGGGAGGCTCGAGTTACAACTCAACCCCACACTGTCTCTGAATGAGTTGACTAAAATGTGGACAATGTTGCTTGCAAAGTCGTCTACTGGTTTGGCCACATGTGATGAAGGTGTTTTTTAGATTAAAAGTCGTCTACTGGTTTGGCCACATGTGATGAAGGTTTTTTTGGATAGAAAGTCGATGAAATAACCTTCACAGGTTTGGCCGTTGGTAATAGACGTGTAGATGAAACGTTTTCCTTAGGTCGGGCTGTAGACAGACGTTTCTTGGCTTCCTGTGATGTATCATGACTGATATATTGCATATGATTCAGTTGACGGGACGGCATGCTTTTGTTCTTTGCAGCCCTGAATGGGGAACATAAGGCGTTACCTACATACGAAAACAATCTTTTTATAGTGGAAGGTTTCTTTTGACATTTCTGGAGCTGTTTGTCAACACAGAAAACAATGGCCTTAGCTGCCCGTGGGAAGTTCACACACGAACTATAGATAAAACCTGATGAATGATAATATCGGCACAGGTCGTTGAAAATTTTCTTGTCCAAGTTATTCATTACATTTTCAGGAATGTCAAAATCTTGTCCTAGTTCGGTCCAGACTTTCTTAAAGTGCCGCTTATGAATGTCAACGAAAGTATTAAGGTAGCAAACTTGAACAGACTTTGACGCGGCCCTTATCAGCTTCCCGATAACCGTCACAGGAGATGTCAAATCCCTCGGGCCGTTGGAGAAAACGTTTGAATATCGATGTACGATAAAAAGGTTCAAAACCCAGATTCAAGTCATCGTGGCTAATGTTTTTGTAGAGATACAACTTCCCGTTTTAATAAAATTCTTAATCCCACGCAGGATCACCGGAAAGAAAAAAATCGATGAACATTGACTTATAAACACGCGACTATTTCCGACCGCAAATGCCTGGTTGTAGTTCCAGAAACAGAACAAATATGCTTTAATTACATAAAAATCAGAGAATACAGATTTTTCTAAGGCAATGAGTTTCATATTTTGGCATTACATTTTTACAGAAAAATCACACATTTAACTGAAAACATTTCCCTACATGCACAGTATTTATAGAGAAAAAAAAAAAAAAAAAAAAAAAAAAAAAAAAAAAAAAAAAAAAAAAAACTTTTGGTTTACAGTGGACAGTCAATTAGAAAATGATAAGTTTGAGGGCAAATGGCATCGTAACGGCTCTGACCCAACCTCGTGATCTATCCAGGGCCCTTAACCTGGGACCTTAAATGCTTACGTTGAAAATACTCAAGTGTTGTCGCTTAGAGGCCAGACCATTACACCTTTATTCCCCCTACCACAGCCAGTAGCAAGGGACCAAATGCCTGTATGCCTCACTGCAGCCATAGACAAGGGAAGCTGCTGCCAGGTGCTTTACCGGAGCGCCAACCTCAGTTGGTAACTGCTCAGCCATGGTTAACCCAGAGACTCTTCAAGAACCCAAACCAGAAGGTGCGCGTCAGTTTGGATAACCTGTGCCAGGAGAGACCGCTTTGAAATAAAAGCATTCAAGCTACATCAGGTTGATACACCACCTTCCAGGAACCCCTACCACATATGCAGTTGTGTGTAAAGCTGGTGAACAAATGAGCCCAAAAAGCAGATTCATACAAGTCATTTTAATTTAGCCACATGCACAGTTAACAGATGCGCAATAAAACCTGCAAGAGAACAAATGCAAAAATTAAGTCAGTTAATACCATGTTGCACATTGTGAGGTCAGAGCCCAGATCCTTACCCCTCTAGAACTTCTTGTGCCCTTTAAACCCAGTTCCCTGCTGCTCTTCCCCAACAGGAACGTGGTCAAAAGTATCCATGGAGTATTTAGCGTCAGAACGGAGGTCCCGTGCTCGCTCATAGCCACTGCTGAACTGGATACTGTGGGATGAAGGGAACGCTGGATGTGCCTTAAACATGTCAGAGGATCTATGATCAGAGGTCCAGGCAGGACTGGCAAGAGGACGGTCAGGCCTGAAGCGCAACAGCTGCTCAATCATGGACGCGATCCCCGCATCCTGATTCCAGAAGCCACTGGTGTAGCCAGACCCTGCGCCGCCACTGGTGTAGCCAGACCCTGCGCCGCCACTGGTGTAGCCAGACCCTGCGCCGCCACTGGTGTAGCCAGACCCTGCGCCGCCACTGGTGTAGCCAGACCCTGCGCCGCCACTGGTGTAGCCAGACCCTGCGCCGCCACTGGTGTAGCCAGACCCTGCGCCGCCACTGGTGTAGCCAGACCCTGCGCCGCCACTGGTGTAGCCAGACCCTGCGCCGCCACTGGTGTAGCCAGACCCTGCGCCGCCACTGGTGTAGCCAGACCCTGCGCCGCCACTGGTGTAGCCAGACCCTGCGCCGCCACTGGTGTAGCCAGACCCTGCGCCGCCACTGGTGTAGCCAGACCCTGCGCCGCCACTGGTGTAGCCAGACCCTGCGCCGCCACTGGTGTAGCCAGACCCTGCGCCGCCACTGGTGTAGCCAGACCCTGCGCCGCCACTGGTGTAGCCAGACCCTGCGCCGCCACTGGTGTAGCCAGACCCTGCGCCGCCACTGGTGTAGCCAGACCCTGCGCCGCCACTGGTGTAGCCAGACCCTGCGCCGCCACTGGTGTAGCCAGACCCTGCGCCGCCACTGGTGTAGCCAGACCCTGCGCCGCCACTGGTGTAGCCAGACCCTGCGCCGCCACTGGTGTAGCCAGACCCTGCGCCGCCACTGGTGTAGCCAGACCCTGCGCCGCCACTGGTGTAGCCAGACCCTGCGCCGCCACTGGTGTAGCCAGACCCTGCGCCGCCACTGGTGTAGCCAGACCCTGCGCCGCCACTGGTGTAGCCAGACCCTGCGCCGCCACTGGTGTAGCCAGACCCTGCGCCGCCACTGGTGTAGCCAGACCCTGCGCCAGAGCCACTTCCTGATCCAGTTTGAACTACTCCCACAAAACACATTGTCAGTTCAGGCAGAACGAGAGAAGTCAAGTTAGACCACATATGAAGTTTAGGACTTGAACTGAAACAGAGTTTCACCTGCCATCTTCAAACTATCTGGAGTTGTATTTCTGGGTCAAACAAGTTCTGTAGGTGGATGATTATATTGGAAATATTTGTCTACTTGCCTTTTCTAGTGGGGAGGCAAAATCCAACACCAAATAGCAGGAAACAAATCCAAGATACCCTGTTACAAACAAAAATAAATTTAAGCAATTAACCTGGGAGGGGAAAAAAAAAAAAAAAAAAAAAAAAAAAAGGCTATTTAATTAAGCCTCACCTTAAGACAAACTTAAACTCCATAGTAGACTAGAAAAAGCCAAATCAGCACAGCTAAACTGAAATATACCAAATGACTAAATCTTTAGAAGTAACCACAGCTATAACTGTCATGTTGCATCACCTGAACTTATATAGGTGCTCCAGACACTCAAATTAGACTCATTAAGCTCACCTGGTACCCAGTCCCATGGGATTGTGGTGTGTTCAACCAAATTTAGCATTTGAAGTAAATTATTAATACCTGAAGGGAAATTCAAATGACAGTACTATTTTATCATCTTTGTAAAGGTCGGGGGGGTTAGGTTAGGTCGCGAGGACTGGGATTTTTGTGGTTTTGGTGTCGGAGGACAGCACAGTGGATTGGGTTGAGTCTGGATGCTCTCGGGGTGCAGTGTGTGTGTGTGTGTGTGTGTGTGTGTGTGTGTGAATATAAAGTGTGAAGTATATGTAGTCTAGAGTGTGAATGTGTATGAGAGTATCAGTGTGTAGTTGGATGTGAATATATATATTTATGTAAATGTGTGCGTGTGTGTTTTTTATTTTGGTTGTTTTTTTTTCCTCTTCAAAATTTCTAACATTCTAAAAACCAGATGAATGCAAATTGTAATTATGAAATATTGTAGAAGCCCTTCAAAACACTGCAGAAAATAGCAAAAGATACCAAATTACTGCATAAATTGCAGGGCTGTTCGACTTTTTGTTTTTGTTTTATTAGAACTGCAATTCCAAAGGAGTTGAGGCACTGCAAAATGTCCACATACAACCATGTATAAAATATTTAATCCATCATCTATACCCGCTTTATCCGTTTCTGGGTCACGGGGGTCTGTCGGAGCCCATCCCGACGCATGGCAGGCAAAAGGCAGGGGTCCACCCTGGACAGGTCGCCAGTCCATCCAGGGCCACATACAAAACAAACAACCAATCACATTCACACCTAGGGAGAATTTAGAATGATCAATCAACCTACCCTGCATGTTTTTGGACTGTGGGAGGAAGCCGGAGTACCCGGAGGAAACCCACGCAAGCACGGGGAGAACATGCAAACTCCACACAGAAAGACCCACCGGGCCGGGAATCGAACCAGGAACCTTATTGCTCTGAGGCAACAGTGCTAACCACTAAGCCACCATGCTGCCCTAAAATATTTAAGCTTAAGGAAAAAAAAAGGCAAATTTAAGCAACACATCTTAAAAGGTCTGATATCTTCACCCCATCGATGGTGATCTCTCCTGGTGCAGCGTCCAGCAGTCTGAACAGGCAAACATCTCTCCTCCCTTGACATTCAGCGTGGTGTTCCTCAGGACGAGGTCCAGACCCTCTCGGTACCGAACGCTGTAGCGTGTTAATACATTATTTAGTGCAGCTCAGAGCCAAGTCTGCTTTCAAACCCCGTCACAGCGAAGAGAGCGGCGAACAACACGATGCAGTGCACGATGCAGGAAGTTTTCACCAGTCCCCTTTTGCAGAGCGGCAGCAGCTCAGACACATCTGTAGGATCTTCTATGTGCAAAAACAAATATGTTGCACATAGAAGATCCTACACGCATACGGCGTAGTGAAGGAACCACGTGTGAACAAAACACCTGCAGAGACGTCTGATATTCCAGTTTTCAGATCGCTGAACCGGCACCAGCTAGTGTTCCCGGACAGCCAGCCTCAGGAATACCGGCACGTCATCCAAATACATGTGAGCCCCCAAAATGGAGCTACTTTGCATAAAATGACTGTAATTCTTAAATAGTACATTTTTGTGAAACCTCTTAGATTAAAGCTGAAAGTCTACACTTTGGTCACATCTTAATTGTTTTATTTCAAACCTTTTGTGATGGTGCAAAAAGACCCAACAAAAAAGTCTGGACCTGATTTTCAGTAGTTCGACAGAAACACGTGGGAACAGAATGTTATATTTAGGCTCAGATAAGTAAAACAAGATGTAACAAAATCAGGAACTAAACAAAAGTATTATGTAAAATTAGGGCATAAATTACATTAAAATTTCCAGGTAAAACTATGTTACCCAAATAAAAGCCCTATACTACACTAATAACTGTCCCCCAGTCAGCAGGTGGACATTTATTTTTTATTATTATTGAACGAAAGTCAGACAACAAATCTACTTATTTTTGAACAAATCTGATTATTCACTATTATTTTTTTGTTTTTGAGAGCTCTGTTTACAGCAGACAGAAGTCTTTTTTTAACAATGTAGCTTAGATAAATACAACCTTAAAACCTGACTAAAAATATCTAGAAATAAAACCCAAATTAGGATTCAAGTGATCTTTAATAGAGGACAGCAGGGACTCAGATTCTCCCTTTATCTAATCAACCAACTGCTATTATTGCACCTGAGAACTAAGACGCTCTGTGTTTGTAGTGACACTGGTGCACCACTAGAGGGGGATTATCAACCATTTAAGACCATTACGTTTGCTTCTTCAAGCACATGGCACTTTCAGGTCAGGCTCTACACAGAAGTCAAGCGTGTGTGAAAAGGTGTGGAAGTAGGCTGCAGGAACAGGAAGCATTCTGGCTGAAAGAAAGACGATACCCAGGAACATGAGCACAGTCAACGGCAGCGCCTCGTCTGTGACGTAGATGTCCTTGGAGAAGCGGTTGATGATGCGAACCATCGCTGCTCTTCCTTCCCAGCCTGACAAACCGTCTCTGAAGAAGCTGCAGGGAAGCTTGGCGGTCTTGGAGGGAGAGCGTCCAACTCATTCATTCCCGTTCCTGCTCAGTTCCAGCTGCTGCACATGTCATTTAGACTCAGAGGGAGTGTGTGGACAATGTTGCTTGCTTGTCTACTTACCAGAACATGCATAATGCTGAAAAAAGAGAGATCCTCCTTTTTGAACCCAGAAATGAAGGAGATCGAACTTCCCTGCATCCACGACTCCGTCTTCTGGCTGTACACACATTTGACCTCAGACGACTCCCAACTCTGAGTTGGACACATGATATATAATCAACGAAATTGTGAGCTACAGTGAAATAATAATCAATATTATTATTTGTGACATCAACAAAAAAAGTGTTTTATTGGAGAATGTGTCTGCTATGCAGCTCATTCTCTGCATTACAGACCAAGAAAGACCATCTGGCTTTCTTCAAATGGCATAAAGCCATCATGACCACATGAGGGCGTGCAGCTCTGCTGTGTTAACAAAAGCACCACCGCTCTCATGAATGGAGACGGTCCAGCACATCTTATAACACCACCTTGTCCCAGTAGAGGTGAACTTGAGTCTCTCACTGCTGGCACATGAACTTTCCTGTGCTATGCTGCCCTCATGTGATCAAAAGTGGTACTGATAGAGTTGCTTTTTCTTTTCTTCAATCAAATAAACAAAGATAACTATTATGTGACCACAAAAAAATTCAAATTAGGAACAAAAAACTTATATAATTTTTTATTAACTTGATTTATTTAGAAATTGTTTTCCTTTTTTCTCAGTTTTTACATTTTTCATAGAAGCTGTTAAGGTTTCCTGTCTGACTGTGGTTCTGCTGTGGAAGGGTAATACCTGAAATCAGACTGCAGGATTTCACCTGAAGTCTCTTTCACACCAGCTGGTGACACACCTGGGACCCTACTGGAGGACGTCAGCAGTGGTCAGACTTGTCCCACTCCTGCACAGAATGGAAAGTTGAGTTGAGTGGAACAGAAAAAATGGGAACCAATTACATACAATTACACACACACACACACACACACACACACACACACACACACACACACACACACACACACACAACCTTTTTCTAACTGCGGACCGGTCAACACTTGACAATTTACCCCGGACCGGAAGGGGGGGTGAAATAATAACAAACATGAATCCACTTTGTGCTCATATAGAACTTTATTAGCACATTGCTCCAACAATATAATGCTATTATAACATCAAACTCTCTGGTTGCCCGTGAATGAATGAATGAATTGGTCTCTAAGTGGCGAAGCAGTTTTGAAGGCTTCATTGTCTCATTTGAGAGCCGGTCACCGCATTTTATGCAGAGCGGGCTTGGTGTGTGGGAATCACCTGTCGCGATAAATCCAGACTTCAAGTAGGACTCCTGGTACCGTCTGCTAAAACCTTTCTTTTTCTTGGAAGTCGTAGGCTGCTCTTCTCTCTCTTCATTGTGCCTTTTCCCTTTCACAAAGAAACTTTCCAAAGATGCCTGTTTACGTAAGATGCCTTACTTTTGCTAGCTGGGTTAAATTTTGGTGCTTAAATGAGGAGATGTAACAGAGAGGAGAATAAGGTCATTTCAAAATAAAATACGTTTAAAAAAAAAAAAAAGACCACTTGACTCAGATAATAAATAAAACAGAAATAAACAATTAATTCTTGTGTGGCCCGGTATTCATTGATCCACGGGCCGGTACCGGTCCGCGGCCCGGGGGTTGGGGACCACTGATCTATAGTATCAAAAGCAGCGCTGACGTCCAGCAGAACCAGTATGGACACTAACCCATTATCTGAGGCCATAAGGAGGTCATTGGAGACTGGAACCAGTGCTGTTTCTGTGCTATGATGCATTCTGAACCCTGACTGAAAAATTTCAAATAGATCATTTCTATACAAATGCTCACACAGCTGGCTTGCAACTACCATTTCCAGAATTTTAGAGATAAATGGAAGGTTGGAAATCGGTCTATAATTAGCTAAAATGTCTGGGTCAAGAGAGGGTTTTTTAAGTAATGGTTTGCATACTGCGACTTTAAAAGCCTGTGGCACATGTCCTAAGACTAGGGACAAGTTGATCTGTTCCAGTATTGTCGCACCAATAAGAGAGAAAACATTTTTGAGTAGTGACATTGAGAGTTAATTGGAACTGGATCTAGAACGTCATCATGATTCTTCCTGGGGGTGGTGAGCCTACTGGAAGGTGGGCCCATGTTGCCATTTAGGCCCGAACTTGGCCAGGTCCCCTGGGCAAAGTCCCGGCCACCAGGCGCTCGCCTTCGTGCTATTTGTAAAGCACTTTTCATGCAACTTGTGCAACATAAAATGCTTTACACAATTAAAACAAAACATTCATGAGTCATAGTAGATTCTCATATACTCCTTGGCCCCACGCCATCAGCAAAGCCGTTTCTCATTTGGCGCTGTTGTGGCGTGCGTTCATTTTATTGGAAACACAATTGTTTGATAGTTTGAACAGCACTTTGACTTGCTCTCGCAGGACGACTTTCTCACCCATGTGGTTAATGTCGACGTCATCTGTCAGGCAATTAGGAAGGTTTGTCTCTGAAAGGATGAAATGATTTTCCTCAGCGCTTATCGAGGCGTAGGCCTTCTTCAGTAAAGTGACTCGGCAATGTGCTGGTAAAATAGATGAACAACCGATTAGTCCCAAAATCCCTTCCAAAGCCCCTCAATGACGACCGAGTCCGGGTTGTTCTTGTAAGGCACTTGGACGGGGTACTTGATGCCCAAGGCCTCCCCATACTTCCTGTTGAACAGGTCTTGGACCTGCTCTGGCAGCGTGTCGGCCAGGTCGATCCTGGACAGGACTCTGCAATCTGGATACACCAGACAGCACCTTCTCTCCACCTGAATCTCGTCTCCACCTGACTCTGGTCTGCACCTGACTCTGGTCTCCACCTGACTCTGGTCTGCACCTGATTCTGGTCTGCACCTGATTCTGGTCTCCACCTGACTCTGGTCTCCACCTGACTCTGGTCTCCACCTGACTCTGGTCTGCACCTGATTCTGGTCTGCACCTGATTCTGGTCTCCACCTGACTCTGGTCTCCACCTGATTCTGGTCTCCACATGACTCTGGTCTCCACATGACTCTGGTCTCCACCTGAGTCTGGTCTCCACCTGACTCTGGTCTCCACCTGACTCTGGTCTGCACCACATCGTCTCTCTGCGAGATCGTCTCTCCACCAGATCGTCTCTCCACCAGATCGTCTCTCCATCAGACAGATTCTGGTCTTCACCAGATCTTCTCTCTCTTTTTCATATAATCAATAAATAATACAAATCTTTGATTCCAACCTGAGTCTCTTTCTTTCTTTTTGTGCCCAACAACTTTTCTACGGTTCGGCTCAGCAGATCCATGTTGATATGTTTGATTATTTCAAATCTCAAATGTTACAACATTTTATTCAAATAGACTTAAATGTTCTGTTTATTCTACACTGGTTGAGGGCGGGTACCAGGTCAATCATTTGTGTTGCACTAAATCAACAGACAAGAAAGTGAGCAGGTGAACTTCACCTTCAGAGGGTCTTCTGATGCTCTGACAGGTGGCATTTGGTGACAAAGCTGCAGCTGCAACATGTAAGAAAAAGCAGGAGAAGTGCAAAGAGCAACATGCAAATGTTTAAAACACACTGATTGACGTTAGTGAATAAGAATAAATACATGCATGTGTGCAAACTTATCAACCTGATGAAGTCCAGGCAGATTTGTGCAGGAATGATTCAATTCTTTATCTAAAAGCTTTTGTCTGATTTGTGTCTAGAAAGACACAAATCTTGAAAGGTGCAGGAGGGATATGATGAAACTGGGAACAGAAAACAGGCTTTTTCTGAGCAACGTACTTATTTAACAGAGATAAAAAGTGCTCTTACTGAGGTAAAAATGATATGTTCACATACACGGCTGCAACATCTGAGTCTTTTTTAAGACCGACTGCTGAAACGTCCTTCTACCTTTAGTTAACAATTGTACAAATTGTTGAAATTATAGAAGAAGGGGAACATTGACAGGGTTTCTAGAGAAACTGATGAGGAGGCTGGTTTTCCACTAGTAAACACATCTTGTAATCAAAGCACAAACTCTGGTGAAAATACCTCCGTTTTCATATTTCACTACAGGTCATGAAGCTACAGGAACGTGACTTTGGCTGCACTTACCTTGATTTTCTGTCCTTTAGAGGTCAAATGTGAAAGCAAAGAAAACTTAAACAAAGCACAACCAACAAAATACAACCAAACGTTTCAGAGGTTCAGTGACACTGAAATCATTCAGTTAATTAGAAATCAAAAATAAACATCTTTTTGATCGCAGAAAACCAGGCGGTGCTAAAAAGGTTTTTGATCATGTCTGTTCTTAAATATTATTACTCTGAAGAACGTGAACCTTTCACATAAATCATAGGAGGAACCTTTCAAACTTTTATGGTCCAAGTAGCTCCTGGTGGTCGAAGAAAACTGTCAGTTTCTGTCTCACGTCTGTTTTATTTCACGTTGGAAACCTGAAAGAGGACAAACGTTCTCACCAAAGTTCCCCTAAAATGACATTGTTGTCCTGTCTCTCCCGTGACTCCCGTCTCTCCCTCGACAAGTCCTCCAAAACGTTTTCTACCCTCCAATCAGAAGCCGGTTTGACTCAGTGCTGGTGGTCAGCAGCCTCCAGACTTTGACTGATGCATAATCAGGGATTCATATTTCATTCTAACATCAGTTTTGATGCTTGAGTAAAATGTGTCTTGGTTTTTTTCCCACTGAATGTTTTCTCCAAAACTGCTTATTTACAAGAAGTTCAGCTTGTTTTCTCCTCTTACCCGGATCTCTGTAATGTAGTCAGATCTCAGTCAGAGCTCTCTCCACCACATTGAGTCGTTCAAAACGTTGAGCCTTCACACGTTACTTGGACTAAAACGCACAAGCACATCACCTCTGTGCTAACCCCTCTTCAACGGCTCCCTGTTAGAGTTCATATTGGTTTCAAAAACCAACAACACCGGTACACGAGTCTAGTTTAACCTTCTTAAAGGTTTGGCAGAGTGTGACTTCATGATAAGTTTTGTTTCTCTGGTCTTGTGAAAATGCTGTCTCAGCAGTAAATTATTGTAACCAGGTGGTATTAAAGATTTATTTGTTGTAGGAATCCACGAGATGCATCACTTCTTCCAGTGTGACGGGTTCTGTGTTGATAATGCGTTTACGTAAGATGCCTTACTTTTGCTAGCTGGGTTAAATTTTGGTGCTTAAATGAGGAGATGTAACAGAGAGGAGAATAAGGTCATTTCAAAATAAAATACGTTTAAAAAAAAAAAAGACCACTTGACTCAGATAATAAATAAAACAGAAATAAACAATTAATTCTTGTGTGGCCCGGTATTGATTGATCCACGGACCGGTACCGCTCCGCGGCCCGGGGGTTGGGGACCACTGATCTACAGGGCTGAACCTCCATGTACGGGCTTCCATATTTTCAACACTTTTCTGTTCATGTTCACATGAAAACAGTAAAAAAGTTTTTTAGATAAAAAGTCTTCTAAAGGTTTGGAAACATGTGACAAATGTTTTTTAGATAAAAAGTCTTTTAAAGGTTTGGACACATATGACGAATGTTTTTTAGATAAGAAGTCTTCTAAAGGTTTGGACACATGCGGTGAAGTTTTTTTGGATAAAGTATTTTACTGGTTTGGCCACATGCAATGAAGGTTTTTTGCTGCTACATTTTCTAAACACACCCAATCTGTTTTTGTAGAAAACTGCCACATCATTTTACTTCCAACACCTTTTAACAAATATCAAAAGCCTCAATTTTTATGTAAACTTTTTAAGATTAATGCGTAAAGTCACCAACAGAAGCTACTGTACAACAATTCTCAGTTATTTGAATTGAAAAATAGTTGGTTGGACAAAAATCTTAATATCTAGAATACTCTATCTTGCTAGTTATGCCTTTTGTGGTCAAAGTTGTTCGTAACCATTCAGAGTTTTGTGTGAATTTAAGTAGAACCTCCACAGGACGTTATCATAAATGCTTAAATTGTCAATCAATCTTATTTTTCTTTGAAAGAAGAATTGTGTCATGACATTGAGTATCTCACTCTCCTCATTTGTTTACTTGTTTCACTGCTTACTGGCTGCAAATATTTGTTTAAGGAACCTTTTCCCCAACCAATATTCTCAAAGACTGTTCCGTTATCAAGAACACAGATCAAACATTTCATTAACAGGAATAAACCCCTACTAATTAATAAAGTCTGCCTTTATTTTTTTTAAATTTTTATGATCAGTTCAAATATATGGTTTCTGAGCTTCACGTTGGTTCCTAATCAGTAGCCAATATTAAAAAAATTGCTGGCAATTCTACCAATAAGATTTATTGGTAAATTCATCCAACGTTTTAGATTTTCTTCTATCATTTTCAAGAGTGGATTATAGTTAAGGCCAATTAACTCTGACAGCTTAGGGGGGATGTTGATTCCCAGGTATTTGATGTTGCTGGTGGTGATTGAGAATGGTCCAGTGACAGCTGCCACATCCCAGCTGTTAGAGTTCAGTGGTAGTATGGTGGATTTAGACCAGTTAATAGCATAGTCAGAGATCTCAGAGAAGTGATTAATAAGGTTGATAGTATGGGGAACTGATGATGATGGAGTTTGTAGATATAAGAGAATATCATCCGCATATAAGCTGATCTTATGGGTTGTATCTCCTGTTCCGATTCCTGAAATTGTGCTGTCTTGTCGTATGGCTGCTGCCAGAGGTTCTATAAAGATGGCAAATAGGGATGGAGAGAGTGGACATCCCTGCCTTGTACCCCTGTGTAGAGTGAAGTGCTGTGATATTAATCCATTTGTGGTGACTGTTGCCATCGGTGATGTGTAAAGAATCTTGATACAATAAATAAATGATTCACCAAAGCCAAATTTTTTAAGTGTTTGGAATAAATTCCCAATTAACTTTATCAAATGCTTTTTCTGCATCCAATGAGGAAATGGCTGTTGCTGTATCTGTTTGTGATGAGTAGTGAATCAGATTAAATAGTCTCCGTAGGTTATTGGCGGAGTGTCTTCCTTTAATGAAGCCTGTTTGGTCTGGATGAATGATAAGTGGAGTTACTTTTTCAGTTCGTAACGCTAGTGCTTTACTGATAATTTTTGTGTCTGAATTAATGAGGGATAACGGGCGGTAGCTTGCTGGAATAGTGGGATCTTTTCCAGGATTTAATATTAAAGTAATCATCGCTGTATTCATCTCCATAGAGAGCTTAGATTTTTCCTTCATTTCTGCTATTATTCTGACAAATATGGGTGCTAGAATATTCCAAAAGTGTTTATAAAATTCTGCCGGGAACCCGTCTGGACCCGGTGATTTATTATTAGGCATTAGTTGAAGAGCTTTATGGATCTCTGTTGGAGTTAGAGGTTCATCAAGTTCTCCAGCCTGATCTTCTGTAAGGTTTGGTAGATTGATAGTGTTGGCGATTTTTTCTTTTGCTTTTCAATGCATTTTATTGAATTCCGTTTGACTGCCATTTTTATTTTTTTTCAGGATAAATGATTAAAAGACAACAGTTTGCAGTAATATCTGTTCATAATTTGGTTTAAATTATTTTCATGTTGGCTAGTTGTTATTTATTTAAATGAAAGGCTGTTGCAGTTTACCCAGATAGGTATGGTTTAAAGAAAAATTCAATTTCAGGCACAAAAGTATGTACAAAGAAAGCTGGCAAAAATACAAATGTATGAATGCTTTTCTTTCTTATAAAAAGGAAATAAAATAAAATACACTGATTTAGGTGTCATTTAAAATTATATTTCGAATTACATTTCACATTTTCCTTCTTTGCTCTCACATGGGTTTTTAAAAAGCTTGAGTTGAGCTTGAGCTGCACTTATGTACAGCTACAGCCTTAAAACATGCATGTTTGTTATCAGGACAGGTTTTATTACAAGGCACTCCTGGTGACCTCTGATGTGATCGATGATGACGGTAACGCCCGTTTCCTGTAACAGTACAACAAAATACGGAAAAAAAGGAGCTGACACTGACTTGACATCATCTCTCTGAAAGCACCAATTTCTTCTGGATACTGTGTAATCTGAGGTCCTGTCACCATGGCTTTAGTTCCTGTTTGCTGGTATGAGTGGGTGGGGCCAGTTCCTGGACTGGAAGTAGCCTCTGAGGCCTTCTAGGTCCACGGGGGGGAAGTAGGGTCCGATACGCTTTCTGAGCCACCACTTTCCCTGAGCGGCGCTGGTGCTGCCTGGCTTACTGAACTTGTATATAAAATGCTCTCCTCGGACCCACCTGAGAGGAGGAGACAGAAAACAGTCAACTCACATGACGATGGAGACTTTATTTCAGCACTTTTTCTTCACAGGCCCAAAGGACGCAGAAAAGATTTAAAACACATGTCCAGCACGGAAAGATGTATTCTTCTCTTTACTCTGTATCTATGAAACCGTTACAAGCTAAAATCTACACTTATGAGCAAAAGAAAAAAAAAAAGGTCCAGCGATAACTGATCAGGTGTGTTTTTACTTGTCCTGGAGAGTTTCTGTGAGCTTTCCACTGTTTTTCACATTATTTTTTTGTCCATACAGCTGGTTGACCTTCAAATAATCAATTAACACCTGGAATAACACCCCAAATCCCAGCGGCTTAGAGGTCAAGGCGATCATCTTTTGATCGCTATGGGGAGTGAAAGATTTTTATGATGTAAAATAGATGAGTCTGTGCCGATGTGGAGACAGTGGGACCATCTGGAATGCAGAGTTGCGTTTTTCCCACCAAGATTTGGCTGCAGGGGCACGTCCCTGGCTCCAGGGCTTTTTGATAAGGATTTTGGACAGTAAGAGCAGAAGACAGACTTTGGACAGAGCAAATGTGCACCAGCTGACAGTAATTGCTTACATCATCAGTGTGGTTCTGGGCGAGCTGCTGGGACGGACCCGCCTCTGCAGGCCCGATGTTTAACTGTATGTGACATCAGCTCAACTGTTGCCAAGTTACAGGCACAACATATCGGTGCATCCACTGACATCTCTGGAGACCTAAACATCCTTCGCTGACAGTTGAGACAATGAAACACTGAAGACCCAGACAGTTTTTATTAAGTATTACTTTTCTAAAATGTACTATATTTTTTATAAATACTTAAAATTCTATTTTATTGTCCCTGAGATGATGCACAAATCCTGCATATTCTAGCGTTTGTAGCCATGTGCACATATTCCACCAGAGGGCGATGTGGAGCACGGAATTGTTACTCATCCGTTAGCAGGATAATGAGCAGCACATATAAACTGTGGGCCATTCAAACAACTGATGTCTGAAGATCAACTGTAAAATGTACATTTTCAGAGTACTTTCGGTGATGCCGGTGATGACAGCGTCCACGCTCGTTACCTGGGAGGCTCTCTGCCTTGGAAGGGATTGAGGTCGAGCAGTGAGAGGACTGTGGTGTCATTGGCCAGCAGACGCCCCGCGATGTGGATCACCCACTCACTCTGCTCGTAGGTCTGCATGAAGACATGGACAACGTTTTAGAAAGGAGTCAAAAGAAGGAGCAAGAGGAACAGGAAGAGACAAGAAGCAAACTAGTAAAAGTGCAGAAAACATGAAAAAAAAAAAAAGAGAAAGAACATTAACACAATAAAAACAAGGGACATTTCAGCCAGTTGTGAGGTTACCTGGCGGGGTGTACGTGAATCTACTGGATCTTTGTCTATAAGACAGCATGCTGAAACCTTTTACGTTATTTAAATTACTTATGTTTACAAAGAGCTGCAGCTGTTAAAATAAAAATTCTCACTTGGAAGGCAGCGAACCACATGAGCCAGTCCAGCCGGTAGTGGTACGGTGATATGAGGCAGGGTCGCCGGTGAACGTCTCCTGGCTTACACATGAACTGGTATTCCTCCCAGACTGCATCAGGATCCTTGGGATCTGAGCTCAGAGTGCCCTGGAAAATCACCTCTGTACGCTCCTTAGTGATGCTGGTCAGAAGAAACCAAGACTTAATGCTTCCAGTCGGGTCTATCTATCCATCTATCCATCTATGTTTGTTTCTTTACTCAGTAAATGAGGATATAAAATACAAGTTTAGGTATTTATCAAATATAAAACGGACATTGTTAGTATTGTTCATTGCATTTAGGACAGAACAGAACATTCCTGCAGTCGAACCTCAAAGGTACTGACAAAAGTTTTAAACATCTTCACATTTAAAAAGACAGGGAGCAGCAGCCATAATAATTATCCCAACACCGAAAAAAAAACCAAAAAACAAGGAGGGATGTATGACGAAGGGCATCCGACATAAAACCTCTGTCAAATAAATGTAATCAACACGATGCTCCAGTAAAGAGCTTCCCTGAAGGAAAAAGTCAAAAGGAACAAAGAAGGAGCAAAGAGTTCTTTATGAGAAGCTGGAATGTGGGAATGTTTCTGTTTATTGTTCGACTGTACCTGCCGAAGGCGCCGTAGGTGTTGACGATGCGCAGCGAGTTGAAGGAGGTGTTCATCACCTGCCTGGAGCTTAGCAGGTTCATCACCACGGGAACGCTGAGACAGCCAATCAGAATGCCCAGAGTCATGTTCACCACGCGACGAATCAACATTCCTAAAACATGCAAACGCAAAACATTTGTTTGACATAATATATTTACAACAGCAAAGAATGGAAACTGTTTTTGTTTCCTTTTTGGACCAAAAACAGAAGCCAAGCAGTTGATCCACTTTTGCAACAAAATAAAGGGTGAATTCTGTGAAGTGAATGACACTGAGTGGTTGAAGGGAAAACTGTGGCATATTTCTTGGAGTCTGGCTTCAACACCTCCAGCTGGCCAGCACGGCAGAGTTACTGAGGGCGTGTGTGTGTGAGTGTGTCAACTATTCCTCTGTGAAAGAGGCCCGGCTGGTTTATCAGGAGATGGTGGTTTTTACAAATGTTGGCCGTATCCGCATCAGTCCTACCTGCCTGCCAATCTCAGGAGTGCTACAGGCATCGCTGTGATCCAAATAAAAGGAAACAGACTTTCTGGGTGTGTTCCAGTGAGTAAAACATGTCCAACCTGTAGATGAAAATCCTACAGCTGAGACACCAGGAGGTCCAAGAAGACCCTTCAGGGGGGCCACTAATATTTCTACTGTACAGAAATGTTCCTTGTCCATTGCCTGAGCCTGGACCGGTATACGTCCTGGTTTGTTGGCCGATCCAAACCAGACAGTAAGGGAAGAGCACAGGTCGGACTGGATGATGTCAGAGTAGAACCTGATGAGCAGTTCCTGAGCATCCCAGGAAGTACAGCCTCCTTCTTATACGTGAGGTCCACTTCAGATCCTGAAAGTGTGGATCCCAGAAACCTGAAAGTGTCCACAGTAGGGCTGGAAGTTTCCTGTCGAAGTCCATTGTCATCTCCACAGTCTTGAGTGGGTTCAGCCTGTCACCACTGGACCACCTGTTCCACTTCCTGTCTGCGTCCTGACTCGTTACAGTTCTGGATCAGTCCAATGACCATGATGTCGCCTGTCCATCATGACCAGACACTACTTTCTTTACCACAGATGTTTCAGTTTAACTACATCCTATAAACTGTGTGAGGAGCCATGTTTTGATAAGATTAAATATAAACCTTTAAAAAAAAAGTTATTGGACAAAGTGAATGGTTCTATGATTTCATAACTGAGTTCAGAGCCTGGATACCTCTGGAGGGTTTGGGGGTGCGTCCGGCCGCATGTTCGGTCTGTATCTCCAGCACTGCCTTCTTGGCTCCGGCCCCACGAAACAGGAAGCCCAGCGATGCATCATCAAAGCAGGCTAAGCTAGGAACAATTGTGAGCCAGTTCAGGAAACTGAGGTTCCCGCTTATTATGAGGACCACCTACAAGCCAGAAGGCAAAACGGAGATAAAAACACAGCCAGAAAGAAGAGAAATCCCTGTAACATGAAGCACAACATGAAGTTAAGTTAACAAGACTAACTTAACACACACAAGCTCTTGGATCCAGCTGATGTGATGCTTCAAGTTTGTAGTGATGAATGATTCAGAAACAGACAGCAAAACATCCCTTTTTTATTAGCCAGCATGTACAAGTAGTAGAATAAAACTGGTTTCTGATAATGATGTAAACAAGTTTCTGGCAACACGCATGCCAGACACGTGTCATTGGTTTCACATAGAAGTATAAATCATCCATTACTCTTGTTGCACCAGTGTTGCCCTTTGTACTTAGGAACAGTGACTACCTGGAAAAGAATCTGTACTGCTCCGTTTGCCATGCACAGACGCCTGCCCAGGAAGGTGAAGAACGGGGCAATGAGCTCGATGAAGTGGTTGGACAAGGTCTCAAACTGGTGGAACCACCACGGAGAGCGATGCATGTAGTAAGACATAGGGTTGGGAACGGGCTGGGTCTGCAAAAGCAAAGATCAGAGAGGAGGGTCATCCACACAAACCCGATACTTCAATTCATGCAATAAAAAAAAAAAAAAACAGTCATCATGAGTCTGCAGCAAATAGTTCCTAAACAGTTTCAAGAGTGTAAATTTACATTTCCACGGAGGTCGTTGACCGCTCATCTAGGTCAGGCAAACTGACCCGACAAAAAAAATAAATTGCTGCACTGTACAATCTCTGGCTTAGTGGTCAGCACTGTTGCCTCACAGCAAGGTTTCTGGGTCGATTCCCGGCCCGGTGGGTCTTTCTGTGTGGAGTTTGCATGTTCTCCCCGTGATTGTGTGGGTTCCCTCCGGATTCCTCCCACAGTCCACAAACATGCATACTAGGTAATTGATCATTCTAAATTGTGAATGTGAGTGTGCATGTTTGTCTGTCTCTGTATGTGGCCCTGTGATGGACTGGTGACCTGTCCAGGTGGAACCCTGCCTTTCGTCTGCTATGCGCCTGGAAAGGCTCCGGCAGATCCCCGTGACCCTGAGAAGGAGTAAGCGGATATAGATAATGGATGGATGGATGTACAATCTGTCATGTGACCCTTAAAAACATATTTTTGTTTAATTCAGACTTCGTTTACGATACTGAAGCTTTTTCTAGGCTCTGTGTAAAATGTTAAAGTCTAGTAAGAAGAGTTGACAAGTTAATAACTAAAAAGCGTAACATAAAGGAACAGTATGTAATATTAATAAGCTCTTGGTGACATCAACTTCAACTGTTACTATAGAATGAATTAAAAAAAACAAACCAAAAAGAGTGATTTGTTGTCACATATTTTGACACGGTTCCTTATAAAACTGGACTGAGAGCTGTTCTAGGCTGCGTTTGCACCTGTACTTAAGGCTGTCCATTTGTGACTGGACCACTCAGGGTGGATTTTTATACCAGGTGTAAACAGCGTCTAAAGTACCTATAAAAACAATCCCACTACTGTGCATGACATTTTGTCATTCTTCAGCAAGATATCGATCATAATTTTATATTTATATAAAATGAAGGTCAGATTACTTTGCAAAATGTACAATGATAATGAAACTACAAGGAACCAGAACCCTGAACTCAATGTTTACTTTAAAAGGCCTACATCTCTATCGTCTTGGCTGAAACTCGCCCTTTAGGACAAAACTGATTACAAAAAAAAAAAAAAACAATGCACACTACCTGACATAACTGTGACTAAGACATCACGGTGAAGCATTGAGAAACCAATTTAGACACAAGTAAATGCTGACCTGCACAAACAGAAATAAAAGGATTCCAAATGTTGCACTCCAAAACGCTGTTGGCACATGTTAGTGGACTGATTGAGTGACGGCAGTTTGCAGCTACAATTTCAGCTGCCAGCATATCTGAAGCTGCGTTGCATCGTGACAAAAGCAGGTCTTTAAGAGCTTTGTTTTCCAGTATTTTAAGAACTATACCTGCTTTTAATTGAGAGTGTGGGAAAGCTGGATTCAGTTGTTCAAAACCTATTTGGTTGATTTAATTAAAGCAAGAATTCAAAAATTATAATACTTGTGTACAATAATAGAGTAGCTCGATACCAGGACACACACCTCGTAGTGGTAGTCCATGCAGGTCAGGTCTCTCCAGCATTTGTCACCTCTGATTTTAATAAGACCCTGAAAAAAAGAGACAGAATATCTGCAACACCATACGCTCGCGTCGTCTTCAACCTTTACAGTTAATCATTTGGATATCTTCACTTCTCTGCTTTTATTCTTTATCCCCTTGAAAAACTCAAATTTTTACCTGATATAAAGTGCATCCTAGAAAATAAGTAAATAAAGATCTTTCTGGGACACGAGACTGTCAATATTGACACATTGGTTGGCCACGGCAATGAAAAATTGATTTTAGAAATAAAAGAGAGCATGCACTAGAGGCATGCTGAAAGAGTCAGTGATTCAGTGCAGCCTTTGTAACACAAGAGTTACAAAAGTACTTCACGATGCAAAAGCAACACTAAAAGGAATCAGTGAAATAAGACAAAACCAGAAAAAACTACCGTCTTTGTAAGCTTTTAGGGGTTTTATTTTGAAAAGTCCTGAAACTTTGTTTTGTTTCCTTTAACCTTGAAAGTCTGTTTTAGTTAAACTGTCCATCAGTTCTCCTGTTTTCAGGACTCTGGACTAGAAATGTCAACTTCTTTACTATCTTTTTAAATCCAACAAACACTCTTAAACTGACACTAATGTGGCTCAAGATCCTCCTGTCTTAGTGCTGTACTCACAGCTCCCAGCATGATGCGAACAATGAGCCATCTGAAGGTCCAGATGCAGATGAGGGAGGGGGGACAGCGGCGGGGGACCTGGGACAGGGTCCACACCGGACACAAGAAAATCGCCAGAAATCCCGTCTCCAACAGCTGGCTCTCCCAACCTGCACAAATAATCATTAATACAGTGGTAAATGTACAACAGGGCATGAAAACAAAGAGGTGGAGACACCTCGATAAAAAAGCATCCTCACTGGCCCCATTTTCAGCGGAAAATGTAATCTAACACCGATTAGACTGGACTATTCTCTCTCTCTGGACAGTATTTCACTGTCCTCCCTCTTGTCTACAGGTATTTCTAAACCAGAGGAGCCTCATCTGAAGTCATCTCAGACGACTTCCAGCTCTACTCATCCACTAGCATCCAGTCAGCCGAGGGTCCAGTTCGGTCTGAGCTGAACCAGCTTCTCCATTTAGATGTTCAGATGCAGTTAAATTAAACCTTTTAGATACCGCTAGAACAAGAGCAGAGCTAAAATAAAAAAAAACAAAAAAACATCTGTGCATCAAATCCAATTAGAAATCTATTGAATAGAAATGTGTTGATACATTTTACTTTGAAGCATGTATCTAAACCTGTGGTGATGCTGAAGAAAATCCAGACATGAAAGACACATCTGTGCACAACACAACTGTGCAGCTCACCAAGTACTTGCTGAAAAGAAGTATTTTAGTGTGAACTGGGGAAAACCGGGGAAAAATTGTGGAATTTTACTCTGATGTGAGTAAAGCAGTCAGATTGGATTGTCAGATTTCTTTTTGGTTCGATTGATGCTGCAAAAACTGTTTAAGAGATGAAGTCAAAACCTGTCATCTTAAGAGCCTCTAGTCTGCACCTCCTTCTGGACAGGAGACGGAGAGGAAGCCCTGGTGGAATTAGCGGGAAGTTCACTTACCAAAGGAATACCTAGAAAGAGGAAAAGAAACAAAAAAGGATATTGAGACATAAGAATCTGGATAAAATTCTTTAACATTATCAAATAGTTTGACCAAAGAAAAGCTGAATTTGTTAGTGTAATCGTCTTTTTGGTGTCACTAAATCCTTCATCCAACTGTTTTTATTCTCTGACATTTTTTCTGCTTGTAAAATGACCCAATAAGCTTTAAAAAAAAAATCCCAAAACGAGTTCCCGGAGCCAATTTCCCCTTCTTTTTTCACTAATGCTTGAACAGCGTCGAACTAAATTCTCTTGTAATCCATATTTGGACAGAGCCCAACATGCCCATCCACACGGAGAGAATATTAAGACAAAACGAGTCTAGTTTAGAGCTCTCGTGAAAAACCTCACAAGCCGGCCTGAGTGCCATTAAAAAGATTTACAGCATTTAGACCACACACAAGCAGCAATCCACCTTAAAAACTGTTGATCCCAACCGTGCATCCACTCCACACTCACCACAGCTGCCCCACATTGACCAGAGAGTGGTACAGGACCCACAGCATGAACATGATCACCATGTTGGCCATTCCCGTCACCAGGACGAACATCGACAAGGCCATCCCCACCAAGGCGATGCCATCCAGGTTGGTGTCCATGTAGTCCCAGTCCAGGAACCAGAGGACGGAGGGCGTGTACGCCAAAGCAGCCATGCCGATCTTCCCTCCAACATAACGCTTGACACTGTTGAGGTAGCTCTTGCAGGGCATTAGGCCATGCTCCCCGATCAGCTGCTTGTTCTGGTTGTAAGCAACACTGAAGGCCACAACTAGGATAAGAAAAACAAAGAAATTAAAATGCAAACACATCTAGTGTTGGCACAGCTTATTTTACTTTACATTCAAAGACTTAATTGTATGATCTGCTTTTTATTCGATTTTTCTCTTTGTACTGGTGGACCTAATTGATTTTATGACGTTTTAATCGTATGGAGGTGCCGGCCTTCAAAAATCCTTACCATCTTTAAAAAAAGAATGATTGTGCTCTGTTAGGTCTTTATTCAAAACCCAGAAGTCCAGTTCACTGAGACGTCTAAGTAGTTAAAGGGACAGCTAAGCCACATGACACAGCTTGACTGACTCGGTTTAGAGCGCCGCCGCCTAGTGGCCATGCGAGTAACTGCAGATGTCCCAGTTCAGCTTTGAAAACCAGATGTTGCCACTTGGGTATTTGTAGTCTAACCAGTCTCTAACCACCCCTGGATTGGGGAAATTAGATTACTTGATAACGTTGTACTAAAAAAATAAATAAATAAATGAAGAAAAACAAGCTAAAACTGTTTGTTTTTTCACTAATCATATTACTGTACCTGTTAAGTGTATATATATATATATATATATATATATATATATATATATATAAATATACATATAAATATACAGGTAATTACAAAGACATTAAACAGGTAAGAGGATAGATTCTCCCCAACAAAAAAGAAACAAAACCCCATTATGAGTCGTGTGCACATCTGCAGCGTCTTCACTCACAGTAAATAAAGGCGACGCCGCGCAGAAGCACAATACGAGCGAGCCAGTAAGTCCCGGGTCGTAATCTGTGGAGCTCCTTTTCTTTGTTCGAGTCCTCGCTGATCTTTGTCCCATTTTGTGTGCCGTCGGGGACCGACTCCGTCCCCGTCTTCCTGTCGTCCAGACGTCTTCTCCTCACGCTGCTCTCTGCACTCATGCCGCTGGCCGCCATGTTGACGGATTTCCCAGTCACGTGACAAAACAAAGGCGGAAATTATTATTATTATTATTATTATTATTATTATTATTATTATTATTATTATTATTATTATTATTATTATTATTATTATTATTATTAAATACAAATTATTATTATTAAACATTATATATGTTTCTTGTTCTGCGATATGATCACGTTGTTAGTTTTAAAGGCATTGGGTAGTCACAACCAATCGGTAAAGTTTGGGCAATAATAAATAAACCGTTAAAAATATTAATATTGAAAGTGTAGATTATTATGCTGTTTTGGGATCCTATTGTTTAAACCTCCTGGGCAATGCAGAATTACATTATTTAATTAGAACTATAGCAAATCCTTAATCCTTTTTTTAAGGAGGAAAAAAGACTTGATTTATCCATCCATCCATTATCTATACCCGCTTAATCCGTTTCCGGGTCACGGGTGTGTGTCAGAGCTTCCCGACGCATAGTAGGCGAAAGGCAGGGTTCCACCTGGACAGGTCACCAGTCCATCACAGGGCCACATAGAAAGACAGACAAACATCCACACCGTGCTGAATTTGCTGAAATGCTGAAATTGAAAAAGAAACCTACCTAGCTGAATCTATGTGAAATATATTTAGCTGAGGGTAAATATATATTGTTATTTCATAACAATGAAATAATAAAAGCTTTGTTAAGAAATTTCTGAATGGTGTTGTGTCAGTTGATAAGTTGATAATCGAAACGAAACATCAGGAAACACTCCTATTCTATAAGTTAAATGTTGGCAGTGCACTTTAGCTGTTTGCAACTGTTTTCCAATGTGGTTTTATTACTAAAAATGGTTAAAGAAATATCAGAAAACTTCATCTAATCCAATCTAATGTACCTCCCCCTTCCCTCTAGTGCTCTACAAGACAAAAAGTAATTCCTTTTTTTTCTTCATTTTTTTCATTTGTGTGTGTGTTTTTTTTTTTTTACAGAACAATGTGCTGCATAATCTTGTGCACAACACGGAGCTCAGCAGGACTCTGGGCAAGCTGTGGACGTGAGAACGACTGCATTTGAAAATACAAGGAACTGTGACTTTATAAACTGAAAAATAAAGCAAGTGAAAACTAATGAAACTGACATTAAAGTAAAGATGAAACTCAAGAAATTATTTTTATTAACTCAAACATTTGACAGACAGATTAATCAATTTCTGATTTCTGAAAGAGAAAAGTAACAAATTGTGGCTTTAAAACATGAAAATCTGTGAGAAAACCTATTCAGAACACAGCACAGATGGTGAATACCTACGGCACGATGTAAATAATAAATGTTGTTATTAAGGTGGCGACATGAAGACTGGTGAGTTTTACTCCTTTTACTCCTCTCCCGATAGAAGACACATCTGCCTATTATAGGCCACTTCTCACACTTAGTGCTCAGGTTTAGCTCATGAAGGTGTTTATGGGCCTGAAGAACAGAAATAAGTAAATAAAGTATTTTGGTCTTATTTTGTGGATCTTTGGATCTTTAATAAAAAATAAATAAATAAATAAACAGGCTTAATTATTCTCTTTGCAGCAGCTGTTGACCAGGCGGATGCATGATGCATTTCTAAAACGTAAAATGTAAAATACTTTATTGTGAAGCACTTCATGAAAGGTCCTATATGAATACAATTTTACTCACTTTACTTACTTAAAATGAAAAACCTCTGCCATTTAAGGCCAACTGTGAGGCACAAGTTAACTTGTGTTTTAGCACCTCCACTTGTCCACTATCCCCTTCTTGCCTCCTGTTAGGCTTCTCTCTGAGTCCGAGAGGAGTCCCTTTGTTGAGGGGGCTGAGAGGCTGAGACTGCAGCACAAGAAAGACTATCCAGACTACCAGGTACCAGGTGATTGCAAACCCGGACTAATTCAGCAGCGAAATAAGGAGGGTTTTCCTGCTGGCTTGGGAAAGCCACACCACTGTTGCCATTTAGACCGACCTGGTGGTGGGATTGTATCCTCCTTAGATTATGATCTGGAGTTCACATCATTTATGTTAAAAAACAAACTAATCTGAATAAACAAACAAAATTTTGGTTGTAATTATTATTAGGTCATATAGGCTCCGACAGACCCCCGTGACCCAGAGACGGATTAAGCGAGTATAGATGGATGGATGGATGATCTGTTGCTGCTGATGGACAAGAATTACTTTCTCTCTTGTGATTTTGACTATGCACAATTAGATTTTTTTTGAGCTGGGTGTGTTAAAGCAGAGCAACATCTAAGACGTGCAGGACAGTGGGTCCTGAGGACCAGCCCTGAAGAACACTGATATAACGGATTATTTGTTATCTGAAAGATAATATGGATTGTTGTGTTGTTAAGTGTACAGACTGTAACAAACCATTGCAACTCACTCTAGGTTGGCCTCAAAGGGGGCGGGGATGAAAGCCACCAAACAGGACACCTGATGGCATCTGGCTGGCCCGGAGCCAAGGCAGAAGCTCCAGGCTGAAGTGGTAACCACCTCAGCTATGTCATTCCTAAACCATAACTAGTTCTCCAAATTTGGGGTGCACCTATGCATGTTCTACAGGCCAAACTACCAGCTAATGAGGTAGCTGTTCCATTAACAGATGTTTACTACATATTGCAGGGACTAACCAGAATTTTAACTTCTAGACATGCATAGGGCTGCTGAGCCCAGTTCCCACCGATTTTTAAAAAACTTCCTGTGTAGAACCTGGCGGCAACATCTCAGTGGCTTGCTGTCCTAAAACAGTTTACTATGAGAAACTAGTTGCCAACGACAACAAGACAGCCAGATAGAAGCGAGATTGGTTTAGCCACATGTCTGTAATGCTCTGGAGCCACGGAGTTGAAGTTTGTGTCGGAGCGACGAGACCATCTGGAGACATTTACACCGACAGTCCTGCACTTAACATCTTGTTTCCAATCTGTGCAACTAAAAAAACATGCCAAACACCTTCTACAGGAGAACAGCCATCTTCTGCAGCCCTCATTCACGTGGAAAACGTAGTTCCCTCTTTTTTAAAGTTTTTTTTTTGTAAAAGCATAAGAATATAAAAGTATATATAAAAAGTAATAGTTATATTTAATAATAATAGTAATAGTAATAATAGTAATATTTCAAATGACTATGGTAATAGATCAGAGTTAACGCAGTCAACTGAGAACCACAAGTTCATGTGCTCATTTAGCTGGTCCCAAATTTGGGTAAATGGGGAGGGTTGTATCAGGAAAGATGGGGTAAAAAGCTAAGACATACCCACATTTCGCATAAGATGATCCACTGTGGTGACCCTAAAAGAGAAAGGTTGAATTAAGTAGCAAATTAGTGGTCAGTATGCTTTAATATACAAGTGTTACGGTATGGGTAACGTTTAGGCTTAAGGTCTGGAACTGAACCATGAACTCCAGCTGGAGGTGCTCAAACATGCATAGTGCATGCATCTGTGGAGCAACTGACATCAAGCAAACTGCATTGTGAGTTATGAAGACTCCAGAATCCTACAAGCAATAGTACTACACAGAAGTGATATTTCACCTCACATCAAGACGATTTGTGGTTTTACCTTCATCCGGGTCCCTTTAATGTGGAGTTTACATTTTCCCTCTGCACCTGTCAGTGTTTCCTTCAGACACTCAGGTTCCATCAGGTTAGCGTCATTGGTGCTTTGTCTTTATATTAATTAATATTAATTAATTAGTTTTGCCCAATGACAGCTCAGCTGGAATGAGTTCCTGCTCCTGGTGGCCCTGAAGTGGCTCTAGAGGAGGACTAAGTGGAAGAACATGTGTAGTGGTTTCAATCCAACAATACTTGTTACTGTTTTGTATAAAAATCCTTTATTAACTGGTTAAAGTTATTTTATACAGGCTCAATTACAACAGTCAATGTAAGGTTTCCATCTGGTGGACAAAGTAGGTATTACTCCATTTAAAATCGTATCATAGTGATCCACTAATTGATTTCGTGTAGGTTTCGTGTCAGATGTCAGTCCTGACATAGCCCTCCCAGGGGTTGAGAGATTTCTTCCAGGAAGTGGGGACAATTATAACCATTCTTGGCGATACGGCTGGGTATTGATCTGGTAACATTCCAGTTCTACCTTCAATGCCCCTCCCGATGGACTGTTTTACAAATACTGAACCACATTCTGAAAAAAAGATAGTTCCAACAGGTGGGTCATTTAGAAATATTGAGCAAATTACAGCTTGATTTTAATGTCCCGATCAGGACAAGCTTTACTGGATTCTGAATCTGACACCACAGCAGAAGTTTACATACACTTTAGAAGAACATGCAAAGTATTTATTTATTTATTTATTTTTACCTCTGACAATAAAACTGATGGAACAAGAAATTATTCAGTTCGTATAGCTTTTTCAGCAGAGAACCATCCTATCTTACTTTAAAACAGATTTCAAAAGCAACACATCACTAGGGTTTGCAAACCAAGCTTGTTGTTTGTCTCCTCCTTGAACCGCAACCTTGTCGTGGTGGAAAGGTTTCTGTGGCTGAATGATCCCAGGAGCGATCATGTTGGGCGGCAAATACTCCTGGTACGGTCTTTCAAGGCAAATTGCTCTGGGCTAGGGAGACAGGCCAAACTAGGAGCAAGATCCTGCTTATTCCTCACCCAGATGCAGGTTCCCAGGACCCCACCCTGGTGCCAAGCCTGGGGTAGGGGCTCATCAGCAAGCACCAGGTGGCCAGGCCCCAACCCTCAGCTTCCAAAAGTACCCCTGCAGACATGCAATGTAGTTGACTATGGATCTGCAATTAATGTTTCCCTGTAAAAACCATTTTGATTAAAAAAAAAACAAAAAAACGGACCCCTCTCTCCTCTAGAGGGAGATGATGCATTTCGTTTCTATCATCAAATTCCAGCTTCTTCTGAAATTCGGGGTTAAAATGATATTAGGAGGAAGCAGGTATCTGGCAAAGTTTGTAGAAAGTATTGTCATTTTAGAATTCTGACAACACAGATCTGAGTTGTAACAGATGCATTTATTTAAATTTTGCAAATGCAATGCCAATTTAAACCTTTAGAAGAAAAAACATTCTGCACTACATGCAGACGTCTGGTTGCAACTGTAGTTGGGAGGATGAAAAGTGCACGTAGGTACCTACAGAAGACAGAAGACAAGGCCAACTGATCTCAAACTCATCTGTATTGATGTTAAGATTTTTATAATGAAACCAGCTCTCACTATTACGTCAGGATCTACACAACACGTCCGAAAAACAAGATGCAAAGAGAAAATTAAACAGTTGTAAGTGTTATATAAATTACAATCCTGTCACATTACAATCCTTGAAAGCAGCGATAACTCACATCAACAATGACTGGGTACGTTCAACGGTACAAATGAGAGAACAGCTGTCAGACGGAGGTTTTCAGAGAACCTGGATGCAGGTCAGCCTGCTCCAGCTGCAGTTTGTTAACAGCGATGGTGTTCACTGAGAGCTTGTGTGTGTTTCGAATGCATATTTGTTGTTAACAGCACTTTGTTGATTCAGGTTCACCAGGGTTTCAGTGCCAGAGGTTCAACCTCACAGTGTCCTACATGAAAACATCACGATTTCACACACACGCACACGCACACGCACACGCACACACACACACACACACACACACACACACACACACACACACACACACACACACACACACACATACATACGATAAGCCACAGTCGTCAAAACTCTACATTCAATAAATTAACAATGCATTGTCTTTGTTGAGCAACCAGTGGAATGACTCTACATTACATAATTACATTAGATTACAAGCAAAGGGAACCATTCACAAGACAAAAATTAAGTTTTAGGGCGAGCTTGTTGCATGGCGAGGGGGTCCACATACTGAGGAGAGGAGGCGGGGAGTCTGCACAGCACATAGTTTATAGGCGCAATAGTGGTGACATCATCTAGCCTTTGGTGTCAGACCACACCACGAGGGCTCTTAACAGTTTTCTGCACGTAGATGGACTGAAGCCCCTCCGTCGTTTTCTCTTCTGTGTCTCATGTCTTTCCAAACCCCTCCCCCGCTTCTTGACCACCAACCCCACTCCACCCCACCGCCTCTCACCGTGGTCTCTCGTCACCCATTTCAGGTGCTTTCTCTGATCTGAATGAGACTGGGCCACTCCAGGTGAGTTTTGACCTCCTGTCGGCTTCAAGGCTTGTGTTTGAAATGGGCCTCCACTGTGGAGACAGAGATGCAGTCATGGGAAATGCATTTTCATGGAATCTATCGCCACAAACCCACAAGCTGCACTGCAGCTTTAAACCTGAACCAAACCTTTCTAGAAACCCTTGTACTGCAGGTTAGCACCGGGCCAACCACGTTCATTTGAGGGACTGAACTAAGTAAATTTAACAAAAGTCCATCCAGGAGTCTGAATGCTGCTTTTTTCCCCAAAACTGGGGTTGCTACCCTCCTAAATGATAATATCTTCACATTTATTATAATTGTATATCTTCTAAAACTAGAGATATCTTTACACATATATTACACATATGAAATTGATAAATAAAATACTGATGACCTCCTAAGAGTTTGTTTTCCTATAAATCTGTATTTATAGCTCGTGTTTAAAAGATGTTTAACTTACATGAACAAAAGAAATGTGTTTTTACGGTAAAACAAACCCAAACCTGTCCACTATTTAGTTGTCGCTTCCAAAGGTGACACACACGCACGCACGCACGCACGCACGCACGCACGCACGCACGCACGCACGCACGCACGCACGCACGCACGCACGCACGCACGCACACCAGACAACCAAATGCACTCCTTTAATGGCAGTTCCACTCTCCAGCAGTGATGATTACAATGTCATTGCTTGAATATGTTTTTTTTTTTTTACAGATAACCACTTAGGAAAAGAAGGATATATATATATATATATATATATATATATATATATATATATATATATATATAAAAAATGTATTTATCTAGTTTAAAAAGTTCACCAATTTCCTGAGGACTCATTAAAATGTCTGGATATGCTTTGGTCAAAATAAAAAAAAAACCCAACAAAAGCTCCCTTTGCAGGCAGCTCTGTTCAAAACAGTTGGTTTTAATGGGGTGGGGTTATCATCTCATCATATCATTAACTCCGCCCACTTTATCCTCTTTTGAAAATTGCTGTTGTAGCTTTGCATTACCCGTTAACGATGCACAGTACCCTGGTAGCACGGTAGCACCATCTGCCCCTGTGTGACACAGTTGCTAAACCCTTGGTGTTTATGCAAGGCAGTATCTCAGGAACAGCTAACAGGTTATGGGATTTTCTTCTGTGTACCAAATATCTTTGGGTCACCTATATCCCTTTGAAAAAATGTAAATGTTCCGGGAAAATTTGTGGGTTATACCATTCAAATGTGAAATTACACTGAAAAACTCATTTCTGGACCGGAAGTGCCGAGCTTGGCTGGGGGCACATAAGGGACGAGAGGTGGCGGGGCAGGAGTGCACTGTCACCTCTCCATACCATCCCCTACGGTCGAGAGGCGGCAGGGCAGGAGTGCGCTGCCGCCTCTCCATACCTCCCCCAACTCGTGCCCTCCTTTTAATGCACCCCTTCTTTTAATGCACCTTAGCACACCTTATCTGCACTGAGTTTACATGCACAGGTTTGGTAGCACACACTCACTGTGTCCGATCTGGAACCCGGAACACAGCCTAAACCTAAATCACGTTCACACACGGGTAGGGTGTAGGTCCAAGGATCTGACGCTAGCTGGCCTGGGAGGGGGTAGAAAAGACACCTGGGGCTGCCATGGGTAAACCAGCGCTCCCCTGTCTCGCCCGCCGGGCAGAGCCCAGATCTGGTGGGAGGAGGGCCGCTGGGGCTCGGCCTAGGGGCTCATCGGGGTTGGTTTGGGGGGCGGGGGGCTGGGGGGGGGCGCTGTGGCGGACGGCCTGTGGGGCTTCTGCCGGCCTGGGGGGCTTCTGCCGGCCTGGCCTCTCTGGGCTCTCCCTCCGGGAGGGGCGGTGGCCCGGGATGCTGGGGGGCCGGCGCGGGGCGGCCCTGGACTCCGTCCTGCGGGTCTGTCTCCTCCGCTCGGCTTCCTGCCGTCGGGGTGGGGTGGGACCCGCCCCTCTTCCCGGACCGAGTGGCGGGGAGGATGATTGGGGTGGGGGGGTCCCCGGCTCCACCCATTACTCGCTCTCGTGGCTGCTGGCATGTATCGATCCGGCTGACCGGTCCGCCTGTGGCTCCTGAGCTGCTTTCCCGCTCTGCCGTCATGGACAACGTAGGCGGCCCTCAGCCGGGCGTCCTGTGACCTGCTGGGGCTGGACCGGTATATGGTAACTGAGGGGGGGGATTTCGTACACCTGGGGAGGGCTGCTGCACTGCACTGACCCAACACACCGGCACCAGCGGTGGTCCAACTTGAAATGTGATTGTATCATGAGCAGTTGGCCAGCTGGTGTGGAAGGTCAACATCACTGCCAGCTGTGGTTCTTTAACTCTGAATCTCTCAGCTCCTGATCATCTTGGGGTGTTACACCCAACACAACAACATGCACTCACCCACACTACACTACACACACACACACACACACACACATCACTGAATCATCATAAATAACACAACATCCACCACTACCCTCTGCTCCTTTCTCTTTGCACTTTGCTGTTTGTGTTTGTTGGTCCTCTTTGAAAAAAAAAAAAAAAAAAAAAAAAGAAAAACTCATTTCTGAGAAATAAAAACAAAAAAACGTGGTGTAGTTAGACTATTAATTTCATGACTTCTAGTCAAGAACCTTTTCTTACCCCACTGGCAGTTATTTTTGTTTAATGTAAGACTACTTGACTAGATCCAGGAATATCAGGCTTATTTCTAGAGGGGCTGTTTTTGTCAATGTGAAAATACTCAGTGACAACCTGCGTATTCCTGCGGCCTCATCGGTCGGTTAATGACTCTCTGGAAAGCTGCTATCCAATCCCGCTGCTCGGCCTCGGTCTCACAGGCGAAGAGGAACTTCCTCTCCGGCGTGACGATGGTGATGCCGTGGTTCCAGTGGTAGCCCTGCGTGGACGGCGGCAGGCCGGCCAGGACCGTGTAGCTGTTCTCCTTGCTGCCAATGAACACCTCACCGCGGGCGTAGGCGTCCTTGGAGAAAGACAGATGGACACGTAAAAGCCTTGTAAACAAACTCTCCAAAAATCTAATTACTGGAAAAGATCAGGACGAATCAGGTCTCCTCTTACCAGAGGGTCTTTGAAGTACATGAGCCGCCTGTCGTCCATCGTGAACCACCTCTTCTTAAAGCCCTCTGTGTGCTGCAAGAAAGCCAGAGTGTAAAATCATCAGTCTTTCAGTTTTCTATTAAAATAAAACAATATATGTTAAAGCCTCTTTGTGCAACAACACCACTTCTGACCACAATAAATATAAATATGAGTTGATGTTTTTAAATGGGACATATTATTAAAGGAAAAAACATCCCCTTTTCTGAGGTTAAGATCAATTATTATTGGGTTTTGAAGCAACTACCATCTTAAAAACATTAAGATTTCAGATTTGCAGGGTTCTGTGATAGATAGAAGTACAATTATCCAGACTTTCAACTTCCCAGTATTTATTGTACCATTTAAATGGGTAAAAAAAAGCTGTGACAGTGAACTTAAAAAAGGCATGTGAAGGAAGGGGGTTGGAGTGGAACTGAGTGAGACGCCGCCCTCTGCTATGAACACAGATGGAAACACATGGTTGAAAAAGGAGCTTCTATACTGTATCTCTGTGGTATTTTAACCAAACCAAACCAAAGAGCCTCCATTAAGTTAAACTAATACAGAAAATTAGGAGTAATTTATATTTAAATAAACTATTAATGAAGCTAGTAGGCACAGCACAAACCTTTGGCCCAGTTTTTTCCATGAAGCCTTCTTTCATGAAGTTTCGGGTCAATTTGGGAACCAGCTGGAAAAAAAAAAGAACCACGTTAGAACAAAAGTATAGATGAAATAGTAAAAATATACACTCACATCAACCGCACGAGTCATCCAACCAACAGCTTGTAAAAAATACTGCTTTAAAATCGCATCATTAACACATTATGCATCTTCACCTCCTCATCGCTTGCTCCAGGGAAGGCCACCTGCAGGTAGTGGAACCTCGCCCCTCTGATGGCGTTGAACCAGTCGACCATCTCCTGTAAAAACAAATAAATAAATAACCCTTTCAGTGGCAACATAACATCGGTTCTGGGGGTCAGATTTAAAGTCTTTTTTCTTTTCCAGTGTTGGTGTCTTTCACGCACAGTGAGGTACAGTCAGCTTCATGTGTGCTTCATGCTGTCAATCACTCCACTACAAACCACGAGTGACTACAACTGAACCCAATGAACCGGTCCTCTCATGTGGCAGTAACACTTCACCACCAGCAGAGGGGGCAGTGTCTCCTCTGACTTGGCCTATTAAGTCACCTCGCGGACAGGCTAATAATATCCTTCTCTTTCTTCCGTTTAATATTCTCACCTCTGACTACGTCTGTCGCTTTAACTATCTTAGTGTTAATTGTGACGGCATTCTCATCTTTTCTGTGGCGGCATTCTTATCGTTTTCAGACCTTCAGTGAGACACAGATGACACGCTAGTTTAGAGGTTCAAATTCAGACAGATGGGAGTAAAAAATAAAAAATAAAAAAAGAAAGTCTGTCAGTTTTTTTTTGACATACACATTTTTTGAATTTACAGGTTTCTCATATCTTCATTTTAGTCACAATAACAAGCAAAAACAATGTGCTTTAGTTGATCATTTACAAACAAATAATAACCTCTCATGTCTTTTTTGATTACACCCATTGAACACTGATTGGTGTTGGAGGAAAAAAGTCAGCGAACTGAAAGAGTTGTTGGCTGGTCGAACCTCCTTTGGCAGCACGGATTTCAAGAAGGCACTTTTGGGTCTGGATCAGAATATGTTCAGGAGTGTTTTTGGAGCATTCCTCCTCACCATTTCTCTTCAGTTCAGACACATTTATAGGGCATGAATGCAAGTTCCTTACTAGATCTCGTTCCACAGCATCTCCGTGAGGCTGAGGTCTGGGTTCTGACATGGCCCTCCAGTTTTTTTCCACTATTGTTGTATTCTGTGATGGATTTACTTTACTGTTTAGAGTCACCACCCAACGCTAACTATGCTTCATCTGGCTCACCGCCACTCTGATATTATCCAGGATAAGGATGCTTTTGGTAAACCTGGAAATTAATTTTCCTCTCAGTGATGGCAAGTGGTCCAGGGTCTCAGGCAGAAAAGTAAACCCACACCACGATGCTCCCTCCACCATGCTTCACTGTTGGGATGACATTTTGATATCTGTACACTCTGCCCTTTCTGCACCATACGCATTAGTAAACCTCCCTCAAGAAGAATTTAATTTCTGTTTCCTCAGAATACAACTTTTCCCCTATGGGGTTGAATAAAAGTCTACTCTAAAACATTTTGCCAAAAGCAGTTCAGACTGGCAAGGTGATCAACAGCAAGCGCTCTTTAGCAAAGTCAGGCATGAATGTTATTTTATTTTATTTATTTTTTTAAAGTAACTGCTTCCACCAGGGTTTTTCTGCAATCATTATCCCAACTGTTCAACAACTTCTGTATTTCAGACTCATGAACAGCGATGTTCACCAGTTTCAGTGACGTCTCGAAGCCTTTAGGTACTGTCTGTGGTTTGTTGCAGTGTCTTTTTTGAGTCATCTTTGCCGGGCGCCTACTTCTAGGAGGAGTAACCACATTACTAAACTGCCTCCATTTATAGTTTTTTTTTTGTTTTTTTTTTAGTTAGAGGGGCCTAAACACAATGACGTTACACTATAAGCATTTGTAACCTTATGTCGTATCTCCTCAAAGATCTTGATCAGCAAAGATCAGCACATTTCTTATGAAAAGTACTTAGAAAATTTTTGTCTTTAATCTGTCCAAGTAAATCTAGAAAGTCAACGAAATGAAACATTTATAAGCACAAGTCAGTGTGCAGCATGGTAGTTGTAACATATGCTGCAATAGTAAATGATTGCCTGCTGTGATTTAGAATTTTTAGATTTAGAATCAATTTTAAAAGAAATTAAACAATTCTTAACATAGGAACTTATCCATCCATCCATTATCTATACCCGCTTTATCCATTTCCTTGTCACGGGGGTCTGTCGGAGCCCATCCCGACGCATAGTAGGCGAAAGCCAGGGGTCCACCCTGGACAGGTCGCCAGTCTGTCGCAGAGCCACATAGAAAGACAAACAACCATTCACACCTAGGGAGAATTCACAATGATCAATTAACCTACCCTGCATGTTTTTGGACTGTGGGAGGAAGCCGGAGTACCCAGAGAGAACCCATGCAAGCACGGGGAGAACATGCAAACTCCACACAGAAAGACCCACCGGGCCGGGAATCGAACCAGGAACCTTCTTGCTATGAGGCAACAGTGCTAACCACTAAGCCACCGTGCTGCCCATAGGAGCTTAATGCATCCTTATAAATTCTGCACACACATGCTCAATCACAATTTATTGCATTTTTAAGAGCATTGGCCTTGAACAATGTCTTTATTTTCCACCTCATTAATATCACATTTTCCAAGAAATGTCCAAAGGGGTTTTATGGAAATTATGGGAACCATAAAACAAAGTGCTTCCATGACACTTTCCAAAAGACGCACTGGTGACCCCACACACCTAAATTACTCACTGAGTGCATTAAGGCAGATACAAGGATATAATGAGTGATGCATAAAGCTGATATTTTGGATCTATTTCAGTTATTATATACCAAGAAGTTATAAGTAATTGTGGCAACCAGAGCGCTTTGGTCACATAACCAGGAGTGAAACCAGGGAAACCAGTTCTAAAGATTGTTAATGGAACACAGCTTCAGTGAGCGAAGAGAGCATCTGCCTCTCCAAAACAAGTCACAACAGCAGTTTAAACAAGAAAACATGTCTGATAACATTAAAGCGTCTTAAACTCCACATTATTTCTTCATTAAAGGTGTCCGGGTTCTAAAATACCTCCGAATCATCCTGGTCCGCGTAGTAGTCGTAGATTACAGCTAACTAAAGTTCACTAACTTCTAACAATGTACTGCTTTTGTTTAGACCTGTTTATCATAGTCATGTCACCGACGCAAAATCTTCTTACATTACATTTCGAGTCAGTCGTGTTTTGCTTGGCATCCCTGCACCCCGTTAGAGAACACAGTCAGAAGATACGCATCTTGTGTTTACCTTTGAACAAATGTAACGGCATGCCACCTACAGGGACGTCCTCTACGGTACAAACACTCTCACTCATGTTGCAACACAATCTTTGACAGAAATACAGTACAACTTGAGTGAGTAATAATTATAGACTGGACAAACTGGAGACCCTCTGTGACGTCACCCAGACGTTTTCTGAGGAGTCAGTTTGGAGCCAATGGAGGTCACTGATGATGCTAGGCTGCTTAAATAAGAGAGCCCCAGCTGTCATCTGGGCAGGCAGCCCCACCTGATGGAGACCAACCCAGAGATGTTACAGCGAGTTGAGCCGAGTTGATGAGAGGGAAGAGGACTTGGGGGGCATTATTGAGTGGCTCTACGCAACACGACTGCTGTCCAGTTCGGTCAGCCCTGCTGGCTTCACCAAGAGCTGGCTGGGTGCAGGAGATGTAGCAGGTGGCGGATCCATGTCGAATACCAACATGATTTGCGTAGCGACTTCCTCCAAATTGTGTTGCACAAATATAAACCAGCAGGCTCCCTCTGCCGCTTCTGCTGTTTTCTTCATTGACCACAACAAACGCCTTTCTGAGGCTCTTCGGTTTAATGACCCGGGCTTCGTGTCTTGCAGAGCTGCGGTCTGTCATTTTAGCAGCCAGCTGCAGATTACAGTATTGTAATATGCTGATTCATGACGTCTGCGGCTCTGAGGATGAGGAGCGCATGGACACCCTCGTCTTGTCCTTAAATCCCAGCGTCACTTCTGTTCACATCAGCCCTGATCCACGATTAAGAGCACCCTTGGAGACGAGTTTTTGGCAGGGCCGGCTCGACACACCACCCCGTGGACAGCCGACACGCCGGATTCCCATGTAAAATGTGGGGTGTACGCTAATGTAAAAGGTTACGAGGGCTACCAGCTCAGCAAGCTCGCTGGCTGACAATATTAAGAACAAGTTACAGATTATGAATAGTTATCTTTAATTCATGTTAACAAACACAATGTCTAGAACATGCTGGGAAACGTCACCCAAAACTACTCAAAAACGTGACAATAATGTTTATTTTACTTTTTTTTAACGCTTGAAGCTGGAACAAAACTCAAATTTAAATTAAGTAAAAATTAGAACTTTCCCAAAACATTACTTTCTTTATATTTAATTCAGTAGAAAAAAGAAAAATTCCTTATTTAATTTCCAGGAGTCTTAGTAAACGAGACAACATGAATGTGACATGATGGCATACCTTTGCGTCACTGTGATAGACAAAGATGTTCCTTGTGCTGTTGTCTTTCAGGTAGGTGATCTGCAGGCCGCAGGGGTTGCCTATTTTGGCTGGCTGGAAGGTGGCGTTGAGGGTTTCAATTTTCATTATTGCCTTGGGATCCCGGGCCTTGATGGAGGCGGAACAAAACATGACAAAGAACAAGATGAAGCTCTCCTGTGTCTGAGTGGTGGCCTTTCCTCCCAGTGTAATTTAGCTCCCGTACAATCATCTGTGTCATCTTGCTTACATCTTGTTTGTTGAAGTATTTGAGGGCTCCCTCCCTCTCCGACAGGACAAACTTTCGGCTGAGGAACTGACCGTTGTCTCTTCCTCGTTTCCATAGAAACCCCTCTCGGTACCCTGATCAGAGAAGAAAAAAATAAAAAGATAAAAATGTGTGCGTGGTAGGGACGCTGATATACAACCCCCTTCAGAGGAGACAGATCCAACAGAAGAGTCAGTTACAGCAGGTTCAGGAGAAATCGGCTGAAATCTCATTTGCACAAAGAAACAGGAGACTGCGTAAGAGTGAGAAAACACTGCTGAGCAAGAAGATGAAAACAAACAAAGGAGGAGAGAACTTAGCAGGAATATGTGCATGGGTCAGCACCCAGAGATTCTTTTTATTCTTTCTTTTCGTAGAACATCCTTTCTTGTGTTATTTTGTCATAACCTGCTGCTCCGCAGTATATGTAACCCATTGAGTCGTCTTCTTCAGCCTATTTTAGTAAATCACCCTGCCCACGTTGCCTTCTTTGTCACTATAATCTTCTATTTCAGTCATGGTTGAATCTATTTTTGTAGCCTGGCAGGCAGAAAGAACAATCAGAGTCATAAAGAAGTACCTAATTTACACTCTCACTGCTTCCTTAAGAACATGTATATATCACATCAAATGTGGGTTCGTTGGTCAGTTTCTCTGACAAAGCCAAAAGTATTTGCTCACCCATCCAAATAATCGGAATCAAGGTGTATAAAATCCAGCACCTCGCATGCGGACTGTTTTTACAACTATTTGTGAAAGAACGGGTCGCTCTCAAGAGCTCAGTGAATTTCAGCGTCAAACTGTGATATGATGACACCTGTACCACCTAGAGCAACGGAGACGCCCTCTCTGGAGTGACAAATGCACTCGCATGCTTCCATCTGGCCAACTGATGTACGAGTCTAGGTTTGGAGGTTGCCAGGACAACGGTACTTGTCTGACTGCATTGTTCCAAGTGTAAAGTTTGGTGGAGGGGGGATTATGGTGTGGGGTTTTTTTTTTCAGGAGCTGGGCTTGGCCCCTTAGTTCCAGTGAAAGGAACTCTGGATGCTTCAGCATACCAGGACATTTTGGACAATTCCATGCTCCCAACTTTGTGGGAACAGTTTGGAGTTGGCCCCTTCCTCTTCCAACATGCACCAGTGCACAGAGCAGGTCCATAAAGACCTGGATGACAGAGTCTGGTGTGGATGAACTTGACTGGCCTGCACAGAGTCCTGACCTCAACCTGACAGAACACCTTTGGGTTGCCAAGGCAGGTGAACCGATACTTTTGGCCATATAGTGAACAGTCTATGGAGCAGATGGTTGGACGGTTACTTCTGGGACACTTCTAAACCGCTCCACGGTGCCTCTAGTGAGAAACTATGGGATTTGACTGCAGATAAGCTATCTCTCAAAATATTGCCATATCCCTTTAAATCTTTACATGAGTCATTTTCATGTTTAGTTAATCTGTTTACTCTGCTGCTCCCTTGTTCTTCTTCCCGACTCAGTGTCATTGATTACCATGCTTCTATCATTAAATCCTCTGTTCTGAGTCTACACCATCTGCGCTTTGTCTGTCCTGACTTGAAACGTTCACCTACACAGGCATTACCTCATGGATCAATAGCCTCCCCTGTCCCCACCCTCGGCTCCTTCGCTGGCATTCATTTTCTTCCTCCTATCCTATGCATACCAGATCAATGCTGGCTGCTACGGAGCCCTGGTTACTGCCGATAGTCATCATCAGCCACCCACACACACAGACACACTAAAATCATCTCAAAATGAGTGACGAGTGAGCATAAATGCAAAGAAATGACAAATCCACTCAGCTTGTGTGCATGTGTGTGTGTGTATTTAATTCTCTGCTGTATCAATAAAAGGGTGAGGTCATTGAAAGCCAGTCAGAGGGGACCATCTTCACAAATATGTGAAATGAATACTAGCAGACACACTCATGCATGGGCGCACATAAATAAAGTACCATTAGCACACAAACACACACACACACACACACACACACACACACACACACACACACACACACACACACACACACACACACACACACACACACACACACACACACACACACACACCAGACAACCAAATGCACTCTCCTTTAATGGCAGTTCCACTCTCCAGCAGTGATGATTACAATGTCATTGCTTGAATATGTTTTTTTTTTTTTTTTTTTTTTTTACAGATAACCACTTAGGAAAAGAAGGATAAAAATGAATGTTTGAAAGACGTCAACAGATGTTTTTCATGGTAATTGAATTTCTGCTATTGGTGTCCACTGGGAGATGTTTGTTCAAGGAGTTCTCAAGGTTCTGCTCACTGAGGAGTAAATGATTAAAGCCTGTCACGACAGCCAACCAACCAACCAACCATATCACTCTGTTAAGATGGAAAACAAGCTTGCAGATGCATGGATCTGAAATTTTTCTTTTTTGTTATACCTTTTTTAGTTCTCTGTGGACAAGCACTTCTATTGCATTAAAAAAAAAAAAGGTCCTCTTAAGGTCCGTGGGTTGGGCAGGTTTCAGAAGTTAAACCTTTTTACTTATTGTAAACTATTTACTTATGTCCATAGGTCATGTGATGATATTGTCATAGCTTGCTCTTCTTCTTTTCTTTTAGTGGCAGTTGGCAAAAAGAAAAGCAGGGAACTACCATCACCAAGTGATATGGAGTGATTTTTTGCCAAGTCAGTGGATCCTACTGGGTCCAACACTAAAGTGGAGCTACAGTAACAAAACCAATCGATGATGTGTCTGGACCTGTTACAGTTCTAGACTCCTAGGTTGTATCACTGACCCCTGCTTATAGAACCCATCTAAAAACAGTCAAGCTTTAAATATGGCCACGTGATGTGTTATGGTAATATAGTGCGGATATATCACATATCATATAGACATATCACTAACACTAGTGTGGACGCAGACTGTTTTTGAAAGCAAAGCTGCACAACTGTGGACAAAGCCTTTGAGTGGATTTTGGTATTTCTATCAATAGCCCTGCTAGCTGTATTCGTCCATAGTGCTGCTTTAAAGTACTTGAGGTTTATTTTTCTTGCTATTTAGTCTACTCAAGTAAATTTTTTACAAAACTGAAGCTCTCAAAGTTAGTGTCTGATGTCCTCTCAAGTCTGAAGCACCACAAGAAACCTGCAGCCAAAGCGACGACCAACATAAAAGTTAAAACGGTATTACATGAACATGAACTGATGAGACTTTTCATAATAAAATAAGTCCTTACCTGCAGAGTAAGGCTCCTGCTTTTCGATAAACTCAAACTCGTTTCTTTCGTACTTGGCTCTGATCCACTGCTCCCTCAGCAGCCTAGAGACGTGACGAAAATGTGTGTTCAGCTTTTATGTGATTTTGACAAAAATCAAATGAGATCTACAAGCACACAAAACCATTTCTTCATTTATCAATATTGAATCAAAAGTTTTGAACAGTTTCACATAAAAATCAAGATATTTTGTGGAATTTTCCACTGGATTTCTGAGGAAAAAAACAACTGCCACATAAGTGATTTTTCCGTCCAGTGTATTTCACTTATCTAAGGTCAGGTCACATGCAGTGGGCTAAGCGGGGTCTTTTAAACAGCCTTTTTTCTTAGCAGTTTCCAGCTCCTCCTGGGGGATCTGAAGGCATTCTCAGGAGAGATAAGAAATATAATCCCTTTAAGGAATTGGGTCTACCAGGAGGGCCTCCTACTGTACTAGTTTAACATGCCCAAAGAAACCTCCCAAAGAATCCAAAGTAATAAGGCTGTTTAGACTGTTCTTTAAGGCTGAGCCTAGACACCCTGCAGTGGAAACCCATTCTGGCAGCTTGTACTGCATCTGTAATCCTATTTGTTGGGTCAAAGCTTGTGATCATTGATGGTGAAACATACATCCACTGGTACATAAAAAGCCCCACCTTCCAGTTTAGCACTCTCCACACCACAAACATATGGAGACATTTAGACTCATTGACAAAATCCCAGATTTGAACTCCAAACTCACTTTATATCATTGTCTAAATCATAAAAGCAGCACACATTATTTATTTATGTGGCACGGTTTAAATTAAATGATGACAAGTTGGCAAATTAATAACTCCTTCGCTATCTTGTTTATTCCCAGGAAAGAAAATTATTTTTTAAACCTGCTATACAAGTTGATTTCCATCTGGCACACCTCGGTTTGTCTTGCACAGATTCATAACTCATTCTCTCAGTCTCGTGCACGTGGATTAGACTCGCTTAAATTCACACTGCCACTCCCACCTCTGCAAGAAAATGAAAGCCTTCAATATTTGTTGTAATGCTCTGGAGCGCAAAAGGGGATATTCAGACCAGCCTGACTAAAACATACCCACATGTGTGTGTGTCTATATATATATATATATATATATATCCATATATATATATATATATATATATATATATATATATATATATATATATATATATATATATATATATATATATATATATATATATATATATATATACCGGAGTACACCACATCCACTAGTCCATCGCATTCTCCCTAGCAGTTGGTCATGCTTGATCTGGCAATGGCCTGGGACCGGACTGAGGAGCCCTGTGACAGGACGAGACAAAGAGCCAAACCCATCGACCTTGTTGCGGCGAGCAGGAGCGGTGAAAGGACTGCAGTGCTGGAAAGGCACCAGTCACATCATGGAGGCGAGAGACCCTGGCAGTGGCCGTGGCATCAGTTGAATCCTGGTTCATGACCGAAGACCGTTTGAGACAACGCGAGATTAAGCTGATTCTGTGACACGTGTTTGCCTCTTTTTCTGACAGTAAGCATGAATTACCTGTGTAAAAACAATGTCAGGAGTGCGAAAATGGTGGGAAAAACAAGTAAAAAGCCAGAGTGCTTACTTGCAGTCAGTGTGTGTTGGTCTGTAGTAGAAAGCAGGAACCTTCTGTTCATATTTGGCTTTGGCTACACTGTTCCCCATCGCAGCCATTAACTGAAAGAGAGACAAGAAATGCATGTGAATATTTAAAAACCCACTTTTAGTTGCTGTTTATCTCAGCACAAGACTTCCTAAATCCTCTGTAAAAGAGGCACGTTAAACCTAACAGGAGCTGCTCTTCAGCCACAGTTAGGTATAATTTACTCTGAAAATCCCTCTATTTAATAAGATATGTGACATGATTAATTTAGAAAAAATACCAGAATAACATATATTGGAATATATCAGATTGAAGATCTGGCTTATCTGGGTTCACAGCAGCCTAGAGGGCAGAGGGGCCGGGTGGACTTTACCCACTTGAACACAGCTGAAATACCTCCACAGGGAGGCGTTCTCCTCCTTCGTCAACTTATCATTGTGGAACCCTAGGAGGAATCCTAGTAATCCCGTGAGGGATGTTCCCATGTGCAGTGCAGCTGCTCCTGCTAGGGTCTCCCAAAGCAAATTTGTCCTGGAAGACGACCGGGATCAGGTGCATTTCAATCGACTCTTACAGATAAGGAAAGAACAAGAGCTGGTTGTGGTCAGGCCAGCCAAGCTCAGCCTGGAAGAGTCACATGGGTTCATGCTCAAGTGGGTTCACCAGCTGCAAGAAGGGCCATGTGTTCTGGACCTCAGCTGTGGATCCCAGCATGCCGACCTTTGGCTACTGAAACTGGCTCTTGGTACATCAGCTTTAATATTCATATAAGAAAATGTTGAAGCTGATAAGCCAGACCATGAATCTGACAGAGAGAGGGACATTTTCATTACAATGTCACTCTTAATAAACTGGAATTCAAAATGAAAGCAGACAAGTCCAATAACGACGCAGCCTATGGTGTCAATCCGATGCAGTCACATTTTTCTGGGGAGGTGTGTGTCACGCTACGGTGGGAGGTAACAGAGCAGCACACCAATCTAATCCATCCATCTAAACAATCTCATATGTATGCTTGGGTTCAAGTTTAATCTCTGAATATTCAGCTCCCCACCGCAGCCTTCATCAATTTTGCTTCGTAACCTCCCCACTTTTCTCGCCTGAGTCAAATCCCCCATTACATCCCAATTGTTGTCCTCCCACAGCTCCGACCTCCTGCATAGCTTCGTGACTCACATCTGCATCACCTCCCACAACGTCTTTAATGTCACAGACTGTTGGTTTCAAGTCCGACGCTGCTACATTCACTGGACAACCTTAACCCATCCCCCGGTGGAGTCACTGACAAAAGAACCCCCCCCCAAAAAAAAAACAAAAGTTGTTCTATTTTTTGTATACATTCACTGCTGTTAAAAATTAATTATGCACAATTTGATCTTAAACATGCTGGGCTTTGAACAACATAAGTGTAAAAATAAAGAACGTGGATGCATTTCAGATGAGCATTGTGATATTGACACTGAGACACTGGAAGTGATGGAAAAACTGTCCTGATCCTGAAGGGCCAACAGGTGGATGCAAGACAGAGATGTCCACCATTTTGCTCCTTTACACAAATTTATAAACTCTTAGATGAAACTGGACTTAACCGCGTATGTGGGCGCAAACTGCTGCTTCCCTTGCATCCCTCATTCGCTCTTTGATGATGGAACTGTGCTCAGTTTTACCTTCTTTTCTCAACCAGCAAGGCACTCCCTGTCTGCAGCCGCCCACCCTCATCCTTTACAAACATGTTGAAATGGAAGAAAATTAAACAGAAATTTGTCACGTCTGAGGCATTTAAGACCTTTTGAAAGGAGGATTTAAGGATTGAATATTTAAGTACAGCTGAGATATTATTTTGCAATGAGCAGGACGGTTCAGAGTTGCTTGCAGGCAAAATCTGCTTCGGATCCTTGACTTTTTTTTCTCCTTCCCATTGTGTGCCACATGTTGCAGTAATTGTGGAAATTTCCCTCTCTATGGGACTAATAAAGGATTTTCTTGTCGTTTCTGAATTCCATACAGCACAATTAGTGGTGGAGCAACATCTCAAATTGTGTTGTAGCTTAAGTTACAGGTCGGTGAAGGTATTTTAGTCAAACATCAAAGAGAAGTTGATATTAAGACCTGTTACCAACCGACCTCCACTTCGCTGGCATCCCATGTGTCCTGGACAGACTTGACCCGGCTGATGTGAGGGATGCTCCGATGAAGGAGCGAGCAGGCCTGGCAAACAAACACACCCAAAGTCAGCGATGCCCAGTCTGGCTCTGAAGGAGAGAGAGGGAGACATGGGGAAGGAGGGAAAACCGGATTAGAGACATGTCATGGAAGTGAAGCGAGAGAAGGAGAGAGAGAAGAAATAAAATTGGGCTTGATAGAGGGTGATCTAGAGAAAGACTGAGGAAAGATGAAGCAGGAAAAGTGAGGAAAGCACTGTTATAAAGATGTTGCAACAAAAAGAACCGCACTGCAAGGTGCAGGTGAATAAGAAGTGAAAGTGCTGACGCCAGAGCGGTTTCAAGGTGATAGAAGCAAAGTAAATGAAGCAAATACTACAACGGATTCTGCTTCCTCTGCTCTTAAACAAGGAGCAGCGCAGCAAAATATGATTTTTAGGGAAATCCTGTTTACTGCAGTGAATAAAGAGGAAGAGGAAAGAGGAAACAGAGCACCTCAAATCTGATCAGACATTGAGGTAGTTATTAGGTTAGTTACATCATCTCACTCCTAAATACACAGACACCCACAGAACACACACAAACACACAACTTAAGCACAAGCAAGCCTTAGAAGCAAGTTAAAAAAAATATAATAACATGAGATCAATTTTGAATATGACCTGGATAAGTGATTAAAGCCTCACTTAAAAGAAACCATCTTCTCATGAAAAAAGGTGCCTTGTGAACTGGACACCTACATGCACACAGCTTTCTAAATAAAGTGTTCCAGTCTACAGGTGTGCGAATGACCAAAAGGAAGCGTCAAGACTCAAAGAGTTGAAGTGTAAGTTACACTGAAAGACAACCCATCCTGGCAAAAGATCAGTCAAAGCGGCTGCACGTAACTTTTTTTACCTCAGTTACAGTTTCAAAATCCTTCTGACGTCTCACTGACCTACATCAGAGAGACCAGGACCTGGAGTAGCACAACGTACCTTTGTGGTCCAGCCCGGATCACTGTCGCCAGAACATGCATTGTGTTATCCCAACGCGTCGCACACTAATATAAAGACGTCATAGAACCATAAAAGCATGGGAGCCGGCCAGATAGATAGAGAGGTGGCTGTTCTTTGTCCGTGAGCACTGAGGCTGAAAACATACCTCTACTTACAGTTGTCAGCCAGGTGAAGGCCTGCTCCTTTTTTGTTGTTTCAGGATAGCATGAGTCATGTGCTCTGATTTTGCTCACAACAAAGCACAAACCTTTGAGAGGACACATGTTTGTTTGTACTGATACAGTAAAGCATGTTGGTACTAATTCAGGTAACTAAATTAATTCAGGTAACTATGGACTTTAGTACGTGCTGCTTCCTCTGCAGTCTGTGTTAACTGGTTAACAAATCCATATGTCCTGCCGCCTGTGGGTTGGACTCATAGACCCTATAGAACAATGGACGGCGCATTCAGTCCCGTGACCCACTGGTTTCCGAAGACTGGTTTTTGAACCCCGTTTTCCCTCATGCAGAGTGCAGCGATTTGTGCATTTACGACGGACCACACTCAAACTGCAGGTGGCGCCCAAGAGCAAGGCACAGTTCTTCCACTGTTTTACACTTTTCTCATTTTGGTTTTTGTTCTAGTTTCACAACAACAATCAAGTATTTCAATCTTGAGATGTGTCACCGAGTTTGGTCAAACTAGTTTTTCTTTGCAACTGTCGGGTTTAGCACCTCCACGTCAACCTTTTCACACAGAGCTGATTTCATGGGCTTTGACCGGCTTTGGGTGAAATTTTATCAGCATATACAAGTTGGACAATTAGGATCGTAACCTTGACAGAAGCAGATATGCAAAAAATACTTCTGATTGACTGTTAGTCTTTGTCCAGCAGAACAAGTCTAACAACATAGTTTACAATGCCTTCAGTGTGCTTGGAGGCATTCAGAGCATTCAGAGTGTTAAAAAAGCAGCAAACTGGAAAAACGTCTGCTGTCACAGGGTGGCTCACAAATGCAGACGACCAGTTATTAAAGTGAAACAGGTTAGTAGCATTTGGCTTTTCTTACCTTCTCATTGTGTGGAAGCAAAAGGTTTACATGCAACGTAGCAGTGTTATTTTTGTTCATATAAACCGTCTGCATTTTTGACTCCATTTCTTTTCTTTCTGATGCCAGTTAAAACACCCAATACTGAGTACTGATCCAATACCAGTGTTATTATTACATTTTTTTTTTTTTTACTAACAACTTAAACTATTCCCCGTGACCCGGAAACGGATAAAGTGGGTATAGATAATGGATGGATGGATGGAACTTAAACTATTCTTGTCAATTTACAATAAAAAACCTCCAGCCTGATATAACACCATATTGCCAACGTAGTACTCATGATTGGGACTTTGGTCTTGCAGAGCAGTATTGTGTAATTACTTATGCTGACTTTAAGAGCAACAAAAAAAGGATCGGTCTTGGCATTTCTCTCAACACGTAAGATGATACGAGCCGACAGCATAAATCAGTGACCCGTTCATCTGTTATTTATGATGTGTGCGTACAGTGCGTCATGTATGTCCAGCTTACGGATGACAGCGCGTGATGGAGAGCAATGAGAGTGTCAATGCTGGGAAACATGCACGTTCCTCTCCTCTTATCTTGGCCTCTTTTACAGCTTTTTTTTTAGATGAGGGTGTGCACGGTTTGTTGCACAAACACTCAGAGTGCAAAAATCAAGGGAATAAAATCAGAGCCAAATGAATAAAAGACAAGAAGGACGCCTTAAAACCCTCGTTCTCTTGTGGCAGCCGAGAAGATGGATGGAAATGCTACAGAGTCCAACAGAAGAGCAGCAGAAGACTGTGAAGGGTTACAGATAAAGAGAAGCAGCGAGAAAATCCCCTGAGAGCCTTACTGGCATTTACAATGACCTTCCTCTGTTATCTCAATTTAACCGCGAAACAAGGAAGAAATGCATAAATGTCAATTCTTCCTTTAATCATTGTGGATTATTATTGAGCACAATGCACCACAGCCTTGATGTGAATAAGTCGAAACTCTTCCTTTCAAGGCCCGTCAAGTCTCCTTCTAACCAGCAGTGCGCTCACAAAACCAGCCCTGCTCACATGAAAGACATGCAACGAGCCATTCAGTGGTGAGCTCATCGCTGTCTGAGTCAGAGCTTGTCGAGAAGCAGACGGCACTCATCAAGATTATCATGGCCGCATGACTAACAAACCACACACGCACACACACACACACACACACACACACACACACACACACACACACGCACACACACACACACACACACACACACACACACACACACACACACACACACACACACACACACACACACTAGGCTGTTGCCACTACATATAGATGTTTCTCAGCAGGACTGCTGTGAACAACAGATGCACAGTTGTATCAAACAGCAGGTGGGAAACACCTGATGTACTGTGACTCTGCTGTTTTTTCTCCCCCCATACTATAAGAGACCTGTGTTTTAAACCTTGGTTCCATCACTGAGGACTTGTCCAGACAATCTGAGGAGGGGCGAGACACAACAGAGCTTTTGATTCAACCTGTGCCGTTGCTGCATGCCAGATGGGGGATGAATGGATGAAGGGGGACATTTATATTGTACAATGACTCTGCCTGTGAGCATTTGTGGACACTTTTCTGCATCTGCGCCTTTTCATTTGCATGTCTGGAAACAAGAACGAGTTGGTCAGTGGCTGTATCATGGTGAGCGTTGATAAGCAGACAGTGGGGGCCAGCACAGTTTATTTCCTGTCGTGACTAAACAAAACTGTTTGGGCACCGGCTCTGGCTTTTTATTCGAACAGCTTTATTGATTTTACCTGACGTTTTATAAGACGACTGACCTTTCTCAGGTCTGAAGCAACATATCCTGTCCCGCAAGAACCCCTTGAAATACGTTTACCTGGAGCTCCACTGGGACCCAGAGTCTAAAATAAAAGCAATAAATGCATTTATATATATATATATATATATATATATATATATATATATATATATATATATATATATATATATATATATATATATATATATATATATATTCCTAAATATATATATATATATATATATATATTTCCTAAATATATATATATATATATATATTTCAAAACATGCAACAATATTTATCGATGCAACTGGTGACAGTGAATACTGCTCTAAGTGTCACATTGGACAGCGTTTACAATAGAAAATGATGGGAATAATGAGTTCATGTTCTTTTACTGCCACTTCAATTGCACGTCTATGTTGGCATTTTCTCACTAGGTGATGCAATAGGTAATGTTTTAGGTTGTTTTTTTTTTTTTTTTAAAACATGGCAGGCTCATTTAAGATTTTTATTTAACTGCTAACTCATTCCGAGTCCCTGACGTAAAAGACACTTTGCTCTGGACCAACAAAGGGTGTTCTGGCTACTGCGGCTCCAGTGTTTCTGGCCTGGAGAAGTGTTTTGGCAGCTGAAACATAAAACCGATTCAAACACAGGCACCAACTCCAAACCAGGCCTGGAACTGATTTTGTGGAAAAGGGGGTTTGAGAGTTCACTAAAACACACAGCCCTGCATAGCAAACACATCACCAGTGCGCCAGTGGCTGCAGTCGCATCTAACTACTCACACTACTTTTAATCAAGATGCAGAAAAGTTTTCCTCCTAGTTTTCCCTAATTCATATTAAAAATGGCCAGGAAAAAGATGTGACCTGGCTGTATCAATAGGAGCTTAAGCCTTCATTTATTATCACAGCTTCTGCTGTTTTTTGTTGCTTCAACATCTTCCACACACCTCGGAGGACTGCTGAGGATTCTCTAGAGGGAATAACTCATCTGTTCGTCCTTTGCAAAGGGCAGAACCCCAACGACGCTGAGCTGCAGCTAAATCCTGCTGTTTCTCTGCAAAAGCTCCCAGCTCAGCCTCTTTGTGGTCTCACTACAGCACAGCAGCAAAGAGAGGATAGGAGAAAAAAACCCTGCAAAGGTACGGAAGGGCACAGTAAGAATGACTTGGCATAAAAATGCCAAAGTAATCGTGTTACTGCGTGCGTTTTCTGTCCAAACCTAGCAGATTTTCTACTTGGTTAATGTATGCTGCGTCTGCAAAGAAGAGTGAAGATAGCAGTGATGGAAAATGGCCAGGTCTCCGCTGATGATGTGATAATCTGTTTCTCCTATGTGAACCGACAGATTTACAGACAATTAAGGGATTTCATGCGATGTCATGTACCGCTCATACCGGAGGGCCTTTTAAAGCAAACATCTACATAGTTTCTGACTAGGAACAACAACACCAAATAAAAATGTCACAAATGATGCATTTACATTTATATCTACATGATGTCACCTTGTTGGCAGCTAGTTAATAAATCCAAGGTCTATATGTTATCCCATCTGGGTCATTAAACACTACAGAATCTCAAAACAGAGGGAAGCAGCTATCCAGACTCCTCATTTCATGTGTCTCTGTGTTCAAAAACACATTTTGGTCTGAGTTCTTTGATTTCACACCCATCACAACTCTGAGCAGGGTGCATTCTTTTGTACCACGCCAGGAGATTTTATATTAAGCATTACATTTATTTCTAATATGCTTGATTGACAGTTGGCTCAGTCAATGGCTGGATCAACTACCTTATGTTTCCATCAGAGGAGAGGAGATTATGTGGCACTAGTGCCACATAATCTCCTATTGTCCTCCTAATATCCATATTGGTAACGTAGATGGACAGGAAATGGGTAGAGAGCGACAGGTTGGGACTCAAACCTGCGCTGCCTGCACGAGGACAACAGTCTCTGTAAATGGCGCTCGCCCAACCCACTGAGCTATCCAGGCTCCGACTGTCATTTTTTAATTTCACCATCACGTCAACATGTTTGACGGTGTATCCTGCTGTAAAGGGCTAAAAGAGGCTTTAAAAGCACTCTTCAGAAAACCTACATGTGATGTCACGGGGCGGAGCGTTCAGTTCTTGTTATGCAGTCAATGGTGACAAGCAACGTGAAGATGCCATGGAAGGGAACGACCCCACCATGGGTTTGACCACTGAGAGGCAGACAGGCGGAGATGAGCAGAATAAAGCAAAGACAGTAAGGACTTGTTGCTGGCCGGGGGTTGCAAAGTCGACGACAAGGGTTGTCTTCAGATTGGGGAACACCATGGAGCTTTGTGTAAGACACACTGGTGAGGCAATATTGTGCTTCGTGGAATCATTGAGAATGTGAAGGCGGAGGTAGGAGGGGATCTCCAGTGTTTCTTAACACAGTGTTGTCTGTATGAAACTGGCTTGTGAGTTCAACCATGTTGGCTGATTGAGGTCAGTAAAAAGGGATTTCATTTTTCAGTTGGTCAAGAAGTTCACTGCAGACCGACTCTTTTATACAACCGAAACGTGAGCTTTATAATTAAACACCCATACCACAACAGTTGCACTAAACATTTCATTTCTGAACCCATGATGCAAAGCCATGCTGCAGGGAAAAACATACTGTCACACATGGGCAGCACGGTGGTTAGCACGGCTTAGTGGTTAGCACTGTTGCCTCAGAGCAATAAGGTTCCTGGTTCAATTCCCGGCCCGGTGGGTCTTTCTGTGTGGAGTTTGCATGTTCTCCCCGTGCTTGCGTGGGTTCTCTCCGGGTACTCCGGCTTCCTCCCACAGTCCAAAAACATGCAGGGTAGGTTGATTGATCGTTCTAAATTCTTCCTAGGTGTGAATGTGAGTGTCTTCTATGTGGCCCTGGATAGACTGGCGACCTGTCCAGGGTGTACCCCTGCCTTTCGCCTACTATGCGTCGGGATAAAATGGATAAAGCGGGTATAGATAATGGATGGATGGATACTGTCACACAAATATTACCAAAATAAGTTATCTTAAGCATATCATAGTTTTTCTTCTTTGCTGTGCACTTTAGATTCATGTGACTTTGTCAAAGAGTAGCTTACAAAGCCACCTGGTTACAGAGAAAAAGACGTTTTGAGTAATGGAAATGTTTACTTGTAACCTGGCTGAAAGTCGTGTCAGTCAGTGTTTTCTCATCTTGTGGCCTGGTGACATACCGTTGTGGTTTGAGGTTTAGCCAGTACTCATCATGCGCATAGACCTCATTGCAATATCGAACTAAGTAACTTACATCTTTTATGGAAAAAAAAGTCCTGATTTATTGTAGCTTTTTTTTTTTTTAAATCAGCACAAAGTCAAAAGGGACAAAGTCAAACATGGACCCAATGATATACAGTACTGCTTAAATTTAGCTCAATGTCAACCTGCAACAAATCCATTTGGTCAAAAAGCTTCTTGTGGATGTTTGGTTGGACAGATCTTTTGGGCAGAAATAAAAAGAGCTTGATTAAATTTGTTGGTTTTGAGGGTACAAGCCCAACCTTCAGTCACAGCTTTCATGTTTTCTAAAATGCTGAGATCAGGGTTTTGTTTGTGGTCATTACCGGGACTTGAAGTTGTCGCCACTGTCTAATTGATGGTCTGAGGTTCTGCTGCACAACGTTAAAGATAGTCCACATTCATTGCTACATGTGTTTTGTGCAAACCTGCCAGCCGGTAACAGAGCTATAACCACCACCACCTCACTGAACAGTTCCTGCAGAAGTCTTTGGGTTTTAATACCCCAGCTTTACCCCAGCTAATTTTTCTCATCACATTTGAAAAGAAGAAAATGTCCTCACCACTCGAACAAAGAAAACTTAGGTTTGTGTGGTCAACATCTCTGTTGAACTTTGAAAATTTCTTTTTCCCTACCAGTTGTGTCATGGCAACGTTGAACCATTCTTTAAGCATACTTCTAACCACAACTTAACATTTAGAAACCATTTGCTGACATGAACAAATTTACTTCCTACTAAATTTCCTAAATCCGAGGTCCTCAGTCCTGTGTCCTTTACTCTGACTCGTCTCGGATCTCCTTCTACCTGTATAATCTCAAATTCAAGTGAAGATTGTTGATAAATGGACTTGTAAACTGTTTAGCATATAAGTCCAGTGTCTTGTCAGACTCATGGGCCTCTACTACAATATATCTAAGGGCCTTGGACAGTTAGAATTGACTTACATAATTTTAACATGCACTTCAAAAGCAAAGAGCACAAATGTAACAAGAACAATCAGACGTTTAAACAAGACAAGCTGCTGCTGTTGCTGTCATAAGGACGTTCAGATCATTGTCACTTAATGTGAAACTCTTTTTTTTCTAATTTTATGGATTTGACAGTGTTATAAATGCACTGTTTGTGTATATTCTAATTCATTCAAATCATGTCAATTCTTAAATGTCAGTTTCATGTGTGCTTTGCTTGAGTGTATCACCCTAATTTGTATGCACTACTTGAGGGAGGACCGAAAATGTGTTTAGTCCTGCATCTATTAAAAGTGCACCATCTCCATTCACTGGAGCTATTTTTCCACATGGAAAAGGTAAGTATAGTTTGCAACTATACATGTTTGTTTACACTAAACTAAAACCTTGATATGTTTTCTGAAAAGGCCACAGAGATAAAACTAGAGAATGTTGGACCAAAGATAGGCTCCTGTCCCTATCCCGGGAATGAGTTCCCTAACCAACATCAATTATTCATGGCCTGAACGTTATGAGATATGCGGAATGAGTATGGGAATTCCTAGCAGCAGGGGAGAGGATGGCGAGGGTAAGATGGATGGGTATCTTTAAAGTTTTCACATGTGCAGCCTTTGCTCTTGTGAAATGTTGGGAAGCAAGTCTGGTGATTGTAAAAGTAAACATGGAAGCTGTTGATCACAATAATGCTTCACCAGAAGCTGTAATTTAAGTACCTTGTTAAAATGGGTTCTTGAGGAATATGAGGACAAAAGAAACCACTTCACAAGTTTCCCCATCACTTTCCCCAGAACTCTCATATAAGCTCCTTTTATAGGAGCACTGCACGAAACGTCTGTCCCACTCCAGCTTCAGAGAGTGAATTTAATGCTGTCATGATCGTGAAAAATTCTACCTGGTGAAATTTATTGCCAATGTTTCCAACAACGCAAATTGTTCCAGAACAGTGCCTGGAAACATCAAAATATCCCCATCCGCCTTAATCCCCAACCAAACCTCATAGTCTGCAACCACGTTAGCAGGTCTGTAATACTTTCAACTTTGGCTCTAAACAAATCAAACTTTCATTTCCATGTTTCACTTAATGTGTAGTTTCTGCACTATGTATGCTTACTAAAGCAGCTGGTCTTCAACACAGCTTCATCCTGGATCTGCTGCTGTAGACCTGCTGCAGGGGGACCCCAACATGGTCCACTGACTGGTGCCCCTCACCTCCTCTGTTTCTCTTAACCTTCTTCAGCTCAATCCTCAGTTATTAATTAACAGTATCTCATAACTATAATTGTGGTCCGTTGTTCTTGTAGTTTGTTGTGCTGGTCTGTCTCCTCTTTTTCTCCTCTGTACATGTTTGCAGACCAGAACCTCAAGAGCTGCATGCTGACCTGCAGTCCCACCCTCTGACCATCCCAGTGTTACCTCCACCTGTCTGTATAGATGTCTCTGTTGGATACCTGCAGACATCCTGACCTGCAGCCCCACCCTCTGACCACCTCAGTGTCTGCTGTCTACACCTGTTTATGCAGTCGTCTCTGTAGACCACCAACTAACCAGGTATCAGTCATATATACATGGAAGTCTTAGTTCTGCAGCTGATGGATAATTATAATTATGTATCCTGTCGTTTGTTCCTTTGACGGTGTGTCTGTATCTCCTCTCTCGGTTCTTTATTGTCTCTTTCTGTTCTGCCTTTTCCTGCTCTACCCGTCTGGCCTTCAGCAGGAGGATCCCCCCTTATGATCCTTATGACAACCTGCCGTTGTTTATATATTACTTGCTCGAGGGTCATGTTCTGGGTCTCTGGAAAGCGCCTAGAGACAACTTGTGTTGTTATAGACTCTATAAAAATAAAATTGAACTGAAATTGAATTGAATCTTCATCCTCTGCTACCATCACAAACAGGAAGCAGTGGTGCAAATCTTCTGTAAGCTCGACAGCATCTTAGATAGAGGTGGCTAATATGCACAGTTTATTCATATCATCCATGGACTGTCGTTGTCGAACTAATGGTCATGTCCAAAACACGGGTCATAGCAGCATCCGTGTGGTGAAGACCAGGGGCCATATTTCAAACGAACTGACAAGGACACATGGAAATGGGACATCACTGTGGTGAAAGTACCTGTTAAATGAATATTCCAGAGTTAAACATAACACATAAATACATATATATATATATACACGTACAAACCCAGTAGACAGACATACATTTGGTTTAAGTCAGGAATATTCCCCTGCAATTGTTGTGAATAATGCAAAAGTCAAGTGAGCAGACCACTGAGACACAAATCTGTGAAAACCTAACTGAAATCACTTTTCTATTTTTTTATTTTTATTTCATTTCATGTGGTTTTTGGCTGTTCAGGTTGCAAGGAAATCTGTCTAGATACATTTTGGGTATGCTGCAAATTAGATTTGGGCAGGCAGTCTGAATAAACAGGATTATGTTATGTTGGAGATTTCTTTTAATTTGATTGTCATTTTAGACATCCAAGTCTATGATTTCAAGCACAGAAATAGTAATGAGCTGTGTTGAGGTATTTTGACTCAATAGAGGTTAAAAAACAAACAAAAAACACTTAGCCTACTTTAAAGCTGATGTAGTCAACACAGACAGCGAGAACATATTTCTTTTACTCGCTTCATCCTGGCGGGCTGCAGAGCGTGTCCAACTGTCCTTAGGTGAGAGGATGGATACTCCCTGAACATCTCAAAGTAAAAACACATCTTCTATTGACCACCTACAGACAAAACTGTAATTCTGCAAGGACTGGCTCTGGAGAGCTGCTCTGCTGCAGCCAGTCCTCACAGGAGTTGTAATGAGGGCCAAGGACCAGGCATCCTGGGCGGGCTCTGCTCCAAGTACTGGGCGTTGGGCCCACACTGGAGCCTCGGTGGCCACTTACCGCTTTACTGCCATCTCAGTGAGAGAGGAGAAGTATTGAAGAGAGGGATGCAGAAAAAAACTGTGAGAAAATGGGTGCAGAGATGGGGAAATAGAAAAGCTTTTAAAAATGATTTAGCTGCCATAAAATATAAAGAAACACCCTGTTCCTTATAGAGATATGTCACCTCTTGAAGTGAAAAGCGTGGTTTTAGAAAGCCATGCAGGTAACGAGTGAACAAGTCTGTGCTGACAGTCCGTGACAGCAGAACAAACACAGTCAAGCAAAACGCTGTGAAGGAAATTTACTGTGACTGTGTGCGCACCTACTGACTGCCTCACACTTAGTGTTTTATGGTTTTATGCCACACTTCCGTCCAAAGTCCAGTCTCTTAGGCCTGATTCTTCCTTTTATCATGCAGGCCAGTGTCATCATCTGTGGACCAGAGTCACTGAGACTAGTCCGCTTTTGAGGCCCCGGCATTCTCATCCCGACACCCGGTGCGCATCAGCTTTACATGCACGGGTGAGTCTGCGGCTGCTGCCGTGCACCGGCTCTGGGAGGAGCGGGGACGGCGGTGCCTTACCTGGATTGCCGCAGTCCGCGCACGTCTCGTTGCCAGGTTTGACCAGCACGTCCTGCAGCAGCAGCTTGTCCCCCTTCGGTTCCAGCGCCATGGTGCGTTTTATCCGTCCAGCCTAACCGTGGTGGGAAGAATCCCGTCCAAGAACATCCACCGCTGGAGTCCACCTCGATCACCTGTCACTTCCGAGCTGAGCTGGAGCCGAGAATGAGGACAGAAGAGGACAGAAGAGAGCAGAGGTCTGGTCCTGACTGAAAGATCCCCGCAGACAAATGTGCGTCTTTGTTCCGCTCTAATGGCTCTAGTACCAAGTCTCGCTGAGTGCATAGTAATCACGCCGATGGGCAACCACCGCCACCTCCTCCCTGCCAGCGCGTCTCCTCTCTCCTCACACGGTCTCTTGTGGAAGCGAGACATCCAGCGGCTCAACGCACGAATCACATCTTCAAAATACCGTTTTGTGTTGGATTTTCGACGGACCTTCACTACGGAGCCGAAACGGTCGCTCTTAGGGACCATCAATAATTTACGGACTGCGAGGAATGATGCGCATTTTATTTTCAGTATCCTTCAAACCATCTGTCCAATTCACTTCAACTCTAAACCGAATCGCTGTACTAAAGGGGTTATCATATTTAATTACTCTTTTTTTATTTGGTAATATCCTTAAGAGAAAAAGAGTATTTAATCTCGATTTCCTGAGGTTTTTATTTCCCAACAGCTTTTAAACCTTATGACCTAAAAACTTCAAATCCTGAATTGTCAAACACCAACATGAGACACACTTCTTTATTTTGCATTTATACACGTTATGTATTTTTTTAATCAAATTGTATAAATAAAATGTTATTGTTGGCAACGATATCGAGTTTTTTAAATAGCTTTGACGTCATTTGAGGATTTAAAATCTATCCATAATATCCCCAAAAGATAAGCCACACCATAATTTTTAAAATTAAAATAATTACATTTCTTTAAATCTTAAATGTTATGTTCAAAAATTCCAATTTTCTTTGTGAAGAAACAAACACAATCTAATTGCTTGATACAATATATGATATGGATTTTCTGTGGTTTATGGTTAATGTAATTCTTTAGAGCAATAGGTGGTGATTAAAAAAAAAAACATTATTGGCAGATGTATCAAAGGAGATCAGGTGCCCGAGTAGGTGGTGTGGTTTGTAGATCAACAGAAATATTGATGAATATGGGGCAGAAACAGAACACTACCAATCTCTGGCAAATAGCCGGGGGTAAAAAATAAATAAATAAATAAAAAAAGCACAACATAGTCATTCGTAGTTCATGGCTTTAGTCAGTCAAATTTAACTCTAGAGCAATGGTCCTCAGTTATATTTGCATTATTTAGAAGCAACAAACTAAACAATTTTAAATGCCTGAAGGTAATTTGGACTGAAGACAGACGAGGAGTCCAGACAGAGGTGCTTCATGGAGGTACTACTGAAATTTGTCTTTGATATATATATATATATATATATAAAATCTCCTTCAACAGAGAAAATGTTTCAGTGTACCTTGCCAGGGCATATGAGCTAGTGTCTACACAACCTGATCAGATTCCCAACTTCACTGTGCTGCATCTCTGCTCTGCCCACCTGCTCACATCCTTGCAGACGGTACGAGGCAAAGTGTGACTTCCTGTCTGATGATGCAGTTGCCGTAAACAACCAATACTCATTGCAGGGCTCCCCTCACAGACGAAGAGCAGCTCCGTCGTCATCCACCACACCATATATATATATATATATATATATATTTATATATATATATACATTTATAGATAAATATCATATATGGGTCACAAAGGGGGGACCCTCCTGTCAAAGGTAAGCCAGGAAGAGCAGGAAAACAGAAGGGAGGGAGCAGCAAAAATGTATTGTCACTAATAAATGGATTGTTACCAAATCCATTTATTTGATTTGATTATATTAGTCGAATTCAATAATAATAGTAACATCATCATCATCATTATTATTATTATTGTGTATTACAATCAACCTTATTCAGGGAATACTTCAGGATGAGAAGGACACGCCACGGCAGAACTGACTGGGTGGATGTTCAGTGGAAAGGTGGAGTCATGAGCCGTCCACTTCAATAACACAGAAACAGGTGTGTTGTTAGCACAGAATAAAAAGATTTGACCTAACCTCTCGAAACTCTCCTCGGCCATCGACGTCATCAAATCGATTGCTCCTGTCTGCGCACAGAGACCGCCCCAAAACAAAGCGTCTTATTAACGCGACACCGAGGTGACGTCAGGGACGGTCGCGTTTTACTAAATATTATTTACTTTTATTTTTATACCAAGTGGGTTTAAAAAACACAGATAAACATGTCCACTGCTATGAATTTTGGCACCAAGAGTTTCAAGCCTCGGCCTCCGGACAAAGGCTCCTTCCCTCTGGATCACTTTGGTAAGTTAAACCTGTCCGCCTCGTTAACGTTTATAAACTTCTTGTCACTATTTAAAATAACTATTTAATTCGACGAATTTTCGCATTTAGAGTTGTTGCTTTTATTGATATGATAATATATCAGTGAAAATCAATCCTGTAAAAACATGCCTCGTCTTTTGTACAAATGTTGGTTAAAGGTGCTTAAATATCTCAGATTTTCCGCTGACGGTTGTGTTAAACGCATTTTATCAGATGATTGTGAGAAACGGTTTAAAACGTTGTGCACAATGAAACAGTAAAATCAAGGAGAAGTTAGGTTCACGCGAGTGAAGAGTGGATCTGAAGCTCAGTCCGCCTTGTCCTCGTCACGTGTCTGTGACGTCTGTGACCAGGATTTCTCAGTAACCCTCACCTGCTCTTTCACGTGATCCATAGTTAACTGAGGCTTTTTTTTTATGAATCTCAAAGATAAGTTGTCTTTGTAAGGCTACATACTTTTGACTTTCAGCATTTAACACCGTCTGACAGGGTTGTTTGTGAACGTGGAAGCATCATTTTGGTTTTTAAAAACTTGTTACCGTCTGAAACTGGAGGACTTTTCCACTGTAAAGCTCTTTGCTTAGTTTGATCCAGCTTGTATAGATGTTTTACAGGATTCACATCAGTGTGGACCAAAAACCAAACAACTGATCTTCCTCAATACCTGTTGTTCTAATTTCATGCTCCCAAATGGGGGATTAATATTTAAAAAAGAAAAAAAAAGCATTTATTTCTATTTGTCTTTCTTGTGAGACGTCATCTTAAGTCAGAATCAGTTTGTGGGGAGTGCAAACTGTTTTTGACTTTGTTTTCAGCCATAAAGCAGGAGAGCCGTCATTTGTAACAGCTGAGACATCACCTGGTTCACTCAGCTGCATCGACGGGAGAGTCAGGCTCCCAGATTAACCTCACGAACCCCAACCTCACTGAAGATCACTGAACGGACATAACGTTATACAACCCCCCCGCAGACATTCAGGCTGACGTTGGCGTGTTAATGTTTCAGGAGAGTGTACTGCCTTCAAAGAGACGTTTATGAAGTGCCTGAGAGAGAACAGCTTTGACAACTCCATGTGCCGACTGCAGTCTAAAGATTACCTGGAATGCAGGATGGACCGGTAAGACAGCCGGATACAGACGCTGCTCGCCGTAAATGTTTCTGTGAACTGACTTGCTGTCTTCCTGGTCATCTTGTATTTTCCAGCCAACTCATGACCAAGGAGCCTCTGGAAAAACTGGGATTCAAAGACTTGATGGACACTGCTTCCGGTCAAGATGAGAGTGACACCAAACCCTGAGCGGTGGCTGTTTCTGTCTGCATCCAGTGTTGTTGAACTTGATGTATCTAACAGTTTATTGTCAATAAGCCGGACAACGCACGCCCTGCAGGCGAATATGGAAACCAAAGACGGCCATAAAGGTGGAGTGGAAGAAGAAGAAGAGCTTATGGACCGAGTGCAGCCCTGCAGGAGGATTAGTGGTTTTAGAGTGACACAGTAGACAGCAAACAACTCAAAATCACAGATAAATGTTAGAAATTTAGTTTTGGTTAACAATAAATCTCTGTGATTCAATTCACAGTTCAGCTCAGATTGTACAGTAAAGTAGGGGAGCATTGACCCTAAAACCTTTTGTGTAATAAAAGAGATAGTTTGTCCTGGGTCTATTATTTATTTTGTTTAATTATGAATCAATTAATATATTATTTATTTATTGACTGTCAATGGATGCTAAGCCCTCAATTTCTAAATAATAAACAAGTTTACGAGCTCAGGAGGTTCTGAAGTGCTTGCCAGGTAAGGATGTCAGAAACAATCCCTTTCAGGTTGAACAAACGTGAGAATTTGACGACCATGTGTTCTTTAGAGTAAGCTGTTAATCAAAAACTTTGTATATATCATTAACTGTATTTACAGAAACAACATAAATGTTTATGCCAATAGGTGGAAAATTATTTTCTGTGTGTTATTTACATAGAAGGTGGCGATGCATCTTCACACAACCAGTTGGAGGGGCTTCAAAGGATCTGGCAACATGCTTCTCTGGAGCAAAGAAATGTGACACTTAACTCATCATTTAGGATTTATGAAAACTAATCACAATCACATTCCTGACTAAACTGACTTACTTGCTTTGGTCTCTGGAATCTGTTTTTGAGCCACAAAGCTCCACGACTCTAACGCAAAACTTCATGGTATGGCTCATCAACTGCACGTCTCCCTTGGTATTTAAACCTGGCACCAGCACACTTTCCTCCATCCCCCAGCCATCATCTTGAATGTTCTAGTGAAAAACTCCACTGCCACTCCTTAAAGAACTCTTTACATCGTCCCATCACACTTCTGCCACCTGTCGATACATTCCCATCTCTCTCAATAATCCCCCACGCTTGCAGCACTTCTTCCCATCTCCATCTCTCCCTCGTTGGTGACCATCCTAACACAGGAATAACCGTAGGCCTGTTTGCCACCTCTACCTCCACCTTAAGCTGCATCTCCCTGTGCTCTTACCTGCTTGGGTTGACCCTGTATGGGACTGTCTGAACTGTGACCGACAGAAGAAATAACTGGACCCACCAGGTTAGTCGTCTTTTCACCAATTGGAGTTTCTCTCTAAATGTTAAGACTGATTTATTGGCTACAGCTCATCAGCCTTTATTCATTTTTCCATTAATCAGAATCTGTCATTGTAATAAAAGACAAGTGAAACTCACCTTAAAGGAAAAAAAGAAAAATTATTTAATGTACAACACTGATCTAAATAATACGTAGATGTAAAGACAGACGGGACAAAAACTCTTTAGAAAAAAAAAAAAAAAAACTTTATTTCCACTGCTACATGGACAACACTCAACACTCTCTAAGCTATTAAAAATAATACCCATGCAAATACAAAACACAGATGCTGCATAACGACCAGAGCTTTAGCCACAAACAGCTGGACTGTCTGGATCCCAATTTTTAAGATCGCAAATTAAATATGAAAAGAAACCAAGCTTGAAAGAACAGAATTCAGGAGCAGTGACCTCTCTATGCAGACGATGTGATGCTGATAATTAAGTAAAATCAGTATTTAAACAACATACAGTGAGACTAGTCTAAAGCTGTGATTAAAACATGGATATTTGAACCAACAAGTTAAAGATTTCATCCTTGTGGTTCAACATGTGGAAAACAAAGACAGATTTTCAGACCAGATCAGTCGAGGTCCAGGTTAACGTTGGACGTCACTCACACCGTTAAACTGACAGTAGACAACTATGCTACTGTTGGTCCAAAACAGAACAAAAATCAGTAGAAGGATGCAGGAGATGTAGCTGCCAGGCAAAAGAAAAAAACTTTTGTTCTGGATGCGGTGACAGAGCAGAAGACCGGGTGAGATGAACCACAGCGGCAACCTCCAACAGGAGAAACCGAAAGACGACAACACCTTTGGTTGGTGTTTGGTCACCATCGCTGCTGCAAACGCAGCACCGAAGCAAGAACAATCCTGGAAGGAGGCGTTTCGCATCTACACCAGATATTACATGGTTCCCAAAGTAATTTCCATACAAACCACGGGTGCACAAGAGGAAGTAGAAATGAGGTGTAAAGTCAAAGTCAAATCATCTAAATCTAAACAATCGTCACCAAACATATCCATGTTAAACAACGAAAATCATAGATACTGCCCAAAGAAATATTGTTTTCACGTAGATATTAGTCAGCTCTCACACAGAAGACTACAAACCCTTTAAAAGTACTGAGTAGTGGTGTTCTGGGCTACGACCCAACCAATCTCCGCTTATTTGGGATACACAGACGTATGGGAGTAATGAACAGGGGTGGACTCGAATCTAAAACAATTTAACGATCGAGTCTTTGGAATCGACTTTCCGGCAGTTCTGATGCAACGTCTAACGAAGTTTTGTGCCTCCGCTGGGTCACGCGGTCCAAACGGTTGGGAAACTTCCTATCCAAGTATAAAGCAACCATCTCTCCTGAGCCACCAGCTTCCACGTCCAACAACCGGACAAACTGTTGGCCGGTTGATTTATCCATTTTCATAAAATAAAGAACACGATGCAGCTTACAAATATACATTTTGTGGAGAAAACAAAAACAAGTCTGATTCTTTAATAGGTCCTGAACGTCACATTTATATTTCAATACGATATATGTTGTAACATATAATCATGTTTGAAACTTGTGTGTGAAATCGAGTTGTTTTACCATTTAGTTGTTTAGCTGCAGCATAAACACCAACATCAAGTCACTGAAAACTATACTATAAAAAAGAAGAAGAAAAATTAAGATTTTTCTGCAGGGCTGGATTTATCCTCCAGGCATCGTCTACTGCTCAATAGAAAACATGTAAAAGCTACAGCTCCTATAAACAGTTTTTAATGAGTTTAGATCAACGGCCTTCCAGTCAGAGGATACAGGTGTACGTTACAGTAAAAAGCCAGCTAACTGAGCTGACGGGGGTTTGGTGATGGTTCTCATACTGCGTTCACGTCACTTCACAGCACCAACACTTGTAACTCTCCCGCTCGTGCCGACCGGAGACAAAACAGACGAACGGTTTCGGGCTGGGGTCCGGGGGTTAGGGATCCCATCTGCTAGCGGGAGGAGTTGGAGCTGGAGCGAGAGTGGTGACGGCGACGGCCCGGCGATCGAGATCTGCGCCGTACCGGAGAGCGTCGCCGAGGAGACCGAGACCTATGAAGAGAGAACATATTAGAGAAAAGCTCAAGTCACACCAATAAACGAGTAAGATCTTAACCCTCAGGGACCGGTCTAATATTTGTTACTGTCTTTTTTTGTATTTTTTGTGGAGGGTCTAATATTCACACTTGTACCAATAAACACGAAAAATTATATTTTCATAATGTAGCTATAAAAATACTATACACTGAAATTTTATTGAACTGTATTGAACCACACATAGAAAGTAGATTTTTTTAATGAATTTTTCATTTTGGCATTATTTTTTGCGCCAATACTCATTTTCATGCTGAAGGCAAAAATATGTTAGAAAACATTTCCAGCTTCTTTTAGGTTTAATTTTTAAACTGACATCAGTCTGAATAATCAACATCACATTTTAATTTATTTTCTTTTTTTTGGCATTTGGCAGACTGAGTGTGTGTGAGAACGTCAGTTCAGGTGAGGCAGGGCTGCAGCTGATCTATGCAAGTATGTAAGTATACTGCTACGTATGGGTGTTGGGTGGGGGCACGGTGAAGTCTATCACAAGCCCGGACACCTTCCCTGCTGTCAGAGGACATGTATCCTCTTAAAAGTATACTGCAGCATCTGTCCTCCATGTCCTTCGACTTGCTTGCCACCTGAATCCTCTTTTTTTTTTTTAAAACGCATTCTCTACATCGCCAGGTTAGAAACAGGTTTCCTTTGTTGTAAACTGGCTGCACTTGCACATGTGCAAACTTCTCAACGATAAGACAGAGTTCAATATGTCTCTGGGTGCTTGCATCTTTGACGTGTTCAAAATGACCCATATTTCAGTTCATTTGAACAAACACATGTTTGTGTGTATGGAGCTCTGTGTAGGTGTGTGTGGTGTGCATTTATACAGTTATGTTTAGATGGGCTTGTAACTTTGCAAAGGACTGAAAACCATTAGTCCTTTGCTCAAGACAGAAGTCCAGATTGCAGATATAATAAAATGCATCTATTACACATTACGGAAAGTGAGATCAAAAATTGCTGTTTGAATGCGTTTCAATGGCACACTTTTTGCACTTAACAGTCTGAGTGTAACTTTTGCTTATAAAAAGTGTATTTTACTCTGAACGAATAAGCTGAATTGGAAATAACAAAATCAAACAAAAAAAAAAAAAACAAAAAAAAAAAACCCCAAACAATCTTAGCAAAACTCGTGGCATATGCATGAACACAGGCAAAACAACCAACAAACAAAGAATGAATGAATGAAAAGCATCTAAAGTGCACACAGCTGTTCCTGAGGGTTAACAAAGACTCCAGAGTTTGTTCTCATCACAAGCCAATTACCTTCTCCTCATTCGAGGTGGAGTGCGGCGCCACATCGGGGGCGGAGGAGGCATCCTGCGGGGAGGGGACAGTCTCCGCGGTGGGAGGCGCACCGCTGGAGCCAGCACGGCTGTGACTGATATTTCCTGACCGTCGATCTGACCTGAGAGACACAAGTCAAAGTGATGGTTCACTCTCAGGTTCAGCGTGACTCATCTTCAGTACAGGCAGGTTCCTGCTCCTCTGCGCCCTCCTACCTCCATCCATGTGTTTCAGTGCCTTCTCTGCCTCCTCAGGGCTTTCAAACTCCACGTAGGCATAGCCCTTGGACAGGTGAGGGTGGAGACGGTTCATGGGCATTTCAATCATCTTAATCTTCCCATAGGTGGAGAAAATTTCCTGGATGTGTTCCTGTAAAAAGACAGAACTTGTGTGAGGCTAATATACTCTGTAGATGGAAAACATTTAACTACACTGTCGATAATCACACACATTCCATCTGTCCAGATGGAGCCATGAGTGCACTATTGAACATCTAATCTTTATAGGCATGTGGACTTCATCGTTGCTCATATAATAACATATGTATCATATATATCTGGTGCTAAAATTGCACTGAAGTGCTTTGAACAAGTCTGTGTCGACAGGGGCTGGAGAGTTTCCTCCCTGCAGCATTAAGAGCTTCGTGTACAAAAGTTCCTGCAAACAAAAACAGTTGCACAGGTCATTTTCAACGCACTCGTCCGGGTGTACTAAAAGACTAATTTTGACCAAGGTCCAAGGTTATATGAACAGCAAACACAAGTGTTAATATGTTAATATAGTCTATAGATATAGATTTACTGCACAAGAAAGACATTACGCTTTACATCTTAGCCGTTAGTATTTCCTCAGAGTTTTCCCAGACTTTACTTTTTCTATCCGTGAATCTTCTTGTTTTCAATTCCCCGTCTTCCTCTTTTCCCCGACCGTCTCCCTCACCTGCCTCGTGTCACGCACACTTGTGCCTGTGCGGACAGCTGGTGCGGCATCGTTGTGCCAATCAGCCACGGATGCTTTAGTATTTATTGACTTATATAATGTTTGCATTTCATATGCTATGTAATTCTGTTTAAATATTCATTTTCAAAATGCATTAATTATTTGAACCACCCCGACTGAATCCGACCCCATTATGTAGATTTTTGTCCGACTCGTCAGCGCAGGTGACCGTGGTCAACCGCTCAGTTCGGATCTGCCCGCATCACTGATGTAAACATGCAAATCTGAATTTAAAGTGGACATGATTTACTTTAACGTGGTATTTTATTTCTGTCCAAAATAAAACATGCTGTTTTTAAATTGATGGTGTGAGGCTTTATTTTGGGACTGTAACTACCCATCCTAATGATGGGGCTGTGCTCCATCATTAGGACGACAACTTCCAGCTTCATGTTGGCACCAGTCACAACGACGGGAAACGACGAGTCGTTACAGCGTTAGAGGAGCATTTCTGAGTTCAAATCAACACTACTATTTGATCAAAAAGAGTTATGAGTGAGAACAGATTATGTGTGAATGAATGTTACATGTGGGATAATGGAGCTGGGTGATAATAGATGTCTGTTTTAAGCTTCTGTGAAAGAGTTAAGTGAGCGTGGAGGGAAGCAGGGAAAATCAGCAGTGTCCTGGAGACTTCTGATTGACAGTTTACCTTGATGATATTTCTGGTGAGCCGGCCCAGATACACCTTGGTAGGTTTGGGTGTGGGGCTTCGACGTCGTCTTTCCCTTTCATCCTTCTTTGCTGATTTAGACCTGTAACAACATTTGCCTTCAAGCTCCTTTTGTAAAAAAAAAAACAAAAAAACCAAAAAAAACAAACCCTTCCTTGTTTGCGTTATCGTGTTTGTTTATCTCGGTTACTTACTTTGAGCGTGAGCGTCGTCTGTTGTTGTGGCGCTGGCGGCTGGGGCTCGGTGAGGAGGATGAGGAAGAGGAGGAAGAGGAGCGAGAGCTGGAGGAGCCAGAGTGGCTGGATGCTGAAGAGCTGGATCCGCTGGATGAGCCAGAGCTGGAACCTGAGCTGCTGCTGGAGCTCGAGCTGGACCTACACAAAACATTTTGTGTTACCGGGGGCTGGATCGGCAACGGGAGCTGCTCAAAGTTGAACCAAGTTTCACTACTTTCACTTTCATTTCCTGGGAATAGCCTCTGACCTGCTGCTTCCACTGGAAGCACTGCGTCGCGTCCGGTTCTTGTCTCTTCCGCGGTCTTTGTCGGCTCCCTCTTTTGCGGCTCCTGACTTCTCTTTACCGCGCTGTTTGCTCTTGTCGTCGTCCTTCCTCTTTGTCGGAGATGGCGCCCTGATGGATGATGAGGAACACATAAGTGACCGGACACAACTTCCACCAAGTTCACAGTGAGCTGAAGAACCGTTGCATTCGAGTTTCAGAACTTCAACCCACATTCAGCACAACGGCAATGAACCTGCAAGTTAGTGCTCCTTCTAAATCTTGTTTTTGGGTAGAAACATAACAAACATAATAAAACAAAAATAATCATAGTGGGTCTTAGAAAAACAATATCTAACTTTTTTCACCATGTCCCCAATTCAATAAAATATAAATAAAAATACATCAAGTGGGGAACATAAGATCTCCCTTGTTTCAACAGTTTACAAATCAAGCAATAATGTGAAATAGTCATTTCCTGTATGATTCTGCCACAATGTAAGATTACATCATTGTAGAGGAACTTTAGTCCATGTTTCTTTACAGCGTTCCTTCACTCCGAGCAGGGTTTTGAGGATTCAACTATGCAAAGGTCTCTTGAAGTCCTACCACACAGTTTCAGTTGGGTCTGAAGTTTGATGTCTTGTGTATTAGTTGTAGCTGTCAGTCAGATGTGTTCACATCTTGAATACACTGGTACACAGAGAAGTTCTCGTTCAAGGTTCTGTAGTAACAAAAACAACAATAGGGCCACACCTCCATCCATCAGCTCTCCACCACACTGCTTGACAGCGGGTAAAATATGACCAAATCTTTTTTGGTTTTCACCAAACATGGAGCTACACACTGAGGCCAGACCACTTCACTTTGGTCTCATCTGTCCATAGGACATCCTACCAGAAGTCTTGTGGTTTCTTCAGATGCAGTTCTGGAAACCTCCGTGGTGCTTTCATGATCTCTTTCTCCTGACAACCTTTTCAGTCAAACCATACTTAAGTCTAACCGTGTGGTCATGAATATCAACATACAACATTCTCAGTGAACCTTAACCTTTAACATATTTCTCTTAGCATTGATCATAGTTTGACCTGGGGGTAAATTTGCTGGGAAATCCACAACTAAGATTATTGTTACAGACCTTCTTGTCCACTTATGAATAATCTGTCTCACTGTAGACAATTAACTCAAAATTGTTTGGCCATCATCTCCTCCTCCTCCTCACCATCACCATCACCACCACCACCACCACCACCAGTCCTGGACTTGGACGTTCTTGGAGCGCTTTCATTCATCCTCTCTTTCCTGCCTCTTCCAGGTTTTCAGCAGCTGTGGTTTGCCGTTATATCAGACTTCTGCTACTCAGCAGGAGTGAGACCACTCGTCTCCGCCGACACACTGATGAAGCTCCACATTTACGGGACACGAGCGACCTCGTTACCGCCTGTTTACGTGTGACCGTGCTAACCGCGGTAACGTTAACATATCGCCATTTTATGCCCCCCCCCCCCCATGTACATCCCCGCGCGTTTAAAAAAGAAAATAAAAGCTCCTATTACGAGTCACAGACCTTTAAGTATTATTATTTATATGCCACCGAACAGAAGTAAAATACAACACTGAATGAAATTGTAGCACCAGGACTTACATATTTCCTCGTTCCTCGTCGGTGTTCTTGTTCTAGCAACTATAGACGGTTGTCGGCAGCTTTGGACTCATTACCGCCACCATCTGGAACGGCTGTTTATAGTTTTGGGATGACGTAATAACTCAGACTAGAGTAAACCAATGAACAGCAGGTACTCCCAGTCTATCGTTGCACCGACAGGAAGCAGGGAACGTCAACGTCGTGTGAATTCATTCCCCACGTTTTGACTGTAAGGAGCTGTTTAGTATCTAAACACGTTACATATTCGTGTTTTTAACAATCTCAATAGCTTCATCTTTACTACCACTTCACAGTATTGCGTTTCTATATACACAGCCATAGTCGTAACGTAAGTGACTTTCCCAGTGGTGCCTTACAGTTGGAGACATGGGTAAAAATCCCTCATGAACCACGTGACCCTAGCGACACAAGAGCAAAAACAGTTTAAATGCCATTTTAGAAACACACAAGCTTAAACAAAAAAAACAAAAGTCACGTCTAGTGGATGTGATAGAGTACACACTGCAGGGCACAGGGACAGCTAGCGTTCAGATGAGCTCCACAGGAAACAATGAGACAGGAGAAACAAGCAAGGCACCAGGTAGCGGTAGGACCCTCGCTTTGACCGTGTGCTCTGCCGCCATCGGAGGCACCTTCCAGTATGGCTACAACATCTCAATCATCAATGCTCCGACCAGCTACATCCAGAGCTTCATCAATGACACACACCTGGACCGTGGGGGCACTGACTTGGATACCGCTCAGGTGACCCTGGTGTGGACCGTAATTGTGTCAGCCTTCTCGCTGGGAGGTTTGTGTGGGGCCCTGTTAGCTGGCCCTATGGCGGTCAGATTTGGTAGGAAGAAGTCTCTACTGTTCAACAACGTTTTCCTCTTCGTTGGTGCTGTTCTTGTGCTGACATGCAAAGTGGCCAAAGCCTTTGAGATGATCATTCTCGCTCGTTTTCTGGTGGGGATGAATGCTGGTGTCAGCATGAATGTCCAGCCAATGTACTTTGGAGAAAGTGCTCCCAAACACCTCAGAGGTGCTGTGGCTTTTTCCTCTGCTGTTTTCACAGCATTTGGGATTTTCCTTGGTCAGGTAGTGGGACTCACCGAGCTGCTGGGTACAGAGCCTCTATGGCCCTACTTACTAGCTAGCAATGCTTTGCCAGCAACGATCCAGCTGGTGACGTTACCCTGGTTCCCAGAAAGTCCCAGATACCTTCTTATCGACCGGGGTGATAGGGAAGCTTGTGTCAAGGCTCTTGGAAGACTTCGTGGCGGGGAGGCTCCTGCCTTGGAGATGCAAGAGATGCTTCAGGAGCAGCAGGCAGCCTTAAATTCAGGTTCTGTAGCTGCTGCTAAGACGCCTTGGACGCTGTTTAAGGATCGTGACCTACGATCCCAACTCATGACGGTCATGATTGCCAGTAGCGCAATGATGCTTTGTGGAAATGATTCCATCTACTTCTATGCATCCTACATCTTTATGGAAGCAGGAATACCTCAGGAGAAAATTCAGTATGTCACTATTGGAACAGGGTCATCTGAGTTCATTGCCTCTATTCTGAGTAACCTCCTGATCGAACGTGTGGGCCGCAGGTACCTTCTCATTGGGGGGTACAGTCTTATGACTTGCTGGACTATTGTCTTTACTGTAGCTCTTACCCTTCAGAGCCAAGATGTAGCAGGGATGCCATACCTCAGCATGGCATGCGTGTTCGCCTACATCCTCAGCTTTGGCTTGGGCCCCGCAGGGGTAACGGGGATCTTACCGGCTGAGATCTTTGACCAGGCTTCTCGGCCCACGGCCTACATGGTCGCTGGCTCACTTATGTGGATCAGTCTGTTCTTGGTGGGGATGCTGTTCCCCTTCATTGTGAACAGCCTGGGGAACTACTGCTTCCTGCCTTTTATGGTTGTTTGTGTGGTCTCTGCTTTGGTTTTGGGGCTGACCTTGCCAGAAACAAAGGGCAAGACTCTTGCTGAGATCACAGCAGAGTTTGATAGAAAAAATAGAGGAAAAAAGATAGAAAGGCCAGGTATGCAGGTTGATGAGCCACTGTGTGATCACTATCAACAGGGTAAAGCATGCTCTTTTACAACCCTCACACATGATCCTGACTCCGACCAGAAGAACAGAGATTGAAATTTGACATTGAAAATATGGAAATGAACAGGTTGTGCCTTTTACTGCTCATTTTATGCACTTTCACTGTTTCATGTATATGCATACAGTATTGTTAAATGTACAGATGTGTGATATTTCTGGGAAGTGAAATCTGTGGGACAGATGATGTTGCAGCTCTCATATGCACTTAGGTAGGAAGATGTTACATGCTAGGATTTCAGTCAACATGCTTTTCTAACAGGAGCAGAATAAGAAAAGGAAAAATAAACAATTAGCTTCTGAATGTATTTATGTAAGTCCAATAGCAAAGTGGTAATCAGGAGGGCAAAACGCCTTAAACTCAACCAGTTAACCTTTATTAAACATTCACGCTGTCTAATGGTCTCGCATCCGGATAGCAGGTAATCATTGGAACTGCATGTTTAAAGGATTATCTTAACGCTGCTCCTGGCAGATAAGAATGGGTATTTAATGTGTAGTCTTTTGTCTTTCCAGCTTGTGATGAAGACTCTTCCAATCCAGTTTTTCTTAATTCATCCATCACTCTGAGTATATGTCTAATTTAACTATTTTGTTTGTGAGACCTGTCTACTTTTATATGCATGAGGTTCCGTAGGGCATTTGTTTACACCGCCCAAACATGCTTTTTTCCTGTGAATTATTGAAGGCAATGTCTCAAAAACGCCAGCAGATGTCCCCATTAACTCCACACTATCCACAGTTTGAAAATGAGGTAATGTCTCGTGAAATGAACGGAACATTTTACACCCAGACAAGGATGAGACTTGAACTTCAACAGCTGGCACATCTCAACCTTCACAGGCCTTCTGTGGAACATCTGTCTCCACTTCTGTATGTCCTTTCATCAGCCCTTGTTGCTTTCGTTCCTATAATGATCCACACACGTGGACATTGATCTCACGTGGATTTATTCACTTTTTGTTGCACCTGTCGGATTCTGAGCAATGAGGCAATCAGCTTCTTTTGGATGATAATGAGAATGTTAATGACAATCCTCTGTGAAGGCAAAGATTTATCAGAATTACATTATATGCTTCTCCTCAGGTTATATATTTATTTTTGTGATTATTTAAAATTATGATCATTTTAACAATGAAAAGTCCTGCTGCATGTACACCAAATAAAATGTATTGACCTCCACCCATGTTACCTTCATGATCATAGAGCGATTCTAGTGGACTGAGACAAGTCTTTTTATTTACATTTAACCACATACCTCTCCGAGTCCTTTATGTCCATGACACTTTAACCCAAGTGCTCCTACCACTTGCATTAAAACTAAGTGAAATACTGTTTATTTATAGAAAGGATTTCCATTTGAGAACATCCTTCTCTCAAATATGTTTTTTTTTTCTTTTAATTTAGTTACATAGCATAGCTGAACAAGCTCTGGGTGATAATTTTGGATCCAGAGTTTCTTGGGCATTTCTAGTAAACTAAATTACACGCCTAAAAATAATGTCCCATTAAAACAGCTGAAAGATAAACCCGTCAAAATCAACTTCTTCCTTTGCTGTGCAAACCCACACTGTACAGAGATTAGTATTAACCCGAGAGACGGACTAGACAAATTAAGAAGCGCTTTTAAAGTCATATCCCCATTTTTTAAAAATGTGCTTTTATATTACCATGAGCCCCGGTGAGATTAAAGATTTCCTACAACAGAAGAGTTGCCAAGGTTGCAGCTCTAAAAACTTGCAGCATATTAAAATGCAACATTTAATATGCAAAATGATGGATCCAGACACCTAAGCAGAACAAAAGCAAAAATAAGCACCACGTCCCTCTTACAGCACATTTGTAACAAAGTCTTATATAGCAATTACTTCAGCCATCCACTCGTCCATCTGTTTGTTCAGGGTTAGGGGGGGTCTGGTGAAGCCTGTCACAGCTCTGTGTATGAAGCAGTCGCACACCATGGACAGTCATGAGGCCGTCGTAGGGCTGAACACACCCACTTCTATAGGATCATTACTGGGCCTAAACAAATACAAGCCTAATAGACCAAGATAACACCATGCGGACAGGACCCTGCTGGGATACAAACCAGGAACCTTCTAGCTGTGAGGCGAGCGTAGAACCCACCAAACCAGTTCCATTTCAACTTCACGGCCTGGAGCACTGCTGCGTACCCCCATTTTAGAGACAGCGGTATAGAGGACTGTTTAGTGTGGTCTATTATGTTCTGCAACTTATGCAATGTTCTTCTTCTTTCAGAGCAGTCACCAGCAGAAAACCTTTCAGTTTGTTCAGTGGCTCTGAAAACTGCAAAGCCATGCTGTACAATCAGCTCTGTCCTTTCCTGGGGACAGCTTTAGTAGTCGTGTTTCATTTAGTTTTGCCACCAAACCTACACAATATGAATATTTTGAAATAAAATTCAAGATGGAGATGTTTTTATCAAAGTTGTTTACAAAGTCATATTTTCTCCCCATAAGAATGACGATCAGCATCTTTAGGACAGCTTTTATTTTGGCACTTTAACATCAATATGTGCAGCCAGTCAAATTGTCATTTTAATCTAAAGACGCAGACGTCTGCAGCGAGCTGCAGTAGGGCAACCCCCCTTGCAGCCTATGTGGAGTACGCCACATCCCAGGGATGTGAACTACATTGTTAGGACAAGGCCTGGGTTGTTAAAGAAACACACACCCTAGAGGATTGTGGGAAATCCATTCCCAGACTGTGACACCGTATGTTAGCTGGATGACGGCCAGTCGCATTGCTGCAGATCCCACTCACCCCAGTCGTGTACCGTTTGTTCCCCTCCCATCAGGTCTTGACAGCATGATAAAAAGTCAAGCTCGTAGAACGATAAACATTTCTGTGAGCTGTGATTTCCAATCATCTCCACTGGTCTAAGCTGCCAAGAGTTGAGACACCTTCACTTTACCAAAAGGCCTTCTTTGCTTTTTCAAAAATTAAGTGTAATGTTTAATAATCAGGACTCACAGGAAACACACTTAGTCAAGTTCAGAAACCAAATAATCCAGAAAGCCTAGTCCAGTACTCGAAATCCAAACCCAATGTCCACGGTTAGGAACTACCAGAGATGCAGAATAAACCAGAGCGGGAAAGGCAAAGACTTATTTAATAAGGCAGCCCAGGAGTCAGAAACCAGGAAATGCAATTAAGGCCAAGCAGACAAATCCAGAGGGTCTAGACAAGCGACGAGGTCAGGAGAAACAGGTCCGAACACTATAATCAGGTAAGTCCCGAGAAACTCACAACAGGCCACAAACAGACTATAATAACTAACAATCTGGCAACAGCGTAGAAGAGAGCTGAGGTATATATGGTGAGGAATCCAGGTGTTGTTAATCTGCATTCAGGGGACACTCGGAAAAGACGGCTCTGACCATGACACAAAAGTGCCAAAAGTCACGTTCATCGAATGACCAGAAGTGTATTAAAGTATTAAAGTGTTCAACTTTACAGCAGAATTAAACAAACTTTGCAGCCTGGTACAAAATAAAAAAAAAAAAAAGGTTTTGGTCTTCATAGGTAGGTTTCAGTCATGAACACTGTACAGGGGATGGATTTTACACACCTCAGTTAAAATGGTATTAAGCCACACATGTATGCATAATTGATCTCTGCGGAGGATACTCAGCCGCTTGTCAAACGCTCGTTCCACCCCCGACCCCAAACGCAGCTGGCCGTGCCCATCTGCTTTGTGGTGAAAGGATTGTGGCAGCTTCTGCGGCGCTTTGGCGGACCTGGTTTCAGATGCTGCTAATGAAATGTGATGTGAAACGAGGATGGATAGGCAGATGAGATCAGAGTGAACGTGAAGCAAAGTTAGTTACCATGTCAGGTTAACATGAGGTACAATAAAAGACCGACATAAACTACCACGCTTGTTCGTTCCAGCTATTAACTTGTTTTTGAATTAACGAGGGTGAAGCAATCAGCTGCTGTTAGTAGCACAAGAAATCGATCCAAAGAAGGGACTTCAAAACGGCTCTTCAGAAAACACGTGGGTAACGTCACTGAGGGTTCACCCAATTCTTTTTATACGGGCTATAAGTCCCACTAAGAGGCTGCTGATGACGTCCTTTCAGGATGAAGGTGGAGATGGTGCACAGGTGTGACTGTGCATGTCTGTCAGCATAGGCCACATGTGCACGAGGCGCAGCTGTTTCTTTCTGGTTTGAGTGTGCATACATTGTCTGGAAACACGAAAGAGTGTATAAATAATGGAGGAGCTTTACTTTTTAAGTGGCCTTCTTTGTTAGAATGAAAACAAAACATGAGGAGGATGTTGCCAGGTACCTCCTCCTCCTTCTTAAAATGTGATCTTTTTTCTCTGGAAAGGCTTTAACAAGAACGTGTTCAGTGATTAAAGCAGTCAGAGGGGTGACGTTTAAAGGCCACTTTGCAACAAATCATGCTAATGATTATATGATTATAAACAAGCTCATCACAGTCGTAAGGATGCTTGCTGGCTTTGGGCAGGTAGGATAAGAGGAATACACTTTAATCATTATTATGCTGCTTGACCTTTTGTGTTTGGAAAGGGGATATCGACTGTTCGCTTAGGCAGCCATCCGCCACGTGTCCTAAATACAAAGAATCAGTCTTGCTCCTTTTGTTCCTTTATTTAATTTTGGTATAAAAAGGGGGTATTACCAAATGGGTGCAGAAGAACTGTGTCTGGATGTTACTGGATAGTCAGAGGAATGAAGTACGTGGCGTAGGCAGAGCAACCGAACTAGACATCCACACTGTGTGGGGTGGAGTAGGAGTGAAAATGAATTACTGTTGTCAATGTTGAGGTAAAAACTTGTTGATTTCAACTTTTATTTCAAGAACAGCTAAAGAGTTTGTTTTTACTTTTTGCACTGTTATCCTCGGTTTGAAAGCCAACACGCTGGAGAGATCATATTTCTCAGCTGGCCTGGGAACTCATTAGTGCTCTCCCAGAAGAGTTGGAGGAGGTGGCTGAGGAGGCTTCTCCTCTTTGCTGAGGATGGATGCTGCCTGTGTAACCCAATCCCGGATGAACAGAAGTGATTGCATGTTTAAATGGATGGAATAAGGGCCACCAACTTTGCTTTAGTACTTGGGATTTTTACCTCTGTGTCTGATGAGTTAAGGGTCAATTAAATATAAGTGTCATCTGTGTCATCTAAATGCTAACTAAAAGGTAAGGTAAGCGATTATATACCATATCTAACCCAGAATAAAAAAAAAACAAAAAAAAAAACAGATTTGGTGAATATCTGCTCACCATTCACTAGCTGCCCATCTCAACGGTACACCGAAAAATAAAAAAAGGAAAGCAACTCATCTTCAGAATAGACAGGTCAAGAGTGTCAACTGCAAACCAAGAGGGCCAGCCTCCCAAACCACAACAGACATGGCTCCAGTCAGAAATCAACAGGTGGAGGTTGTGCTGCGTTGTAATGTTTTCTTGATTGATGGAGAAGGTAGCTCCTCCTGTTTTGTATCAAATATCAGACATGACGTCATCAGAATATCAATTACTCTATGTTTAACCACTTTGATAATATTATTACTGCTACTACTAATATAATTGCTGCTAAAATAATGAAAAATATGCTGCACTATTTGATAAGTATACAGTACAATGCTCTACAAAAGCCTGGAGGACACAGAAATTCTGTTGAACGCCACTAGTTGTATTTTAATGTGAAATGAACACGAACGTTTGAGGAAATATGACCAGCTCAGGCACCTAGTTACGATGCTTCCTGGATCCCTCTCTGGGGAGGTGTTTCAGGCCTGTCCAGCTGGAAGGTCCTGGGTGTGCCTCCGGGTCCTGGCCCGGAAATGCCTTGATATTATCGTGGAAGAGCCAAAGGAGGGGATCGGGCACGGAGAGGTCTGGGCTTCCTGGTGAAGGCTGCTGTCCCTACAGCAGATAAGTGGAAGGTAATGAATGGTAATGAATGCATGGATGATATTATGAGTTTTAATTTCATTTCAAGGAATATTGGATCATTTCGTGGTATGTTTTGTGTAGCCAGTGCAGTCTCCTGTCCCTATTATCAGCAAAAACCTCCTAAAGAAACTCTGGACTCCCTTCCTGGTCACGTCTGTGGCGACGGTGCATCGCGTTGCAGCACCATCCCAGACAAAAACAACGAGAAATCTGTTTTGCCAGTTTAACTTGCAACGCAGAATATTTTAGCTTGTCAAAATGCTGTTTGTCTCCAACATGTTTGATGAATGACTTTCAGCATAATAGAGGTTTTTGATTCTTTATACACCATATAGCATTTGGACATCCATCCATTATTAATAGCTGCTCATTAATATTTAAGGTCAAAGGGATCTGTTGGATCCTGTCCCAGCTTTTGTTGGGCAATCGGTGGGGGTTTTACCCAGGGCAGGTCACCAGTACCTGACAGGCCCACATAAGGACCAAATAATGAAACACAAACAACGCTGGGATTGGAACCAGGAACCTTCTCCGTCATCCTCTACATGGAGAGGCCAGGACATGTTTTGCCAACTGTTCCTGATTGTTTCACCTTTAGTTTTACTTTAATTGAACACTTAAATGCGAATCGATTTATTGATCTTGTATAAAAATATGAAAAAAAAATAAATAAATAAAGGGAGAAAAAAGGGAGAGCAAAACAAACCATAAACAGCATTGGAAAAAAAGAAGCTGCCGTAAATGTTAATGTAGCTGAGTACTTATGAAGGCTCAAAATGAATTTGGCACACAACAGGACGGACACTTCAGTGTGTGTGTGTGTGTGTGTGTGTGTGTGTGTGTGTGTGTGTGTGGGGGGGGGGGGGGGGGGGGGGGGGGGGGGGGGATTTTAAGGGATGTAACTGATGTGTTGCAGCCAGGAATAAAGCTTTTACAGCCGGCATGCTGCTCACAGAGACGCCCGCCCTGCAGATGCCTTTGGAGCTCATGACAGGATGATGGAGGAAAATCTCATTTATCTCTATCATCATCCATCACTGGCAGAGATTGCATTTAGCAGGCGACGAGCGTCACATCAAACAAAGAAGCACCTGGGAACCACAATTTTTGAAGCATAGTGAAAAAAAGAAATTGGTGAACTGGGTAACAGAGGTGTTTGTTATCGATAATCTGAATATTCTTCTGTCAGCGGTTTAGTTTAAAAAAAATGCAGAATTTAGAATAAATTTGTACAAAATCTGGAAAAAAAAGAGTGATTCTTCAAATTCTTGTAATTAAAAAAATGTTTTATCAGGTTTAAAAAAAAAAACTGAATCTTTTAATTTTAAGTTTTGAGAAAACCAGGACATCATATGTGAATCATGTTCTTGACCAGATTTTCAATAATTATTTAAAAATAAATACAAATCATGATGAATAAAAAACATGGCATATTCAACTGTGTCATTTAAAACAAAAAAACAAAAAAAACTTTGCTGTGTCTTGGGGCATTTTGACGTGAGCCTCAGTGCTTTGCAAGGGTTAAGGTCGTTCTCACATGATGGTGCCCACCTGTTGTACCTCCTTGATGCACACCTCATTATATTGTTTCATGTTCACAAAAAGCTTTACCTCTAGTCCAAATGCTACACCACAAGCCAAATGACAACAGCCTGGAACGCTCATTGCTTCAAATCAAGGTTGAAAACCTTTTACCGGTGCATTTCAGTAATTGCCTTCAATGCACTGTAATTTTTTGTTCTTATATTTAATCTGTTTTATTCTTTTTTTTATTTCTGCCACTCTTTATTTTTTCAAACCCTTCCTTTTTATTGCTTAATGTAAAGCAGTTGTCTTGCACATGAAATGCGCTACACAAATAAACTTGTTTTTTGTTTTACCCAAGATGTAAATATGCTTTTTTGCTGTAAAGTTGGATGTTTAAACTTTGGGGTCAATCGCGATCGGCTTTTCCACTAGAAAGTCAAATAAAGCCTCTTGGATTCAAAAAAGACATTTAAAACTCAGGGTTAAAAGAATGAAAAAAGTAAATAATTAAATAAAAGAAATCAATTTATGTACGTACATTTGTTTTTAAATTTTGCTCACACTTTGAAAGTGATAAATTAAAATTTCAATTTATTAAAATCTGTAATGAATTTTCTTCCCTCATCAATCTCCAGAAAAAAAATGTTAAAAACATGCTTTTAGAAATTTCTGCAAATTCATTTATTTGTAGAAGAAAGGACAGATAATGAATGAAATAACTAACTGTTCCTTTAGGGAGCAATTGATTAATTATATGTAATGGTTCAATTTCACGGATCACTAATACTGAATTACTTGAGCACTCAAAAGAAGAAGAGTAGTGATCGTTTCTCCTGTCTGTTCCAGCCCTTAATTTTTATTAATTGGACAATGTATGGAAAGGAGGGCTGGAAGCTGTTCATACCTGCTCCAAACTTCAACTCTAGGATTACTGTGATTAAGAGTCTGCAATTAACATTTTTGATTGTCGCATACGGTGCATACAGTTTGTAATTCTTTTTCTTTCATTTTATCAATTAGCATTGTTAATAACAAGAGAAGAGAAGAGAAAACTCAATACAATGGCCAAAATTAAGAAAGAAATAAGTAAAAACCAAATAAAAGGTGTCTGAAAATATTTCCAATCTTTATGTCTTATTAATCCAGATTTTTGGAGAAAGTCATCTCACAATGATATATTTCATAAATGAAACTTCTTTGTACAAAGACTGTGCTTGTGCAAGGAACTAAGGGTACTTTAATAGGCACAAGCTTTAGTCAGTTTAAAAACAATCTCGAATTCCCTTCCTTTCTTGGTGTATTTCAGTCGGAAGCAAATCAAAACAATTGAACTCAAACCCCCACTGAAAGAGCTTAGTCTGCACCTCCACATGGACCCTACCTGGATTAGATGCGAGCTTCTTGTCACATGATTTAAGTCACTGAGTGAAGAATCAACTGTAGTTTCTTTGGGACTAACTCTGAGCTTAATCGTGGAGCCTAGTCCACAGATCTGCGTGATGAATCCATACAACCTCTGGTACTGTTGGACTATGCACCTTCACAAACACTCCCCTCCAGCTGAATTAATTTTTTAAATTTTAAACTTGAGTATTTGGTAAAAGTGATAAAAATAGAGATAAAGTAATTATCAAGAGTGTTAACCTGCTGGAGGTTCTGCCTGGCAGGTTTACACCCTCTATTGGAAGTGGACATTTTTCAAAAAGTGAATGAGTATGCTTAAGACTTGCAAGTGAAAAAAATCAAACATCTTAAGTGTGTTATTATGTCTTTTTTTTTTAGTGTGATTAAAAAAAAAATTCTCTATGGATCCAGTCACTTAAGTGATGTCAACTCATGTGCTTTACTCCCTCACTGACGTCTTTGACCTCACTGGCCAGGCTGTCTGCTGTTTTCATGTAAGGCTGTTGCCCTTGTGCCATCCCCGTGACTCAAAAACTGGCCATCTGGCCACAAAAAGCCCTGGCAGTAACATCAAGGACCTCCAAGAGAATAAAAAAATAAATAAATAAGTGCTGAGTTTTCTGCACCCTTTGAAAGCATTTATCTTGTGTTGACAGACCAGCCGGTTGTTGGGCAGGTTTTTGAGAGAGCAGGCACCCAATAAATGGGCGAACGGGCAGAAGCTGTTGGGAAAGGAGTGATATAGGGGTGAAAGTAATGATAAGGGGGCTGGGAATGAGAAATGAGCCCATTTTGTTGAACAACGATGTAGAAACCAGGTAGAGAAATCCCAGCTGTCATGTATAGTATATCTGCAGCCCCAGCGATAAATGACAGCAATGTTTCAGTAATGCACTGCTGAAAACCAAATAACCATTTGGAGCAGAAAGACCAAAAAGAAAATCTAATCACTGCGAGGAAGAGCCTGTATTCGGAATAATGTCATTACAGTTACAAATGTAATTCTGAAAAGGTGTGGCATAATTAGACCGAATTACCAATAACTACCACATGCCAGCTGAAACATGAATATTTGAAGGAATTGGCCAATTAAAGCAAATGATAATGTGCTGAAAATGGGTGGAAAAGATCCTGCTTTTTGCAGAAGTCAAACATAACCCAAGCAGCTGTAAATGCTCTGCAGAGAGAAATAACGGCTCGGTAAAAGAAAATAACCTGTTGTCTGCACATTTCAGTACATCTATATAAATATGATCGGGTATCTCCAGCTAGTGGGTTTAAAAAAAATAAAGCTGGTCAATGAGCCATAAATGGTGAAGCAATGGATAGCAGCCAGCCCAGATGCACGTGAGAAGACTGCACAGTTAATTAATTATATACAATGTACATCCAAATATAAGACCAAACTTCAGTTGGACGAGAGTGAAATGCTCTCACCTATGGTCACAGACTGTGGGTAATGACTAGGGGAACAAGATGGTTAGTAAACGCAGCTGAAGGGTCTGTACTCTCTCTTAGAGATAAAAACAAAAACAGGAACTCCTTCTCATTGTAAAATTAGTCCTGCAAAGAGAATTGCCATTTGAAACTAATAGGTATGTTAGAAACATATAACAGGTTTATGGTGATCGTAAGTAAGTAGGAAAAGAAGGTAAGAAAACCAGGAGGAGAGGAAACAAAGCCAGAGTGTTGATGCATCACAAAATACTTTCATCAACAAAAACATTTTTGTAAGGGACTGGTTTAAATGTATATACACTTAGAACAAGCCATTCAACATTTGTAGCCAGATTTTTTTAATTTTCCATGAGATTAACTCAAAAGCATCTCCATTAAGTTCCATGTGGTGAAGGAAAATGGTGTCTGACCTTTGATGACATCCATCCATCCATCCATCCATCCATCCATCCATCCATCCATCCATCCATCCATCCATCCATCCATCCATCCATCCATCCATCCATCCATCCATCCATCCATCCATCCATCCATCCATCCATCCATCCTGTATCCCCGTTTGATCCTATACAGAGTCACAAAGCCTTTGATAACAATGCACCAAAATGTTAAAAATAGACCTAATTTTCTCCCAAAACATGTTCATATGATGAGAGTCAACGTTTAAATTAGTCTGTGTACGTACAAAGACTTAACTCCAACAGCAACAGTTATCACTTTCCTTTTTTTTTGCATGATGATTCACTTAGGATCTAGTGTGTCCCTGTTGGTCTATAGAAAGTCTTGGCTCAGTGCATCACCGGTCCACATATGAACAAACATCCATACATGCTCACAGTCGCTCCTGGTCATCATACGAGGAAAGGCATTCAGCCTAGGCTTCTCTTGATAGCCGCAGGCGAGAGAACTGGACATATTATGACATGTACAGTTTCAGATCAGGACCAAGTCAGAATTGTGGTGATAAAAGCAGCCTGTCAGCTTCAGAATAAAAAGAGGCTAGATGTTTTTAAGATATTCCTTTGAGTACAAAAAAAACTCTCAATGTTGGCTACAGTCAATTTAATGGCAATTAGGGGTTAATCATATTTCCCCTCTATTAAAACTGTTAAAATACACTGGTTTTGTGTCTGAAAGCAGTATTACAAGACATCACAACATCATTGCAACTGTTAAACGATTTTTAACAATAGAAAATTAGATATTAGTCATTTAAAAAGCAGAACAGCTTTTGTTTTGCTTTAATAAAAGAAAAAAAACAGGAATCATTTCCAAAATTTTGATTGTCAAAGTTTTTTACTTAATAGAAAAACAGAAATATGCAACTTTTTAAAGATGTCAGTTGAAGGTTGAATAGGATACAGTCAGTGGAATCAAGTCTTTCCATGTTGAAATAATCACCCTCTTGTGTCCTTGATCTCCTCGTCTTCTTGTTCTAGGATGGTTTCTGTTCTGAGGTGGGAGGTAAAACCAGCAAACACACGCAGTTCTGTTCACTATAAAAGTACCACCATCATACTTTCTTCAACAGTGTCTCTGAACCAAATGTGCTCATTACCCCATCACATTTTACAACGCCAAACCACAATTACAAGTACATTTGAAGCATGAAGGGGGTTACATAAAAGCTGTATGGTCCAATTATCATTTGCTGAAAATAAAGATTTTGTGTTCTGAACGGCTTCTCCACACAGACTGAACCCTTTTGGTTTGAAGTCAAGAAGAAAAGCCTTTCTCCAACCATTCACGGCACACATTTCCTTACTACTGTTAGAAAGTCTTAAGACGCCTGAAACTTAAATGACTTAAATCAGCTTTTCATCAGTCCATTTTCTGTGACAAGAAAAGTGCCAGTCATTTTTCTTGTTATAGAAAAGTGCTTTGCACTTTTCTAACCAAGTGGTTCCAGCATGGACAAAAAAACCAACAAAACACCCATTGTACTATAGTGTAAGGACATTACTGCTAAGATAGGAAGAATGACAACCCAGCACTATCTGCTCCTTATTAGAGATGTCATTTTCTGTCAAAAAGAATAAACTAAAAAACTAAAGCCATTAAATTTATCAGTGTCAAGAAAAATGACTCTGCTTGAGAGAGAATAAACCAAGAACAAGATTTGAACACAAACACATACACGCACACACACATATACACGCACACACACACGCACACACGCACAGACACACACACACACATATATATATATATATATATATATATATATATATATATATATATATATATATATATATATATATATATATGTACAGGGTTTTGGGTTTAATGAAACCTTTTGTTTTTGGGAAATCCATCCCCCAGTCTCCTGCATTGGGGTCCTACGTTCCCTAGACACCTTGACATACCAGGGTGCCCTGGCTGCTTCAAGAGGTCAAAGCCATTAAGCTGGAGGGAGTTGATCTGGCCAGCCCCTAGTTAGATCTGACTAGCAGCAACATGAACAAGCTCAGACAAATACAGTGGTGCAAATCCAGTTAAAACCTGAAAACCAAGCAATAACATTTTGAAATCTATGCTATAGCAGCAGGTGGCCCTTGTGCTACAGCAGACACCAGTACTTTGTCGCAACCTCCCAAGACCCCTTTTCTCTCATGGCTCTGTTCCACTCACTCCTCTGCCCCTTACAGCTGTGGAAACACTGACCGTTGGCGGCTTTTACTGTGAGCATTCAGAATGCTGTACAGGATGATGATACTGGCGGCTTCAGGGTTGCTGAAGTCTTTTGTGAACTGCAGAGATGTAGTGTGTCCATTCCTGACTATTCTGGGTTTATTATTCCAATTAGAAACACCACCACTCAAATTACAAATACAAAGGTCTTTTATTTAAAGGTAAACCCCAAGATTATTAGAGCAATGTGAATCCATCGACCGTGTTCCTGTGGTCACCGCATTTGTGGTCCTACCAGGAATGTCACCTGTGGAGTGACTCGTTGAGGTAATGATATCTCCCTCAATCGCCTGGTCATTCCTTACATGTTGTTTTTGAATATCTCTGAACTGCTGACTCCAGGGCAGAATCCGGGGACAACTGAAAACCCGCAGGTTCTTTTCCTGAGCTCTGATTGATTTTTGGATATTTGTGACATCACGTGTGGATTCACGGCAAACATGCCCATCAGTCCTTACCTCCGACACGGTGTGAAACATGCTTTCTGGCTAAACTCTTCCCACAAATCAATGTTTATGATGTTGTTGTATCCACACTCTACCCTCATTTCTATTCCAGCAGCCATGTTTCTACTCGTGAGGCCACACTGATTATATTTCCATGTGAGCAAGATTCTTTGGGGGTCTCGTTCCTCGGTGGGGTACAGTTAATGTGGATTGTAACATTGATCAGCAGAACCTCACAGCTCTGGCCACTGATGGTGTCCAGGCCTTCTCAGTTGAATTAAAGGCATTACCTAATGCTGCATTACAGAATAAATTAGCTTTAGATCATTTATTACGCGCTCAAGGTGGTGTTTGTCCAATTTATTGGAGGCACGTGTGGCACATTCCAGACATCAGTGATTATGTGACTCACGTGGGTTCACACTTAAATGCTCTTCTCCAGAAACAGATCATGACTCCTCTAAATCCTGGGGGTTCTTTCAGGGTGGTTGACGGTTGTCTTCTGGTATTCTGTCTTACTGAAAATGTGTACTCCATTTCTGGTTTTCCCCCAATCGTTAGTCTACTTAGCTCCATAAAAGCCCTTTTACTGGCTCCTCGACTTTTGAAGCTTGATATTTGGTTTTAATGCTGATTTTAGTTCCCAGCTTGGCTGTGGGCCTTTTGGGAGCTCTAAATGTACCAGCATCCTTTTTTCTAGGTGGTTTTTGAAATGTTTTTTTTTGTTGTTGTTTTTTTCCATCTGGCCACCCTGTTCGACCTTGTCCTCACTCTGCCAAACCAGTCGGTCATGCTACTGCCAGTCACGTGCAGCAGAGAGGTTTGGAGGATGTTTGTTTTCTAACTGAATTCTGTCTAAGTGGGGCAGGGGAGACCGCCAAAGTGAGGACAGATGCATGGGCTGCGTTGATCTGTGCTTGGGGTTCAGAGGAAAATCCGGCAGACCTAATCGTTGCATAACAAGAAAGCAGTCTGTTTATTTTCCACTTTTGGAAGTATGTATATTGTTTTTATGTCCACCAAACATTATTAATAACATATTTAAATACAACAGCATAAAACCCATTATTTAACACAGAATATGAAGTTACAGTTAGGTTTTTGCCAGTCAAACATGGTCCATTGTGAGTTGTATCAATGTTTGGAGAGTTTTATTTTTATGCTCAATTAAATGGTATCATTTTTATGTTTTTTAACACTTGTTGCTCCACTAGCTGAGCTGTGATGCCATCAAGTATGCAAATATATGACTGTTCCATTTGCAGAGACTCAAATATGTCCTCTCATCCGCCAAAGCATGTTCTCCCATGTCATACTTGCCAAATAGGAGCTACTAAGTACACAAGTCCAGATTTGGCAAACTCGGAATTGAGAAATGACGGTTTTTCTTGTCTTCCTTTTCCCTGCCAGTCCATCTGTTTGTCTAACCCGTGATGCTCCTGTGCTCCCCTTTGTGGTTTAGTTTATTTTTTTTGCTGTAGTAATTATTTTCTCCTTTAGTTTCATATGTCCAGTAGTACAGAACTTCTTCATCCTCACAAAGCTTTGGTTGTTATAAGCTGTTGGCCACAAGAAAAAAAATGAATTAAGGGTTAAACTAAAAAGACAGAAAGGGAGGCAATGTTCTGTCATTAAAGTGACTTTAAACTGCAAGGGGTATGATTTTTAAATTTAAAACAATTGGACAGTGGATATAGTCTGTGTTGTAGGTGCTTCACTGAAAAATTACCCAGAGGAAGGATATTATATAATTAAACCATTAATTAAAGAGTACAAATAACCTGCACAGGGTTCACTGGAAGATAACGAGGTAAACCACAACAGAAATAGCAACAGCAAGGTTATTTAAAGTCTGTTTTTTTATTGATTCACAAAGGTAAACCTGTGAAGTGAGTGGGTAAGAGGGCAGAGTGAGAAATGTCTACCTCGACAACAGGAACTGTGATGACGTAACTTCACACCCCTGAAAGAAATTCAGAAATAAAGCTGCTTGCCTTTGTCTCATATTTGTACTATGTGGACCATCTGCTATCTTTCTATTTGAAGAGCCTTTTAAACAGGCTGAATGGAAAACGTTGCCATGGATCCCTCGGTAAGGAGCATCTATTTATCCAGACCTTTCTCCCACTTCTCCCTTATTTTTATTCCCCTCTGATTCACCAACACTTCTGGATAGGAAGTGAGCTTGAGTTCTATGCTTTTTTGTTTATTTTTTGCTTTCTCCTCATTTCCCATGTATCTGCTCCACAGATGACAGCTTACATGTAAGAAAGCCGCTGGGGTTATTGTCTGTTTTTTGTATGTCACACAAACTTCAGCACACTGACCTGGACACAGAGGAGTTGTATGCTTTTTTTATTTATTTATTTTTTTTTGACAGTATGTAGCCTATTAAACTATCATCCACTGTGAAAATGACACAGCAAATGCATTCGGTAATTTTAATGAGGGCAGCCCTCACACTTAGGAGAAAATACTGGTAGCAAATAATCTATCAAATCTTTTGTTTTACCAAGACCTAAAAGTGAGGTGTGTGTGTGCTACAGTTATAGTTTTTTAGATTGTATTTAAAAAATAAAAAGGAAAAAATCGCCCAGTGACATCACTCCTAGGTTTTCTGAAGAGTTGGTTGGAGGGACCTTTGGGTGGGGAGTCGGCTTATTCCAGCTGACAGTGGGGCAGCTGGTGGGCTCGTGCAGATGGCTTCGGCGGTGGGCGACGGCACCTGCTGCCTGCTGGGGCTAAACTTTGTCTTGTCTGTCCTTGAACCCCCTCAAGGCCAGCTCAGAGCCTGTCACAGCAGTCTGGTTTCACAATTAACAGCATAACAAGACATCATCTTTTCAAAAGAGGGAACGATTACGCTCTGTGGTCTTCAATCACAGCTCCGATTTCAAGTTCAACAAGAGTGTGAAGAATTTAGAAGCTAAAGAGACTAATGCAGCCGTTGCAGGGAACAAAACAATCTGTGAATCCTGCGAATCCCTCCTTCTGGGATGGTCAGACATGTAAACTAGCTTCTTGTGAGATGAGTTCCTTACTTGTAGTAATGTCATTACTGATATATTACTCCAGGCAGCAATCTGAAAAACCTTTGCAAGAATAGCTTGATAAAAATAGTTTTTAAAAAATAAATATAGACTTTGTCTGAAAAGCAGAGGATGGGTGACAGGTGTAAAGGTGCTGAATTCATTCTAAGCATCTTGACTTTGTTTTCACGTTTCACTGTGGCCTCTGTGATTTTATATTGCAGCTCAGTTGAGTGCTGTCAGAAAAGCATTGCAGACAAACAAAAGCCACATTCAATCAGAAAGGAATTACGGCGGTCCTCCTGTCTGTTTTATTCTGCAACCTCTGTCCCCAGTATTTGGTTCCCTGCGCAGACTAATGTGACAAAGTCTTCCCTGACTGTTGAAGATTTGGATGGGTGGGGAACATGGGTATTTGTTAAAAAAGAGCTGTTCTTGCTCTCCAGTGAAAGATCCGTCATTTGGCAGCTACTTACTTTTATTAATTGTAACCACGCTTCAAAAAACAATAGTTGCAGTAAGTGTGTGAGCTTTGCTTGTGAGCTATATATATGTAAGGGAAAACATACATTTCAGTTTGAGTTTGAAAGGGTCCAATTCATAAACCATCCGTGCATCCATTATTTATATTTGTGTTTCCATTACCACCAGAACTGCACAAAAACCTAAATATCGATCTGTAGGTCCTGATATGCAGCACCATGGATCACTTACCTTATAGATGTTCCTTTTTTATTTTTTTTAAACTAGACTTTCCATCTTCAAGTACTGCTGCAGAATATATTGCATATAAATTGTCCCTGACTTTTGTCTGAAGAGAAATGGGATAGACTCCAGTAGATCCCTGTGACCCTAAATGGGAAAATGTAGGGATGGATGGTGGCTTGTAAACTGGAACCTTTTTAAACGGAAATGTATGTTCTCCCAGTCAAATAAAAAACTCACAAGCAAAGATCACACAATTAATGAGGCAAACATGATTTATTTTTTCAGAATTATTCAAATGTATGGTGAAAATAACTAAAGTAACTGGCTGCAGAATGATGAAAATGTTTCTTTTTGACAAACATTTGAAAGAAGAGGTACAAAAGACAAGGTGGATTACTGTGACACAAAAAAGGAGTTTTTACACTGAAAAAAAAAAACATTGAGCATAATCAATCAGGGAATCATTTAATAAACATCATACTTATATGATATGCTGTCTTAATAAATGTCTAACTGTTTGCAAAGTAAAAAGACAATAATAAGAGGGTTTTTGAGACGTTGATTATAGATTTTTAAATATCTTCCTGTCCAGTAAACCTTTTTGTTCTCCTGCTGTGTCTCAGTGAGCATCTTCCTCTCAATTTGTTTTATTGATTGAGGAAATGAGTGGAAGCTATAATTTGACACTCCAGTATATTTCTGGGCAACCTCTCATTCAGCAGAGATGTCATCGCTCTGCTCTCCAGCAGATGTTCACTGCTGTGTCTGAAGGTTTTTGGCTGGCATCTATTGTCATGCTCCGACGACTGGCTTTGTCTCATGATTTTATGTCAAAATTCTTCAACCTGGAAAAGATTAGGCAAAACTTTCAGTTTATTTTAAAGAAAAGTTGCTCCAGAGAATTCTAGGAAAATGTCACCAGAACCAGAAATAAAATGCGAGTTGACGCTGATCTTTCTTTGATACGGATGGATGTTGAAGAGGCAGCTTATTTATATCAGTATATATAAAATAAAATCATCGTTATTAAAAATTCCAAGGGTCTTACTAAAATATAAATTTGGAAGAGGGCGCTCTAGCTCATGTTGGATTCTTTTACAACGGTACAAACTCACTTTTGGCACGTTTCTGAAATAACCTTATTACCTTTTCAGATGGACTCACAGAAACAGATGATGGGACCAGAAACTAAATGGATTAAAAGTGTTGTACTGCAGAAGCATGAACACAAAGAAAAACACCTCTCATTTGTTCCAGACATATTTTATTGCCACCAACTGACTTCAAACCTTTCATTTTTAAATGGTTGATAATTTTCTCTCAACCTTGGTTCCTAGAACCATTTTTTGCATATAAGTGGGTTGCTTATACCAGACTTGTAGAGCTCAAGCCCACTCAGACTCCAGTTTAAGGATTTGTGACTTAATTCGGACTTGAACAGTGTTTACATGGACTTGGAGTCCTCAGGGGATGGTGGTGGTGGTGGTCGTTGTTCATATACCATAAAGATTTAGTATAATAGCTATATTAGGTTCCCTAGTAAATTATGTACAAGACACCCGATCCCACATGATTCTAGTTCATGTTATACATGTATAAGTGCCGCTTCTCAATTCCCAAGTACGAAAGACTGGACTTGGAAAGCCCATACTTCACATGTATGAGTCAGGAGAATGTACTTTGGTGGACGCGAGAACAGAGGTCTCTGCTGCCGTTGTACAACTGGAACAGTAACAGCAGTACTGGAAGTACTGGAACTTGGAACAGCTGTTCTGCTCTTGATGACGTCACAGCTCAGGTAACAAGTATTGCATAACACACCTAACGTCTACAGTTTAATTGGTTATAAAAACAAACATCATTTACATTAAAACAGTGAATGGACCATATATCGCTCTTGCTTACGTTTCTATTACCATTACTGTTGTAAGATGTGTTTTTTAATGGATTGTACGCTTTTGTATAAGTTTGGTAGAAGTGAAAAAAAAAGAAACTGAAAACTGTGGAGGAAACTTTAAAATACTGTTTTTATAACTTTACCACAAATATAAAGTTATAACTATATTCTAACTGTTCAACTGTCAAACCCAAATGTATAACGGTTTAATTTATTCCTCTTCTACTTGCGAAATGCATTCTGGGATACTTTGCCATCTCAAGTGTAGCATAGACTGTGTACATCAACAGATGAAGTATTAGGTCATGTGACACACTGGTTTCTGAAAGATTACTGTATTCCTAGGCAACTAAACAGCAATACTCACTCATTTTTTGCCAATCTTTATGGTAGCTGTGATTTGTGTGATGGTTTTAACTTTGCATGGTATATTGTAGCAGCTGTAGCTGGTATGGAAGACAAAAGGTACTTTGGAATTTTACTGACTGTCGGGGACAGGAAACGACGGCGGCTAGATTCCTAAAAGACTGAAACTTAAGCTGGTATTTTTAACCTAAAAAAGATCAGCTGTGGAAGATATATGTTTCTCTGGTATCTTGGTTCCCAAAACATCTTTCTCTTCAGTCCAGGCAGCTGATGTCTGTCCTCTTCTGCATGCTCCTAACACCACAAACGTCTGGACCAGTAAACAGACAAACATTCTGCTTTTATAATCGTGTTTATGATGATTTTTCTGCTGCTTCTGCTTGCTGTCTAACTGGACCACTCTGAGTTACATTTTCATTTCCTCTTAATTTCACCCTCAATTGAGCTCATTTACTTTTTATCCTCAGTCACTTTGAACAATGTTGCACGAATGTGTGAGATGCATTTGATTTGGTAGCATTAATATATTGGCGAGTGCTGTGTAGGCAAACATGTTAAAGCAGTACAAGGTTTTATATATTTTATATATATTTTATATATATATATATATATATATATATATATATATATATATATATATATATATATATATATATATATATATATATATATATATATTTATTTATTTATAGATAAATATCATTATTGTGGCATTAATGGTGCAGATGTTCTTGCCTTTTGTTTTTAGCGAGTCTTATATATAGAAAATAACATGCAGTAGGGGAATAAATGTAAGCAATTTGAACAGTTTAGATCACAAATAACAGAAGTAGATGGATTCTGTTCACGTGGAAACAAGTTGACAGTCTCAAGCTGTGAGTTTTGCTGTAGAAAAACTCAAAGTTGGTTATTTTATCTTTTTTTTTTTCCTCCCCCAGATCTGGTGTTCTTTGTCCTCCTACACATTCTCAGATATTAAGGCTGTTGGCCTTTTGAGTTTTCTTTCTCACAAGTGGCTTTTAGCTGCCATCCCTCTTATATGCGTCTCAAACACCTACTCCCTGTTCCCTCGAATGTATCTAGTGGCTCCCGTTAAGTTAATTTCCCATAGATTGGACTTTCAGAAGCTTCAGTATGACATTCACAATAACACATCTTTGTGTGCATGCAAGTCTTTTGAATACCACAAAGCGTTACTTCCAGCGCTACTTTTGACAGCTGTCTGATCTTACGATAGGCTGCCAGCTCAGTCAGAAGTTGCTGAACTGTGTTGAGGAAAACTTGTCTGGTTTATTGAAGCTTAATTGAACGTTGCACAAACCATGTGTTTAAAGTTGATTCTGATTCAGCACCAGACCTTTTTAGATGTGAACTTAAAAAGGGAAATTATTGCATACTGACTTACAATGGTCGGCGATGTGTATATTTAACTGTCAGTGTGTACTCACACTCGTGCTTCAGGCTCTGACTTATATTTTAATGTTTAGCCCACAGTGTCATACCCGCTCCTCCCACACTACCACGGTCAGCCATGGTCCTCAGTTCTCCTCATCGTGGACTGCACCTGTGCCCTCATCCGTTTCACCTGTTATCCTGCCTACTGATACCCTCCACAGACCCAGCTCGTCATGTAGTATTGTTTGGCCCACATTACTTGTTATTTTTAGTCTACGCTGACTTACCTGTCTCTATGCACAGTGTTGTTGTTTCTAAACCCTTCTTTAGTCACATCTGCGCTTTTGTCTGCCTGCTGCTTAAAACCCTGATACACAGCTGTACTCTTTAATACTCAGTTGTGTCTGATATTCGTGACTGTGAGCAGCACACTGCATTTTCTGTAATACAACTGTAGTCCCTTAACTTATTGACTAGTGAGGTTGAATGGAATGTCTTTGTTGTTAACAACTGCCTATAATATCAGCTGAGCAACGTTTTAACAGGTTTATAAATCACTTTGCAAGAATTTATATATATTTCTTCTTTTGTTGAGTAATATCCTACTATAGAAGTTCATGCACAAAAATGCAACTCACAAGCCAAAAAAAAAAAAAAATGCTAAAAAAATATTTGCCTTTTTAATAAATTAAAAAGTCATAATGTTACTAACTATCATACAGTTAGGTACTGCAAGTACATGTACATTTGTGAGTGGTCATGTGCTGTTGTGATCCAGCTCAAGATAATCACAGCCTCAAATGTTGTCAATGTCGAAGAAAAGCCGCCCTATAATTGAACGGTCCAGCGTGTGTGTGAATGTGGGCCCGACTGTGTCATTTGTGACTGCTCCTCAGCGGCAGCATCTATATTGGTGCATGTGTGAGTAATCGAAGTTTCTATTGCCGTCTGTCGGATGTCCGTTGATTAGGGAGTCAAACGAAACCACTCTCACAGCGAAAGGGCTGCCTTTTTTATCAGCTTCCTCTGTTTCTTGTGCGCACGTACATGTAGCCAAAAAAAAAAAAAAAAAAAAATAGGGGCTAGACCCAGAAACAGAGATCTCATTTACTCTCCTGTTGAAGACGATTAAGAAGAGGAAACTGTAGAAAAGCACAGAGGGCACAAAGAAAACCCTCAAAACCGAGAAGGTAACGGGGAGCAGCAGAAAAAGAGAGGAAACTGTGTCATGGATTATTTATAACAAACACGCACATTCTGTTTCTCATTAAGCAAAAAGCAATGATAAAATGACAAGGGAGAAGCTAAACTAGGCCACAAACAACCACAAGCTTATCATTTCAAGCTAAAATCTTATTTTTCTTCCTCAGGAGAAGAACAGACAATGCAGTTTATTTTTCTCTCACTTCTACTGCATTTAGCCTCCGCTTTTGTTCAGTTGTATTTACCTGTGAGGAACAGACTGTTTATGTTCTGATAAAATTGAAAACAGTGTTTTTTTTCCACATGACTGCACAGTAGAAGTAAGTTCTATAAAAATCACCATCACGTTCAGGTGGCTGGCTGGGAATTTATTTAAAGCAGACGCACAGTTACTATGGTTATTTGTGTTCTCCCAGGGAGCAGCTGTTTTAACCAGCTTATTTCTATTTTTTTTAAGATGAAAAATTGAAAATAACTAAGCACACAGAAACATAAAAAAATCCCCTCATCTTATCGATTAACCCATTCACATTCACAACCAACAAAAAAGGAAAAATGGATTCATCTTTCTCACATTTTACACTACATTTGAAATTCTCATTTGATTTTTTTTTAAACAAATGAAATATACTCTGTAAAATAGTGGCAACTAAACAAGATCTGCCCCAAACCCTGAAAAAATACAGCTATGCACAATAAAATCAAAGAGATTTCACATTAAGTCAGGTATTAGTTCTGTTGTTGGTCCTGTTCTGAACATGTGCTGGGGGGTGGGGTGTAAAGAGAACCAAGAATTCCTGAACATATAACTGTGAATAGAACAAAATAAACACTGTCATGTCCTATTTTCCTCTTCCTTTTGCCTTGAATAGATGTTGGCGTTACGTTGGATTAGAACAGTGGCTCTCAAACAGCCGCCCCCTGACGGTCATTCATGGAGAACTGAAAACACCATAGTTGCTATTGAGGGATGTCTTTAAATAGCCTCGAATATGATCCTTTAATAATTATTTCATCAGAGATTTCTGGCATGCTGTAATGAGACTGACGTTGTTCAGAGGGCAATGATCAAATACTGGCCTTCTGTTCACTAGCTTTACATCCATTTCAGTGTTACCTACTACTGGAAAAAAATGAAAAGAGAAGATGAATATTGCAAAGATATGTATTCGAAAAATTCAAAACAAACGCAAGAAAACACATCGATCGCTTTTTCAAAGACACAAAAACAGAAACAAACTGCCTGGCCAATGAGAGAGCAGTAGTTGCTCACGTTACCTCCAAATTATTACATCCAGTCATTTTTTTGACTACTAAAAGAACAAATTAGTTAATCTCTAATCATGCAATCAAAATTCTTGGTCTTGGTTGACTTCAAGTAGACCAAATGCAGGAGGTAGGCTACGAAGCCAGGCATTGTGGGTAAACGCAACCTAAACAAACATGTATGTAAACGATGTCCAGAATGAGGTGAAAGCTCTGATCGAAGTATGGACAGACAAAGATATATTGCAAGTACTGGTAAACACAAGAGCAATGACATTTGCAAACTAAGTGGCGCAGAAGTAGCGCTGCACTTACAATAGACTGTAAAAACAATGGGCAGGCATTGGGTCATGTGACCCATTGGTTTCTGAAAAACGGTTCTGAATTTTTTTTTCTTTGTACATGGAGCTGCCATGTTTTTTGGGAAGCTAACGGGAACACGCCCATCATATGTCAATCAAAGTTAGCTTTGGCTACCAGTTCTTTCAGCAGATCCCTGCAGAAATATCTCCAGAGCTGCCAGCAGACGTTTACAGCAGAATATATCATTTAACATCTTCCCGGAAGTGTGAGTATGTTGTTGGCTGAGCTGACTGGCAATCGACCATATTATAAATAAATGTATTGCTTTATATAAATCCTCCTGGCGTGGTACAAACAAATTCAGCCCGCTTAGAGTTGTCATGGTGTGAAATCAAATGATTCAGACCAAAATGTTTTTGAACCACACTGTAAATATGTTAATTTATGCTCTAAAGACAGACATTTTAACATGTGAGCCAATGGAGACTGAATGGCCAGCTGTCAGTTGATGGCACTTGACATTAACCAATAAATGAGCAGGTTTTCTTCTGTGTTTTTCAGTATTTCTTCATACAGCGCCACCACAGGCAATTAAGGAAATACATCATACAAAGAATTAGTTTGACGAAGGACCTTGTGAAAGCAAACCCAGAACAACTTAATGTTGGAATTTCAACTGAGTCAAGTCCTCAATCGAACTGAGTGTGCTGGACTATTTAGGTGTGACACTGATGTTAGTGTGAGCCTTCGGCTTAACTCTCTCATTTAATGCATGTTTTGAATATTTAGGAGCAAAAAAGAGGTGTGTGTTTGTAGCTTCATTTCCTAAACTACATTGTTTCTACATCCTGGCATGAATGCAGCTGCTTTGTGGAAAGATGTGGAAACCCCCCCGCCCCTTCCGGGAGGATTCCGAGGTGTTCCCAGGCCAGCTGAGAGACATAGTCTCTCCAACGTGTCCTGGATCATCCATGGTGTCTCGTCCCAGTGGGACATGGCTGGAACACCTCTCTAGGGAGGCGCCGCCACCTCAGCTGACTCCTCTCGATGTGAAGGAGCAGCGGCTCCACTCCGAGCTCCTCCTGAGTGACTGAGCTTCTCACCATGTCTCTAAGTGAGCGCCCAGCCACCCTGGGTGTCAGTCTTCAGCTTGTGACCAGCATGACATATTCTGTGGTGTACATTCTCTCATATCCCTAAGGCCAAAGACATAAACAAAATAAACTGTGAAAGAGATGAATAAAAAAGTAACTGCCCAGTTCTGCTTTATGTATGTGTGACACACAAATGCATCAGGTATCAGAACTGATAAATCACCACTAATTACAATATAAAAGCTAAACAAAGCAGCACCACAATGTGTTTATGCAGTTTGATTAATGAGCGTATTACTAGAATTTAGTAAACCGCCGTGGGGCAGCTTGAGATGAAACACGTAAGACATTTTCAATATGTTATCAGAAAGTCACACCTGAAGCACAGAGGCTGCTCCTGGTTGATGACATCCGAAGGCATGAGGGGATATGAGCGAGGGTTTCAGCTCTATGGTTTGATAAGAAGAACTCATGTGGAGAAACATACATTTCAGCTTTGACAGTTAGTATGGTAGCTTCAGGGATATGTGGTCAGGTCCTGTCAGCACAGATAGTAACTGAAATTAAAGTGCTGTGGCATGTGGAGATATAAGAAAATTGGTGTAGCAGAATGGCAGGCTGAATCCAAACACACATAGAAGACAGGGACATAACTCCTTGCTCTTCATTTTTGGAGGCATGCAGGTGACAACTTCAAGGAAAACCAAAAAAAAGACCAAGCAAATGTCTGCAAGAACATGTCTTCTGGAAGCCGTGTGGGTACGGGCGGAATCTTTTTCAGCCGTGGACACGCTGATCCCATGTACTGAACATCCCATATGGACATTAGGTCTGTGAGTTTATTTGGATTCAGATGGCTCAGTACAAGTCTAACAGAGTCTGTTGTTCCTCTTATACATCTGTTGTTGCTGCTGCTGCTGCAGCAATTTAAAGATAATTGAATCCACTTAAGGATCTAAACCGACACCAACATGGAGGTTGTTGTATGCGCAGTTTGTTCAATTACCACTACGGGGCGTCTTCAAAATAAACCTAACGATGTTAACGCATACAAATTTAGAGGCAAAATGAAGAAATTCAAAGCTTTGTCAATTTAAACATTTGTTTATGCAAGTAAGCATCTTCAAAGAACTTTAAAATGTGACCTGTGAATTAGGAGCCAAAACAGCCAAATCAGCATGGTCTTATGTTAAAGTCCATCCTTGTTTCACTGAAACAAGGATGGACGGACTGTTTCAGTCAGAATTAACATACGACAACTTTATTTTGCATCGTAGCTTAGCATGAGCTAAACTAAGCTAAATAGCTAATTCATAGATTTAAAATAGTGGATGTGTTCAAACTTACTGTCTTGATTATAAGGACAAGTTGGCCATTTTTTGATTAATCAAGGTTGGGCGGAGTCAGCTCCTGCCAAGATGACATTCACTAAAAAAGTGTGAAAACTTATTTTAAGCTACTCCTCAGAAATTTATGTCACATAAATGTTCAAGGAAATGTCTTTACTGCACATGTGTGGACCTATCTTCTCTGTGTACAGTAGGTCTACAATCAGTACAAAGGACAACTATTTTACTTAAAATAACTTGCATGTAAAAATCCCTATTACAAGAAGAAAAAGATCTACCTCACTGCTCGAATAAATCCAGCATTATAATTTGCTCTTTTTAAAACATAGTAAAGCATTCACAATATTATCATTCAACAAAAGGCTTAGCCTCTAAGTAAGAGAGGCAAATCCAGACTCAGTGTTAAGACCCAAAGTTAAGAACCAAACAAATTAAAACAGGCTAGAAGCACAATGCAAAATACATTATACATACATACACACACACACACACACACACACACACACACACACACACACACACACACACACACACACACACACACACACATATATATATATATATATATATATATATATATATATATATATATATATATATATATATATATATATAAAAGAGGTCACTGACTTTCTGCGGCCTTCATGTGTCCTTCAGATTAGCTCAAGAAGAGTGCACAGAGAGCTTCATGAAACTTTATTTTCTGCTTATTTGTGCAAGTCTGGATCAACCTTTACATGTGTGTATGTGTGCAAATGTCAGTCTTCTGCAGGTGCCTCCTTTGAAACTGTCAGGCAGCTGCCTCACCTTTAATAATGAAAAACACCTGCTATTTTCATGTGCTTTCTAAAAAAAAAAATCCAGATTGCAGCAAGAGGGAACATCATAGACGGGAGGAGGTAGAAAGGTTCCAAAGAATCCAGATAGTGCTGAGAAATCAGACCAACCTTTTGACACAACACTTACCACCAATCAGTCACGCAGAACGAATCCATGGTTCACTAATTAACAGAAGACGGTCCACGGTTTGTGGCTGCAAACACAAAACTGAATATTATCATAGGAAAACCATGAAAAAGGAGCGGTTGTGCAGAGCGCACTCAGGAGTGATACCGACTCTTCAGTCAGATGGTGGTGGACTAGTGGTGTTTTTTTTTTTTTTTTAAACTTAACACTAAACAAAAAGAGTACTCCAATGGTTCACTCTTACCAGTAATGCTGCACTACACATGTAATTGTTTAATCAAATGTTGATATTCAAAAGGTCCTGAGGCACTGAATATAAATATAAACCTTGGCATTTACTCTGTCTCTGTCTCCAAAAAAATAGAAATTGTCTTGGTGAAATGGAGTGTCATTTTACATCTTCATTTGGCAACCAAACATGATATGATTATGACAAAGTTTCTCTCTATAAAAGGATTCGAAATCAGTTAAACAACCCTATATCTAGTACTACATCCTAAGGAGCATAAACTTTGATCAGATAATAAAACGGTAATCAAAGCAGTTTTAAGTGGGAACAAAAATAATTATTGTTTGCTTGTGGGCCAATTGCCCATGTCAGGATATCAATATTTATTTGTGATGATGTGGATCCGGTCCCTACGGTCAAAACAAAGAAATGTTTTACTTTGTATGTGAACAAAACGTCTAAAAAATAACTGTATGTTCAGGGATCTTCTTTTGGTCAGTTTTGCTTTTTTATAAGTCCACAGTCGCCTGGTGCTTATACAGGATCAGGGATTCTATCCAAGAAAACCTTTTTTGCCATTGGTTGGTTTCCTTAGCAAAGGAATAATAATTATTGTCATTTTATTGGCGTTGTATTAATAGGAGTCATTTGGAATGAGTTTAACTGTATTGTTGAAGTGCCTTGAGAAGACATTTGTCCTAAATTTGGCACTATATAAATAACTGAATCAAACTGAAGGCGGTTCCTGCAAAACAGTCCTGTTTTATACACGTCCTGTGCACTTACAGAATTACCTTAGTTTGTTAGCAGAGACCCCATTCACATCATGACTTAGGTAGAGTGACATTTTTGAGTCTTGTTGGTAGCTTAAAATAGCAATTTTATTTTGATGTATCTCCATTGCCACCTGTGTTAACATTGATTGCCATTTTGCTGCAAACATATGATGTGCTGTCAGCCAGAACATATTTGATTCACGTCATTGTGGTGTCTAATAAAAGTGTACACCTCTTACCATCTGAAAAATAGACCTAGGGTTGTTTTAACTCTGCAATGTTCTTTTAAAGCTTTTAACTGTAAATTAATTTTCATCTTGGTAAACCAAACCAAAAAATGTAATATTTTATCTTGTTTTTATGTCATTTGGTACATATTTTAATGTTCAAAATTAGAAACAAAATGGCTTTTTGGTAACAAGTGTTGCTAAAAAAAACTGTAGGAATAAGTGCAAATGTGCATTTTCTGTCTCTTTCAAAAGAACTTATTCACACAAACAGCGTGGCCAGTGGAGCACGAAGGAAACGTACATGTTCTCGCCCACAGCGCTGAAGATGTTGTGAGGTCAGATTAGCAGTGATGCTTTGTTACAAAAGATCAGACCAGACTGTTAACTGGGTTTTCCTCTTGCAGTGACTACAAATAAGTGTCACAAATGTTTTTTGCTTTAACTTACCATTACGAAGTAGATCCTGACTGTCAAATGTGGCATAATGAGTCTGAAATTTAGACTGAGCTTCCTGGCAAGGGGCTTACAAACTTGTCTTCTGTAGATTTCTGCCTGGTCGACTTGTACTATCAGTTGCCATCAATAGAGAAAGGAAACTCCAAAAGCGCCTTCTCTTATGAAAGAAAACAAAAATGTGTTTATCATAGTAGCTGTTGGTTGGTTGTGTACCTCATGGTGGAAATATCACGCTCTGGTTGCAACAGGAGACCATCTGTAAGCAGATCATGAATATACTGTATTGCCTATTACATAAAAATGTCCTGCTGATCCACCAGTGGTTGACCAGCATGAGCCAAAGAGGCCAAAATATCAGTTTCTGTCCTGAAACTGATATTCTTATCTTGCCTGATGCTCAGAAAACAATACAGCTCTTGTTTACCTTACAAGTGCTGGGCTGAAATGGAGTACCATGACCACTTCAGCGGCACCCTGACATGAGCTAAAAAAAAGGCTTCACTTCAACAGTACCATGGCTAACATTAACAGCTGCCACAGCTCTTTTATTATTACCATCAGCTTCACAGCAATTAGTTTGCCTGTCGTAGCTACAAAATGTCAAATTTTACATTTCACTGACTCTGGTTACGTCACTTGCAAGCAAAGTGGCCTGGGCTAATTCAGGGCTCTTCACATCCTAATATAGTCTCTGTGGTGCCTTAGATTAGGTTAGGTAACTGTAAAGTACAACAGTTTATATATATATATATATATATATATATATATATATATATATATATATATATATACATACACATTTCAGTACAAAAAGGATGGCAACATTTATCTGTGAGGGTTTCCAGCGGACTGCTGCTGGGAAAATAGGATTTACACATAAGCTTTCAGAAATGCAGCATATCAGTTTAAATGCAACAAGGCAAAAGTGGGCTCATTGTATGTATTAAAACAAAAAGGTCCATGGATACAGATGATCTTTGACATCCTGAAAGCCTGCTTCAGGTATTAAATCGTTGCATGCTGCATGTTTTTTCTCTCTCTCTTTTTAAATTTTTTTTAAAAGAAGGGCCGTCTGTGTGGTGACACATAATATCCATCTGCAGGTGGAGAGCCAATCCTTTCAGCATACAACCCCCAGGGATGTTCTGGGCTTAGTCACAATAGACCTAATTGCAAGGCAGCATGAGCTTGTTTTTTTTTTCTTTTTAATTAAGAAAAACAAAGAACAGCCTTTGAGGTTTGGACAAAGTGACAACCAATAGTACCCACATGTTCACACCATCCGTAACAATGCATGCCGGGTGTCCACTGCAGTGGATAATTGTTTAAACATCAACTAGAAACATGCTCTTTGCATTTTTTTGGACAAAAGGATAGCAGAGGAATTGCTCTGTGCTGTCCTTCACGGCCGCTGGATCATTTCTTTCGTAATATGTGCCAGTCTCAGATGCTGTGGATGATGGTGGAAGTGTGTGCTAGCGACATTCCTCCACATGAATCATTTAAAATGAAATGAATCATTAACCACAGTGCATTGAATAAGTGGGTGGAATGGGTGCCAAACAGACCAGTCCAGGGTTTACCCCCTGCTTCACCAGAGGTCTGTTAGGATAGGCTCCAACACCCTTGTGAAAAAGTTGATTTTGTCCACTTTGATAAAGAGGAAGAGGGACCTGTCCAGGATCAAAATGCAAATTTCCCTGCAATCTATCTGGCTTTCATTCAGTAAACGTGAAATTTCTTGAAAGTTAAAATGCTAATCAGTGTTTCTTTGATTCTAGGACCTAGAGGCATGTGGTTTTACATCCCTATAGGTTTAACTCTTAAGTGATATGAGTCATACGTTGTTGCAGGTAAAAACTACAAGCACCTCATCTGAAGTCATTACAAACAGTCACAATAGGCAATAATGAATCATTTTCTTTGCCACAGACGTGGCGCTAGTACAATAACCAGTTGAAACTATCTCCACTTAGTCTAAACATGCGCTGTGTCCATCTGCTGGTTATCAATACCAGTGAAAATTGGTGGAACTGAACAGCTTCCCTGATTTCACTCTCACATGTTCTCCTCCGAGAGCAGCCCACCCACCCCACTCGCTGCCTGCTTCCCTTGCTTTTGACATCAGACTGAGTTATTTTTAGCTCCGTTCACGGGGAGAGGGAATGACACAGTCCCTTACATGTTGTGGATGAGGAGGAGGAGTAGGAGGAAGAGAAAACGCATGTGCACATTTTGGAGGCACGCCTGCATGAATATTCATTAAAAACAGCTGTGCTCACAAAAGATGCTGCAAAAAAAGTGAGTTTGGAGTCAGTGGTGGAAATCAATGGGAGGCTGCTGCTGAGGGGTGTGGATAATGAGTAACAAGTGAACTACATCAATGAAAAGTTGCATGGGACATGTAGGGATGACAACTGAGACATATTATATCAACCCGAAATTGAACTGAATTGAATTTTAACTAAATTAGCGATGACCTTATCTTTATCTGTGAAGGACCACGGGGCAGAGAGAGCCATCACAAATCAAAATGTTGTCTCTTTTCTCCCTACAAATCTGAGTCTGCCACAGATTATCAACGCTTTCTTCAACAACTTACTCTGGGGCTAGTTTTCCCAGCTAAAAGCCTTACCTGTTGACTTTGTGAAAGTTGTCTCTCCTGAAATCTGTCCCCTCCCGTTCTCAGATATTTCCACCGGTGCTCAACATACTGAACAGGCATTGTTCAAAACAATGTCTGCTGTCACATGCTTCGCGTCAGTGATTGGTTGTACTCTTATTTAGTGACATTCAGCCCATTGGTACTGGAAATCAAATTTAAATCTAATAAAAATAAATCGAAAAGAGCTAAACTAAGGCCTGGCATATAAAGGTTCCCGTCCATTCGCGTACAGTAGATGTGATACCAGCGACCTCCACTTGGAGGCAGAGTGTGCCCTCAGTTTAGAAAATACAACCAAAAATTATGCTACAAGGAAACTGTTGGAAGAGGAAGTTTATTGTATTAATTGAAACCTATTCAGCAAATATCTCAAAATGTGATTTTTCAAATGAACAGAGAGTTGTTGAGTTATTGCTTCGACTCCAAGAGAAAGTAAATGTTGGATTGTATTGTATGTACTCATGGATATATAACCTATATATATATATTTGGTTAACAAGAGTAGGAGATTGATTAGAAACTCTGAAGAATGCCACAAAGAAAAAAGTGTAAATTAAAATATTCAAACATGTTACAACAAGTAATAATAATAAAACAAATCTCTACAGTGACCTCTCTGAATAAATATATATATAATTTTCACTGTAATTCTGACTTCTGGTTTCAGTCTCTGGATTGAACTGGTTTCGTTGCGGCGTGTCAGAGAGAACCGCGCATCCCAGATTTGGAATTTGAATTATTGTCTGTTTCTGTGGTTTCATGGATGTGGGAAACTGACGACGTGACACCGACAGTATGTTTAAGTGTGCTCCGTGAGTGCAAGGTTTCAGGGTATGGATGTTGAGTAGATCGGACTGCTCGACCTGAGCAGCGCCACACCAGTGCAGCTGATTACAGAGCTGCTGACCGGCGTTGGCCGGCGTTTTGGGGTGTGCACGACTGATGTGCCAATCAAACGCAGGAAACACATGGCAGCCATGACGCGTACACACAGGCGTTGTTAAAGCAAGTATATTCCAGGCCTCAGGCCTAAGTCTTTGTTTTGAAGAGAGAAAAGGTGGCTGGCAAGACTAAATGCTTAAGTTCATCAGCCGGTCGAAAAGGCAAACATGAGAGCAGTTTAGTTGTGTTGCAGTAATAGTATGGTTTAATAATATAGTTTAAAGAATTAACAGTTTCAGTTATCCCCCCCCCCCCCCCCCCCCACAAAAAAAACAAAAACAAAAAACAAAAAACAACAACAAAAAAAACTCTCAACCTTTGCATTTAATTACATTTTTTTGGAAAATAAAATGAACACTTTTACAGATATTTCTACAATACACAAAGTAAACTTCTTGATGAATATTTTTTTGGCATTTCTGACACATTTACTAAAGGAAGCCTGTCAACCTGTTACTTAAAGTAACCTCATGCACTTTTACAGACTAAACCTGACTAAAACAATAAAATGCTTGCCTCTCTTTTGGCTACTCTGCTATTGGAACCTGCAGGTCTACACAGCTTACATTAACTGCACTTGACATAGAAATATTATTTGTACCAAGTAAAATATGGAGGTTTATTGCAATCTTTTATCATGATTTTTTTGTTCAAATTAAGACCAGGTTTTCTTGTTTTCATGCTCAGTCGTTGTTCTCATCTCTTTTAAAACTCCCTCACACCCAGAAGGCTCATCCTTTGGATGACTGTGCAGTTTTGAAGCACCAAACCCAGTCAAGTCCAAAACCTCGTTCAGTAGAGCCTAAGTACATTTGACCAGAAGATGAACCCTTCATGGTCCCTATGGACCATGTCTTTGAGACCAGCTGTACCGTGCATGCAGATTTGAAGCAGTAAAACGATGTTGAACAGTGATGGCACAGAATCAGCTGCTGCCTTTCCAAGGTACATGATGGTGGGTTAGAGGGGTGCAGCCACTTGACAACAACACTGCCTTTTTGGCAAAGCCGAAGATGCTCAAGTGGTTACAAATCGGACTTGAATCTGAGCAGATTGACACCTGCATACTATTGGTCATTTACCGGCAGGCAGTAGCTCGATTGTGTCACTTCAACAAACAAATAAAGTTAACAGTCTAACAACTGTCAGACAAATGAAAAGTGACAAACCAATAGCAAAGGTGTGTTTGAGTGCACAGATGAAGCCTGAGTGTGAGGAGAATCTTTACACTGAAAAAACAGCCCTCCTAAAAATAATCCTACTATTCCTAAATCTAGTCAAATTGTCTTATATTAAGCAAAACTAACTGCCAATAGGGTAGGAAAAGATTGTTGAAAATAATCCTTAAAACTAGGAAAATAGTCTAGCCATTACACAAAAGATAAGACTAGTTTTCTTGAAATAAAGCTTTTTTTTTCGTGGAGTTTTTGCAGCATAAAAGTCAAGTATAGGACAGACAGTATGTTAAAAAAAAAAAAAACAAAACAGAAAAATCTGAGCGCAGCAACGGTTATGAAGTGAAGTGGAGAACATCTGCACGCCATCAGTGACTTCTAAAGTGAAGACCTGTGAGCGGCGAAGCCTGCTCTCTAATTCAAACGTACACTTAATCAAAGACGGCAATAAACCTCCAATGTAAAAGGCACTCAGAGAGAAGAATCAAAAACATTTAAACAATTCAAAACCACAATGTTAAACACAAGTATGTCCTCAAAAATAAACTGTTTAAAAGTTATCCGCACCACTTAAATGAAAAAGTTCATGTTGTGTCTAGCAGAAGCTTCTCGTGTCATTGTGAAAGAAAACTGTTTATTTTACACCCACACGCTTGAAATCATTACAACCAGATAGCTGCTTATATGGAAATAAAACAGGAGTTTAGGCTTAGTCTCCGACTACTCAAAAAGAAGATACATAAACAGTCTTTACACTCTTTACAAGGACATTAATAAGTCACTGATAGAGGTACATTCATAAAGTGGCTACACTCTCGGTTAAACACAGTATCTACAGTAAATTCATGATGTCATTTAGATTCAGGAAAAAAAAAAAACCCAGTTAGCACACAGATAACGACTCATCAGTGCAGCTTGTGTCTGATTATCTGATGCTTCATCAAACCAAGAGTGAAAGCTGGATAATGAACTTTGAGGGTAAGACGAGGGTAAAAAAGGTTAAGCTGCTCTAATGTAGCTGCTGCCCCACGTGACGACTGAGCTTCATGCAAAAGCACAGTAAATATTTCATCAAAGAGATTATTAGAAATAATCAATTAACATCATTAAAACACGCTAAAGTGGACGTGAAGCTGCTGGGTTTCTTCACAACCGTATCATCTGCTGGTACTCGCAACAAGCGAACTACTCTGGTTTAGATTTCACGCTACATTTCGGCTCCACAACTAACGGGGAGAGGGATTTCGCTTTTACTTCAAAGGAATTCTTTGAAAACTAAAAGAAATAATTAGTGTTTAAGAAAGAATAATATATTAGGACAAGTTTGTTTTTTTCCCCACAATAATTGGCAGTCTAAGCCAGGTCGAGGAGTGACATGTAAAATCCAGCTAAGCCCACAGAACGGTTGATTTTAATGTCTGTTCCTCCCGTTTCCACAGCGATTTCTTGACGAGTTGGAGACTGGAAGCAACAGATGAGGAAAGAATTGATTTTCTTCCAACAGCTCGCATCTAAACATTGGATGGCGTCGCCTCTGCTTGAGGAGGCGGAGAAAAATCAGTGACGGTTACGGTTTTTCTGTCTCACTACGAGACATCTGTACTGGGACTGCACTGCTGTACAGGCTTTATATCATGTGATGACAAGTCCACGCACGCTGGGAGAAGCCGGTTTCATTTTCAGAGGCTGAAAACGCAGCCCCTGTGCCTTAAAATAAAAAACAAAAAAAAAAAATGCTATTTGGGAAATATGGATTTAGACATTAAAAATCCTCCGCCTTGGGTGAACTGGTCCTGTTAGCTTCTTCTACATGATTTAACTTGACTCCACGCTTTCCTTTCAGATATGACCCCCAAACTACTCAGCTCATGAGCTGAAGTTATTTGTGCACAAAAGCACCACTTTCATAGTAAGCGGAGATCATGTTGTGACGGGCAGCGATCGTCATGAGCTTTCGTCAGAAGCTGCTGTTCCTCTATAAACACACTTCTGTCTAAACACAAGCATCTAACAGGCTGCTAATACTCTGACCACTTCTGGTATCCAGATGTGTCAACTAAGATGTTCAGAGATAACTTCTCCTGTCCCACAGAGGCACACCTCCTCTCATGGAGCAGCAGGGGTCAGAGGACGAGGAGGTGTTAAGCAGCTATACCCGAGGTGCCTATCGCTCATGCTGTTCATTGACAGAAAGAGGCCAGCCGTGGAGCAGTGATCCATGCTCTGCTCTTGAGCGGATCTCCAGGTAAATCCATAACAGGATGGAAAGGGATCTTTTGCCGAATCTGCTCAGAATAGAGATGGTGACTTTTGTTAAAGTGGTTTCTCAGTAGATGTTGATAATAATGATCAAATCTGTAACTCTGACTGCTTCGTTTGTTCTCCTTCTCAGGGTCCTGCTCAAAGCGGTTTGTCCACTCTTCTGTCACAAAGTCCCCTGATCCGCGGCGAAGAATTCACCTTCCTTCTTTTTCCTCCTCCTCAGTCTGTGGGCCCTCCAGCAAACGGCTGCCACGAGCAGCATTACCACGCCGACACACAGCAGAGCCACTGACACCACTTTGGTCTGGGGCAGCGTGTTAAAGGTGAACGTCACCCCAGTGCCCGCCATCCCAATCACAAGGGAAATCACGCCAAATGGGAACACACAGCGGTACCAGGACTTTTCTGTTCCACCCGTAGCCTGGGCAAGTCTCTCCAGTGTGGGAAGAGACTCTGGAGGTTTAGGTTTCCCTCTTCCAAGGCTGCCTTCTGCCTCCCCTCCTTCTCCACAGCCATTCAAACTCTGGTCCTGGTTGTCAGAGTCCTGGGGTAAGGTGTTGGCCTCGGCGTTGTTACCGCGGTCCAGGTCTGGGTGAAAGACCGAGGCCGGGGGCTGGCGGCCTGATGAGCAGCCCATCCCGGAGCTGTAGTATCAGGTCAACGACGCGAAAAAGGACGTCTGTAGTTGAATGTTACTGAACAGAAGCTTGTGACGTGACAGGGGGTTTCTCTGAAGCCCCTTCTCGTGCTGCCAGTGTCAGAGAAGGAGCTGCTGCTGCTGCTGTTTCTCTGAAAACCCTCTGCCAGCATGTGCCTGCAGGAGGAAAGATGCAGAGATAAGAGCTAAAAACAGAGAGCAGGAGACAGAAAAAAAAAGAAATGGAACATTAGGACAAATTACTACGAGGTAAACATTCCAGCAGGGTGACTTACTGACTGACTGAAATAGTTGCAGAAAAAATATCTAAAATCGATCGCAAGACAGAAAACATTTTCACTCAAATTAGGTACAAAGAGGAAGCCCTCACCCTTTAATTTCAGGATCCATCAATGAGTGAATGTGTTCATCGCAGCCTTGTCCTCACAGCTGCTTCCACAGTGTGTGTGTTGTGAAGCCGTTTAGAGACTATATCATTACAGAGCAGAGGAGGAGGAGCCTGGGGGAGGGGGGGTGAGGGTGTCACACAGGATGCAAGCATCTGATTGGCTCCCGTAGCAGCTTTCCTCAGAAAAGAGGGCTGGAAGTGAGGTGACCGTTCAGTGCACTCATTCATTGATATTAATTCATTATTTACATGGACGAGGAATTTGAGATGCCCCCTTTGGTTGTGCCGTCTTCATGGTGTGGAGAAGCAAAATGATACAGGAGATTCTCATACAAAGAGAAATGAAATTGGTTTTATCTGATGTCTGACTTTGACATTGAAAGTGTACCAGGTTCTGTCGAATATGCACCCATCAGTCCCCACTTTTTTTATTGCTTCCATCAATTTCTTACAATAACCTTTTTTTTTTTCAAATGAAAGGATCCAAGATTTCTGCCTCGGGGGTGATGATAGATTATCATTACTGTCTGGTGGAAACCTGCATTTCAAAACCGTCACCTTCCTAGGTAAAAAATAATAAAGCAAAAGCCTCTCTGGCTTGATGACTAAAGATGGTAATGTTTTTCAACTGAGATTGTAACGTGCTTCATCAGCCAGATAGCTGAAATGTCTTGCAAGTTCCTTGAGAAGCAAGAAATGCACTTAGTGAAGATTTGAAAGGAAAAAAACAACAGCTAAATTGGTTTTAAGAGGTGTGACATTCAGGATTTGTACGTAACCATCCCCAAAACATGAACTGAAAGCAAGGCTCTCCCTGCTCCTCGCTTCCTCCCTCTGTCCTCCAGGTGCCGCATCTTCGTCTGCGTCATCCCTGATCTCCTGCATAAAGACACTGTGGTTAGCCTGGCCACATACACCCTTTTTGTCACATTCCTTCAGCACATGTCGCTGCCGTTCCATGTTCAGACAAAGACGGCAGGACACATGAGCTGACTGCAAACCCCTCCCGAGGGACAGATCGTATCTCTTGTAATGGGACATGTGTGTACCTACTTTGCAGGAGGTGTGTGTGTGTGTTTGTAAGCTCAAGTATTGACGGATGTCCTCCATAATATTCTCCTTCCTGGAGGCGATAAAATGCTTTCTTATCTTCTGTAATTATCCAATGGTCAATTTAGGCTGTCTTACAGGCACAGCTGCGCTGGAGGAAGATCAGCTCCATTTGTTTAAGGTAAACTGGAAATAGCGGAACCACAGATCCCGACTATGCTCCAGTTAAAACTGATATTCATGAAGAATCACCACCACCACAATGTGGATGATGTCTCCTAATTTCTGCCAAATTTAGAATGATGTCAAGACTGTCAGTTGTATCGGCAGGCCAAAAGGCTTGTTTACTTGAGTCTTACCGTTACTCAACACCACTCTGCAATTAAATAAGTTCTCGTCTTAAATGCTGGCACTTTCCTAAATGAGAAGAAACCTTTTCACCTCCACACCTGTTTTCAATCAGTACAGCTAACGAACCTTTTCCACAGCAGACACTTTGAGTTGTCATAGCAATAAAGACAAAAACGGAGTGATTAATTTAATTATGATTACTTTCAATGAAATATCATTGGTGAGCCACCAAGACAAAGGAAATGCAGTAATAAATAATGCTTTTTTAACTGTGTTTATTTAACCTCGTGCAGCTACTTGTAATGATGTAACTGCAGGTTTAAAAACGACGCAAAAGGACTTTTTCTTAGCTCTGAGGCGCCGCCATAGTGGTGAAGTTCATTTGCTCTTGTCGAGTCACTTGCTTTCCACGATGCCCACTGTCGTTCTTTCACTTTCACTAAATGTTTCACTTTTATTCACACATTGTGAATAAAAGTGAAAAAACAGTTACAATTTCTTGTGCAGACGCCCATTAAACACTTACTAAAGTAAGTGAACCTTGGAGTTAATAGGGAGGTGGTGTGACCGTTTCGAAATGCTTTCCTCTGCTGTGTTTGGAGTAAAAATATAACTTATGTTGTTTATACTGAAAAAAATTTAATTTCCTACATTGTATATTTCATTACTCTGAGTACAATATTTGCTGTAAGTCTAGAAAACTGACATTTAGAGTTATTGAAGTGCATTTTTTTCTACAGTCGTCTTTGCGTCACAGTTTGAAGAAGAAATTATTCTCAATAACACAGTAATAATGGAAGTGTTTTAACACATATATGGGAGTAAAATTATAGGCGGGGGAAGGACGAGCGAGAGCTAAAGAAAGCTCTTACAAGCCACCGTCTACGCTTGAACAATGAGGCGCTCTGTGCTGAAGATAGACATGCACAAAAACACGCACCCTCACATGAAAAATCCTCCCACTACACGCTGACAACACACGTGAAAAAAGATTCCCCGCGGGTCAGTGGCGCTGGTGATTGTCTAGCAGGAGGGAAGAACAAAGAAACAGAGAATAATTGAGCAGGAAGTCAGAGCAGTTGCAGCCAAGCGTGCGTGGTGCGTGAGTGTGCAGGTGAAACGGACGGCGGCAGCTCTTATGGACAGTATAAACACAATTATTTTTAAACTGCTATATGACAAGACTTACCATTTGAAATATTCAAGAAGGCTTGGTATGCTTTGTTAAAATGATGAAGAGGAAGACAAAAATGAATCACTTAGAAGTAAATGTGGAGGTAAATGGACTGTGTGGAAATGAAACAACCATCGATTCAAAACAATGGAGATAAAAAAGCTAACACATGACCAAGACCAAGTAGACTCTGTGCATCATAATAAATCATCGAGTGATAATCCTCCCCGGGACTGTCTCGGTGCAAAACCAAAAAGTAAATCTTGTCTCAGGAGGACGTCTCACAGGCCGGGCACAGCGAGCTGAAATCTGTGAAACCGACTGGCCTTCACTTCCTACGAGACAGAGGAGCTCTTCTACCACAGTACATGGGAGGAACCAGGACTGGAACCAGGACTGGAACCAGGACTGGAACCAGGACTGGAACCAGGACTGGGCGACCGTGAATGGGAAAGTTAACAACAGACCTGTAACACAACTAAATGTGATGACCATCCATCCCAAAGCAGCAAAGCAAGGACTGAAAACCTGTCGAAAGATAAAAGGCCACAGGGAACGCTAAAGACCGGGTCTGAGACTCTGGTTGTGCTTGACTCTGCCATAAATTATTTACAAAGGAAGTGCGATAAGAACACTAATGTCCTAATGTGACTAATGTGCTTTCCTAACGTTATGGAACAAACTGAATGAGAGAATTCTTAAAATTGACAGTGACAGACAGCGTTATCAGCATACAGGGTCAAAAGATGTATCCAAACAACAGTCAGAGGTTCTGAAACAGGACTTTACTGGATTATTAAACACAGTGAGCTCTCTGAAAGCACCTGTATGCATCAGTGGACCTGAACCACCGGTCAGAGGAGGAGAGGAAAGATTCAGCAGGTTGTTGTCACTGAATAAATGGCTTTTACTGGCATGTGCTGACCACTCAGTGCTTTTTTTATTAGTGCATTTTTGGGGGAATGCAGGCATTTGTTTATAGCAAATGGATTTGAATTCAACAAGTCAGGGGTCAAACTGTTCACCTCCAACATATTTTATTTTCTACGTCATCCATCTGTGCTCGGTGCCAAGGCTGAGACAAACGAAGAGTTCTCAGAGAGGAACAAACAAAGTCCAGTGGAAACCATGAGGAGGACCTCCAATCTGCCCCCACCCGGGGAGAGATTCGGAAAGGAGAGACACCAGAGGCAAGAAGAGGGGTTCTTATTTGCCTCCAACCCTCTCAACAACATCAATGACCAGGGGACCAGGGACCAGGACCTTCCCCGGGCCACCAAACCCCTGACAGGACATTCTGCTCCCCCTCCCTTTCTCCCTCCTCTCCATACCTGAAATTCACTGAGGAGATGATGGAGCCAGTCAATGCTGGGCTCAGATCTACTCCCCGGCCCATTCCCTTTTTGTCCTCCATACAACCCCCCACCAGAATGGCCAAAGGGTCACCATTGAGCCCCGCCCCCAACAGAGCAGCCGAAGTTACAGTGCCCGGCCCCGCCCCCTTCATGTTCTGTCTCCCCGGTCTGACGTGTGATGGGTGGAGGGTCCAGGCTGCGAGGATTATGGCAGATGTGACTTTTCCCAGGACAAGCCGGGACCCTGTTTATTAGAAGGTTTTAACATTTCTGTACTTTGAGGTGACAGAAGGAGAAATGTGGCCTGGTCAAAACACAGAGAGATGCTCTCTAAAAGATCTTGAAATAAAGTAAAGATTCCTTGTGAGCCACAGACTGGTGTGAGGTGTTAAATGTTAGGTCTTTAGCTGGGAAAACATTTTTAATTAGTGATTTTATCACTGAGCACAGCCTGGACTATGTTTTTAACTGAAACTTGGTTTGACCAAAATAACAGTGCAGCTGTTTTCATCGAGTCGACTCCTCCTAGTTACAGTTTTATCAGTGAGGCCAGAGTGAACAGGAGAGGAGGAGGAGTCGCAGTCTTATTGAATGAATTATTTCAATTTAAGCAGTTAATCTCCTTTTAGTATTTTGAATATGTGGCTTTACAGCTGGAGGACATCTTACGTCAACTGAGCTCCTCCACTTGCTGTTTAGACGTCCTGCCAACAGGTGTTTTCAAAAAGGTCTTAAAGATTTTGTAGTCAGACCCTCTTAAAGATTGTGAACTTGTCTTTAATGTCAGGTGTTTTTCCAGATCCACTAAAACAGCTGTAATTAAACCTCTGCTGAAAAAGGACAACCTTGACAAAGTACATACGAACAATTACAGACTGATCTTAAATCTCCGACTTTTTAAGTAAAATAATTGAAAAAGTAGTTTTTCCAACAGCGCAGTTACTTGTTAACATAAAATAACTGTCATGATGCCTTTCAGTCAGGTTTTAGACAGCACCACAGAACTGAGACGACTGTAACCAAAGTGTTTAATGACATATGCTTGAATACAGACAGTGGAAAAATGTCAGTCTTAGTTTTGCTGGATCTCAGTGCTGCATTTGATACAGTTGACCAAAATATATTACTCAAACCACTGAAGAAATGGGCAGGTCTTTACAGAACTGTACTAAACTGGTTCAAAACTTACTTAGAAAACAGGAAATACTTTGTGTCAATAGGTAACTTTTCATCCGAGCAGACAATAATTACACTTGGAGTTCCCCAAGGTTCCATCCTGGGACCTCTTCTGTTTAACATCTATATGCTCACGTTGGAACAGATTATAAAGAACAACAAAAGAAGAACCACAGATATGCAGATGACACAAACAATGCATTGAGGACATTAATGACTGGATGTGCCAAAGAAAAATGATCCCAGGTCACCACAGAGCTTCAATCTATACACCCAAGAACCACCAACCAGGCTAAAAATCTGGGTGTAGGGACAGACTCAGATCTATATTTGGAAAAACCCATGAAGGCAGCCTATTATCAGCCAACCATCACCTCAAGAATACATCAAGGTTAAAAGATCTGATGTCTCAGCAGGACCTGAAAAAGTAGTCCATGCATTCATCTTTAGTAGACTTCATTAGTGTAACAGCATCTTTACAGGTTTACCTAAACATATCTATTAGACAACTGCAGATCATTCAGAACTCTGCTGCTCGAGTCCTTTAAACCAAAAACGTGAACCACATCAGTCCAGCTGTGAGGTCTTAACACTGGCCGCCTGTCCGTCAGATGATAGACTTTAATGTTCTGATACTGGTCTTTAAAGCTCTGAATGGTTCAGGACCAAAATACATCAGTAATTTCCTGACCCCGTATGAACCTTCCACACCCCTCAGGTCATCTGGATCTGGTTTTTTAACAGTTCCCAGATTCAGAACCAGACATGGAGAAGCTTCCTTCAGCTTCTCTGCTCCACATGTCTGGAACAAACTCCCAGAAAGCCTCAGATCAGCTGAAACTCAGTTTATTTAAATCCAGGTTGAAGACTCACCTGTTCTCAGATGTATCTGAATAAAGCTCCAAATCTGCATTGTTTTACTTTTAAGCTTAAGTTTCAAAACTTGATGTGTGATGTTTTAATGTTTCTGTAAAGCACTTGAATCCCCCTGCTGAATTGTGTTATATAAATAAACTTGCCTTGCTATGCCTGCCTTGCCTATGAACCAATGGACAAAGCATTCACGTGACCCATTGCTTTCTGAAGACTGGTTTGCAGCTATTTCTGACAGCGAGATGATATCTTTAGCATGTCCATTATCTGGAGTCATGGTTGGAAGCTACAGCCATTGTGAACGCATGAATAAACTGGTGTCAGGGTAACAAAGTGAAACCCATGGAGCAAAAGCAAAACACTGCAAACTTTCAGCAAACCAAAATGCATCATACAATTCTAGTAATTAATTAGTTTCTCTCCGTTTAAAAAAAAAAAAAAACAACTCCCCTCCTATTTACAGCACAGACCATCTGCTGTCTGTGTCCTAATCTATTCCTCGATCCACGTGTGTCTTTTTCTTCTTTTTCAAGCTTGGTGTTAAGCATGACTGCTTCTTTCCCTGGCTCATTTACAAACAAATAACATGTTTTTAGTGAGTGGTTATGCTATATTTCCCACATATTTAACTGACAAATTTGATTGTAGATCAGTGAGTTGAAACTTGAATGCGCTGCAAATGTGGAGGACAAATAGACAGCTTATCACCAATAAAAATAAAAAAAAGAAAATAAAATAAAATAAAAAAAAACATCTGGTGAAGGTGTTGGAAAATAGGAGACTAAACTATAATTATCATTGGTGGTGCCATTCCAGATGGAGACAATACTAAGCAAATAAAAAATAGCAATGAAATATGATGCAGAACTGATTTGCATTGTGGGTTTGTTTTATGTGCTTTGCTGCCCCCATTTGGCCTGGAGTGGTACACTCACACAGTGAACCTTAAAGCTTTCCTCTAAAGTTTACTTTTGCATAGTCTTTCATTTACTTTCATGTTGGAGGGTACATTGTTGTTCAAAGACAATAAAAAAAGGCTTAATTAAAGTTTAATTTTATTACATTATAATCAAACAGGAGAAGCACTTCCAGTTTTCCTATAAAACGTGAGTAAATACCAGCCCAAAACGGTTGACATGGTAGCCTGAATCTGTGTTAAAAAAACAAAAACAAACAAAGACATTATATAAACAGCTGAGATGTACACCATTCAACTGAACTGAAAAAATACCAAAAAAAGAAAATGTGCTTTTTAAAGAAAAGAATGGGATTGATACATCACATACACAGAAGGATATTTAGATTTAAGACGTCATTAATCATAGGTTTTGGATTAGAATCTAGTTCCTATGTGCCTGTTTACATGGTCACAACCCAACCAGCATCTTTGTTTTCTGTCAGTTGCTCCACTCGGTTGGGGTGAAACCACCTGCGTCAAGGCTCCTGCAGGCTTCCAGGAGCACGGATGCCGGGGGAAACAGGAAATAAGTGCCGTGATTGGCTTTGGCAGGTTCACTGGAGCCTTGCTGTCAAGCCCATCTGGCAACAGCCGATGCCAGAATCATGCCCTGTCAGCCTTGCTTACGCCGCCACCCACATACATCCTCCAGAGCGGTTTCAACGTGTAACCCATCCACTCCTCCTCTCCTAAATCATTTCAACAACATGATTAGTATTTTGACAATCTGTATTGTATAAAAGAATTTTTCCCATTAAAATCTGCTTGTAAAATTGCAAACACAAATTATGACTATGACAATTAAGTTTATCACCTTAGAACCTTATAATGCCAGGTCCAGAACCATCTGTTCTTTTTTCCAGTTTGAAGAAAAGAACATCTGTGTAATGTTTTAGTTTACATGCAACCTAATCGCCAACTTTGATGTCTGTTGATCAATCCTGAGCAGGTTAAGTTCTAATCTGGTGGAAAGTGAACTTGTGATTGTGATGTCTGGATGACCCTCCTGGTGAATTATGTATTTGACTATGTCCTAACTCTGCATATTCTTCGGTGTATTTGATGTATCAATGCCATTCTTTTCTCTAAAAGGATTTTTTTTCCTTTCTTAGAAATGAGGTGAGAAGCTCACCAATCAGGAGAGATTACTTAAGAACTTAAGAAAACCAACATTTAACAAAGCCATAAACAATGACATCTTGTACAAATTTACGGCAGACTAGTTTCAAAAACACAGAGAGGGTAACAGTCAGATGGTGAACTATTTTCATCTCTGACATAAAGTCCAATTAAATCAAAACAATCTGACATGTAGTGTATTGTGTTAAAAGAACAAGACCACGTTAGAACAGTAACCTACCTTAGCATTATGATAGAAAGTAAATGTGAAAGATTGTTTTAATGAGTAAGTTCAAAAGGGGTCCCACGTAACAAGAGCATCACAGTGCAACCCACGCTGTTTAATAGGTGTGAAGAGCAGAGATGCAACAGCACTGAAGATGGTGAGAAAATGTCATAGCTGTGCATTATCTCTTTAAACTTTGTCTTAACCCACCATCTCTGCTCGCCCACATGGACACTCAGGGGAACAATGAATCTTTCAAGTTGCTCGTGCTTTAATATGACTGAGATTCCCAACTCCTCTGCAATGATCATCAACAACACTAACTGGAGTCTTCTACCAGTAGGAGGCAAATTGCATAAGGAGAGGCAAAAGAAACCCTAAAGACGTTGAAAAAAACAGAAAAAAAAAATGATAAAACCCTGTACAGAGAAGGTCATACATGAACTAATACACATGTAAAAAAGAGGTAGAAAAACTTAACCTGAGACAAATCACAACCTGAAAATATTTATATTGACAGAGTAAGTTCTGGTAAAAGATCAAAGGAAAATAACCATGTGTGGGTAGTAAGCAACAAAGATTTTTTTTTTTAATTAAATTATGTCCATATGCATCCATGTTTAAAGTTGTTTAGAGCAGGACTTTTATGATCAGTGTCACTAGAACATATTTCATCCAGTTTTGGTAGTCTTGAATTCTTTAATATGTAAAAGCGCCAATGACAGATGATCTGTGAAGGTCCGGTCATGGGTGACTCCCTGACATGGAAAGGAAAAGCCTTCTGTCACGCAAATATGTCGGGGTCAAAAGTTAAATACACACAGAATGAAACTTATGCCTATTTTTGGTCACTAAAGGCTGCCTTTACGATTCAGGGTTCAAGCGACCAGACTTGTGTTTCTTCCTGCCATGTGTTACAGACCCGATGTGTTGTTAAAAATGCTGTAACTTGTTAAAAAATAAAAACTGCCAACAATTAAAAAAAACGATCGGATGGCTCTCTTAGATCATTGAGAACCTTTAGGATTTTAGGTTATTCTCTCCCGTCAACCATGACTGTAAATGATAAATTCTGCAGGGTTTTAGTGATGACACTAATATTTTTTCAGTTAATGAAAAATTAAACTCTTGAGTACTTAAATCCATTAAAGAAAGTTAGTTTATAACTGGAGACTAATTATCTTACTGAATAATGAACACCAATTATTTAACCATAACCTCAGTAAAAAGTGACAAAAAAATTAGACACAATTGGAGATAAAGAATAAATTAACTGAATGTGGAGGCGGACTAGTCACAACAACACGAGGTGAAATCAGGACATGATTCTTCATAATTACTTGACAGTAGATGAGAGATTTGTACTTTTAGTTTAATGCTATACAGCCTTAACTGTGGTAGAGTATGTCTGTGTTTTATACTAATTTTATGGTTATTGGTCTTTTTTTCCCCCTCCCTTTAATATGGTTAAACCACTGTACAGTTTAAGCAAACTTAGTAAAAAGTGTAACTGCAAAGAGGTTAAACGGTTATTGAGTCTAGTTAGTATTCCATTGGTCACTCTTATAAACTTAATACGATTTATGATGTTGGTTTCCTTCTCAGTGAATGTCTGGGATAAACTCCAATCTTAAAAGATGGACGGACGGACGGACGGACGGATAGTCCTTGTGTGCATTACTCAATTGTATTTTATTATTTGAAAGAATTTATTGAAGCTCAGGTTTTAAATAAAGGAAATATTAATTGATCAACGCATGTTAGAGCCACAGATCAGTTCACAATGAGAGGAAGAGAATTATACAAGGTCACATGTGAGAGGAGGATAAGTATGGTAATGTATTCACTCTACTGCTTTCAAAAGGAAACATGAAGGGCAGCCATGCCTCATCTTGCTTTTCCTTGCAGCTTTTTCTAGCTTCAATTTTATCAGTTCCTCCAAGCGATGTTCATGAGCTGCTTTTCAGTTCTCCGTTACAGCAGAACTGGAAAAAAATTAAAATAAAGAAAGTTGTTACTTACTAAAGGAAATCATCTCATCTCTAACAACATATTTAGATTGTTACAAGAATGTGGATAAGTATTATAAGTATTCCAAATATTTCTTTAAAAAAATAGGACTAAACCAAAAAAAAAAACAGCATCCAGACAAACCCAAAAACCAGGATCTGTGGCGGTATGGGGCATCGGTCTCAGTCCTCAGCAAGGAACATCTACACTTATGGATGGCAGCATTAATGCAATGAAGCACATTAATATTTCAGAGGAAGATGAGTTGCCTTCAAGGTCCCATTTTTCTAGGCATGTTAATGTGTTTTTAAAAAGACAATGCAAAACCACATTCTGGATATATTATAAAGGTTTGACTTAGGAAGAAGAGGGTACATGAGGACAGTCCTGCAGTCCGGACCTGCCTCCAACAGAGAGTGTGAGTTTGAAATCAAAAAGAAGAACGACAATGACCTTGCACGGTTTTACAGCTTTAGTGTTAGATGATTGAATGACTAAACGGAAGAATGGAACAAAGTACATGGAAAATCTTTATTGCTTTGTAATCTTAGTGCCAGAATGATTTTTAAATGTTGTGAAAAGGAATGGTAAAATCGTTACAATCCTGGATTGTGGCAGACTTGAAATGCTAAAATAAAATTAAATGAATACGGGACCCCCCCCCCAAAAAAAAAACAACAAACAAACAAACAAAAAAACCCCAAAACCAGGGAAGCATGTCCTCCCTCTGTTGGAGAGAGGGGTATGAATTATTATCTGTATGCTGTGTCTGAGCCACAAGGCAATTATGGATCGGCTCCGCTACTGTCACTAGATTAAAGGCTCACATTGTTCTGTTATCTTGTAGACATGGAACAACGAGAATCACTGGATTCAGTTTGAAATCAAGATGAGTCCACAAACACGAACATCACCATATCTCACCCACGAGTTAGGAGCATTGTCTGCTCCTATTGTCACCATCGACTCCATATGATACATTCAATACTCCGAATTTTATATATATATATATATATATATATATATATATATATATATATATATATATATATATATATACTACTTGGCTGGGGTGATGGGGGTGGGGGGGGGTTTGGTGCCATCTGCAGCTGCAGCTTGTGCACGGCGCTCCATGATAGTGCAACAGACCCATCTTGGCACACAAAAGGTCACAGAGCCAGAGAGATAATGGTACTGATGCCAGTCATCCTCAGATGCTGTTAATGCTGCTGGTGTGTACCTTTTATTTTTTTTTTGTCAGGTTTTTTAGTGACCAGCAGGTGAGAACGGCTCATTTTAAACAGTGTCTGACCTCGTCACTGTTCTGGAACAAAACCTGTCTGCACTGCCTCCTGCAAATCAAAATTCAGAGGAACCAGATCAGCAGCAGACTGACGGCCAAAGCGATCCGACACAACTGACAACCTAAATTACACCCTTTCAAAAACACAGTCGCTGGAATACAGATTGACAGCAGGTTATCATCACTGATAATGATCTACTGCAGCAGGGGAGAACGAGAGGCTGCAGGTCAGATGATGAGTCACCTTCGCTTAGGAGTCTATTATAGGTGGATTGAATAGCTTTCTTTATAATCTTCTTTCTCCATGCTTTAAAAATTTTAACACATGCTATGTAGATAAGAAAGGGAGATGGGCAAACAAAGTATTCACACTTCTTTATAGGTCTTAAGTTATTTATTTCGCTGTGAAAGCCATTGTGAGAACAACAAACAGAACAAGACTGCAGTGCTTTGAGTGGCGTAATATCTGTTCAAGTGTCATTCATGGGGCATCTGGGGGTCCGCAGTCCTGTCAAAGCCATAACTGTTATTCTGAGCAAATCTCTGCCAAAAAAAAAAAAATGCCATTGGTCCATTTTGTTAAAAAAGGGCCCAATCCAACATTAATGCACCACTGTTTCCATTAAAAGATCAAGTTTGGTTTGACCTGCATCAGCCACAACTCCATAACTTCTCTTCAACTGAAGATCCTCCACGAGAACAGCGAGGCACTAAAATTTCGTCCAATAATCTACTTTTCGTTTATTTAGGATCGTTCTGCAAGCTTTAGTTGGTTGACAGACTTTTACAGAAATGTACATTTTTGTTTCATTAAAATTAATGATCATGCATATTCATATTTCAGATTTTTTAATTAGTATATACAACAGAAAATGCATTGATATGATAAATGCATTAATCTGTGAGCCAAATACTGGCTATATTGATTCCTTTTTTTATGAGAATTATTACTTAAAAAGGTCGAGGCAAAAGACTACGCTTGAGCCACACCCACATGTTTAATTGAAAACATCAAAATTCCTTTAACAATTTTTCATCAGGACTGTCTGTAGATTAAGTATGTCAAGTTTCTTGAAAATGGGCTCACATTGGTTTATTTTAATTTAACATTCCTCTTTTATTTTGAAAAAAAAAAAAACCCTGTTGGCACCAGCTGCACTGACTACAGATTAACTCAAGAACTTTCATTTTAGCAAAGTTCTCAAAATATTTTTTTAATACTGCACCATCTGGAAGTGTATGGGGATCATTTTGATTGTAAGAGAACATATACACCATGTTTGGATGCGCACATACTCGCACTGATATTAATTAGGTTTTCACATTTCTGTTTGTATGTTACAGAGACTTTAAAAGAAATATAGCTGTTATCTAAGCTCTGATAAAAAGAAAAAAAGAGGTGCCCTTCACACATAATGCATATGTAGCCTTCAATATCTAAGCCAGTATAACACATCAGAAGGGCAACATAATATTTTCTTGCATCCTAACTTGTATTTGTCCTTTATAATGAGCCACAATACACAGTATGATCACAACAAGACACCAGTACGCAGTACATTTTATTAGAGCCATAATTTCCTTCAACATGCAATTTTACATTGTTGTTAATATAGGGACCTAGAGCAGCAACTCCAGTTAAACGGCATGTAGCGAAGATGAAGCCGAAGAGTGGACCTTAACCTGACTTTTAGACATGTCTAGGACTTAACTATGAGCCCAACTCTGGAAATCTACCCGTGTTGCTGCATGGACATAAGATCAGTAAACTCCTGTCTGCTGCTTAGACTAAGACCACTGTTTACATGGTGGCATTAATGGTAGTATTGACTCATCTGATCAATATTTGTCAGGATCTTTAAATAGTAGATGGACTCAAGGACACATTTAATCCAAAAACCACAGGGTGTAAAGACACAGGCAGCAACACAAGTCTACACTACTTAGTGTAGACTTGACTAGACTTGATGATTATAATACGTGTGAATCAGCCAATACTACATGATGAACTGGGGTCTGTGCAGGGTGTAAATAGGTATGAAATCAGACACAACAGATGAAGGTGATGAGGGCACAGGTGCAGTCCATGATGTGGGGGACTGAGGAATGCTGGGGGTTGTAGTTTCACGGCCGTAGTTTCTGAAGCCTGGCACCGCTGACCACACAGCAAGAAACAGAGCCCAGAAATCTGTTGCTATGACAGGATCAAAGCTTTGTTGCACAGATTCGTCAGACGCAAGTGTGTCGTTACGAACCAAAACACTGACTGCCGTTGTTAAATTTTATGAGTTTTTCAGTATCACACATTGCCGTTTATGGATCCCACTCAAACCAGCATGTAGCAGCATCCATGAGTACCGGTCAGCACCTGCAAATGCTGGTCAGCATAACAATCAGCATTCAAAACCACCAACTGTCTGTTGTATGCAAATGCAGGCTGTTAATATGATGACACTGGTTCTCATTTTGTGAAACATGGTCAACACTACATAAAATGCAACATTACAATTAAAATACCTTTTAAGACATGAACTGAAAATTATTTTGAGCTTCAGGTCTTTAAAATCAATGGTACAGTGACAGCTGGTGGCTTAAAGAGCTAACTGCAGTGTTAATAATTTGATGTAAAGCTCTAAACATGTCACTCCTGCTGCTGTATAATCCTCGCAAAAATAAATAAATATGTATTAAAAAAAAGTAGAAGTTTTGGCAGTGCTACATTTTTAATTTCTTCTGACTTTTTTTTTTTTTTTTTTTTACAGGATTTGGAATGGAGCACATTTTGGCATTTAAAATGAATATCTTTCATATAATTTGGTCGAGACCGCCTGTTTTGTTATAAATAACACAGGGTGGCAGCAACGCTCCACTAAGAAATCTGCCCATTAACCCTGTTGGCAAATTGGGCATCCAAAATCTTTAATTTTGAATTCTCAGAAACCAACAGAAATTGTAGCTGTTTACTGTTCCGTAACGCCAAGTGACCAGATGATGCCAACTCCTCTGTGCGTCACAAGTCATGTTTAAAAGACTCAGATGATGCACACACCATATTCTCTTTCCCGTCCATCATTATTTAATACTTCACTCTTGATCTTTTTTTCTCTCGGTTAAGGTGTGGTTGTTGAGGATATGTAGGTTTGACCACAAATTAAGCGCCCTCTGCATAAATCTACCTTTGGTGAACCAACCTGATAGGCGTTTATTTGGATACCCACAATCCTTTACACGGAGCATGTTTTCATGATGGGTGTTGCCGATGGTGAGAGCTGAAAGTTGAGCGTCTGTTCTTACATAATAGATGACGAGAGGTCTTTTGTTGTTGGCATAATTACACCCGTCTTCATTTTTGTCTGTAGTATGATGTCTGACATGTCTGGAATATTGAATATGCAGCTGAAGCTTCTGTTTTTTGTAAAAAAAAACAACTTTTTTTTCTGTCATTACTTTGATTGTCTCTTTTTGTTCACTTTAACATTAAAGTCATTTCATCATGTTTGTTTTGTAAGATATTGAAGTAAACCAATATACCTTAAAATTATATTAAAACTAATATTAATAAATACATATAAAAATGTTTTTCACGAAGGTCAACAACGATTGGCTGGCGGCTCCAACAACTTGTGTGTTAATGCGTAACTGTTCCAGTGTTCAGGTCACAGCTTCACCTGCCCCCCCGAGGCCGCTGAGCAGCCGTACTGAAGCGTTTAATCGTATGCATAACTGGGAATATTTTACGCTCATTTCTACCAGTTGAACTGTATTCAGTTAAAAACAACTGCACGAAGAAATTAAGACTCTCATGAAAAAATTTAATTGAATCAAGACCCAAAACTATCTTGACATCGACTTAAATCAAATCAATCAAATTGGTTATCCCTGCTAATGTCATACCTTTTTGTTCCAGTTTGAAGTATCTGATTCAATATCTGTGAATAAGCATCCCAGTTAATTGTGTCTGTAATTGTGTGAAAACCTGTTGTCAAAAGCCACAATCCTAAGATAGTGTAGTTTACGCTCAGTTCTTTTACTTCTGCCGGTTACGGTCATCTACTTTTCTTCACGTTTGTCTTTGAGTATCTCTCCCAGTGTTCCCCCTCCTCTTTCCTTTTTTTTAAACCTAATCTCCAGTCTTTTCTCCTCTCCTGGGGGTATATATCGTTCTCCTTCTATCCATCCGGAACGTTCCCTTGGCCTTTTCCCAGTACCCTACAGCTGGTCCCCATTGAGCCTCCCTGGCTCTTTAACCCCCTCATCTCCTAGATATCCCCTTTGCTCTCCTACGCACCCACACAGTTGCACCCTAAAAAAACTTGACAGAGCCAAGGAATAATTGAACACTTTGGGTAGTAAAATAGTTGTTTCATAATCTTCTGAACCTTTTCTACACTGAATCAATGCTACTGCGAGATAAATCTACCAACATTAACTCATTACTCAGCAGGAAACATGCAGTTAACACTCTCCATCCACACAGAATCGGCTGCCTTTTAAAGAGTTAATTTTTCTGAAGGGAAAGCCCACCCAAACAGTTTTTTTCCCCTTATTTTGTTGGAACCTTTCTGATGTTCCTTTAAGCGTAGAACCTCTTGGACTCCTTGTTTTAGAGCACAATGCGAAAGAGGGGGAGGTGGAAAGATGTTTCAGATTGAAGAATGTAAGTAATTAACCCCTCTTCCCTTCAAAACAAAAACAGTCTCCTGCAGCGTGCGGGATGGGGGCTTGGGTGGTGGTAGCAGAGGAGGTGAGTGTGTCTGGAAAAGACTGACATAAATAACACACATTTGATGCCACTGATGCCATATATGGCACACAGTTGTTGATTTTCAAATCACTTTTAGTCTACATTAGTGAGTTGCTTGACATGAAGCCTCAACTTAAAAGATCAGATTTCCTTCTTCTCCACACACACACACGCACACACACACACACACACACACACACACACACACACACACACACACACACACACACACACACACACACACACACACACACACACACACACACACACACACACACACACACACACACACACACCTCCCAACTCCACAGCAGACTGCGACACCTCCTTACTGGGATGGATGGATTTCATTATGCAGCATCATGAGAGATTTAGAAGGCATGGAGCGGTAAAAGTAGGAGAAGAAAAAGCACAATGTGTTACAATAGCAAACATTTCAGTCGTTACACTTCTCACCTCCCTGACTATTGCGCATGCACACAGATATATGAGACAAGTTCTGGTACGAGGGTACATGTGCTTACAAGATGGGCTGTAGCTTCCAAATCGTGCTTCGTGTTCTCCCTCATTACGGGCCCACAGGGGATGAGCAGTTTCTTAACAGTGACCGACTCCCTCTTTGAATCCCTCCGACCCTCCCATATGCTTATCACCTCCCATGGCATCTCCCTCCCTCGCCACTGAAGTGCACTAATGACACCAAGAAAGCTGTGAGAACAGTCATCAAAGGCCCGGAGGACACAGCGCAGATGTGCTGCCATTTGGTCACCATTAAACTGTTTATGTTGATTCCTTTCTTTTTCAAACACTGTCATAGGCTCTCGATTAAGACATTTGCTGCAGCGGAATATTGTGGATGCAATGCCAAACCACAAACACAGAAAGGAAAAGTATAGACAAACACCATGGCAATGTCATTTCAGAGCTCGTTTAGTGAAAGTGTGAGATCTTCACATATGTACTTCCAAGAATAAAATAGCCTGTGATTACCAAAGTGGCAAATTCCTACTGCTCATTAAATGACAGAAAAAACGCAGAGAGCCAGGATTGAAAACATGTTTAGGTTGTTAGTTTTGTTAAATTAACACAACATACTTGGGGACAAGAGTAACAGGAGTCTGTTGGACTATCACAGCTGTCTTTAGGCTGTAGGCAGGGTACAGCAGGGACAAATCATTCTTATCAATTGTTTTTCTCTCTCCATCCATCCATCCATCCATCCATCCATCCATCCATCCATCCATCCATCCATCCATCCATCCATCCATCCATCCATCCATCCATCAACTGCTGCTTCTCCTCGTTTGAGTCACAGGGGCAGCAGCCCAAGCAAAGAGGCCCAGAGCTCCCTCTCCCCAACTATCTAATGTAACTCCTCTGGAGGAATACTGAGATTGTTCCTAAGTCAGCCGGCATGCCTGAAACTCATCCCTTGGGAGGTGTCCAGGATGCAGTTCAACAAGATGCCCGAACCACCTCAACTGGGTTCTCTTGACGTGGAGATTAGCAGTGACTGAGTAGTGTATCCGCAACCTTATTCTTTCAGTCTCTACCCACCGCTCAGATGCAAATAGACCAGTAAACAGTCCTGCCTTTTGGCTCAACTCTATTCACCACAACACACCTATTAAGAATCTAAGGGATTATGTCTCATAAAGAGGAAAGCTCTTAACTTTTGGGTGCTTTTGGTTTTATGAGAGTGCTACAAATGAACAAAACAATAAATGGCATTGGTGGCTGTGGCAGCTGTGGCTGAGGAGGCATAGGAGTCGTTGCCCCATTTCAGAGTTGGTCATTTCGATTCCTGGCCTTGCAGTCCATTATTTCAAAGTATCCCATGGCAAGATACTGATGTGTTAATCAATGAGAGAGAAACCGTCTGGACAAATTCGAAAGATATCTATGTAGACCCTTTTTATGATATGCTCACACAGCAGCCCTACTTATTGGCTGGAACTAGTTGCATAAGTGTAGCCCATTAAAGTATAGAGTTGAGAAGTCCCCAACTTTAGACAGAAACAACGATGTGATGCACGGATCTTAAAATCAATTCAGCATCACCCCATACAAGGTGAACACCAACACTCAGGACACTTATTTACTAGTTAACTTGCTTTCTTGGCCAGAAATATAGTATGAGCAGTCCATGGGCACATCACCATCTATGGCTTTCTGCAGCAAGCAGGGGTGTCTGATTAAATAGAGAATGTGCACTCTTGGGTTTTGTTTCAAATGAGCAAAAAAAAAAAAAAAAAAAAAAAAAAAATTTTTATGTATATATATATATATATATATATATATATATATATATATATATATATATATATATATATATATATATATATATATATATATATATATATATATATATATATATATATATATTTTTTTTTTTTTCTTTTTTTTTTTTTTTTGAATAATTTGGAGATTGTAGAGTGGAAGCAGGACCCAAATGTAGGGGAGAAACATCAGGTGAAGTTCAAAAGTAATGTAATGCCCCCAAAATATAACCAAAAAGAACTAAACTCTGAACAGAACTCAGGACAACCCAAAAAAAAATCCCAGAAACCCACATACAGAGGAACAAATACATAAAACCCAAGGATGGTGTACGTATAAGGAACAAAACAGTATGAACCCCCCAGTAAAACAGTACTCAAAAACAGGATTACTCACAGGACTGACGAGACACAGGTGCCAACAATCAGGGCATATGGGAACATGGGAAGTCAAACTTACAACTAAAGACTTTCACAATAAAACAGGAACAAATATAAACCAAAAAAAACCATGATAGCATTAGTTTTAAACCCACTATATTGTTCCAAATCAGCGTAAATATTATTTATCCAACCTAGCCAACACTGACACACATATTCAAATTATGGACCATGGGAATAGGTAGAAAACTACCCAGTCTGGAAATACTGCGCCTGTTTAGTCTTGCACATTACAGACCTGTCAATTGTCCACCCTGACCCTGTACTCTTTGGCAACCAGGAGAAGCTTCAGCCCCACTGTTTCCTTTTACTGGATAAAGCAACTGGTGGAAACTTATATACTATGAACCATAAAACCAAATGCCCAATATTAGTCCCAATGGTTAAGTTTAGTTTTTCTGGATGAAATTCATAGCTGCAAACTACAGGAGATGGAGTGTGAGAAAGTCTTCATTGCTCAAGTGAACACAAGCAATCGCACACATGTGCTTTATGTTCAGCAGGAGATAACAGACTCCCCTCTTACAAATAGTTGTCAAGGACAGCCATCAACTATAGACAGCAATTTATCTGTTGGAGACGACCCACAGCAGTAGCTAAGCTGATGCAGTTGACTTCATTGTTACTTGACACCAAACACATGAAAGCATGTAACATAAGTCCTTCCATTAAGGATATACTTTTCATTGATATTAGGTTTTTCATAAGAATAGCACAAGTAAGAAAAGGAAAGAGCCTTTTAAAATAAGTTTGATCTTACTAAAACTTACTTAAATATCTGTTGGAGTTATAAACCTAAGTCTGCAAGTTTGACTCAACGCTTGTATCTGTCTGCTGTTTCCTCAGGTTCTCTGAAGTCTGCACGACTGGCAGAACTGTTGAGGTTTTTGCTCGTGAAGTCATATGGATGCTGTGATTGCAGGCCCCCAAAGGCTAACAGCCAATATCACACACAGTTTGAGTTGAGGATTTCATGCTTGCATGCTTTTGTGTGTTTGATAAAGCAAGATGAAAAGAATAAGGGGAACTGCAGAGATGCAGCGTAGCCACTGTTAAAGTCATCATATTGACCAAAGCAATTTACTGCATGTCCATCACTCTGTGTATATTGCCTTTGGCTGAAGATCAGCATGTAACACTCGGTTTTACTTACTCTTCCAAGTCACGGAGATGGAAGTTGCTGCCATCGCCAGCCCTACACCTTCTTTCTCCTATCCTCACAGCCCATATCCAGTATGGCTGGAGGAAAATGAGCTTCTTGCACAGCCGAGTGTAACCCCCCCAATACCCCACATCCTGCAAAAATGAATATTTGTCCAACATGAAATGCCACATTAATAACCCATCACAAGCAGCTTTACCAATACTGTATATTTACATTAACATTCGGTCTAATATTCAAACAAAACTAACATGCCTGGTGGTTTTATGAACAAACCTGGGAGGGTCTGTTGAATCACTTTTTAAAAATGTAAATCTTCCCAACATTTTTAGAAAAATTAAATGACTATGCATGGGACATGTCATAGAGAACCAAAATAAAGTACCTTTTTCATTCAGTGATGCCATTTGTCCCCTAAAACTCCTACAGTTGAACCCCCAAACTCTTCATGGATGGAGCTCATGATCTATGAACTCGCTGCTTAATTTATTGTGGTCAAGTTACTTATTGTGGATACAAGCCTAATATTAATTAAATGGCTGGCCGCTTGAACTTTGTTTTGAAGAAGACAGAAAACAAAAGACTTTTTCACATTTCCAGAACCCAAGAGAACAAAACTAGACTCTTACTTGTGTGATAATTTATTAAAGCTTTCTTTCTCTCATCACCAGTGGTCAATATAGTCTTAGAGTGGCATTTGGCTCAGACATATTGGATACTTTCCACTGTGTCCCTCTGCCTCTGCCGCTCGTGACACACTAGACTGCATTTTTCACGCTCCTGGCCCTGGCGACCGTCTAGTGACAAGCCTCATGTCTCCAACATACGGTACTATTGCCTCATATTTTCACGTGGTGGGTGATAGTCCACCGACTCTGTGGTCCTCGGAGTTTGGAATACTAACATATCATTAGAGGTCCGATGGCAGAAACTTGAAAAGATTAATGATCGTTTCAGTCAATATAGGGATTTATGGCTGCTGGCGTTGTCGTGGTAACAAGCTGCAGTTTAGCGTAGGTGGGTAAACAGTGTGGTTAGTGATTTGGATATGTGCAACCAGGATCCCACAGTGTGTGTGTTTAATTTTGCATATGGGTTTTGAGTATATTGTGTAATGGCTATGTATACTTGTACATTAAAAATATAAGTGCAGTTCTGGTTTTCTGTTCCAGAACTTATGTTCTTGTGAGAGTTATTTTATTTTCTCCCATGACTCTCATTTACCCTGAAATGTCATCTGTATAAAATTATGACCAAAGACATTTCACCTGTTAAATCCTAACTTAAAAAAAAAAAAATAAAAATAATAAAACATCAAAGCACCTGTTTAAAAAAAGGTGGATATTTGAACATTTAATAAGTCCTGATGTCCCAGAATGACCTCAGTATTTCTTGGATATAAGAAAATGATGTGAATAAGAGTGTGGGAATTATTTTTATGAGATGTACATTTCATAGATATTTTGGTGGTGTTAAAAAAAAAAAGCTTTATGATCATTGTTTCTTTTGGGAAATAATTAAAATTTCTGCAATGCTTTTATGAAAGTAAAAAAAGAAAAGAAAAACTGGCATGACACACTGCAAGAAAAATGGGAGTGGTAGTGAAATGACTGCCATCCATGAAGTCGATGGGTTTTTTTTTTCTTGCCAAAGACGAGCCGCACGAGGAGCCATACAGCAAATTCAATGATTCAAATCATTCAAAAGTGGTTTACAGAGTAATAAAGCAAAATAAAAGGCATAACATGGGGGCTATAAAAATGATATAATTAGGATGAACATGAAAAAAGTATAATTTTTTAAAATCATTTTTTTGTGATAAATAATTGTCACTAAAATTGTGTTTTAGGATGATTTTGAGGAAACACATTGCAACTAAGCTATTTATACCTTCCCTTTAAACAACAGTCACAGTGGCCCTTGTGGGAATGTGGGAATGTTTTCCAATTCTTGTCTGATAAAGGATATTAGGTGCTCATCAGTCCTGGGTATTGTTTGTTGTATTCTTTTTTTCAGATTCATCAGATGTTTTTGGCTTGTGGAAAGTGTGGCCATGCTTTTGTAATAGATACAGAATGCAGTTCAAAGTGTCCTGCTGAAATATGCAGGTCTTCCCTGAAAGACGTCGACTGAGCTGAAGCACGAGTTGCTCTAAAACCTGTGTGACTGTTTCAGCATTTCCATTCCAGATATGAAAGCTGTCCTGAATGCTGATAACAAGCTTGGTGGTTCTCCTCGTCTTTAGTTCGGACAATGCGGTGTCTGTGGTTTTTAAAAAGAATTTACACTTGGCATCATCACTTTGTGCGATATGTTCTGTATTCAGTCACGTTTCACACAACTTTTTATCAACATATTCTATAGTTCATGTTGTGTTTTGTTCAGATGCCTGGTTTGTGTCTTTGAGTCTTGAGACTAATAAAAGCCTTGTTTGTGCTGTTTATTTATTTGTTGCCTATTAACATCCTCATTAACTATTTAGAAGATTAATGAAACAAAAAAATACCCGTTAGTTTTAAAACTATACTAATGCATTTCACCACATACTGTTGTTTTTATAAAAAACATGCAGCACTGACTGAGTGATTCTCACACTAAGGTTTGAGTCAGCTATCAAATTTGTACAGAACTGTTCATAAAACCCTTTTGTGCATATTGTTAACTCTAGTTAGTTAGCTCTAGTAAAACAGTTTTCTGAATGTTCCATCATCAGATTTGTGAAAAACTGTGAAAAAGAATATCGGAGCAATAAATTGAACTTTGGCAAAAAAAAAAAAAAAAAAAAAAAAAAAAAAAAAGATTAAAAAAACCCCTTGAGTCTACTGTTATTTGTGTATGATGGCTTATCAAGCAGGCATGTTTAAATCTCTGCTTGCTGACAATTTATAATTTATCAAAATAAGTGGAATCCCATGGCCAAACAGAAAGTACAATCCACAGAAGAATATTTATATATTTTTTCCCTGCTTAATATTATTTAAAAACAAGATATAAATACGTGGAAGAGTGTTATTGAAAAGCAGGACTGCACTTCATACTATTTTCTTTTCATTGTCAGACCACACAACAACACTGATTAAAGACAAGTAATTATATAGTTTATAGATGTTTCTAACCTCTTTGTCAGATTTTATCGTTGCGTCTTGCTATTTCCAAACTTAATGCACCCACATTTCATGTTGCATTTAAATTCAATTCAGTTCAATTCAGCTGCATTTATTTGGAACCAAATCAAGACAAAGTTCCTTTCAAGGAACTTTAGAATGAGTTGCAAATGTGCAACTCATTCTAAATTGGTCCAATTAATACAAAGCCAATTAAATAATCAAATTATTGCTTTTTGAAGGAAACAGATTGCATCAAAACTTTTCTTTAATACAATCCACAACAGGAAGAAATCTCGGTAAGAGTCAGACTCAGGAAGGTCTGCCATGTGCCTCAACCGGCCCGGGGATTCTTTCTTTGAAATGTACTTATTTCTATCCAAGAAGCTGCCCCACATCCTAAAAATCAAACAACAAGTCTCACTCTTTCTCGCTCTTTCTTCTGCTATCAAAATAACCAAATAAAATAATGGCATATTCTTTCTAATATTTACATATGACGTATCCCCTAAAAGCAGCGTAATGTAAAAAAACTTAAAGTTAATCTTCAGTTGCTTTATGTTCTCACTGAAATTTACTGTTCAAAGTGAGATGTTTCACTGAATGCAATGCAAAAAAAATGCTAAAAAAAACAAAACAAAACTGCAATGAGGAGTTTTGTATCTAGAAAAACTGTTAAAACAGCCCCTCTAGATATAAGTCTAATATTCCTAATTGTAGTCAAATTGTCTTATATTATGCAAAAAATATCTCCGCCAATGGGGTAAGAAAACATTTCTTGGCTAGAATTCTAAAAACTATCAAAGTTAACTTTTGCACATATCACATGAGTGCACAGAAGCCAGTGGAAATGAGGCATGTCTCTTTATTTTCACAAAAAATGGTGAAGTGCCATCCAGTCACAAACGTTCACTGCAGATGCATCCAATACCAAGAGTAAATCGCCTTTAATCACCCTCCCAAATTCTCTCCAAGAACTGCTGAGATTGCAGAGTCAGCAGAAGACTTCAATCATTTAACAGCACGTACACTACTTATAAAGAGAGAAGCATAGCAACACTGAGAATTTGTAGATCCAGTAAATACTGTGAGAAAGAGAAAAAAAAGGACAAAGCTGCTAACTTAAGGAGTTACTGATGAAAACCATGCTTAGCATTCTTTCAATCTCTTAATTTTCTTTCTCTTTTTCCCCTCTTTCTCTCTGATCGGAGCCATCATAAACAGCACTAATGTTAACGGAGAAGCCCCAGAGCTTGCCTACGAGGTTTTGTCACCATGGAGACGTGGCCAAAAACACAGCCCTGACAAAACCACTAATACACAGCAGAAGAGGCTTTTCAGCTTCTGGTCTGTGGCGTCCACACACACACACACACACACATGCACTCTCACTCCCACACACTTTTCTTTGCCAGTCTATCGAACAGACAATAGAAAGACACAGACAGCAAGACTCAGAAATTTAACCTTTGAATTCTCTACATGTATATCTGTGTGAGGAAACGTTTGTATTCCAGTGTGTGTCTCTAAGACGTTAGAAGCAAAGGGCCTTCTTTCTTTTCTTTTTTTTTGCACTTCCGTCTTTGTGTACATGTCCATATGTCTGTTTGTACCTGTTTGTGCTCGTACGTCCATGTGGTTTCGTTTAACCTTTTCCTTTGAGTGTGACACCATTTAACCTGCGAGCCGCTGCAGTGAGACTTCAGTTAACATCACATTTCCTGTTGGCTCAGCCACATCTGGATGCAAATGGAAACATACACACACACACACACACACACACACACACACACACACACACACACACACACACACACACACACACACGCGCACACACACACACACACACACACACACACACGCTCATCAGTGTTATTATCCTAGATCTAGCTACATCTGGAGATGCAAATGCAAAGACAATAAGCAGTCCACAAATGCATTCACACGTGTATGTGCCCACAAATGTTAATCTTAAAAAGGAAAAAGTAGACCGTGTCGGGTGTTTATTTTATTTAATGTATTAATTGTGTCTTTGTTGAGAGGGAAAATGATGAATAGCCTTTATTAAATGTAACCATAGATCTTTAGAGCTGGACAATTTTTGTGAAAAACTACACAAACATTCAGAAAATGTAATAAAGAGTCCCACATTTACCAGCTGTAATATTAATCTGTTTATTTGGTATACACAAGTAAAATCATACAATATTAGGAAATCAGCAGAAACTTTATAAAAACGTCTTTATTTTGACAAGTTGATAATTGCAAGCGGGCTTGAAGTATCTGCATGTGAGGTCTGTCAACCACAATTTAACAACAAATGCTTAAAATGTGTCTTGTTTGACTGTTCTGTGGTGTCCTATTGCATGTCTTTGCTCTCCTCATCACTTCACACCACAGAGAGTCAGGAGGAGGCCTGGTGTTTGAGCTGTCAGCATGAGGCTTGATCTGTCACCACTGAAAGCTTGTCATGTTTTCAACTTAGTCTTTCCTCCCTATATTGGTCCAGCTGCCCCTGCTCCTCATAATCTCCCTCCAGGTGTCTGACAGGTGCCAGCAGCAAAGTATTTCACTTGGTGTCTCTTTGCAGCACTCTTTCATCATGCTCTGTGTTGCATCACTACGCCCCTGGACTGAGCCCTGGCTGTGACCGTCAGCTGTCAGTCCTTTCATTTTTACTGTCAGCAGGTATTTCACAAAGTTGAATGACAGTTAAGAGTTTAGAGAATAGGTTTTTGAGCAGAAGGTTGCAATATAAACTGGTAAGCTTTGTAGAAAGAAATAAAAGTCAGAGAACGCCTTTGTTCTCCTACACTCCGGAAGGAGTGAATTAAATTCAGCTGAGCTGAAGATATATTTTCATACTGTGCATGCATATAATGCATCTCAAGACACTTCAAAATACAATTCAATTCATTTTGAAGAATCCAAGTAATACAAATCCAATAAAAAACAAATATAATAATTAGCTAAGGAACCCAAAAGATTTCACCAACACTAGGTGATTTCGATTTGTTGACAGTGAAAATAAGAAGTTTACATCATCAGTTAACACAGGATTGATAAAAATATAAAGTTGAATAAAAGAAAAAAACTGATTATGAACATGGCTCCTGTTTTCCCTTCAAGATTGGTGCTTTTGTGTTTTCTTTAATGTCAGATGACAGACGAGGACAAGCTGGATCAACACACAGACTTCAAGACTACAAGAAGCAGAAGCACAAAGTTTATTAACCCTCTCATGCAAAAAGTTTTATAACTAAATGGGGAATAAAACAGTGGAACTGACTCGTATGATTTCAAAACCAATCACACACAAAATGCAAATAAACAGTGAAGATTTTCTTAAAAACGATTCTTTACATTCTTAGTCGATCTTCCTTCCATTTACTGATACAGACTCTAGGACAGCTCTTTTCTCAAGTATCTTAAAACCATACTTTATGGCAGAATATATGAAAATGTCCAGCTGAATTGTTTGATTTTGTGTCACTATAGTCCCAATGTAAGTAGAAAACTCCCCAACAGAAACTACCTTTAAAGAATCGAATCTTTCAATAACTCAGACCAGCTACATCAACTAGACTTCATTTGCAACTCTTGTTGACGTCAGCTATAATTCTGTTATTGCTGCAGTGAAGTTTTTTGGCAGGTGACTTCTTTGAATAAACAGCTGGGAGTTTGTGAAAAGTTCTCAGAGGAAAGAGGACAAGAGCTTTTCTGAGGGTCCTCCAAGAAAAGTCTCCTCAATCATCTCTACGCAAAGGCTTTCTTCTTTCTTTCTTTCTTTCTTTCTTTCTTTCTTTCTTTCTTTCTTTCTTTCTTTCTTTCTTTCTTTCTTTCTTTCTTTCTTTCTTTCTTTCTTTCTTTCTTTCTTTCTTTCTTTCTTTCTTTCTTTCTTTCTTTCTTTCTTTCTTTCTTTCTTTCTTTCTTTCTTTCTTTCTTTCTTTCTTTCTCCCTCTTCTTTTCCTTTGGTAATTATGTATGATTGTGCAAGTTGTGAAAATGCATCTGTATTCCTCTTTTGCACAAAAAAATAGATAAAAAGAAGGAATTGCTTTATGCTACTTGGTTTCATAGCAGACTGACAACTTGTCATATAACCAGCAAAGGTCACAGGTGAAGCCAACTGTAGCTTCTGAAACCTCTGAGGCCAAGGCACAGGAGCAGAACATAGTTCTGCAGCAGAACATAGGATGGTCGGATATCGTGTTAAATAGTGCTGACATGTGCTTCTCATAGAAGAATGAAAGAACAAAATGCCGTATGAATGGAAAGTCAAAGTCTTACTGTTGGCACGGTGTGATTACAGCAAACCTGGAAAGGTAAGGTTTAAGTTGACCTAGTCCATTGGATGCACTCATCTGTGACTGGAAAGTTTCTTAAAGAATCAAAATAATTAGTGGTTATTTTAGCTTGTAATGATAATTTCATTTATCAGTGGCTTTTTAAGAATAAATGCAATTTGAAAGTATCTTCAACATCCTGCTAAGCAACTTCAAGTTGCCGCAAACAAAAAGGAATACCATGATACTTTGGCACGGGAATGTTAAGATATTGAATATCAGCAAATGCTACTCTTAACTGGAAAATCTAATTCAGTAATGAGGCTGTCAATTTTTGCATTAAAAAGTAATTTTCTTTTAAATTCCACAGACGCTGGATGAATTTGTACAACAGGACTAAAACAGAGCCTGTCTGCGCCTTCAGCCGTCCGTACGGCGGTCGCAGACTGCAATTAGTAACATATTAACTTGTATGTGAAGGAGTGCCTGGATTGTTTCGAGGCGATGCTTGGGTTTCAAGTGAAATTTCAATGACAGAGTAATGACTGAGGGGGAAACCAGCGTGACTCATATTCACCGCTCTATCACCCTCACTGCTTAGCATCACACACCAATTTCGTGGGCTCCTAGTATGACCTTCACACACTACCATTTACATTTTTTGTGGCTTTAATATGTGAACACGAAGCTAATACATTTTTTTTTAAAAAGATTTAAGATGTAATTTTGCTAAAGTATCTTGACAAATAAGTTTGTTATTTTTAGCAGAAGCTATTAGCAGCATTTTGATAACACTTTAGTGTGCGCTGGTAATCATAAACCAACAGACGTTTTACCTCGGGCATTTTGCAAAATGTGTTATAGCCGGTAATTTTTTTATATTCTCTTGAAGCTTCATCAGTTACAGTTGAGGTGCTGATCCAATTTAAAGTTAGCAAAGTCAAAATCCTCTGATCATGCTTTTCCAATTTTATTGTGGATGCATCTGGTGGGGGCTAGCCCAGATACAATATCCCAGAATGCATTTTGAATCAATGAGAAAAGTCAAAACTGTAGGTTACAACTTAAAAATACTATTTTTGCTGTGTAAAAAGTCTAATGCAGTCTAATGCAAGAATGTTGTTCTAAGCTCAGATTTGTAGTTGACTTTACAAGATAGAGCCAAAATGAAAATATTCTATGTCATAGAAAAAGAAAAAAGGTAACTTCTCCAATGGCAGAAAGACTCAACTGCAGCCTTTGAAATACAATCTCCTGAGTCAAACGTGCCAAATTTAAACGACCAAGAATGCAGTTTCGAACAATGCATATATTTACCATTTTTACTTGAAATGTGTCAATGTTGAGTTAAACTAGATATATGACTTACATAGTTATCTGAACCATGTGTGAAAATATTCACAATTTGCTGAGCCGCTGCAATGTCAGGCTAATCAGTCCTCTAATTGCTAATTACTTACAATGCTAATGTGCATGGGGATAATTGCTTGTTTGAATTTAAACCTTTCAAAGCAAGAGAAACACAAGTACAATTAATAATAGAGGAGTTTTGTGGAGGTAAACACTCTGCACTGCTTTCATAGAATTGGAGATATTTCTGACAAAATATGCAAGTGTTAGCAGCAAAGGCCTTTGGCGTGTTTTTACTCTCTGCCACATTTGAAACCAGGTTGGATTGACTTTTATGCCACTATAGCAGGAGATCTGCCTTTGCAAACAGTTCTTTTAATACAATTACGTGTACATACTTAAGTAAGATGGCATTTTTGAGTCTTGTGACATCATTACCATCAATAATTAACTAGGGTTGGTTTTCCTGGAGTGCTCCTTTATCAGGGACTCCTCAGGAAAACACATTGCCTGTAATGATAAGTATCTTCAAAAAAATGAATGAAAACCTACTACAAAGTTGTTAGTTGTTGCATATTTCTGCTGTCATTGCATTCTGTTTTGTATTAACTCCTAAAAACTTTTGTTTTCACTGTCTTTGTAAGATACTGCATCCTAATTCAGCTGAATTTAAGACTCCTTTCATTTAAAGTATTTTTTCGTTCAAGGACGTGTTGGTGCTTTTAGGAAATGTACTTTTTGTCCCTTAAGCTGTGTATATCAATGCACTTCCAGTGACTAGGATAGCCAGAATATCAGGAGCTTGTCAGACTCGGTTACTGGATGTATCAAGAACCGTGTAGACTCTCTCATCAAACCATCAGTGTGACGAAAAATATAGGTTAATTCCCAAAATGTTGGTGTAGCTTTTAATGAACTGTATCAACAGGGCAAACAGGGAAAAAAACAACAAAAACTGTGAACTGTGATATGAAATTTACAGCCACCAGTTTAGGATTAAGTTAACCTTATTACTGAATTGTGCTACTGGCACGTAATTCCAGCCATGACACACCCTGTCTGGGCATATGTAACAGTGCATCCATTAATACCAGCTGTCTCCCAAATATTTTAAACTGCTTGTTAAAAAAAAAAAAAAAGAAGAGCCCTGCCTGTGTAATGTTTCTGAACTTTGTCAGTGTTGGCACAGTGTTGGTTTCCTCAAACTCACCAAGTGAATCGTTCTATTGACCAGAGTGACTCCTGTTGTTTAACTATAGTGACTTCTTTGGGTTTTTTTTTTAGTCATCTATAGTTCAGGGCTAAATCTTCACAGAATTAAACCATGGTGTGCACATATGTGCACATACAGCCCAGTAACAACCACAGTTTGAATGGCTTGACATTTAATCCATCAAGCATAAATATGATTCTCAGAAGTGATGTGTAGCCCTTCAGTAACTGCTCTGTACTATTTCATTTGTAGTTGTCATAAAATAAATCCAGTTTTTCTTCACCTCCTTATTCCAGTTAAGTAAGCAGCCCAGGTTCTGGAAAGTCTTACATTCAGGAATTATCAATACATCAGGGTTCAGTCTATTATCTTTTTCTTTTTTTTTTTTTATGGAAATATTGTCAAACACAATTTGTTTCCATGCAAACCTTCTTTAGTTTGAACTGAACAAGATATTATATTTCAGAGACTTTCTTTTTTACCACTCTTGTGCATTTGTAATGGTCAGTGCATGCTGTTCACTTTAAATTGTAACAGCTTTCCCTCATGAATGCCTGCATGAATGTTTTTTTAAACCTCTTGCAAAGACACTATTTTAGTTTATGTCTAATTCTTCAGCCAACACCTTCCCATGTAGATCCAAGACAATCAGAAAATTGCTAGAAAAGATAAAAATGAATAAAAATGGGTTTTTATAATGATAATTAGGTTATTATAATTGGGTAGAAGACCTCCCGAGTCTCTGTCCACAATTTACTGTCCATATCAGCTGCTTTACTAAATGTCAATTTAAATGTAGGCATGCTAAGTAATAGGGTGTCATATCTGGACAATTTACTAAACATGTTTTACACGTAAGATGGGAGAACGCAAAAAACAAAAAAAAACAACCCTCAATGGAACTACTGTGTAAATTGTCAGAATTTGTGGGAACGACTGGTAACGGTTAGAAATACAACATGGGCTGGCAGAATTAAGAAAACAGTCCAGCACGGGGCTCTCAGGGCTCTATTACCATGCACACAAGACTTCGGAAAACCTTTTTTCCAAGTAGAAATGTGTAAATTACTTAAAGGGGTTATAATATAAGAATTAAAAAAAAAAAACTGAGACATAATACAGCTCTGTTTCTTTGTTTGAGCCCACCTAAATCTGAAAATATGTTTTAGTCAGTGGTTCAGAATTGCAGGGTACTATGACATCTCAGACCTAAAGGATAACTTTTCATACCTCGGCTACGTTAAATTATTCACCGTTTGCAAAACCTTGGAATTTGAAAGTACAAAGCTTGAAGACAAATTTCAAGAGGCACAACCTTATCTGATGCAAAAAAAAGCATACTACCGCTCATTTCAATAAATAGAAAGTAACTACTTATACAGTACTTGTAGGAAATACTAATATGTGCGATGAAAAAAAGCAACCAACCAAGATTTGGAGGAATTCGTCAAAACCAGTTGTGAGTTTCTACTCACTTTAACCTATTTGGTGTTTTTGACATCTCAGTACACTCTACATGTTTGACTTAGGTCTGGTGGTATTGAAGTATTAAACATCAGTTGATATTCTCTTTGATTCACTTAATAGATGCAACACTTCAGAAGTTTTCCTCACTTTCCATAAAGTGGCAGGGCTGGTACACCCTCCACTTCTGAACAAAACAGAGAATATTGTGACATGTGATATATGCTTGCCAGTGGGCACATAAGAAAATGAAGAAAACCAGTGGGCTATGTTGATACTTGCCACTGGGTCCCACATGGCGCAGAAACAACAATGTCTGGCTGCGCTGAGGTTTTGCACCATCCTCAGTGCAACCTCAGGTCCCACTGGGAGTGTTTCAGAAACAGAGCTGCATGTTTGGTTGGGTGCATGAGATTAAAGTTTCAAGATCACTTAAGAATCACTTTATAATCTGCTCATGTAAGTTTATCCAAATCTGGGTTGTGGAGACAGCGGTCTAAGCAAACAGGCTTAGATCTTCCTCACCCCGGTCCACCTCATTTAGCTACACTGCACAAACTAATTTATAAGATCGTAAAAAAACAAACAAAAAAAAACAAAACAAACAATTTTCCAAGAAAAAATACTATTTTATACAATTTTTCTTTTCTTTTATTTTTAATTCTAGTCGAGAATTTATTTTCACCCCACTGGCAGAGATACTTTTGCTTAGAATAGGAGAATTTTGACAAGATTTGTGTAAATTAAGCTTCTTCCTAGAGTGGCTGTGTTTGCAGTGTATTCCGAGGGATTCCGAGGTATTCCATAGCCAGTTGAGAGATTTAATCTCCCAAGTCCCTCACCTCGCTGGACACACTCAAAACACCTCCCTAGGTAGGCATCCAGGAGGCATGCTGACCAGGAGCCCAAACCACCTCAACTGGCTCCACTTGATGTGGAGGAGTAACAAATTTACTACAAGTCTTTAGTCTAAAACAAAGGAGCTTCTTACCCCATTTCAGCCAACCGACAGAGGAAATTCATTTCAGCTGATTGAATCCTCTCTTCAAATGTGGTTCAAATGTCTTGACTTATTTATCCGCAGCCTCTGTGGGTTAACATTATGTAAATGTACATTTGTGTGTTTTATTTTGAATGACTGGAGCTTCTGTCTTATTTTTGTGTCTGACGTCTTGCCAGCTTCATCTACTTTGTGTATATTGATGTGGTCCATAGCCAAAAGATACTGATGAGATTCTAATTCATATAATCTCATCTGCCCTCTTTTTTTGCAGCTTTTTTGTTAAACAAAGTTTTTAAAAGAGGAAAGTAACTCATAAAGTATTAAATCAGCTGGAATAATGAGCCTTTCAAAGTCTTATACGAAGACTACAACTTCCCTCCTTTTAAACTAATCTGCTCTCCAGTTGTTGATCATGTATAGAAGAATAATATCATCTGCATAGAGGGATGTCAGTCCCCTCCCACCTCAACTTGGTGTTTTGGCATACTTTTACTTATTGTTTTGGTTTAACAGCCAGTAACTATTTTGGTTTGGACTTTTCTTCTCTTACAAATTAAGCTATTTTCAGTAAAGAAAGCTTAATTTCTCTTTCAGCCCCAAAAAGTCCCTTTGCTCAGTAAATCTGCATCTACACGAGTATGTGCTTTTATGATAACCTGTTTATGTACATGTTTACTGCACAGTGAAAACAAAGTGACACCCTTTCTCAGACCTAAGGTTTTACATGTTAGGAAATGCTTTTTGGATGCTACTGGCCTTATTGGACAAAAAAAACAAACAAAAAAACAAAAACAAATGAAAAGTGTGGAGAAAGAGAGATAAGGAGTGCAGCAAAGAATATGGATTGGGACTTGAAGTTGGGTTGTCTGCAAAGAGAACTTAAGCTACTGTAAACCTGGTGCCTATTTAAGCATTTGAGCTCAACAGTGCTGTACACAGCCCCATTTTTGTTGAAAAGCAATCACCATACATCAGCACAAAGACCTTATATTACCCATAAGGCACAACGGTAGAAGTATGTTGATTTGGGCTTGTTGTGCAGCCACAGGACCAGCACACCTTAAAGTCTCCTCTACACCAAAGTACAACGTATTACAGAGTCAAATATGAGACCATCTGTAAAACCTTAAAAGTGGAAGATGGTGGGTTTTTTTTTCTTAACATACCTGTACAGTACGTGCAGGGTTTTGTGTGTGACAGAGAAACTAATCTCTGCCAAACTGCCAAGTTCTGAGACTTTGCAATGCACTGAACAGCAATAAGAACACTGTAACCTGTAATTGCTTACTGGAATCATACTGAACAGGCAAAAAAAGACACGCAGAGAAAGCTTTTAAAAAGACATGTTCCCGAGAGTGTCCTAAAAAGGGATAAATCAAATTAATGGTGTGACTGATGTCACACTCCTACAGATATTTTCTGTGTCAGCTGTGCACGCTTTACTTTGACTTATGCGTCGATGTAAATCACATGTTTTATGGAAGCGAAAGTCACGCAGACCAAGTCACCTGTCACTTCTGTGTACTCGCTGTGTACTGAAACGTGCCAGTGGAAAAAGCCCTAACTGTTTTAATGCTGCTTATTTCCCAGCACCTCACACTGGTGTTTTCCTCTCTCTGCTTTGGCACGAAACTGAGGAAAACCCTCGGTGTGTGTTTGTGTGTGTCTCTGTGTGTGCATATATATACGCCCTCGCACCTCGTCACCTCTGATGCTGCAGTGGGAAGCCTTCTTTGCCAGGAGAACCCCAGACTGGCAGGCATGCCGGACGCCTACGCGTATACACACACACACACACACACACACACACACACACACACACACACACACACACACACACACACACACACACACACACACACACACACATGCCTGTACACTCTCACATACTTTTAGACACATGTGAGCACAAACTTTTATATGTATATATTAAACACACTCGCGCATACACACCTCTCCCTTCCCACACTTGTGCTAAACCTTTTCCATCCTTTTATTGTTTCTTGTGTAACAGTGGCGGTGAAGCCCACAGAGCTGGGTCCACGCTCCAATGTAAACAGTGGGAGCTGAAACTGACACCCAGCTCCAGGCGTGGAAGTCATGCTGCCATCAAAACCCAGGTGGTGAATAACACACCAGATACACAAAATCCAAAGAGAGTCTGAATTTCAGTGGCAGTTGCTTTTACCGCTCTGCTTGTTAAATATTAATTCCTTGCATTGGAACTTATTCATCAGTATTTCCCAAAGTGGAAAACACTGGAAAATGCTGAGATGCCAGACCCAAATAACGCAATCTAAATATTAGCACTGAAAACATGCATGCCTGTTTTATTTTTAATGTTTTTTTTCCTTCAACCTTTTATTTATAGGGAACGGTGACCGTTCAAATTGGCTCTTAATTTGGAGGCAGTTGTGCCCTACTTCAGAGATTCTTCTCCACATCCTAAACCTACTTTCTGTCTGGCTGTCATTGCATTTCTGCTCATTTTGTTTGAGTTTAGCATTATGTTGTATGCACCTGCCTTCACGCCTTTAGCAGCCAGACTTCCATAACCATATATAGTCATGGTTTCTCTGTTTTTTTTTTTTTTTAACATCAGAAAAGTCTGTACTTGTTTATTAGAGATCTGTTTTCTTAGTAAAATATCTCTGAGATTACGCTCGTATCACAGGGTCTCACCGAACACAAACGAACTGCGGTCTAAATGCTCCACGCCAGCTGTTGGGATACAGTCCCACTAGAAGCACAGCGACATGGTTCAGAAAGCATCTTTGGGGCAATCATTTCTTCAACCCTTTATTTTGGCCTTCAGCCCAACTATTCACACAAAGCATATGGATTCTGGTAGGAAATTAGATGCTGTAGGATTTTGGCTGGTTTGGGTTATTAACATAATTTACAAGCAGCATTGCTAACATTATCTGAGCTCAAGGTTGTGTAGATTCACAGGAATGTTTGAAATTGTGAAAGGACTTTTTTCCTTGAACAACTTGCTTCATCTGACCCGTTCATCATTTTAAGAAAACTAACAAAATTAACGGTAGGTAATATTTGTTTTCCCAGGCATGACTCACCCTACTCCACGTGTGTTGACCTAACCAATCTGACCGATGACGGCAATGAGTTCTGGCAGATTAGAGGCAGCGTAAGGTGGGTCATGCCCTCAACGTCCTATGAAAGAAAATTGGGCAATTTGGCTTGCAGACACCATTGAAGGATGTGCGTCAGAGCGGTTTGAGAAGTGGGTTTACCGATGCTGACTGAACAATAAGCAGGTATATTCAGTATACCTGTGTGTATCCGGTAGTACACCACTGCTCTTAGAGGATTGGTTGTGGCTGACAGTTGAGTTTTTCAATATAAGTCTTGATTTTTTTTTTTTAATTCCTGTCTCATATTTATAGTTTTATTGCTTATATGCTCAAATTGGCTTCACCTGTCCTGATTGTTCACAATTGCGTCTCGTCAGCCTTTGAGTGTCTGTCAGTGTCGCCAGAAATAAAAACTCAATTTTTCCTTCATCCAAGTCATCACTAAAATTTTATATTTCATTGATTTGTAAATTTTTGAGAAAAGGTGGCACTTTATATTTGAAGTATTAATGCAGTGTTTCTGAGATGCTTTGGTCAAAACTAAACAGTTATAGATGACAAAAGTTCCCATTTTCAAACACGTCTTTACAGCTTAGTTCATCACGGCTTCTCTTTACTCCCCCTCTTTCTGCAGTGTCATAATCACTGCTCAACAGCCGGCACTCTGAACTTTCTGAAGCAATTTCTACGGTACATAACAGCTGTGGGAAGGGCCATTAAATCATATTTTCTAAAGCAGAGGTTTCCTAAAAAACTGACATATGTAAATTTCTGCTGAACATGAGGAGAAATTTTACTCTTTGATGCTGATATTCTCGCAGCTTAGGTCATAGTAACAAACTGTGCAAAACCAGTGTTACAGGAATTAAAATCTTACGTTCCCCTGGCTACCGGATAAAAGTTTAACTGCTGCTACTGCTGCGGTCAGAGTTTTAGACTGTGAACAACTAAAACTTTTTCCAAAAATCATGATCTTACAAGTTCTTGCTTATCGCGAATTGGATACACTTTATTGTGAGTTGGAAATTCTAAGTCTGATGGGATTCTCTATTGTTCTTGCTTAATGTAGTCTGTTCTATTATCATTAATTAAGCATTTAATTTGTTAATGCATTGACATTTGAATTTCCATGTTAATTTGTGCTACTTTTTCTTATCATCATTACAAGGAAATTATTTACTTACTTATCACATATGAGAGAGAAATATCAGCGGTCAGAAGATGGCATTTGGATAACAATCAGCCATGGATTGACTCTGGATGTTTTACGCGGTTATATACATGTGGAGATGATTTAGTTAGAATTGCATATGTGCGTGTGTGTGTATGTGCGCGGATGCCAGCCTTGCAATAAGGTGGTGCGCACAGGTGGAATTGAGTTTCTCCAATGAAATGTCAGCTGAATATTGTTACTGCCAGGGGATCAGAGAGCAGCTGGGCACCGGGGAACCATTTCTGGGTGGAAATCACTCCTGCTGGATTTCTCTCCAGCAGCCAAGCCTCGTTATTCCCACAGAACTCCTGCAGATTAGTTTAAGCTTTTGTGCATATATATTATCAGCTTAATTTGAAGTGGTTTGGCTGTTGGTTATGTTGAATTCAACTATTGTGTGTGAGCTTTGAAACATATGCACATACAGGTGAAATGGTCTAATAATTTGCAATGCAAATTCCAAACAACAAAGTATGTGTGTGAGTATGAGAGAGAAAGAGGAAGCTAACCAGGTGGTGCCCAGTCCTGTTTTTTCTGCCAGGGTGGTCCAGTAAAGGTCTGACATTAATCCTCATTACATTAATCAGCCTCACATATGGTCTCATGCACAATGAGCTGACTAAATCATTCAGCACATGTGCTGCAGTATTTCTCACACTTGCTGCTGTGTCCAAATGGTAACGTGCAACAAAGTTGGTGGAGTTAAATTAGCTCCTTATTAGATATTCTTGAAAAACATCCATCCATCCATCCATCCATCCATCCATCCATCCATCCATCCATCCATCCATCCATCCATCCATCCATCCATCCATCCATCCATCCATCCATCCATCCATCCATCCATCCATCCATCCATCCAACCAACATTTCTGAAATGATATTTAAAAGAGTTACTGCTGGATCTGAAACAAGACAATCTTTAGGAACCCTTCATATAGCTAAATGGGGTTCCAGGAACATCTGTACCAACCACTAGTGGCCATTGAAGGAACTGCATTTCTATGTTCGCTTCACTGTGGGGAAACCAGATGTTGTCACTTGGTGGACAGCAGAGGTTCACTTCAAAGTGAAGCAACAAATACTGGCACAGAGCTAAAACCAGGGGTGTATAAGCTTGATGAAATTAATGTCTGCTTTGAAGTGAAACTAGAAATACACATTCTGGACACATGTAAGATTTCAAAGCATTGGGGAGATGCAGATTGTTTAGTAAAAGATCTACCCTCTTTTTTTCTCCTTGCCATCATAATGATGCACACCTATTGAGGCACACTGTGGCCAATATAATAATATGTTTTATTTAGATAAGTAAAAGGGTCCAGTTCAGTCACATTTAATATAAAAATCTAAATCCACAGACTTCTGACAGTTCTGTCAGCTAAAAAAGTCAGCGAGACTGATAGCAGTAGAGGAGAGGGCAGCAAATGTTGGCACATAGACACGTTCTATAGTGACGGGCAGATTACACATAGGACTTCATACATTTCCCATAATCATCATGTGCAAATGATGATTATAATAACAGTCATGATTTGCACGCATAAAATTAAACTCTCATCATAAATCTAATGGCGTACATGGCCCACTCGATAAACATCTGTGATTGATGGCCACTATCTGATCACGCTACCTTGTTAAATCTCTGTGAATACAAAGTGTGCTGATGAATGAGGACCGATTATCTAACTGCTGAATCATCAACTGCTTTTCTGGGTAATGGACATAGTTTTAATTAATCTAGAACTAAATCCACATTTTAAATGGATGGAGTCAGTGCTGAATGCAGCTGCAGTCCTTAATAGTGCTTAATAAGTCGCAGCACTCTGCATAACCTCACAAGTTACTTTATTATGGTGGGAAACCCCAGGACTGAGTCTAGGTCAGGGTGAGTTGGTTTAATGACACCCAGATGATATTATAAATGCCTCACACTCCATATAAATAATGAATAAATCCATACAGCATATTATATTAGAAGTTGCCACTAATTGTTTGAAACTCTAGTAAAATGCATTATGCATCTGTAACAAAATGGAAAAAGTAATATTATAAACTGATTCATTGCTATAACCGCCAGTTATTCCGTTTTAAGACATTTAATAACAACTGAAATAATCACAGATTTGCACACATATGTTATAAAATGATTGAAAAGATTTTAAACTGACTGAGTGAAATTTGTATCCTCATTTCACAATATTAGAAAATCTGTGGCTCTGTTCAGGCCGTTCAGAAATGCGATCACAGCATGCCAGCGGTGGCGGTTGTGTTCACACCTGGCAATAAAATATGTTCCCAAATGCATCTGGAGTGATCACATAAAATCTGGACTTATGCACCGACACTGATTGCATTGTTATTTTTGACATAAAAGTTACTGGTATAAAAGTTAATGTATTGACAGTCACCGAATCTGTCCGAGGACACATTCCTGTTCAGACTTTAAGGATGACCAGACCTCATTCAAATGTGTCTTGAGTAATAAGAACTCCTGCATCCCAGGAGGTTCCTGTATTTCAGATACATTGGCCTGACATGGCCATCTAGCAGCCCAGGGGTTCATACACCATATAGTTCCTTGAGCACCTCCTCTTTTTGTATTCTTCATAGAAGATGGAAATGAACCACCGTTGGTTCAGCACATCAGTCAAAGGTTGATAGGTGCAAAGCAGGTCTACATAAAAAGAATGCAAGTCATTTTCTCTTTGTGGCCAGACTTTGGGAAGATCCCAGTATCCAGGGTGTTGTTAATGACTTCACAAACTTAACCAGGTTCTCCAACCATCGAGAAATCAGACTCAACATGGCATCCGTGTCCAGAGCAGTAATAATATTGCACTCCTTCACTGAGTTCGAATTAATCTTGTGGCTTGAAGAAGTCATCCTGATGTATATCACAGCAGTTGGGCAGGTTTGTGATCAGTCCGTTGGTGAGGGTGGTTTTCCCTCTGTTGGTCAATCCACTGACACCAGTGATGTACGTCATGATTTGGGTAGTTAAAGGCTGTAAAAGTTGCTGAGAGTGCAAAACATTAAAGAATAGTATTGGCCACGCAAGGATCAGATGGGAAGAAAGCTTAGAAAAAGGAAGGCAGCAGGAAAAAATGTTCACTGCTTGATTCCTCCTTGGCGTTTGAGTTAGGCGAGTGAAGAAAGAGCAGAGACAAGCTGTCAGTAGGACGCTGTCTTCAGCCTAGCTGGGAATGTGTTCACCTTGCATTAATGCTGGATTTCTGATCTGATATCCAGGGATGCATTTTAACACAGGATTTGAAAACAGTCTGTGTTTTTTAGTCCTTTTTAAAGGCACATTAACAGAAGAGTATGGCATGTTAATTTCTGGGTTTTGAGGGTAAATGTTGTCAAGTTTTATCCTAAGTGAGGCAAACAGAGAAAACAAAGACAACAACTGAGAATAAGTATTAGGAATACAAGTTATAAAAAATGTGGCTTTAGTTCAGATCTTTTCAACTAAGGGGGTTATGGTTGGTTTATGGAGTGTGTGCGTCAGCTGGTTATGGTTTGTGTTCATTATTTCTTTATCTTGCAGCCTGTGATTGACATTCATTGACGACCTGGCTTGTTCTTATGCCCAACATGTCTTCAGTGTAATTGGATGTGTTGTACCTGTTCACCTTGTGCACTTCTTCTGGGTTTTTATGGTACTTGGCAGCATCAGCACACTAGTTGTGTCTTTTTTTATACAGACATTTGTGGATGCAAGCGTGTGTGTGTGTGTGTGTGTGTGTGTGTGTGTGTGTGTGTGTGTGTGTGTGTGAACATATTTCCAGCAACTCTCTCTCCAAGAATGCAGCATGGCTCTTCAGAAGGGAATATTAGTGCTGACCGCAGGGCCTCATTTTTCCTCTCTGCTTCCATCTGGTGTCGCATCAAATATTAAAGTTTTTAATTTGATTCAATTCCCGACGACAAACACCCTTGATTGGATCCAGATGCCGGCAACCAGTGGGCCCACCCCAGGCCTTGGTTTGTACATGGGGTTTGGATCCGTTGAATCTCGACGCAGGAGCTGAATCTGAGACCCGGACTGAGGCTGGGAGTTCTAGTGCTCCAGTTTAAAGTGAAAGGGTGGAAGTGGTACTTGGGTAGGAGAGGAAAAGTGGTTGCCTTTCTGGAAAATGAGCTGGAAACTGGGTTAAAACTGGAACTTATACCATACCTGAGACATAAGTCGTGTTCAGAGGAAAATGATTGTTGATCAAGTTGCAAGTGACTGATGATAAATGCGAACTATTGCCTTGACAATTCTGGATGCACAAGGAAAAGGTACAAAGGGATCAATGTCACATACCAAAGTGTGCTCAAACTGATATTAGTGGTGAACCATAGATCTTGTCAGCTGAAGTGTTCTTGAAAGTAACAGAGAAAAGTGAAGTTAAATAGCAATATGTTGAATTTGCAGTGTGATTTCATGCGGAAAATACATTTAAACGCATTCAAGGTTTGGTTACATTTTCGAAAACCTTGCTTGGTTCAGGTCCTGACTTCTTATGTTGCATCACCTGCTCATCACCAGCTGCTAGGTAAATAAACTTTTTACTTTGTAAGGATGACTGAGTCAAGGTAGATGCTGTGACTGGGATATAAGGTATGATCAAGGTTAGGTTTGAAATATTTTATATCAACAATAAAAAGAACTGGAAAAAATAACCCTGTGATTCAACCAATGCATTTCTTTATGAACAGCTAAATGGTAGCAAACCCTTGACCGTAGTCAGCTGTTAGGACTCTGACTATACATACATTTGTGACTTTACACACTGTAGCTCCTGAGATACAAAAAAAAAATCACCACTGTGCAGTTGTTATGGATATGAAATATAGCAATAGAGAGCAAAACTGTTTTTGTAACAGGCTGTAAATGTGCTTATTTTTGCAACAAAATTTTATCAAGGAGGCCGGTTCCAAAAGCCCCACCAGGCCCACAAGGGACTTGTGTCTTATTGGTTCAAGATGCTTTACCATTCAAGGACTTGTTGAAATACATATTTAACACTGAATTCAATGGCTGTGTCTTGTTCTGCATCTTTCAGTGTTATTGTACCACTCATTGTCTTCACCGCACTTTTCACTTGTATGAATCTTCTGAATCTCTAAATCAGTAGTGGATCAAAGAACTGATAAGGCACAGGAGTCATACAAATGACATGAAAGCAAGACTGGCATTCCTTTCCTGTAAAGATATTAGATTTAATTCAACTTTACTGTCAATGCACATGTCACGGGTACAAGGCAACGAATCGCAGCATGTTTTAGTCCAAGGGGTTGCGTCCTCACCCTAATTCCCTTTTCCTTCTTGTTCCAGATGTCTTGGCAGGGATGAATCATAACTAATCCAGTTGTTGACCTTCTGTTTGTGTTTTCCCCAACAGTTATTTTTTTTCTGTCACAGTTTGGGCAGAAAAACTGAGTTAAATTCAGCTTAACAAGTTATGGAGATTTTATTTATTTGAAATAGTTTCATCCTTTGAGGCTAATCATTTACTAAGTGACGCCCCCTTGAAATGCGGTTGCCCAGTTAAAGTTTTGGACCTGTAACCGGCTGTAATTACAGCAACGCTCAACATGCAGTAATGTGAACTGCAATCATTAGCTCTTTTGGCTAACAAGCTTGCTGCTCACCAAAATAAACCATGCAGTACTTCAAAAGCCAAAAAGCACTTCATTGATTCATTTAATTTGTCAGGTCACATCAAGAGACTGACACATTCACAGCTTAACATCTCCCTACTGCCACACACAATGTTTCCAGCAGTATTACCCTCTGCGTCGCTGGTTTCTTATGCTAGCAGTTAGCCCTTTCTTTAAGACTTGCAGTAGCGTGAATTTGCCCACTTCCACTTATTTTAGAGCAAAACGCGGTGAGTGAGTCTGCACATGGCACAGCCTCACTACAGCTACAGACGCCAAAGCACCTCCCAGTTCCAGCGTCTGAACTACAATGTCACTTTTACCAAAACAAACCCATAACCCATACTCATGCAGGCACATAGATTTGTTTAGAATGACTAGGTCTGTTGATTTACGTCATAAAGATTTTTATTTTTATGTGCATTTGGTACATCTTCAGGCAGCGTTTAATGAAGCTACTGTTAGCACAAGTGGTTAGCTTGAAGGAAGCAAGGTAAGTTTATTTGTATAGCACATTCCCGCAACAAGGCGCTTGAAGGTGCTTGACATAATGAAAACATAAAAAGTGAAGGAAACAAAAAGGTTATAAAGCCAGGCAGTAGTGGTCTTTTGAAGAATCCAGACTTTCTTCACTTCTGGCGCCGGATCAGTCCAGAAAGCTTGATGCAGCCACGGTAACTGACATGCGCATCACCTCTCCCAGAGCGGACGTCAGTCTTCTTTTTCTTTGGCTTTTCTAACTGAATTGCAGATGTTTCTGTAGGCTTCAAAATGTTGAAAAATACCCCTCATTTGCAGAGAAATGAAAGCTGAGACTAAGAATTTGATGAAAAATAAAGAAAAGGGATGAAGAAGTAGGTAAAATGAGGAAGTGAGAATTCTGTGTCCGTTTTCTCTCCCCACTTTTTCATACTGGACTTTTGCCTCTGACCAGATTTGGCCTCCTGCTGTCTTTCTGTGCTCGATGTTCAGAGAAAGAGCGGTGTGAGAGAATTTTGCAAGATCTCAAATTAGCTTTTTTGTGGATTTAATGTAACAAAATCTAGCACCGTGTTGGAATTCTCAGCTTCATCTGTGCACCTTTTCACAACTGAATGAGTAGATGGGTCCTGATCTTTGCACCTAATATGGATCTTTCTTTGATAATTATTTCAGAAGAAAAGTTTGCAAACGAATAAGAGTTACTTAGTTACATACAACTTTGCTGCATCTCAAATAACCAGATCATTTCTTACAACTTCTGGCAGTATATTAAAGAACAAATCACCCATCTTTGTCCAAACATTTCCACTTTTGCAGTGAGCCAAGCTGCTGCATGGGATAAAAACGAAACTTGTAGATTTGATTAGATCAGATTAGATGAAACTTTAATGATCTCCTTTGAGAAATGTAAGGGTATTGAGCAGCAAGAAGTAATAAGACACATCAAAGAAAAATATAAACAGGCTAAATGGAGGTTATATAAACACATACAACCGGCAATAATTCATATTGACTGCATCTGTGCAATTTAATTTACGGCAAATGTTCAGCACTAAACGTGTAGTCTTGAAATATGGCCCATATGTGCTACGTGCACGTTAACAAGTGTAATACTTCCCTCTAAGGGAAGGAAGGTGCATCTTTCTTTGTTGTTAATAAACCACAGCAAAAATATGCAGTTTACTGTTTTTGTACACAATGCGAACTCTGCACATTTTTGTGCATCACCATATTATGTGTGTGTGGGGTTGGCATTGCTGATAAACGAGCAGTGGTTGCAAAGGGTTGAGGGAGTCCACCCCTTCAGATTATTGACAGAATCCTGGCAGAGAGCAGCATCAGGCATTCCAAGAAAACTGGCTGGTGGAGCTCATTGCTGCAATCTGATCCCTTCCATCCCACATACAGCCCAGAAAACACACAGACACACATCACACTGTAAGAACCACAGTTATCTGCTTAGACCTCTCCAAGGGCCTTTGTTATTCCTTCTGTGCTGTTACAATCGATTTTCGGGGATATTTTTAGCCCAGCTTGCCTTCCTTTTAGTATGTCTGTGTCTTACTGTTTGGCACAAATGCTCTCACCCCGCCTCTGTTTCAGGACTGCATGTTGTGAAATGTTAAAGCCACGTGCAGGCCTTAAGGTTTGAGGTCTGGGGCTTGAGGTTTGGTTTCCAGTCCGAGCATGCCGTTCACTCAGTTGTTTGTGACTGAAAATGTATCATATGCGTTTGCACGGGAGAATAGACTGAATTAGATATGGATAAAAAAAATGTACATGGGGGCTTTTATTCTTCTCCAGCCTTTTACTTTCAGACTTTGCTCACATTTAATTAGTTAAAGGTGTTGCTCTCTGATGGAAGTCCATTTTCTTGACAGATTGATTGCACTGCCAATGCAATACATTCATGTGTTCATTCTGTTATTTATCATGCTTTCATAAATAATTTTCTTCGCTCCTTTGTGATGTTGCTTCAGTAAATATATTTCATCAGTCTGACAAAGACTTCATGAATATTAATACCAAATCAGCACAACAAAGAACCGTACGTCTTTACTTTTAGTAAAAATAGGTTAGTACATATAGTTTTAGTACAAATGTTCAATATAATCGCAAATCTCTAGTTTTTTTCTCAAACAAACAGTGTCATCCTGCATTAAAGTTTCTGTCAACTACTTAGATGCATTACTGTCCTTTGATTCACAAAGAAATCTGGTCGAATTTGTGTAAATAGTGATTCAGCAAAATCCACTATGTCTGCTAAACTCCGCTTTATACTCTTTAGATGTATAGAGTTACATACATTTAGTGTTTTAAAAATATTTTGAAAGTTTTAGCAAAATTATCTAACGTCTGGTCACCATTGAAAAGCTTTTGTAAATACTAGCATATGACACTCTCTCCACTAAAGACTGTGAACTACACTTCCAACCCACAGATTTTGTAAAGAGTAGGTGCGTGTCCATTAGCGGTGGTTGTCAGAGGTAGTCTTACAGGGCCTCTGCTGCTGGTGCGTGTCCTTTATCAGGAACAACCCATAGCGGGAGTTTTCAGAAACTGATATGGGGTCTTGTCTTTGGTTAAGTGCTTTAGTGCAGCCACGAAAAACTGGTTGGTTGGTTGGTTGGATGGTTAGTAGGTGTTCCTAACTTGATGCTTTCCACAAACAAGAGATAATGTACGGTCCTCCTGGTGTCTTCTTTGAGTTGGTCTTCTCTCTTTGTTTTTATTTCATTTTTAGTTTACACATATTTATTCACTTCTCAATAAATGCACTTGTCTGTAATTGTGTTCTTGCATTAATAAGTATAATAAAATAAAGGACTTTAAAAACAAATGTAAAGACAGACAGACATAAATTAAAAAGAATAAAACATGTGAGATACAAGAAATAAAAGGTTGCAGTACATTATGGAGGATTACAGAAAATAAAAAGATTTGGAACTTTGATTTATGCAATCCTGATGCATTCTGGGAGTTTGTTCCGCAGGTGAGAAGCATGAAAGCTGAACGCTGCCTCATCCTGTTTGGTTCCAACTCTAGGTACAGAAAGTAGGCGTGACCCTGACGACCTGAGGGTTTTGCATGGTTCATAATGGACCAGGAGATCAGAGATGCTTTCGGCCCGAGACCATTCAGAGATTTACAAACCAAAAGCAGGATTTTAACATCTATTCTGTGACAGGAAAACAGTGCCTCATACTTTATTAAGTCTCTGCAGTCCTTCAGTTCTACAGGTGACACTTTGCTGAATGGTAGAAGCATACTAACTGGAGATTTGCATGTGCCATTAGGACATTTTATTGACTGTAATCTAGCATTACTTGTAAATTCCAGTGGCTTTAAAAAGCGGTAAATCTTGATTTCCCTGCTTGATTTCACTTAAAGATTGGTGGACGTCTGCAGTGAAGTGGAACACTTTTAAAAGTATACATTTACTTCTCAGTCCCTCCTGCTATCATAAATCACATACAATCGCTTTATTCCTGTCTATTTGCTAAAAGAAGGCATCCTATATATTACTGCAAAAATAACAAAGTATAATAAGCCGTATGGCTTTAGTATAAGCAGTGTTATAAGTCATCTCTGCTTATTTGCTGATACATAAATTGAATAACTTATAGAGTAAGTTGTGAGTAAGGGTTAAAAACATAAGCACTGCCATGTGTTTTGCTAAGTAGAGTGGGTCTACTCTGCCAGGCCAATCATCAACTGTTGGCTCTTTAAACTATGGAACTGGGACTTTATTCTGCCAGCCTCTGCTGCCAGTGGACCGATGGACTTGGCTCAAAGTGAATTTCTCCCTCCATGGCACTTACAGCTGAGCTATTCAGCCAATAGACTGTGATCTTTTGCACAAATGGGCTGGAAACAGGACTACCGGGGGCATCAAGCCGGGCTGTAATCTCCAGCAGCATGCCCATAACTCCTGGCCTAAGATGAGCAACTCTCAGAGACCCTTTAACTCTGTGAATGCATAACTTTGGTGACCCACTGCCACTTTTTCTTTATATTGACACTCTTAAGTCTTAAGTGTATTTATTGTGTGTCAATGGTTCTAAAGCAACTGGTGTTGTGCTAGATGGAAATGCATGCTAATGCTGCACATGTATAACTTACTTACTGTAGACTTGGAGGTCTCCCACAATTAAGAATCCTAATACTGGGCAGTGAATGCCATGACTTTAGGGTTCTCCTGGGAAGATTGCAACTGCCTTGAGTGCTTTCCAATTGTGAATGATTTTTTTTTCTTTTACTATAGAATATTGAACTCCAAATTGTTTAGAAGTGGTTTTAGTGGTTTTCTTTCTCTTTCCAGATGAATGTGCAGCAACAATCATTTCTTGCTAGGAAAAGTTCTTGCCTTTCCCTCCAGTCAGTGTGTTATCACACACCTTAGTTTGAGAGTAACCTGCCAAAATGTCATCTTTTATGGAGGTCTGCACACCTGCTCATGATCAGTTCAACAAGGAAGGGCTGCAGCAGGTCCTGGCTTATGTAGTTCTGCCTTTGTTTTGGAAAGGGAAAAAATGAAGCTCTTTAGATGGAGAAGGACAAGCAAACATGCAGTGCGTTGCAAGATTGCTCTGAGATTATTTCTGGTTTGCTGTGATTGGGGGCGCTTGAGCCGGAGGTGGTGTTTTCTCCCTGTCCTGAGGCTGATAGATGTTTGGCTGAAAAGAAGACATGGTGGTTTGTGGTCTTTCCTCAGACACTGCTCTGGGTTGGTGGAGGCTGCAGCTTGTCTTATTAAATCCTACAGATGCAGGAACGGGGTACTTAGTTATTGCCTATTTTACTTTCTTTTCTTTTTGGTTGAATTTTAAGTTGAATTAACAATGGCATGTTAAAACATAAAATAAATGTATAAAATACTGTATATATTTTGTCCCCCCTCTTGTTAACAATGGTTACAGCTGATGATGAACAAAACAACTACAACTTTTCTTTTTTTTCTCTCTCTTTTGAGCAGCGGCTTGCTGGTTCTTTGCTCCCCACTTCACCGTAGATTTTAAGGGCATAATGAGAGCCCTGTAAACCTTTGGTGCTGCGGTCAGAGACAGCTGTATTGCACTTAATATAATTGGGACCCATAGCGCTGGTTCCACCACATGTAGGGCTTTTTTCACGCCACTGGGCCAAAATGAGGCCACCTCTACAGAACACATGTAACCCAAGTTAAACAGCTAGACCAGGATCTAGACTGCGAGTTCTGAATCTAAAAGTGATAACACATTAACCCAATTTTGTCTTCAAAATGATCAAGTCTAAAAATGTAGGGAAAAAAACCCAAGATTCAACCACCATTCCAATGTTTTCTTCCTTCAGTTTTGTCATTTTGTTCGCCGGCCCTAAATGTTAAACACTGTCAGAACCATTGCAGCAGGCCACTTTTGGTTCCCTGAAGCACCTGATCAGACATAAGTGAATATGTGCCAACATTGTTCATCACTGCAGATTTAACTTATTTATTTTTGTAGTATGTTCCATTACATTTACTTAGAACCCACTGGCTGCATTGGAAATGGGACCCAAACAGGCTCCCATTTGAAGTGTGGGAGCAAGTCTGCAATCTCAAATGTCTTTGGGGAATGTTCTCGTCTTAGAGGAGCTGTTTCTACTACATGCTTGCACTCATGGGATCCTTACATCTTGGCAAACATTTCACAAGAGGAGAATAATGATGCAGCCCTACAAATGAAATTACTGACTGGAATGTACAGGACTATTAAACAACACAATAAAACAACACTGTTCCTATACATTAAAAAATGAATACAAAAAAAAAAGATTTACTTATGTCAATTGGTTCCAGACAACTGCACTAAATCATTTTTAAGATAAAGTTTTGATAACTTTAAGTTTATACTAAGTTAAAAAAAAAGATTAGTCTTACCAATGCAGTTGTTTGGAAACACTTGACATAACACCTTTAAATAAACTGTAAGGTTTACATACCGGTACTTGTTTTCAGTAACTATGGCAAAATGAGAAATCCAGAAAGACAGCAAAAGCTTTCAGGAACTTAGTGGCCACATGTGGCCCAGACCACCTCTGATTTGTGCTTTGAGTGATTGGATCTCAGTCCGTCCTCAAATGCACCCTGGTCTGTGTTTACGCCTTTACTTAAGTCTTAATTTTTTGATCAAATCCCTCAGGATGGATTTTTAAAACTAGTTGGAAAAACTGCAGAGAAGTTAGAATGCAAATGCTTCATTTGCTACACTGAAAGACAACCTCCAAACCTGATCTCACTCAACACAAGTAGCTGAAACAGTAAAATAATCGACTCTGAGTAAAGGGAAAAAACTCTAACTCTAAAAAAAATAATCTAATCAAACAAAAAACTAAATACACTTTATAAGTATTCGCTCACCCATCCAAATGATCAGAATCAGGTGTTCCAGTCACTTCCATGGCCACAGGTGTATAAAATCCATCACCTCATCATGCAGACTGTTTTTACAAATATTTGTGAAAGAACGGGTCGCTCTCAGGAGCTCAGTGAATTCCAGTGTGGAACTGTGATAGGATGAAACCTGTGCAACAAACCCAGTTGTGAAAATTTCCTAAATAAAGCTCCTAAATATTCCACAGTCAACTGTCAGCTGTATTGTAAGAACATGGAAGTGTTTGGGAACAAAAGCAACTCTGCTACGAAGTGGTAGGCCACGTTAACTGACGGAGTGGGGTCCACGGATGCTGAGGGGCATCAACTTTATGCAGAATCAATCCCTACAGACCTCCAACCTTCTTTTTGTGGCCTTCAGATTAGCTCAAGAACAGTGTGCAGAGAGCTTCATGGATTGGTTTCCATGGCCGAGCAGTGCCATGCAAAACGTCAGATGCAGTGGTGTAAAGCACGCATTGGACTCTAGAGCAGTGGGGGACGTGTTCTCTGGATTAATGAACAGCACTTCTCCATCTGGCAATCTGGTGGATGAGTCTGGGTTTGGTGGTTGCCAGGACAACGGTACTTGTCTGACTGCATTGTCTTAAGTGTAAAATTTGGTGGACGGGGGATTATGGTGTGGGGTTGTTCTTCAGGAGCTGAACTTGGCCCCTTTGTTCCAGTGAAAGGAACTCTGAATGCTTCAGCATACCAGGACATTTGGACAATTCCATGCTCCCAACTTTGTGGGAACAGTTTGGAGATGGCCCCTTCCTCCAACATGACTGTGCAGAAGTGCACAAAGCAGGTCCATAAAGACCTGGATGACAGAGTCTGGTGTGGATGAACTTGACTGGCCTGCACAGAGTCCAGACCTCAACCCGAAAGAACACCTTTGGGATGAATCAGAGCGGAGACTAAGAGCCAGGACTTCTCATCCTATATTGGTGTGTGACCTCACAAATGCACTTCTGGAAGAATGGAAGAAAATTCCTATAAACACACTCCTACACCTTGTCGACAGCTTTCCCAGAAGAATTGAAGCTTTTATAGCTGCAAAAGAGAGCACCAATGTCATATTGAACCCTATGGATCCGGAATGGGATGTCACTTAAGATTTTCAATTGGACTTGTATTTAACTTACTCTGTAAAGCGCCCTGAGATAAATATGCTGCAAATTGGCGCTAATATCAGTTAAATTAAATAGTCCTGCATGAGAGCAGAAGTCTGCAAGGGTAAGGACTCACATCGGACAGCAGGATGTTTTTAGGAGTAACAGCCTGCAGTAACAGTTATGAAGCAGAATCGAGTGCATTTGCTCACAAAGAGTGACCTTTAAGAGAAAGAGGGAGAGCAGTACAACATCTGCTCAAAAAAACAAAAATTTTGAAAGGAAGAAAACATGCTCTTGAATGATTTTGAGATATCTCTTATAAGGTGTGTCTCATCTGACTGAATCTGAACAGTCAGAAGCATAAAGAATGAGTTTTGCTTTAAGGGTGGCACCAGATTAAAGGTGCTTAGTAGTGAAGGTGACCAGCTTTTGGTCTGGTAGGGGTATTGAGATGGGTACTTAAGAAAAACATCTGAGAGAACTGCAATTACTGAATAAATAAATGAACGTTAGGTCACAGAAGACACAATGTAGAGAAGGGGTTGTCGCTTTTGATTGTGGGAATGTAAGGTTTCGTTCGTGCACATATGATCTCCACTTATTTAGCTTTGTTTTTGCTGGCAGCTTCTGCACATGCCACATATCTCCCCAGTAAATGACAGAGCAACCCTCATAACTGAAATAACCACATTCCCTCTCGCTCACTCATGCTTACTTTCATTGACCCGCTGCAGTTTGGCATGTCATCTTCTAGCTCACTTCTCGATCACCAGGGGTTCTGCTTTACAAGCAGTGTGATCCAACTTGTATGGCATCAGATGGCTTATGTAGTTCTGCCTTTGTTTTGGAAAGGGAAAAAAATGAAGCTCTTTAGATGGAGAAGGACATGCAAACATGCAGTGCGTTGCAAGAGATTATTTCTGGTCTGCTGTGATCGGGGGCGCTGGAGCCGGAGGTGGTGTTTTCTCCCTGTCCTGAGGCTGATAGATGTTTGGCTGAGAAAAAGACATGGTGGTTTGTGGTCTTTCCTCAGACACTGCTGGGGGTTGGTGGAGACGCCTGGCAACTTAACCACCTCATGAGCTTGTAGCCCAAAAGAAATTCCATTCTGTGTTGAGCAGAATTGTGTGTTTGTGTGGGCATACGGGCTTTTATTTGTGTATAGATTGTTTGTTTTATTATTATGGCTCACATTGGATCTTTAGCCAGTATGTTGCTAATGCTGTAATCACTTTAACAAATGGAAACCACATCAAGCCTTGACATCCTGTAATCCTTGTTTTAAAAGGTAACACTAACAACTATACCACTAATAGAGCAAGGGCTAAAGGTGCTGCCTACAGGACTTTTTTTCCCTTCAGATTCAGTTGTATTGCATGTGTCTTTTGATGCCAAGGCCTAACTTAGGGTAGGTAAAATTGTACAAATGTAAAATGTACATAAGGCGAGACACATTTCTAAAGTTAAGGAAATTAGTTAAAGCAAAATAGATTACCTTTTTGTTTTTTTGGGGTTTTTTTTATAGCTGAAATCCCAACCCCCCCTACAAACACACACACACACACACACACACACACACATAAAAACATTACGAAGAGATATCTAAAAATGGATGTTTTAGGAAACAGTAATTCAGATCAAGCGGAACCACTGATGCTAACGACAAATCCAAACAGGGTTTAACAGGTCATGTGACTTTCTTACATCATCTGATAAAAGTGTAGCGCTCAGCTAAGGTGGATGACAAAATGCATCCACCTACTCTGGACAAACGTGGCATTCATGTACCCAACCAAGCAGAATGAAGTAAACTAACTAACCATGTAAATTTGTGTAGAGTATCTCAGTGGTGCTTTTATGAAGTGGTTGCCTTTTTGTCACACTGTGAGGTTTCTTTTGTTTCTATTCAAAATGTTCTCTCTTGCCAAATGTTTTATTAGTGTTATTGTGTAAAGCTTGTTTTGCAAAGCACTTTCTCATATCTGGTTTATATAACAAATCATTATATCTTTAGATTACTTTATTACATCTAACTGATTCCCATCAGAAAATAGACATCGCATTAAACTCATTCTTCCACCCTGCTCCACCACATATGGTCGTTTGTTCTTCTCGGTCTTCCTAAATGACTGCAGGCTTATAAAACCTTGCTGGGGTTTCCTCAGATCAAGAGACCCCCATCCCATGCTCCATGAGCAGCTGGTTTGATTTGTAATCAAAGCATCTGGTGGATATTTACAGATAATTGACCATAATAATGGCAAAACTTTCCACTATTGGAGCTACATAAGCAGTAGAGGTGTGTAGGTGTGCTGCATCCTGTTATAAAAATACAACATTAATTCAAACTTTAAATCAAATCAAACTTTGCTCAATACCATATAACAAAGTATAGGATATCTGACCCTTTTTAGCGTAGGATTATTCGCTGATCCAAAGAATACCACACCAACAATAGCCACTGACTTATGTGCAGTAGTATGTATAATATCTTATTCCTTTTAGGATTGCTCATCGCAATTTCTGTTGGAAGTTGCATTTCCATTGCACTTTTGGCAAAAGAAAAAAAGGAAGTGAATTTGCAATAAAGGTTGGTTTTTGGAGGGGTCGATGTTTCCATTGAACAGTTTTTTTGTTTTAATGAGCATAGGATCTTAGTTCGGTGATATGGACTTTTCCTCAGTTCTCTTCAAAACAATAAAGAGCATGAACGTCTTTAATCTTTGACAAATTATTGCAATTGCCACTTCCGCTATTGCAAAAATAGTCAGAGGAAGAAGGCAGCGGATGATCTTTCAAATAATTATTCAGAGGCAAAGTCATTATGTAATCCAGTAATGCATAATGTTAATAAGGCCAAAAACAGCTGGAAAGTAGATTTTCATGACTTGAGATTGACCAACTACGTCACATCCAGTGATGCCAGAGACATGCAAATGTGAAATAGTGTTTCCATTGCAATTTTGCAATATACTGGATTATCAACCACCGCTTCTGAAATCATAAAAAAGGTTTTTGTGATATTTGGAAGATTTCTTTTTTAAATTTGGAAGCATTCCCATTGCAGGTTTTTCTTTGCAATATTTAGGTTTTGTGCAACTCTAGGGGTAATGGAAATGTGTGAGCTTCTAGTCTTTCCAGCTAATGCAGCTCTTTTCCTCCGCAATGCAAAGGATTAGTGTCGTTCTTGTGGATTTGCCTTTGATCTTCATGCCAAATGATGCTGAACAAACAGCATCTGGTCACCAATGGACTGGCACACAACCAATCAAAGAAACAAAGTGTGTGAAACAGGCAGAGCAACAACCAGCGTGTTATCAAAAGACAAGAAAATGGTGAAAATGACTGACTGTTGTCAGGTTTGCAATAAAAATTGTTTTTCCAATTGTTTTTTTATTAGCAGTCCAGTATCCCGCTCTCTGGTTGCATGTCTACTTATGAGATATGTAAAGTTGCAAACATACACAACTACTGATCATTAGTTCTACTGCTTGTAGCAGTGAATTGGTCAAATGACCAAATCAATAACAACTAAAGATATTATTCACCTTTGGATATTTAAGTAACGGGTTCTCATCAGTAAGCACAATAATTAGGGCTGTGAATATTTATCAAAAACATGCAAACATGCATGCTCTAAATGTTAGTGTGATAGAGAAGAAGTACGTTAAGCTATATAAAAACAACCAGCTTGTGATAACTGAAGTAAGTACCGCATGTTCCTACAAACTTCCAGACTTTCTCATGCTGCCTGATTGACCATTTTCGGTTTAATTGGAAACTGGGAAAAGTCAGCCTTAGGATGGTAAATATCAGGGCTCTAAAAACCGGATTTCCAAACCGCTCTTTAGAAATCTGTGAGTAACATCACAGAACGGTTTGCCCAGTCCATTTAATACAATGCATAATTAATGCTTAGAGAGGCGAAGGGGGCAAATACAGACTCCCCATAGAGAGGCCCCGCCGAGGTTTGAATCAGTAACCAGGTATACTGTAATGAAGTGTTAACCACTGCACCACTCTGCCACCCTTCCCTTATTATCTATTAAATAAAGCAGGGTAGTAGAAAACCATACGTGCCCTGAAAAGATGTTAGGTAATGTTGAGTCAGCTGCACAAACAAGAACATCTGTTCATTAAATGATGACAGAAACCAAAAACAGAACTAAAACAGCTTAAACATGCAGTTGTTTCAACACTTTCACCAAATCAGTTAAAAGCACAATAAGCAAGTATTGTTTCCATTACTTCTGTGGATGTGCAATGCTAAACACAGTCCTGACTTACAGTGAAAAGTTAATTGAAATAGACAGGAACAAAGAGCTTAATGCCACGTGCCAAAAAATGTTTTGACAACAATCAACACAGAAGACTGTTTCAAGAGGCCATACTGCTTTCAGGGATTACATTTAACCAAGCGTACCACCTGAAAGTGGATATCAGTAAAGTCTCTTCTTTTATTGCATTTGAAAAGCCCTCTAGGAATGTCAGCCACCATGTGGGGCCTCGAATTAAAAAAAAAAGAAGAAGCTTATATAGCATTCAGAACAGATACTCTCACTTCAAAGTAATGAGAAGCAGAAGCCTGCTCCCTCAAGAGACCTTCAGAGTGGCCCATCACACTGCAAATTTGAGGATTCAATCCAAGGATGAGGATCCAATTCTGTTAAAACTGAGCAGCAACAAAATGTACAAATGACTCATCTGTTCTTAATGCTCTTGTTGAATCATACGGTGGATCTTATGTTTCTTATACATTTGTCGCCATATTCTTATCCACTCCATCTTATAGGAAATGTTGTAATGTCGTAAGTAAAGCATAAAAAACGGTGGCCCTAAAAGTTCAAGAAGACCAAACTGCATTTTAATCATGCTTTTATGTCAGAGACTGTAAGGAGATTGTAAAGAAATGCTAGATTTTCTGTCCGTCCGTCCGTCCGTCCGTCCATCCATCCATTTTAATGGGTTTGAATTGCTGTTTATAACCAGGTCCAGGCCTGGCCCTCCAAGCCCACACCCTTCAGCTCTTCCAAGGGAATACTGAGGTGTTGCCAAGCAATCCATCTGTCAATCTCCTGTTCATTCCTCGCTCGTAAATAAGACCCGAGGTGGAGGAGGAGACGTAGGAGGAAGACGGAGGATACCTTTATTTGCCCAACAGTGGGGAAATTGCATTTTCGCAACATCAAAGAACATGAGCCGAAGCGGTAAAATATTAAAATACAGTACTGGATACGATGCAGCAGATGGATGATGAAGTACAGTACTAACAGAGGTTGTTGTGAAGCCGGACTGCAGCAGGCAGGAAGGACCTGTGGAATCTGAGTCTGTCACTTAAGCTGCAGAGGGTGTGACTCCTGTCCAGCTCAGGCGTTAGTTTAGTTAGGACCCTTCTGTCACTCACTTCCCTCACTGAGTCCAGATGACAGCTGTAGACTGAGCTGGACTTCATGATGACCTTGTCCTGATGACCCTGGCTTCTTCCTCTCTCGCTCTGTGATGCTGCTGCTTCAGCAGACCACACTGTACAGGATGGCTGATGCCACCACACAGTTTAATGCTCCGCCACAACACGCAACACTTCACCCTACTAATGGAGACGTGAAACCACTTTTTTTTTTTTACTGAGAACCATGGTCTCAAATTGGGACATCCAGATTCTCATCCCTGTCACTTCACACTTGGTTGTGAACCTCTCCAGTGAGAGTTGAAGTTGGTACCCGAATGAGGCCAAGTGTGGCGCTGCGACAAACAGAGATGAAAGATCCCTCTCCTAGGCCTAGACATTTATGTTCATAAAAGTTATGAACAGAATCAGTGGCAAAGGGCAGCCCTGACGCACCCCAAATCCTACCCATAAAGTATCTGACTTACCAGTCCAATAACCTGCAAATTAAAACCCTCTTAAAATGAATTAACATTTTTCAAGAACAAAGATGAACCCCTCAACCCACCGATGATTTTTTTTTTCTATGGGTTTCAAACTAAAAACAGGATGTGCTGGTCCTGATGTCAGATTTCCTGTTATGTGGTGACAGAGTTATGGCCTATGCAAGTGTGCTTGTTGGATTTTATAGGTGCTGCTCTGCTCGTCAAAGAGCTACTGTCACCCGATTTCTGCTTCACTGCTCCCAATTTACCACTAAACATGTACAAAAGTGTGTTGAGAGTTACTTATGGGGTGATAGTAAGATGTCAGTAAGCTCACGCTTACACCATACTGACTTGAAAATATGCAGCAGAGCATTTAAAACCACAACTAGCTTCAAATGTGGAATGACCTCAGAGCCGTCAAGTTTCTTTTTTTTTTTTTTTTCAATTTTTTATTCTTTTATTTTTGCAGGCCTAAATTGTGTGGGTTTATTCTTTGAGACTTTTAAAAACCCCAGACGTTTTGCGGTATTTGCCTTCTTTCTATCTCATTTGGTGGAAAACAAATACATACATATATATATATATATATATATATATATATATATATATATATATATATATATATATATATATATATATATATACACATATATATATACATATATAATATATACATATATATACACATATATATATACATATATAATATATACATATATATATATATATTATATCTTTAAAGGCAAATTACAACAGCAAAACATCTCCTCAAGTTTCATGTCTGCCAGTCACAGGATATCACTGACATTATCACTTATTTCAAGCATCATGAAGGTCGACGTGCCAAGAGGGTGAAATAAAATGATGGATGTGGAAATATTAATCCGGGAAATGCCACTTTTACAAATCTTCTGAGAAAATAGTTTCAGAACTTTAGAACTTTTGCAATATTTGGTTCCAGTGATCCAGTGAAGGCAGCAAACCTGTTAAAGGTTTTTGGAAATATTATAAAAGGTTAAGCCATTAAGCCAAAAAGTAAAATGTACCTGTGTTTAATTGGATATATGAGGCCAAAACCAAAGTGTAGCTCAGCCAAGAATAAATATTATATATATATATATATATATATATAGATATGTGTGTGTGTGTGTATGTGTGTCCATGTGTGTGTTATAAGGATGTGTCACGATTGTGTCGGGGTCTGTTGGCTACAGTGTGAACCAGTTAGGCTGAGTTCAGTGAATCAATGGTAAATGTCCACTTGCAGCCGGTTTTTGTTATATTTTAAAACATGGTAGGAAATGTAGCATCACCCTGAACATTGAGCGTTAAGTGTTAGTCATAGCACTAGAGCTGCTTGTGGTTGAAAGAAATGAAATAAAAGTATGACTCGGTGGTACACAGGCACCAACAACATTTATTCCTCTTACAGCACCCAGCATGACAAAACATGATTACCCTTTTGAAGGAGGTTGGAGTTAAAGTAGAAACTTTACCAGAAGTTATATAACATGTCTGCATTTTTATTCCCATGCAGGGTCATTTACTGTAATATGCTGGCAGTATCTTGGCTATTTTTTTCCCTACAGAATCTCCTCATCCAAAACCTTTATTAAGCCTAGTATCACCTCAGAAACATGGACCACAATAACGCTTTTTGTTATGACATTATCAATTTGTTATGACTTACATTTGCTAACAGACAGGTGTCTGCTGGTTAGAAGGTGCCATGTGGCAAGGCTCCATGTCTTTAGAGGCACATTCAAACCATGTATGTTTAAAGTCTGTGGAGCTTTTATCCCATTAGTGAGTCTCATTCTGCCAGGTGAGAATGATGCCATCTGAGCTTGCATCCACATAATATAATCACATGGAATAAGAGCAAATGTGCTCTTGACTTCACTGCTGAGGAAATTGCAGTGAGGTTCCTAACAATTGTAATCTGACCCAATAACAGGAAACAAACCCGAAATCCGAAAATTATATGAGCACTTGGAGACAGATGTGGACATGTATTATCCAACAGTTACTCTGGCTTGGAAAGATGGTCATAACAAATGAACTGAGAGGAAACCGCAGTCTGGACGGATGCTCCTTTTCAGCTTAATGTGTTCCTGAAACTTCCCAGGATGGAAGTGTGTCTAACAAAAGCAGCTTACCTTTGAGTCAAAACGGCTTTGAAACAAAGTGAAAAGTGAAGAACAGAAAGGGAGGTAGGCTTATTTTTCATTTTGATCAGGATGCGATCTTTATTTTCTGACATTTTTATTTTTCTGAGCCCTCACACTTCCTTTATGGCAGTAGGATTTCAGTTAGAGCTCACATTTACAGCAGAGAGCGGATGTAGTTTACACAAAAGTTAGGATCTCTTTCTTAATTCAGATCTTTTTATGGAAATTATAAATAAGTATGGGATCTAAGTGGGTCTTCTCATGTGACAATATCAGAAAATAGCCCCCCCATGCCGTGCCATTGTTTATTGACAAAAAAATTAACCCCCCCCCCCCCAAAAAAAATAACATTAACGGATATAACATTCACGATCCACCTTCAATATGAAGTAGTCATTTCTTGTAAAAGTAGACATTTGCTTAAGGTCCTGCCCCAATATTTCAAATGGGTTTAATATATATACTTTTGCTTGAACACGGCAAAAACATAGTGCTGGGAATTATAAGGCCAAGCAACACCACTTTACTAATGGAGACGTGAAACCACTTTTTTTTTTTACTGAGAACCATGGTCTCAAATTGGGACATCCAGATTCTCATCCCGGTCACTTCACACTTGGTTGTGAACCTCTCCAGTGAGAGTTGAAGTTGGTACCCGAATGAGGCCAAGTGTGGCGCTGCGACAAGCAGAGATGAAAGATCCCTCTCCTAGGCCTAGACATTTACGTTCATAAAAGTTATGAACAGAATCAGTGGCAAAGGGCAGCCCTGACGCACCCCAAATCCTACCCATAAAGTATCTGACTTACCAGTCCAATAACCTGCAAATTAAAACCCTCTTAAAAATGAATTAACACCACTTTTAAATAACCCTATCTGACTGGCTGCTTGAACAGCCAATGACTGTTAGAGGATCAATTCCAGGATAGTTAGAAGATGTCCAGAATTTAGACATCTGTAGTTTTCAGCTCCATTGAAGCATCAGAGGATCCCGAACGGCCATCTGTTTTATGGAGCTTATGCTAAAAACAATATCTGCAAAAATAGTAAAAGAATACGTGTGGGGCACTTGTAACACGAATTCCAGGTATTCCGAAACAATGGGCAATGGAATTGACTTTATTCAGTTTCCTAAATACAAATAACACCAGGCTTAATTTGTCCTCAGTTAAATCAAACCAACGATAATTTTAACTCTGCAGCCTCGGATAAGTTAGCGAGAACTGACGTTAGTTGAAGTTATTCTCTACCACTGTTGTGGGGTTGATTGAAGTTATAACATTAGATTATGGCTTTTCCTCGTGACGTTGTGGCAACACACACCTGAACGCTCCCGACCAGAAAACTGGCGAAACGTCTGCTTGTCGTAGCGGTCTGAACACCTGCGTGTGATCATCAAGGGCTGATGTCCTGGCTGAAACTCACCGTCTTAAAACTTTGTCAACGCTGTAATAGGGAACAACACGATTCTTTTTTTGTTTTTTTAGGTAAGGTAATACTCATCTGGTGTTATATTTGCCTGACGGCCATTAAGATCAGATTATTTTTATTTATTTATTTTTTTACACACACACAAAAAGGATGAACAAGGCAGTAGTAACATTTGGACTACAATTGTGACGGTGAAGAGATTAGGTGTAATAATGTGCATCTTGGTGCAGGCGGGGTGTGGTTGACAAGCTTGCTTTGATGACATCTTCATCGTGACTTCTCCATTGGCACCTTTGTCCACTCACTTTGTAGATCTTGACATCATATCCCCTCATTTGCACTCTTTTTGGAAGTCTGCGTAGCCTTAGCAACACATGCACAAGGAAGACTGATTCATTGGTCCGTTGGGGCTCCTGAACTGTGACACGTCTCCGTTTTCTTGGCTAAACATGCATCTTTATTTGCTAGTAGAGGCGAAAGCACATGGCTTAGCAATGTGGCATGAGGCAACACATGAGTGAATAGCTCTCGCTTGGCATTTGTTCCCCTTTGAAGTCGGCTGTGACAGCACTCCAGAGTATTAGGATGCAGAAACAGCCGCGGCAGCGCTCGCAGTCAGACCTCTTCCCGGTCCTCTCCTCAGACGTGCCAAAGTTTGCTCTTCCCATGGTGCTTTGTGCTTGGGTGATATCCCACGCGCACCGCTTCCCACTGCACTCCCAAAGCTTCATCAAAGGGGAGCGAGTGAAGCAAGGAGGGGCAGAAGAACCAAAACAAACAAAAAATAGAAAAGAAAAAAAAAGAAGACGGAGAGAAAGAGCCCTGCTTTCCTAATGACATCCCCACGAGGCTTCAGCTGCAGAGGTGAGGGCGAAGTAAACAATTCTGTTTGTTGCATTTTTGTTATGATGTTCTTTCACTTCGTAGGCTTTTTTTGTTTCAAGTTTTTCTTTTTTTTTTCACAGAGGGAAAGAGGGGTGATTAATGCGTATCCCCACCCTCTGTCTCCCCACTCTTGCCCCTCATTTTCATCTGTTTTGGGAAGATTCCCTCTGGTGATTAATTCGCACCAGAGTTAATTAGAGCAAGGGGAGGGGGGAGCTGTAGAGATAGAGAAAGTGAGAGGACGTTAAAAAATTACAAGGAAAGGTTGAAAATGGTGAAAGAGGAGTTTGGTGTGGAGACAGTGCCTACCTTCTTCCCCATCTTCATTACTGCGTCTAACAAAGCTGGTGGGAATAAAAACCTCAAATCAAGTTTCCCTTGAACCCAGTGGCACTCCGCTGACCTCTTCTGTAGGGCACAATGGGGCAGATGATGACAAAGATAAGCCATCTAGATATTCTTGATAGATGGATAGAGTGACTGACTAGTGTAAAATGATATATGGAGACGCAGATGATGTCAGAACGATGAGGAGGAACGAATAAACGAAGGAAAAAAAGCTAGAGATTTTGTTTTTGTAAAAAGGGCAAAAGGATGAGGGAGGTGAGGGAAGCTATGCATGTGATTGGTCTGTTCACGTTTCTCCGGTAATCCGGATTGGTCTCTAGGAGCAAGTAAAAGGGGTTCTGACATCCAAGTACTCTCCTACCAGCATAAGGACAGAGGTATTTCTATTTGTGAGTCTTCATGAATGATTCCTCTCTAAACTCAATCAAGGACTTTTCCATTTTGATCCTGCCTTGAATGCCAGTATGTTTGACCGTGGATGAGTTGATTGAGGCCGTAACAAATCCTCAGAGCTGGCACATCACGCCTCCCAGCTAAGTGGATAACTGTATTAAGGAGCTGTAAAGTGCTTATTCATTCTCAGGTACCGTCTTCATCCCATTTATCACTGCTTGGCTTGTGTCTCTTTTCCTGTCTCCAGCCCTTAATGCCTTTTGCCATAATATCACATCAGTCTCCTTCTCTTCCCACTGAAGCTCTTAGTTGCCATTTTTACATGACAAACAGATCCCTCACTTACTTGGCTATCAGTCTCACCCAAAGGTGGAACATCTGGTTCTTTTGAAAAAAGAAGTGGCTTGACTTCTTAGCTGTGACCAAAGACCTAAGATTGCACAATCATTTGTAATTTAAAGATGATATGTTTAGTTATACTGTTAATGGTCCCAGCAGACTGTGAGTCGGCCTGGATGGGAATGAGGATAAAGTTTAGGTAAGCAGGAAAAAGTTACTTTTGTACACTAAGAATGCACAACCATCTTTGGTACTCTTCATTTTAGCTGTGCTTGTTTCTGTGACGCAAGGCATAGGGATGTATAGGATGTGCCATAAACTGAAGGTGCAACCTGAAACTTGTAGAACTAAAGTATAAACTGAATATTTTAGAAGCGCCTCATGCAACATCTCATCAAAACCATCAAAACCATCATACGAGATCAACTCGGAAGTTCTTTCCTGCAGTGAAGGAGACTGTAACAGGAGTAGCAGGCAGATAGTTCAGGAGAAGGAAAAGAGTGTATGTGTTGTAGACTATAGTTTCCAATCAGCAAGTTACACACGGATTATGTGGAAACCTGAAACCAGCATAACAAAAACACTGGAAATGGACCTCAACAATGAAGGAGACATCACGTATCCAGTGGTTAAACATTCAAATGAACCATATTTGCTTATTCATAGTTCCTGGATGGCACACTGCTATGGAAGAAACCATTACTGCAGTGGTGCATGTGAAACCTCAAAAATGAGGAAATAAAGCAATAACTAGATGCTACAGGGATTAAATTATAACAAGCAGAAACAAGTCGGATGTCTACTTAAGTGCAGTATTTAAGTAAATGTAAAGAGACTCAGTCCACCTCTGCAGAGGCATATCTACCATTGCTGCTGTGTCTGAGAATCTTGCACTACCTGTTCCTGTTGACTTCCTCCAGATGTGCCCAATAATCAGTCTGAGACACACAGCTGGCTTAGTACTTTTTAAAATGCCGATTCAAAATATTTTTTCCACTCAGGGTGAGTTAGAAAGGAAAGTTTCTGATCAGGAACTGTAACTTAACCCACATGTCTCTCGTGTGCTCCACCAGTTCTAATGCTGACCTCGGATGTTCCTCAAATAGCTGTTATTTTGGTAAAAACTAGCAAAACAAGGTGAAAGAGGCACAAGTCTGTGGTGTGCAGAGGCCTAACTTGTCAAAACTGGATATGGATTCAATACTTAGCCTGTGTTTCTCTCTCCACAGCCCTGAAGGCCTGAGAAAGTTCAGCTTAATGGAAGTACAGCATGTCTGCTGCTCACCATACACTGTCTGGCAATGTCTGATGGAGTGATCTGCCTCGTTAGTTTATATTAGATTGGAGAGCGGTTTGCTGGAGCAATTACGCTACGGCTGGTGGTGGGAGTATGGGCCCATTTTTGTGCACTGATGTCTCCTAAGACTTCAAAGAGGAAACATTTGGAAAACATTTAGAAGATGTTGCCTATCTGTCTGTCTTTGTTTTCTATTTTCTGTAGGTCAAAATTAAAAGAAAGACAAGAGAAGTGGGCTGCAGCTTCCAGAGCAGCTCTGTGATTGTCTCCTTTTCCCACCTTTTAACTTTACCTTGTGCTCACATGACAGTCGTGTAAACATGCCGCTAATCAATATCAGTGTTTGCAGGGTCTGTGTGCAAGTGTGTGCTCAGATAGTGTTGGTGTAAAGTGATAAGTGGAAGTGAATGATTCCCTCCGGAGAACAGCTGAGGCCAGAGTCGTGCTCAGGCTCGCTGCCATGGGGACGTGGATAATCCATTCTGCTCACTTTATTAACATCATCATGGAGGAAACAGAGCGGGCAGAGAGTGAGGAGAGGGTTGGAGATGGAGGTGGGGAAGGCTGGGGAAGCGGGGAGAAGGGCTGAAGCTAATGTGGGCGGAGAGCTCGAGGGCGCAGAAGCTGATTTAGGTCTGAAAATAAATGACAGAAGTGAGAAGTGAAGGCTCACGGGTCGGAGAAAGAGAGAGGCATGTTGGTTAAAACAGCAACGCGAATGACCCAGACGAGTAAGCCTCGGAGAGAGTATCGATCCGCCTTTGTGAGCCTTTTAGAGCGCTGGCGATAAAAGCTCACTTTAAATGTTCAAGGACCTTGGATGTAACAAACTGACCATTCCAAAATCATTCCAACCTAAAATGTGTAGTTAGTTTGTACCAGCACTGGAATTGACATATTACATTAAAAATTCAAAGTCAGTCCTCCTCAGTGATACATCATTCTTCTATGTGCTAAACCGGCAGATTATCGACTCAACGGAAGCAGCCTCTTAATCTTCTGTCACCTCATCAATTACTTACTCACACTCGACGTTTTTACAGAATCAAACTATTTTTAACACTTGCACCTGCCCTCTTTGATGTATGTCTTAATGGAAGATAATAGGGATTTTAGATTGATTTTTGCATAAATAGGCAGGATCTGTGCTTCCTCACAGCTTCTTTTAACAGCTGGCCATGTGACATGGTTTTCCCTCAAACACCTGACCCATACTTTCAGGAGGCGAGGCGGTTTAAGGAGTTTAGTTCTGAAGATTTTAATAATTGTGCTGGGTCCGGTTGTTCTCCGGAGTCAGGGATTTTGGAAGCTTGTGGAGATGATGAAGATCTGCCCAGGAGGGGTGAATGGGATTAGGGAGGATGAGTCCAGGTGGAGGTAAGCCATGAGGAGTGTGGGGTAAAATGGAGACAGCTGAATCCCAAACTCGAGGTGAAATAGAGTGCCCTTGGAAGGCAGACAGGTTATGTTGTAGCTGAGGGGACGAAGGAAGAGGAGCCTTGTGAAGCCCGCCAAGGAAGACAAAGTCCAGTATTTTCACAAAGAGTTTGTAGTTGGTCAAACAGAAGCCAGGAGTGTGCACAGATTAGGTCCATAAAGACGGTCAGAGATGCCTTTGGGAAATACAGGATGGTTAAGTTGAGGAACAGGTATATACACAATCAAAGATCCACAAAGACTACAGGGGTGCTTGGCGTTACCACGGTATACTACCACTCCGACGCTCAAGGGCTGGCAACAGGCTCTTCCTACCCTCCATCTGACGATGCTCGATAATCTCCAGCAGGTGTTCAATGCACACCTGCTGGAGTCCACCCTCCTGTAGACTAGCTGCTCCCTGACGCCCCCTGGTGGAGAACTGCGAGGACTGAGAGGTTAAGAAACTGCACAACTCATCCTCAGATCCCAACATTATGGGCCGGATCCTGTGGTGGAACTGGCAAATGTGAACAAAACTGCATGAATCTGAACCAAGTGCCCTGGTCTAGGGTTTTTATTAGAACTGGGTTAGTAAAGAAAGAAAAAAACCACAAAATTAAGACTATGTTTTCTTATTTTACAATCAAAGTGTCAGCTTTTATGTTTTGCTCATCTGTTCCGAATGGTACATGTGATTTGAAGCTTTTCCCTACAAATCTTACCAATCTCCTGGCACTTCAATGATAATAATAAGAGGAGGTTACATAAATGGAAAAGTTTCCATGGAAATTTAGCCATTTGTTGTCGTTCTCTATTGTAGCCAACTGTCATGCTTCACTGGGGTTCCAAAGTATTGGCTTCATCTGTTCATCTCCCATCTGCTTCTGAGTTACCCATTTAAGGATTTGCTTGCTGTGACAATGTTTTCAGTTTTTGTCAATAAAAAAAAAATCCGAGCCTCCTGTATTTGCTCCACCGTCACGACACCCAGACATCCCAGAGTTTCTCAAATCATCTTGCATGCCTACTCATGCTTGGGAAAAGCAGATGTTTTAAAAAGAATGCAGAGAGAGGAGAAGTGATGTGTAAACCAGTGGCAAGAAGTGAACCGCAGAGAATTTTGTCATGAAAAGCATGATCAGTTCTACTCTTGTGTGTTGTAGAGTTTCCTTTTCTTTCTTTCTTTATCTCACAGGTCCATTTTGAGGTCTTCGTTCTTTTTGGTCTCATCTAAAACGATTTCACAATGTCTGTCAAGAGCTGGCTTATCGAATGTGCTTGGAGTTTCAGGTTAAATATGTTGTGAGGACTTTTACAAGTGTGGAGATGAAGCGTGCACACACACACACACACACGTACACAAACATTGCCCACACATGCTGGCAGTAAAAGTCGAGGCACGCCCACATACACACCCTCACACACCTCCAGCCAGACTGCTGGTTAAGCCTCATTTAGCCTGGTGTGTAACCGACTCTGTGTAACGAATGGTTTGTCCTGCAGTCACGGGACCAGCCAGACCAGCCAGACCAGCCAGACCAGCAGCATTTCAATCCCCTCTCTAGTGACCGGACACGCATAAACCTCAACGTTACATATCCGTCCTGCTGTTACAGGGTCCACGTTTTTTAGCTGCAACGCTGCCACACCTCCCTTCCCTTTGGGTGGAACTCCCCTGTTTAAAATGCACTGTCACGTCCCCCAGCCGCCGCCACCACTTTCTCATTCTGTCCACAGCTACCGGCAGCGGGAAATTATGACAAATGGCCTGGTTTTATGGCTATTTTTTTCTCCTTATGTCGCCGTTTGTTCTTCATGCTGAGGAAAAAAAAATGGATGAAAAGATTAAAACTTTCCAATTTCTGTGATGACTCAACGCAGTGCACTGTTTTGTGGGTTGACCTTTTATGAGGTTCGGGTGTGTATAATTGTCAATGGTATGGGTGTTTCTGATGGATATGTGTGTGAACGGGAATACAACACACGCCTAAGGGTGTGTGCTGAGGCTGAGGAGACGACTGGGGGGGTTGAGTGACTCGAAGGAAATCCAGCAGGGTTGTTAATGTAACTGTCTCCTCGTGACTGCAAATTGAATTCAATTAAAAGCTACTTTAAGCATTTCCAAAGAGAAAAACATATTGTTACAGTAAAATTATTAGAAGAACATTAATTTAACATTTTTGTAAACTAAAATAAAATTCAGTTGACAAATTGATTGCTTTTTGAGATTGGTGAAGAAAAAAAGCAATCACCATGAAAGCTCTGAGGTGTTTTACTGAAGACAAAGGAAACAAAACCTCCTCAGTTACCACAAGCTGCCGATTTAGTTTTAATCATGTTCAGCTAAGACGCTGATTAACTTTACTTTCTTCCCAAATTCTCATGTTTTGCTACCGAAGCAACAGAAATTGAAAATGTCAGAAATGAGGTCCACTAGAGTTGCCTCGGACCTTCGGCTAGGTGTCTTGGTCGGAGCGGCGGGAAGCATCAGTGGTTGGGACTGAGTGGCAAAACTTCCAGGTGAAATGGGAGCAGTCTGGGATGGGAGGGGGTTTGCCTGGAGTTGGCCAAAGGTTGTCAGCTTAGCTGAGCTTGCATGGGAAGGCTGCCGACTTGCCGACAGGAAGGCAGCCTGTTAACCAGTCGGCAGGCATTTGTCCCAAGACCCTTCCAGGCCACCAGTTAACACCACAACAAGGGTGGAAATGCTCCCATGTCCCAAATGTCACCATCAACAAATGTGCTACTGAACATACCAGAAATGAAGAAGCTGTTCTTTTATTTTTAGTCTATCCCAGGCAAAATGTTTGAAACACATCCTGGGTGTCTCTGTGGATGTACATTCATATGGAAAAAAAAGGAATATTATCTTCAGCTTCTGGGGGCTTATGTATCAACTGGTCCACGCCAACCTCAGATGAGCAACAGTGTATGAAATATTACATTATTGCAATATTACATGCAATTATTCATTGAAAAATCTTGTTCCAAGCTGCATTGTTGCTTCACAACTGGAGGGTTCCTGGTATAGTTAACAGGTCATCACAGACAGACTCACATTCATGTCTTCTTATCACCTGTTGGACAAGTTTGCATTGATCACCACCTGCCGTGGTGAAAAATATTGATCCACAGTGACTGTTTAGTGGGAAAACATTTATTTGCAAAAGCCAAAAAAGCCAGAATACGAGCACACGCCCTGTGAATACACCGCATCTCTGTACAAACATGAAACAAACCCACATTTATTACATTTCTCACAACATAATATCTTGGCATAGAATTCTGCTCTGTAATCACGCTGGTTGACAGAAATGTTGAATACATCCTAATATTTACTTTGTGTCAGTAAACGAGAGTGTAGTGTTTATAGGCGAGCAAAGCAAGTTTATTTGTGTAGCACATTTCAGCAACAAGGCAATTCAAAGTGCTTTACATAATGAAAACATGAAAAATACAGAGGAATAGAAAAAGAGAATATGAGCTACGGTGCAGGTCCAGAATAAAGAGAATTTAGACTTAAACTAAAGTTACAATTTAGTACTGAAATTAACATTGTTTAAATCTAAGTTTACAATGCTTTAAGTATTTCAGTCCAAGGCAGTTGTAAAAAAAAGAAAAAATTTAACGTTTGATTTAAAGTATCTGAAGGTTTCAGCATTCCTGCACTTTTGTGGAAGTTTGTTCCAAATCTGTGGAGCATAAAAGCCAAACGCTGCTTCTTCAAGTTTGGTTCTGAATTTGACAGAAGTGTTTGTAACAGAAGTATTTTAAAGTCGGTTCTCTGAGGCATAGGGAACCAGTGTCAGGACCTCAGAACCGGAGTGATGTGGTTTCACTTTCTGAGTTCTAGTGAGAACTCGGGCAGCAGCGTTCTGGATCAGCTGCAGCTGTCTGAGTGACTTTTTAGTCAATCAGTCTAATTGATTCAGACCTGTGAAAATGCTGCTGCAGTCATCATTCGACTGGAGATAAAAGCATGGATGAGTTTTTCAAGGTCCTGCTGAGACATTAGTCCGTTGATCCTGGAGATGTTCTTCAGGTGATAGAAGGCCGACTTTGTAATTGTTTAAATGCGTCTCTGGAGGTTCGGCTCCATGACTACATCCAGATTCCAGGCCTCATCAGTGGTTTGTAGCTATATCTGAAACTGTGTGGTGACTCTCATCAGACCCTACGCCAAAAGTTAGAAAGAGTGTGTTATAACTGGATATATCCCATAATTCAATAACCTGTGGAACCACCGTTTAGCAGCAATCATTTGAAGCGATTGGGTAAGAACACCATTTTCTGTGTTCGTTACCACAGTCTGGCATCATTTCGGAGGAATTTTGGTGCACTGACTTTTACAATGTTCTGGTTCTGCCCCTGGGCCTTCACTCAGTTGGACACCTCCCCAGGGTGGCGTCCAGGAGGCATCCTAACCAGATTCCCGAAGCCCTATAATTGAATCCTCTTTATATTGAGGAGCAGCAGCTCTGCTTCGAGTACTCTGGAAAGACTCAACTTCTCGCCCTATCGCTGAGAAAGAGCCCAGCTGCTTGGTTCTTTCAGTCACTACCCCAGGGCAAGGGTACAAACACGGATTGACTGGCAACCAAATGTCTTGCCTTTTAACTCAACTCTTTCTTCACCACCTCGAGCAGCACCTCACCCAGCTTGACTTTACTCCCTCCCCTGACTAGTTAATTCCATCCTTTTATGACAACTATCAACTCAAATTTGGATGTGCTGATTATCATTCCCACTTCTTCACACTTGCTGACACGTACAGGCAGCGGTTGACAGTGTTCTGCCCATACATCAGCATTTTCATCTCTGTTTAAAAACACTGGCTCGGGAGCTGGAGACTCCATGTTTCGAAGGCCTTTCGAAATCCTTCATGCCTCTTGCCTACTTGCTTTATCCTGGCATTTCAAACCATGTCCATGGCCATGACCAAATGTTTTTGTTTGTTTTTAATGCTTTTTTACACTTAAAATGATTCACAATAATGTTTCCATGTTTCTGTATCCATATAAATTTTCATCCACACTACCAGGGTTGCATATCACATGACCACCCACATCGCTCCTCAGTGGAAGGAGACTCCAGACTCCAGAGACCCTGGCTTCACCTACTCTCTTGCTGCTTGTCATGTCGTTCTCCTGAGAAGTTCAATTCCCAACTGTGGTTCCTGGCTTTGGTCCTAGCTTTGGTTTAATTTTATTTATATTCAATTTTAGCTTGTTCCTTTATCCATCTTGGGATTGGATCACATTACATAATTTGTGTGCTGCTATTTTTAAGAAGAAGAAAAAAAAAAGAAAACTGCAGTAGCGAATGGGGGTAGTTTGTCTGTTTTAATATGGTGGATTTGATCTCACATTGAACGTCCTCTGTAGAATTTGATACAATTCTATAAGACCAATCAGGTTTCTCCAGGGTTTTCATATCACTTTTCAAATGGAAAATTGAAGCAAAATGTGTACAGCAA